>JASKON010000021.1:0-600000 GCA_036010255.1 Myotis pilosus | reverse complement strand
TGCGGGGTCCCAGGCCCGTGTCCCCGGCCGGTGTCCGCGGGCCTGGAAGTGCCGGCCTCTGTGACTTGCTGACTCACTCGCTGCACTTCCCCGGGGGCCGCCAGTGCACCCCGAATCCGTCCCTTTAGAATGTATATTGGGCCCCGCGGTGGAGGGGGGAGGAGCCCCAGGCGGGGTGGGGGGCGCCCGGGCCCGTGGAGCTGGCGGGTGCAGCTGGCTGCGGGCAGGGGCGCCCACGTTTGGACCTCGCTCCCTGCGAGGGGGGACGGGCCTGGAGTGTGGGTAGGAAGATGTCTGTGGCGATGAGGGCCCGGCTGGAGGCCAGCGGAGCTGGGGGACAATCCGGCCCAGGGAGGACAGGGGCAGCGAACAGGACTCGGGGGTGAGGCACATGGAGCTGTTGAGTGGACGGGCCATCGTGTGGCCTTCTGGGCTTTGTCCAGCAGAGCCCACGGGCCCTCTGGGCGGTGGACTCGCCGCTCAGCCGCCCCGCGGCCCTGGCCTGCAGCCCCGCAGCCGGCTCACGCCCTGTCTCCCCCCAGGTGCTGGAGGACGCGTGCCGGAGGCAGGACTTCAACCCCAGCGAGTACGACCTGAAGTGAGTGCTGGGGCGGCTCCCCAGGGCCCTCTGCGGGCGGCCGCCTCCGGCAGGCTATCTCACAGCCCCGGAGGCCACCCGGCCCAGGGGTGTGGGGCTGCGGTGTGGGGGAGGACCCTGCCTGCTGCCCCAGGCCTCCCCTGGCTTGTGGCCACAGCACCCCAATCTGCCGCCTCCTCACACTCCTCTCCCCTGGGTGTCAGCGCCCGCCCTGGTTCAGGATGAGGGCGTCATCTCACGATGCTAACGCAGTTCCGTCTGCGAAGTTCCTGTTTCCAAATAGGGTCACAGTCACGCGCCCTGGGGCGTTAGGCCGTGGGGCCTGTCCTCGTAGGGGCCACCATTCAACCCGTGGCCACAGGGTCTCCGTGTGTTGTCGTGTCAGTTCCTGGTGGGGCTCCCAGGGCTCGAGGAAGGGGTCCCGCGGCCTCACCCGGGAGCTGGCGCAGGCCTCTGCCTGTGGGCGTTTTCCAGAGAGAGGGCATTCACAGTCCTCAAGGGTCTGAGACAGGACAGAGCCCGGCCGGCGTGGCTCCGTGGTTGAGCATTGACCTATGGGCTCAGGAGTTTATGGTTTGATTCCCGGTCAGGGCACACACCCGGGTTACAGGCTCGATCCCCAGTGGGGGCACGTGGAGGAGGCAGCTGATGGATGAGTCTCTCTTATCATTGATGTTTCTCCCTCTTCCTTCTTCTCTGAAATCAATAAAAATATATTTAAAAAATAATAATAATACAAGGAAAGGATGCCAGCCTGCCCTGATGGGTGTGGGCTTCTGTCCCCCGAAGGGCCATGTCCCAGGGGCAGGTCTTCACAGGGTCTTGTCCTCGCTCTGGGGACAGAGGAGCCTGTTCCCGTGGGGCTCTTTACAGAGGAGGTTCTGAGCAGAGACACCCTCGTGCCACCCCAGGTCCCGGCCTCCTGCCCGACCCCCAAGAATTCCAGGGCCCCTGCTCCGCGCTGGGTCCCCCCCTGGCTTCCTGTCACAGGGCCGCGTGCCCGCTCCTCCCTTCGCCGGCCTGAACCCTGGGCTGGGCCCGGGTGGAGCCGCCAGAAGGTCGGGTCTCTTACCCATCTCTCGCCTGCTGACGGCGCAGCCGCCCCTTGAGAAACGGGGGTTTGAACTGCGTGTGGGGTTTGCTTCCACGTGGATGGTCCTTTTTCTAATTTCTTAGGAAAGCATCGTTGTTGTTGGAAGTATTAACATGTCCCCTTTGGCTGATAGTCCGCCCGCCCCAGGCCTCCTCACCCTATTGTCTGTGCCCGTTGCTTTTCTCTTTATTTAACACATTTCCTACCGCTCAGGAGTTTTCTCGTGTTTTGTGCGCCACCTGTTAAGGACCGCTCATGAGTGTTCTCGTTTTCACGCCCATGGAAAAAGGAGCAAATCTAGATACTTGTGTACATTCTGTTTGGTCCCTCCTCATAGAGGAAAACGTTTTACGCGGTACCATACGTTAAAAAAGTACTAGGAACTTTCATCGTTTAATTTTTAATTGTTTTTGTAAGTAAGAATGTTATAATTATTGAAAAACAACACCTAAAGTGCATTATGATGGTTTAAATAACGCGCAGTTTGCCCAAAAACGTGCGGTCCCTGGCGTGTGTCTCAGAGATTTCTCTGCGGTACGCAGTGTGTCAGTGACCTCACAGCGAGAGGAGGGGGGCATGGAGTCGCTCTGCGTGCTTGTGCAGCGTTGGTTGGTGTTGGCTGGGCCTGACCTGGGGTGGAGCCCATCCTCGGTGCCTCAGGCCGTCTCGCCAACTAGCCGCCGGCCGGGCAGCTGCCCCCCTGGCGCTGTGGACAGCTGACTGTGGATTGAGCCGCTTCATAGAAGGGTCTGGAGCATCTTCGAGTTTTGGTGTCAGAGGGGCTCCTGGACCCAATCCCCGTTGGGTGCAGAGGGACATAGTTCAGTGTTGGAGGGTCACCGTTTATACCTGGGATTTTCGACCCCATGGGCACCGGCCAGCACCCCTCACGCCTTTGTTCAAGGGTCAGCTGTCATTGGCTGAGAGCGTAGCCACGCCAGGGAAGGCGGCCTTGTGTCGCCTGCCTGCACCTTCCCCTCTGCTGCCCTTGTTTCCCCACAGGCCAGTGTCCGGTCTGCACTAGGCCCTGGAGCTGGCTATCAAAACGGCCTGGCCTGGCTATCAAAACGGCCTCTTTCTCCTCAAGTCGCCTGCGCCCTGTGAACTGCTCACGCTCATAAAACCATGTCGTCTCCATCTCCACGGGCCTCTCCCCAGCGCCATGGTCCCCCCTAAACTCCCATTGGAAGTCGAGCTCAGATCTGACTTGAGCTGTGCATGTCCCCTTGTTCCCCCTTCTTGTGACCTGCTGTCTCTCTTCAGAGTCTGGGCCACATGGTGAGGAGGGTTCAGAGCCCTGGGCAGAGCTTTCCTCTGGAGGGGGACGGATGGTTCTCGGGGCTGAGGAGGGGAGGGACCAGGTCAGGAAGGCTCTGGTCCCCTAGCCCGCAGTCCCTGCCCACGGTGAGGCTGTGTCCTGTCTGTCTCCTCATCACAGGAGCAGGTGTCCGGCTCCTGTTGGTTCACAGCCGACGTGGTCCAGGCTGGTCATCAGGAGCTGCCTGTGGTCCCAGCTCTGCCCCTGGGTGGCCCGGGCTACCTGCTGGCTCTTCTCACTGTTCCTTGTGAAACAGGCTGAGCGCAGGCTGCTAAGCAGGACCCGCAGGCAGGCAGGGCCCGGGGTCCTCCTGCCCTCGGGGTTTCCTGTCCTGACTCCTCCAGTCTCTGCCTCTGGCGTGGACCCGGGAGCTCGGTGGGTGGGGATCGGAGGAGCTGGGCCACCCTGCTGTCGGGGCCCCACGCGGGCCTCTTCCTGATCAGAGCTGCCAGGTCCCTGTGCACCCGCACACATGGGCACTCAGGCTCCGGGCCTGGCTGCGAGCTGGGAGGAGCGGTCTCAGACCAGACCCCGCACTGGCAGCCTGGCTCCCTGTGCTTGTCTGTGGTCCTCTAGACCCGTTGCTTCCGGTCCTGGAGGGTGTGGCCTGCTTCCGGATGTCAGGAAGCAGGAGTGATGGGAGCTGGCCCCTGGGAGAGGGAATAGAGTGGCCGGACCACCTGGGGTGCAGCTCTGCCTCCCACGCTCAGAGCTGTGTCTGCTCGCTTGCTCTGTCCCTGGAAAGACCCACTGTAGCAGGGACACGCCTCCTCCCCAGGCCACATCCTGTCCTCCAGGTGCAGGCCTGGCGGACGCTGCGAGAGGCCCGCGGAATGAGGCCCCTGGGCAGCTGGGTTGTGGTCTGTGTTGCAGGTTTCAGAGGAATGTGCTTGACCTCTCTCTGCAGTGGAGGTTTGCCAACCTGCCCAATAACGCCAAGCTGGAGATGGTGCCCGCATCCCGCAGCCGCGAGGGGCCCAAGAACACGGTAGGTACCGCGCCTGCCCTCCTCGTAGACTGTGGCCTTCGGGGGCACAAGCCGCAGGGCGCGGCCCCCACCCAGCCGCCGGCTCTGGGTCCGGCAGAGCCACTTTCTACTTTGGTGGCTGGAATGAGACTTGGTTCTTGGTGCTGCGGTTGCTGTGGGGGTTCACGGTGCTGCGTTCATCTCACCTGCAAGCCTGGCCCCTGCCTGACGGCCTGGTCCTGCCGTGGCGAGTACCGAGCTCAGTGAGGCTCCTCGAGGGGGAGCGGCCCGCCGTCTCCTGTCCTGGTCTTGGGCCCAGCCTCCCACCGAGCAGCTGTGAGGCTCAGAGCCCGGGGAGCCAGCCCCAGGGCGCCCCCTCTGGGTCCCCCTTCCTGGGCCGCGCTGCTCTGCCAGCACCAGGAGGGGCCGTGCTGGCCCTGGAGGACAGGAAGCGCAGGCCGGGGCCTGGGTCAGCTCTCCAGAGCCGCCAGGAGTCAGACGCGGGACTGACCCTGACACCCCTTGACCATCGCGGCCACAGCGGTTCTGACTTCTGTGTGGAAGGAGCCCTGACCTCCCCCGGTGGGTGGGACGGGAGGCACGTTTCCCACGGCAGCTGCCTGTGCTGGGAGGAAGTGGGACCTGCACCAGAGGCCCGGGTCCCAGACAGCAGGCCACGGTCGGCGGGCTCTGGGTCGCACGCAGCCCGGGCCAGGGCTCGTGCGTGTCCTCGGTAGAGCGGCCAGAAAGGCGTCCCCCTTTGGGTGAGAGACTTAGTCCCACTCCAGGGACATGATTATCACAAATGGACGGACAAAAGCAACGTGCTCAGTAACGAGAAATGCACAGAACACGACTTGTTGGTGCTGTGGCTGCGCAACACAGGGCCCCAAACCCGGCAGCTTGAGGCCCGGTGACGGGCAGTGTGCAGAGGAGACGGTGCTGGCCGTGCGGGGCCCCACCCCGCACCCAAGACCCGGGAGCCCTCACCCAGGCGGAGCCTCACCGGGTGCGGGCAGCGCTCCCCGCCTCAGCCTCCTCTCCTGCTCAGGTCCGCATCGCGCTGCAGCTGGACGACGGCTCCAGGTTGCAGGGCACTTTCTGTTCCGGGCAGACCCTCTGGGAGCTCCTCAGCCACTTTGCTCAGACCAGGTGAGTGTCAGGGAGGGGCCCGGCGGGGCCTGCACTGCGTGGGCGCGGCATCCTGTGCGGATGGGTCGGGGACAGCCTTGCCTAGCAGGTGGTGGTCACCAGCAGCGCGTCTTTCCGGGCGTGGCTGCCTGGTGCCCTCTTTGCGCCCTTTGGGGGGCTGAGAGGCCCCACGCAGGAGGGGAGAAGCGGGTGCTGACAAATGCTCACCAGGAAAATGGGTCGTGTTGATTGATTGATTTATTTTTTAATTGCGTTCAAAGAGGAAAGAAGAGGCAAGGGGAGATAGAAACATCAGTGGTGAGAGAGAATCACTGATTGGCTGCCTCCTGCACGATCCGGGATCAAGCCCGCAACCCAGGCCTGTGCCCTGACCAGGAATCGAACCGTGACCTCCTGGTTCGTAGGTAGATGCTCAACCACTGAGCCACCACAGCCGTGCGGGGGGTCGTGTAAAGAGGAAGTTCTGTTGGTGATGATGGGTGTGTGTCAGTTTCTGCCGAATGAACAGCGTGAATTCTGCCCCTTTAAGTTTGGTCTCTCGTGTGATGGAACTCTGTCCCCTGTGAAGCTTGGCCAGCAGAACGGAAGGGACCCCACAGACGAGGAGGAAGCGGAGGCAGGAGCACAGGCTCCACGTGTGGGGACCTGCTGATGGGGCGGAGAGCTCGGGCACCGGGACGCCAACTGGAGAGAAGCGGGGGCCCTCTGGGAAAGGGCCTCAGGACGCCCTGCTGCGAGGGGGGAGAGCAGTCCTTCAGGTGCGGGTGGGGAGGGACCAGGTGAGGCCCCTGCGGCCCCTGGGGCCGGTTTAGGTTCACACAGGCCCAGCCGGAGGGGTCGGCCTCTGTGCGGTGCTGAAGCCGTGGTTCACGCGGGAACCGTGACGACTGTTCCTGCAGGAAAGGGGGTGATGGCCAGTGGCCCCCAGCCTGCGGGAGAATGTCCGTCCTTAACACGAGTGCTGGGCCCCAAGGCAGCTGCGCCCTTTCTCTGTTGCTTATGAGCAGGTCACGTACCTCCTCAGAAACCCCTCAGCATCGCCTCCATGCGGTGCAGGTCCAGCGTGTGGGCTGCTCGTGCACCCGCCACCAACTCCTCTGTGTAGTTCCTCCTGAGAGGGTGCTCCAGGGGCAGAGCGGCTGGGCGGCAGTGAGGGGCACCCCACCTTTCAGCTTTCCTGGGAAGCTGCTCCTTGGCAGAGTTCACTGACGGAGAAGCAGGGTGAAGTGGGTGCCCATGGGGACGGGCGGCAGCATCAGCCCCAAAGCAAGGCCAGGGGCCTGATTGGCTGGGGCCATGCGGGGGCTGGGCAGGACCGGTGGCTGCCTGTGGCTGCCAGGACCCCACTGGCAGGGGGCAGGGGCTCAGACTCTGGGTCCCACAGGATGGGCCGTGCAGGGAGCTCGGGGAAGAGGCAGGCGCCCCAGGACAGGTGGCGGGCGGGTCTCGGCAGGGCTATGGGGTGAGTGGGCACTGGGCCACGTCCTCTGCATAGAGGTCAGGGAGTTGGTGGTCCAGCTCTGACCTCTGACCCCCGAGTCTGGGGCTACTCACTGGACACGTGACACACACATGGCCACATGTGCGTGCACGGAGGCGGTAAGGAATTTTCTGGTCGCCACATCAAAGGAGAGTAGAAACGCGGGCAGTTAACTTTAGGAATTCGATGGCCTTGACCCAGTGTATCCAGAACGTTTCCCTGCGGCCGTGTACTCCGCAGGAAGAATGCGGTGTTCTGGGTTCTTTGTGGTAGGAGGTCCCACCTGGAGCAGGCCCCACTTGGGCTGGCCACCGGGCGAGCTCAGGGCCCACCTGGGCTGGTCGCTGCCTGGACCTGGACTGGCCATTCCTCCCTAACTCTTGGGTGTCAGTTGCCGGAGGGCCTCCAGGCGAGGGCTCCTTGCCCGCCCCCCCAGGTTGCATCTGCCCTGAGGCCTGGGCGCTCTGCTCCCAGCCTGACTCCACAGCCGCGCCCGCGGCTCCACCCCCCCAAGAGCACACCCCGAACCCAGTGTCCCCGGGAAGGCCAGCGTGTGCCTGCTTCCCCTGCGGTGCCCCTGAGGTGGGTTGTGTGCCATCCTGGGGCCCTGCAGGCGGCAGAGGCGGGGGCCAGGGCGTCCCCCCAGCCCCGGCAGCCCCTCTGTTCCCCTGCTTTCTGCCTCACTGTTCCTGCTCCGCCGCCTGGGGGAGGGCTCTCGTAGCCTCCGTCTCTTGGTCTCGTGGTGGGCGGGAGGTGGGATTCGCTGGCCCCTGGACGTGACCTCAGGCGACGGGCCTCCCGGTGGCGCAGGAGCCCTCTGAGCTGAAGTGCCCGCTCTGTGGGTTTGGGTTGGTTCTTGTGGTTCCAGCCGCAGCTTGGTCTGGTCCACATCGGTGACGTGGACAGAAGGGGCTCCAGATACCTGGTGTCCCCGTCGCGTCGGCCCGAGTGGGGGGCCCACACCTGTGGGGACATGTGCTCTGAGGCAGCGCAGAGCATCGGAAGGCTGTCAGCACCGCCTCTGCCCCCGCCCGACGGGGAGTGCGTTTGCCGGCCGTGGACAGGCATGTCCCACCACATGGGGTGGTGTCTGGGGAGGGGCAGCAGGTGGGCACCCATGGGTGCTCCACACAACGCCCGGGGTTCTGCTGGGTCTGGGGCCCAGGGAGGCCCTCAGAGACGGCTCAGCCCTTGGAAAAGTTTGGGACTTACTGAGGGTGTGTGAGGGGCGGCTCCCCCATGAGCTGGAATGTCCCCTGGGTCCCCTGTCCAGGGCTGGAGAGCGCTGCTAATTGGCGGGGAAGGTCTGGAAGTGATTGCAGCCACCCTCCCTCGCGTGTTTACAGGCGTCTCCCTCAGATCCACTCAGAACCCGATCCCTCTGAGGAAGCACATCAAAGCCGGGCTGGCGTTTGATGTCAGAGGCTCCGCAGGCAGGAGGCCGCTCGGCCGCTGTGATCTGTGGTCCCACTGGCACGGGGTCCCTGGGGAAGGCTTGCTCTGGCCCTTGGGCCTGTGCCTTCCCGAGGCTTGGGTCACCGGGTCGGGGTGGGCCGGGGACGGGGCCCAGGCCCTTGGGGTGTGCCCTGACCCAGTGTTGCTCTGGTCCAGACTCTCAGCTCGGGTCTCCCACTTCCTGCAGGGACCTTGGGGGGCGAGGAGGCTGGTGGTGCCGGGGCAGGGGCAGGCTGCATCCTCCCAGAGGCCCCACAGCCGGCTCTGGGGTGTGGGTCTCGGCCTGGGCACCACACACAAGCAAAAGCAAAAAGCAAACGGGAAATGGGCAGAACCCAGGCCAGAGCCCCGCAGAGGGCCTGTGCCGTCTCGTCCCGCGTGTGCACGGTGCACGTGCAGGCAGCCAGAGGCCTGCTGCTCCGGTCCCAGTTCAGCCCCATGTTCTCCGTCCCTCCGTCCCACCTTCATCCACGGGCGTGCGAGCCCCGAGGCCCTGGGACAGTGGCCCCGCACAGCCTGAGGTCACCACTGGCGGCTGCCCTGTGGCCCAGCCTCAGGGCTCGCCCTGGAGGAGAGGGGCTAGTGGGCAGTTATGTGTCAGGAAATGCAGGAGTGGACGTCCCTCCGTCCCTTCGCGGTCACAAGCTCCCCAGCCGGACGTGGCCAGCTCCAGCCTGTGCATAAGCTGGTGGCACTGCGGGCCTGGGTAGTGCAAGATGGTGTCGGGTCCGTGCACGTGTGTGTGTGTGACTGTGTGTGTGCGCACGTGAGCGTGTGCATGCATGAGTGTGCGCCTGCACGCCCACCATCCTCTGAGCCCGCCCAGCTCTGCTTCTGGGGCTGCTCTTTCCCATCTCGGGGTCTGGCTCATGAAGGAGAGGGTGTTGGTGGCCAGTCTGGTGGGCGGGTGCCTGCTGCCACCTTCCTGGAGAACCCGGGGAGCCTCTGGGTGGCTCTGGGGTTCCCGGGTGCCCTCTCGAGACCAGTGTCCCGCGCCAGGGCCGGCCTCTGATGTCCTTCCCTCTCCTGCAGGGCGTGTCTGGAGCAGCCGTGGGAGGCCAGCCCGGTCTGCGTGTACATGAGGGATGAGGTAGGACTGCAGCTCCACCCGCCTGGCCTGGCCGGCTCGCGGCCCCCCTCGCCATGCGGCCCAGCCCGCTTTCCAGTCTGGGAACCCCTCCCTCCCCCTCCTCCCCTCCCCCACCTTGCAAGCAGCGGGAGGCTCTGAAAGCCCCGAGTGTTCCACGGAACTAACCGCGGCGGCGGCTGCGCCCAGAACCTCCCCACGCCCTGTTTGTTTTCTCAGCTTCTCTCAAAGCCCAAGAGTCACAAAAGTGGTTTCATTTTAATAAATATTTGCTTTGCTCCGTTTTGATCTTTTTCAAAACGAGCGCAGGGCGGTGCGGGCCCAGCTGGCAGAGGCCCTGCCCGTCCCCCGCCTGCCATGACAGGACCCTCCTGGCGCTTGGTGCCCTGGCTCACAGGGGCTTTTTGTTGGAGCCTGGCTGAGTGCCCTGTCCTGGCCTGGGGTGGCCACTGTCCCCGAGGGCCCAGGAGGTCTTGGTGGGTGAAACACGCCCGTGAGGAAGGGGTTCCGGGACTGTGAGCGGGAGGGACCTGGGGGTGGACGCCTGGGCCCAACTGAGGGCCATCGTGGTCGGTGCCGCTCACCCAGGCCTGAGCCCCGCCTGCCCGGGCCTCGGGGTGTCGGGCTGGGGACAGGCCCAGACCCTAGAGCAGATGCCCGGGTGCAGGTTGGGGTGCGGGTGGCTGGGCCTAGGCCTCGGGCTGGCTGGGCACCGCGGTGTCAGTGGCCAGGCGGGCGGCTGCGTAGGTGGGTCACCAGTGGGCAGGGCCTTGGTGCCTCCCCTGGGCGGCGTGAAGCCTCGGCCAGGCCTGGCGGGAGCTCTGGCAGGGAGGGCGGCGGGCGGCGGGCACACAGTCCTGTCTCCTTGCAGGTGACGGGCAGAGCCGCCTTGCAGAGCACGACGCTGCTGTCCCTGGGCCTCACCGGGGGCAGTGCCATCATCAGGTGGGGCTCTGAGTCTTGTGTCGGGAAAGAAATGGGGTCTCAGAGGAGAGGAGCGGGAAGCATGGAAAAGCGAGGGACACGTGCCCGTGGCGCCCCCCTCGATCCGAGGCCACTGGGGGTGGCGGGGCTGTGAGGCCCGGGTGCTGAGAACGGGTGTGGAGCGTCCCTCTCTCTCGGGCCCCAGGTTTGCCATGAGGCGATGCGACCCGGCCATCACGCAGGAGCCTGGGGTCTCCCGGAGCAAAAGCCCAGCAAGCCCGACCCCCTCCCTGTCAGCCGAGCAGGCAGCCGGCAGCCCGCTGCTCCCCTTGGACTCGGCAGGGCTCAGCCGGGGCGATGTGAGCCGCCAGGAGGAAGCAGGCACCTCGGGGGCCGGCTGCGCAGATGGCCCGGGCCCGAAGCCCGCGGATGCCCAGGCGCAGCAGATCTCAGAGGAGCCCAAGCCCGCCCCCTTCGTGCCTTTCTCGGGAGGGGGGCAGCGCCTCGGGGGCCCCTGCGGGTCTGCGAGGTGTCTGATGTCACCGTCCGCCAAGCTGCCCAAGTCCTTCTCCAGCCCCGGAGGCCCCTCCAAGCCAAAGAAATCGAGGCCCCCGCCGGAGCCGGAGCCGGTAAGCGGTGAGCTGGGCGCTGGGTCCTTCCTCCAACCGCAGTGGACCTCCGCCGGCCAGCTGGGGGCGGCAGGCTCGCTGGGGGTGTTTCACCTCACGGAAGTGACCTTTTGGTTTGGTTTGTCTTAAGTTGGCTGCATCGAGGCATCTTTTAATGCGGTTTGATAGGTTTCGACAAACTCGTGTGCCCTGTGGCCCCTCCTCCCCTGTGGCCCTCGGCCTGGGTGTGGGACTCGGAACACTCCTGTCCCGGGCGGTGCCTCTGCTGGTCGGCGGCGTAGACGTGCCGGTGGCTTGGGCCTTGGCTGCCCCGCTGGCCGTCCGCCTGCAGTAGGCAGGCCCGGGACGCAGAGGCCGAGCTCGCGGTGCTGCTTGCAGCCAGTTGTGTGAGCGGCCCTCCCGTCCGTCAGCTTTGGGGTGCAGTTTGCTGCATGGACACGGCTGCGGCCAGTTCTCTGAGCGGCACTTTGCCTCCTTGGTGCTGACCAGTCTCTGCGCCTCTGACTCACGTGTCACCCACTTCCTTCCGAGTCTCACCCGCCCCCTCGGACGCCCACCCTCTGCTCCCCTGACCACACACCAACCTGAGCGGTGGGAGGCCCGCATTCTGGTCCCGCTGAGCAGGCAGGCACAGGTCCTCCTGGTCAGACCGCCTGGCCCAGGCCTCGCCCTGGCAGCTGCAGCCACGTGGGCACTCGGGAGAGAGGATGGGCTCGGGCCCCCTATCAGGTCTGTTTTCCTGGGTGGCCACGCTGGACTTCTCGGAGCCTCTGGAACCTTCTCCAGCGGTGTTCCTGCGTCACACAGCGGCGTCCGTGGGACAGGCAGCGTCGGCCCAGAGGCTGTGCGTGTGGGACCCTCTGCCTGGCTGCTGCTTCACCTCCTGGGCAGCCCCAGGTTCCCCTGCCTCCATGGTCGTCTGCCCAGAGTCTGGCCGACTCTCAGTACTGGGCACACCAAAGGGGAGGCTTGCCCTGGGACCAGCCTGGCTCTCCTGCTGGGCAGCGGTGTGCCCCCCCGCCCCCGTCCCGTGTCGTGGACGCTGTGCCCTGGGACCAGCCTGGCTCTCCCACTGGGCTGCGGTGTGCCCCCCCCACCCCCGTCCCGTGTCGTGGACGCCGTGCCCTGGGAGTGGGCGGTGCCCTGAGATGCTGCTGCTGCGTCTGTGCTCAGGGCTCAGCTTCCAGCTTCCCGGGCCCTTGGCTTCCACGCAGAGCGGCTCCCCTGCACCTGCATCGGCTCGTACAGGCCCACGCGAGGCTTTAGGCGATGAGGAGGCTTCCTTTCCAGACCCCTTTCCGGGCGGAGAGCTCAGGCTGTGTGAGGGTTTGTCAGGATGCCCCGCGGATGCGATGGGCTGGTTTACACCCGCGCGCTGCCCGTCACTCCCAGGAGCGCGGTGTCTGTCAGCCGTGGCTCCGCAGATACTGTCCGTCTGGTCCCCTTCATATCCTGGTCTTAGCTCTCCTTGTTCTCCGGTGTTGGTTGGCAGCACCTTGTCTGACCTTGAGGGGTGACCCGTCGTGTATATGAAGTGTGACGTGAGCTTTTACCAAGTTAACAGTTTCTATTCCTAATTTTCTGAGAAACTTTTTTTTATCCTAAGTAGGTGTTGAGCTTTATCAACTGCTTTTCTACATGGAAACAATGTCTGTCCTCCCCGTGCAGCCGCGTGGTGAGGTGCGGCCCGTCCGCGGGGACAGGGGCCTGCGTTCCGGGGTCTGGGCCTGCTCAGCGAGAGCCTCCTGGTCACCACACGTGGCCGGTTCCGCCGAGCGTCAGCTCCGAGTCTGTGTCCTGAGTGAAGCAGACTGTGGAGGCCGTGGGCGGAGGCCGTGGGCGGGAGGCCGTGGGCAGAGGCCGTGGGCGGGAGGCCCCGCTCCGTCTCCTCTGGAGCCCCTCACCCCTGCCTCCGGGTCACACCTGGGGAGCCTGGGGGGTCCCACAGAGGAGGCGGCGGCCAGATTCCCTCTGATCCCCCACGGCCAGTGGTGTCTCCTGCTGAGTGGACAGGGAGGGGCAGGGCCACGGCCGGCCTGAGCTCCGTGAATGTTTATCCTGGGGGCAGTGGCTGATGTTTGGGCCGAGTTAGAAGCCAGTGCACATCCCCAGCCAGAATCGGTGGCCGAAAGCAGGCCCATGTGGTGGGTTGAGCCGGTGCTGGGGGGGTCTGCACTTCCAGGGGGACCCTGCGTTGGGGGGCCAGGACTGGCTGCCTCCCTCCGGGGCTGCACGGAGGGGGGCCTGGCTGTCTGTGTCTCTTAGGAACCTGCTGACTGTCCCAGGGGCACCCAGGGTGTCATGGGCCTGCGCTCCCCGCAGGGGGTGCTGTCAGGGCCCAGGATCCCTGCGCCCCCAGCACTGACCCCGGCCCCGGGCAGGGGGGCCGCCTGGCCGCCAGCAGCGCTGCCTTTGATCTGGGAGCCCCAGCAGCTGGTTGGTGGGGCGTCCCCGCCCATCTCGTGCCTCCCGTCACTGACAGCCGCACACCCAGGGGCCAGCCAGCCACATGGTGTCTGCTTTGTGTCCCTTTCAGTGTTGGGGGAGGGGGGGAACAAAACAGAGCTTTTGGGGGAACTTCAAAGGTGCATTTCAGGGATGAGAAAGCTCCCGAGCTTCCCATTAGTGCTCAGCCTTGTGTGGTTTGTGAATTTAAATAAAGAGTCAGAAGAGACAGGATGAAATAGAGGCAGGTCCTCGCGAGGCTGGGATGGTTTACAGACCCGGGCGGCTCCTGCCTTTGATGTTGGAACATTAATTATTAGAAGGTAGTTTAACTGGCCATTGGGACGGGCGGGAGGCGGGCTGCCTGGCGGCCCCTGGCCTGTCCTTTGAAGTCCTTTCCCAGCCCGGGGGCCGCCCCTCAGCTCCGCACAGGGCAGCATCCCAGCGGGCGCCCACAGCTGGCACGGGAGCCTGATCAAAGTCCTTCTCCCTGGGCGACGGGCTGACAGTGGCCTCCCCTGCACCCGTCACCCTCCAGGGGGTGGTCTCCCCCGCCCAGACCCGGGCACTTCCTCCACACCCCTCTCTGGCCGCCCGCTCCCTGGGCGGAGCCCAGTCCTATAGAGAGTGGTCCCCTCGCTACCGTCCTCCTCTCGGCCGGGCGGGGCCCTTGCCCAGGCCGTTCCCCCAGGAGCCAGCCGCCCGGCCTGTCCTTGTGGGGCCGCGTGTGTGGGTGCCAAGCTCCGGCCCCGCCCGGCCCCAGGCGTGCTGGCAGGTGGGGCCGCAGGTGTGGAAACCTCCAGCCCTGTCCTGCTGCCTCCACGGAGCCTGGACGTGGAGAGAGACGCCAGCCTGCCAGCCGGGCGGAGAACGGGCTGTGTGGTGCTCTAGAGCCCTGGGCTGCCCACACAGGCCCGCTTCCTGCGGGGGGGGGGGGGGGCGGTGCTGGGGTCCTGGCGTGAGGCCCCGTCCTGATTGGCATGGCTTGTGCCTTTTTGGTCTGGGGTGCGTGCCCGCCCCTCAGGCTGTGCTGTCCCGGCTCCCGGGCAGCCGTTGCCTGTAGGTGAGGAGACCCTGCCTCTGCTCCCGGGGTTCCTTCCCCTCATCTGTCCACAGCGACTCGCGCCAGCCAGCCGGGCACGTGGCAGCGCTCAGCTTCACCGCACAGGCGTCACCCACGGCCCAGCCTTTAGCCGCCTGTATTCTCTTTTTGAAAAAAACTATGTTTTTGTTGTTTTCAAAGAGAGGAAGGGAGAGGGAGAGAGATGGAAACATCCGTGATGAGCGAGCATCATGGACCAACTGCCTTCTGCACGCCCCCCACAGGCTGGAGCCGCCACCCGAGGTGTGCCCTGACGGAATCGAACCCTGACCTCCTGGGTCCCAGGGCGACGCCCAGCCCTGAGCCTCCTGGGCCTGGCTGTCCGCTTCTCTTTAGAAAACTCTGCTTTTTTTGCTCAAAAGGGTCATCAGGCCCAGTGCTGCCAGGGCTGAGGGCCAGGGCTTCCACCCTGTCCGCCTGCCCGCCCGCCCGCCAGCCCAGGATTGGGATCCTCCCGTGCCTTCCGGGGCGCCTGGCTGGGAGTAACTCCGGGGTGTGGCCTTGTCCCTGGAGTAGTGACTCAGCTCAGCTCCCAGCCTCCTGGGGAAGTGCTTCACATCCCTCGGCCCAGCCCGTGGTCAGAGGGCAGCCTGGCTGCGGGGGAGGGGGGCCCATGAGGAGGGAATCGGCCGCGGCCACCCCACCGAGCTGCTGCGTTTTTTCTCTGGGTGTCGCCACGTCCTGGAAAGTTACTGTCAGAAAAGGAAGCCTCCGTGGGCAGGGAGGCCTTTGCCGTGAGGCCCCTGTGCCCAGTGGTTCTGCTTGTGTGGCGGCTGCTGGAGTGAGTCCACCGGCCCAGAGGCCAGCAGCCCCGTCTCGGCCGGGCGCCGGCTCCCTGGTCCCTCGACGTCTGGCCCGGTCGGGCGTGTGGTCGCACTGAGCATGGTGTGGGGCCCGGCGGCCAGTGCTGTCGGCCTCGCTCCCTCCGGTCCCCTCCAGGCCCGTTCTGTGGGGCAGGGACTCTGAAGGTGCTGGGGCCGCCCTCAGCTGGCAGACGGTCACCCAGCCCCCACCTCCAAATAGCCGGGGTCAGTCTCATTGTCCAGTGCTGGCCTGTCACCGGGCGAGGAGGGCGCCCCTGTCCCTCCTCCTGGCCTCCTGGCCACGGTCATCTAGTCCACCGATGAGGCGGGTCAGGTCTCAAAGGAGGCGCCCCCTCAGCCTGCCCCCTCCTCGTGCCCCCTGAGCCGTGGAGTGACCGGGTTCAGGCGTGGAGGTTGGCGTTAGGACTTCCCGAAGGTTCTGGGCTCCATCATTCAAGCCTGTGCCCTAGCCGCACACCAGCTGTGGGTTCATCGTGGCCCTTCCCTGACCCCAGGGCCTGGCCCTCTCAGCTCCTGGAGCCTCTCCCAGGGCCAGGACACGCTGTAGCTCTCCCCACGGCTGCCCCGGGGGTCCTTTTCCCACGAAGCCTCAGCCTGAACCTCGTTCTTTATCCAGACATCTCCGTCCGTGCACCTCAGAGAGGAGCCGTGCGGGGAAGCCGGCGCGGGGACAGCAAGCACATGGAGCCTGACGGGGCCGAGCGCGGCAGGAGCAGCCCCGGCGCCGTGTGCTCCCTGGGCCGGCTCCCGGGGGTGCTGGTCGGGGACCCACCTGCAGGGCCAGCTCAGCTTCCTGCCTGGGGCCCCGTCACCCTGTTGCTGTGCCAGGGGCTGCTGTGGGAGGCTGCCTGGCTCGTGCACACGGCGGTTTGGCGCATGGCATCCGAGTCCTGCCCTCGCCCTCCCCTGGGAGCGGCACGCGCCCGGCCCCTCTGGAATGCAGGCGCCGTGGCCATGGGGGGCAGCCGGCGCCTGGCATCTTGTTATAAAAAGCTCTGGCGTCGACGGCCCACGGCGGCTGCAGGAAGGCTGTGGCTTTGAAGGGGCAGCTCCCAGGAGCCTTGGCCAGCCACCTCGGGCTCTGCTGCCCAGGCCTCGCTGCCCTTCCCTGGCTGCTGGCCACCGCACTCGGGGCAGAGGGGTTCCCTAGCAGCCCGCTCCCTTCCCAGGGAGAGTGCTTGGGGACCCAGGGACCCCGGAGTGCAGGCGGCCTGTGCTGCGGTGAGGGTGGCCCGGAGGCTCCTGGCAGGTGCACCGAGGCAGCAGCTACCCCAACGCTGAGGTCTGGGGTCTGGCTGTGCCCAGGGCTGTGGCCAGGCTGGGCGATGGGAAGGCTGTGGGAGGGACAATCGGACAGGCTGTTACCAGACCTGCCAAGCCCACCCTGGTCCCGGGTGAGAAACAGGAGGTGGGATGCCATGCTGGGGGGGGGAAGTGGGGGCGGCAGGGCAGAAGGGAGCTTCCGGGGTGGCCCTGCCGAGATGGCTGTAGGCCCTTCTGTGGGAGGACAGGACCTGCTGGACACCTCCGTCAGGGCAGCGCCCGGCGGCCTCCGCGCCCCGAGGTGCCCCCCACGCTTGCTGCAATTACCCACCCGGAGGCGCCACATGCAGAGCAGCCCTGCCTTGTAATTTCCATCGACCTTGTTGCCAATTAGGAGCGACGCTGTCCCTTCCTGTGTCCCTGGGGTGGGCAGACGCAGCCAGGCTGCTCCCCTGGGGAGGGGTGGGGGTCAGCCCGGCTGTGGGGCCAGAGGCTGCAGGTTTTCGCCAAACCTCTAATTTGGGGGCTGCCGCTTCCCCTGCTCCTCCCTTGGAGCCCCTGACATGGCCTGGGCCAGGGTGCTGCTCCCCAGGAAGTGAGCGAGGGGCTGTGGGGAGGCCGGCCTGCCGGGCGTCCCTCACCCACCGCCTGGGCCCCAGCAGAGACCGAGCCTGGCAGCGAGGGACAATCCCACGCCCCACCCTGAGGCCTGGCCTGGCCACAGGCTGGTGGGGGGGCCTGGGTTTGACAGGGGGGTGCACAGCTGCTCCAGCTGCAGGGCCTGGGTGACCCAGCCCCCGTGGCCGGGCACCTGGGACCTGCGGCAGCCGTGTGCTCTGCCCGGCAGCCGGTGGACCGGGACCCCGTGGTGTGCCACCCAGACCTGGGGGAGCTGCTCCAGGCCTGGCCCGCAGAGCTGCCCGACGAGTTCTTCGAGGTCACCGTGGACGACGTGCGGAGACGCTTGGCCCAGCTCAAGAGTGAGCGGTGGGTGTGCCCCGCCCCCTCGGTCTCCCGCTTCCCACCGCTAGTCCCAGCTCCGTGCGTGGCCGCACCTGGAGGGGGCCTGTCTGTCCAGCCCGGGTGGGCCTCCTCTCTGGCCGGAGACCGGGACCTTCACCCGCCCCCTTCCTTCCACAGGAAGCGCCTGGAAGAGGCCCCCTTAGTGACCAAGGCCTTCAGGGAGGCTCAGATGAAGGAGAAGCTGGAGCGGTACCCTAAGGTACGGGCGGCTCCCAGCCGGCTCCTCCTGCGACCGCGTGCACAGGCCACTGAGCGTGCCCCCGGAGCTCCACAGCCTCGGCCTGGCTTTGTGATGAAAACAGAAGTCTGTGTGCACGGTGCTGGGGGCAGCACCCGCAGGGGCAGCCGGCACCTCCGCCTGCTCTGGCCCCGGGTGGGGTCCTCCCTGCTGGGCAGGGCTCCGGCTGTCCTGACAGCACACTTGTCCGACCCAGGTGGTCCTGAGGGTGCTGTTCCCTGACCGCTACATCCTGCAGGGCTTCTTCCGCCCCAGCGAGACAGGTAGGGCCACGCCAGCGTCCAGGACGGCTCCCTCCAGGCCTGGGCCTGTGGCTGCCGGGCCCTGGGCTCGGGGAGGCGGGGGCTTGGGGGCTGCAGGCAGCGGGCTCTGAGTTTGCAGAGCATGTTGGGTGATTGTCGGCTGGCATGCGGGCCTGGGGCAGCTCCTGGAGGGAAAGCTCTGCCCGGCGAGGGCAGCGAGAGGTGAAGGGAGGCCATTTGCAGGGTGGGGACGGGGTCCTGCCCCGGGGAGTGGCCCTGCCCCGGCCCGCTGAGTGTCTGGGTCTTGTGGAAGGAACAAGGTGGACTTCCCAGCCCCGGGCTCAGATCGGTGTCCTGAGTGCCAAGGCCCAGGAGGTGGCTGCCCAGGGTGGGGGGCAGCTTGGTGCGGCCGGCCTGTCCAATCCCACTGGGGCCAGCATCGGGGTGCGTCTGCTGGTGCCCCGCTCACCCTCCCCTTCCTCCTCAGTGGGGGACCTGCGGGACTTTGTGAGGAGCCACCTGGGTAACCCCGCGCTGCCCTTCCACCTGTGTGAGTACTGCTCCAGGCCTGCCTGCGCCTCCCCATTGGGACACGGTCCTCTGCTGCCAGCAGCCGGAGCTGTGTGGATGGGGCGCTGAGGGCTGGGGTCCTGGCAGGGGCTGCCCCGGGTCACTCCCCCGACCCAAGCCCCTCACCAGGGTTTTTGCTGCAGCAGAGAAGTGGGCAGAGGGCTGTGGACTGAGGGTTCTTCTAGAATAGCCCAGCTGAGGCTGCCAGGCCTCCAACCAGTCGTCCCTGGGGAACGGGAGGTAGGTGAGGGGGTGGGGCGAGGCCTTCCTCACGGAGACTTTCTCTCCCCAGTCATCACTCCTCCAAAGACCATCCTGGAGGACCACACGCTGACCCTCTTTCAGGTACTGGCCCCTGGCCCAGGCAGGGGTGGACTCGGGCCGCTCTGCAGGCCCGGGCCGGGGGTGGGGGGCGCAGAGCCTCTAAAGTTGGCCTTGTGCTTGCTTCCTGTCTCCTCTGCTGCTGCCCCAGGGGACGGGCCCTTTGGCTGCGGAGCTCCCTGCCCTGGGCCTGGGTGGACAGGGTCCACAGGCAGCGCAGCTGGGGCAGGTCCTGAGGTCAGGGGTCAGAGCCCCCCTGCAAGTGGCCTGCTGCTTTGGAGGCCCCTGCTGCCTGCTCCCTGCCCGGCTGGCCTTCCCAGCGGGGCCCTCCCCGCTGGCTGCCCCTGCGGCCCCCCTGCGGCCGCTCCTGGAGGGTGAGGAGTGTTGACCCAGCGCCTGCTGGGCCGCCTCCAGAGCAGGAGGAATGTCCTGTCCTCAAGGGGAGGGCAGCCTGGGGCCTCCCGGGCCTGGCCTAATGGTTTCCTCTTCAAAGCCGCCTCAGATATTTTAATTACTAACAGAGGCCAGCCCTTGTTAAGTGGCCGCAGGCCTGCGAGGTCTGAGCTGGGGCTGCAGGTCCTGGGGAGATGGGACAAGACCAGGCAGAGCTGCCCACTCACCAGGAACGGAGTCAGGCTGGGGGGAGCCATGCCTGCCCCCCTCAGCCCAGGAGCCCGAAGGTGTTGGGTGCTCTCCACACCCCGCCTGCCCCGCTCCCGGCAGCCTGTTGATGCACTGGGTTGGGAAGGAGGGGACCAAACCCCCCCATTAGGATCCCTGGGTGCTGTCCCGCCCACTCGGCCTCATTTCGGTGACACTCTGCCCCCAGCTACCAGCAGCCGCCTCCTTTCATCCGTCAGCTCGGGCTCTGGCGCGTGGGGCCTCCCCGGGGTGCGGCCCTGCCCGAGATCAGAGCTGGCAGGGCTCGGGGAAGGAAGCCTCCCGCCTCCCGCCTCCCGGGGGGAGCAGCGCGGAAGCCGCGGCTTTCATGTTGCTGGCAGGGCCGCAAGCTGGCTGCTGCTGCCTGGAGGCTGCCTGGGGCCTGCCCATGTTCCTGGGGTAACAGTCAGCGTGGGTGTGGGGGCGGCGGCCCAGCCGCCCTCTTGGCTGCTGGACCGGGAGTGTCTGGGAGCGGCCGAGGGCCATGGGGGGTTGCAGTCAGTGGACACAAAGGCCCCCAGCACCCCACAGCAAACCTGCTTCCTGGGCCGGAGCCCCGCCCACCACACCACCTGCCCAGGACCAGGCCTCACCTCAGTGGGTGCTGAGCGCCTGCCGCCTGGGGGACCCTCCGCGTGGCAGCAGGCAGGCCTCCCTGTGGGTGTCCTGTGGTTGGCAGTCAGCGGTCGGTTGGGATCCCAGAGATGCGGACCGGTGGGGCGGGGCTTTGGACAGGTGTGAGGGGAGGGTCCTTCAATGGCCCCAGGTGGCCCCGCCCGGGTCCGTGAAAGGAAGGTGCTGCCTCGTGGGGTGCCAAGGGGAGGCCCAGCACCTGGTGGTCCCCGAGTCGGGGTCTGGCCTTGCAGGCAAGGTGGGTACTGTCCTGCCTACACCCAATCCCTGCTCCTCAGCCACCTCTAGCCTCAGGCCCCAGGGTTGCCCCCATGTACCCATGAGCTCTGACCGGCGTCGTGGCCCTTGTCCGTCGCCCGGCGTGGGCTGTCTCAGTGTTCCCAGGCCTGGCCTTTGAGGCTTCTCCCGCGTCCCCCCACCTCGCCCTCCCGAGTGCGGAGCTGGAGCCGAGAGCGTAGGGCAGACAGGCTCCTAGTGGACACGGCTCGGTGGGGTCACCGCCCTGGGTCAGCTGTGGGACACAGCCATGGTCCTCGGGACAGTCGGCGGGGGCAGGTGCAGGCTGTGTCTGGGGCCGGCCCTTGCAGCCCTGTCTCTGCCCTCAGTGCCCGCCTGGCTCCTGAGCTCCCTCTGCCCTTCCTGCAGGCAAACCTCTTCCCTGCTGCCCTGGTGCACTTCGGGGCTGAGGAGCCAGCAGGTGAGTGGGTCCCTGGGCAGGGCCTGCTTTGGGGCCTGGAAGGAAGACCTGTGGCCTGATCCTCCCCACGCCCCCTCCTGGGGCTCCAGGGCAGCCCCGCCCAGGCCATGGCCCCCCTCCCCATGGCCTGAGGGTGCTGCCGCCTGCAGGTCTCTATCTGGAGCCCAAGCTGCTGGAACACACGGTCTCCCCATCTGCAGCCGACGTGCTGGTGACCAGGTGAGAGCCCAAGGTGCTGGCAGTGCCAGGGTGGGAGGGCATCGCTGCAGCGCTCACTACCTGTGCCTTCTACCGCAGGTGCATGTCCAGGACCTCTGTGACCCCGTCCCCTCTGCCAGCCCCTGACCCTGTGCCCCTCGAGTCGGAGGCAGCTGCTGAGGAGGGTGCAGTGGGGCCCCCTGAGCCCAGCCCTGGAACAGCCCAGCCCCTGAGGAGGGACCTGGGCAAGGTGCCCAAATGGCTAAAGCTGCCAGGTACTGGGAGGGCGGCTGGGCCGGGCCGGGAGGGCTGCTGGGCGGGAGCTGGGCCCCAGGTCACGCTTGTTGCATTGCAGCCAGCAGGAGGTGAGAGCCGCCAGCCGGAGGTGCCCACTTGGCCGGGGACGGGACCCCCCTCCTCACCCTGCGTGCGAATAAAGCCTGAGCACCTCCCGAGACCCTCCTGTTCCTTCTCCAGAAAGGGCGCCGCGGTCCTCGCCCGGCCGCTGCCTGACGCTGCCGCCTGTCCAGGCTTCCGGGCACTGGCCTCCAGCTCTGGGACTGGCCAGTCCGCAGCCTGGCTGGACCTCGGCGTGTGGTCCCCTTGCTGGGCCTGTTCTCATTACACAGCTGCTCCTAGTGGCTTTGCCTCATTGCCGTCATCCATCCCCTCCTGCAGGCCTGGCCTGTCCGCGCAGGCCGGCACCTCGCCCCTGGCATCCTAGGGTGGGTTGGCAGCCTGACCTGGAGCTCCCCGCCCACCTCCCCACCGGGGCACCTCATAGTGGCTGGGGCTCGGGCACTGGCCCCAGCACTTTGAAGCCCAGAGACCCCCGAGGTGGCAGGGAGAGGACAGCGGGGGCAGAGGCTGGAAGGGGTGCAGGAGGGGACCAGCAGGGCCCAATGAGGGTTGGAGAGCTTGTGGCCAGTCCACGCCTGGGGGGGGGGGTGGGGGTGGGGGGCTGCCTTGAAGGGCCTGGTGGAGGTGGGTGGCTCCGCCCCAGCCCATAGTCACCCGACCTAGAGCCCTTCAGGTGTTTCCTGCCCTGGGCACTGTTGAAGCAGCGCTCAGAACTCAGGCGGGTGGGGGATGAGGTTGAGGGTGTCGGGGCCCCGTGCCATGGAGCTGGGCCCTAAAGGCCCGTGAGCATCCCAAGCAGCCAGACCTCTCAGCCCCACTTCTAGCGATTCCGCACAGCAGTCTCTGGGGTAGGCGTGGCCTGGGCTGACCTGCTGGTCCCTGGCACTGCCCGGGCAGCTGGTCTTCAGGACCCTCCCCCAGCAGGCCCTGCCCACACCCACATTCCCTGCGGCCTGCCCCTCGCTGGCCAGGAGTGTGTCCTGCCAGGACGGAGGGTCAGGTTGCGGCTGCTTGACTGGGTGGTGAACGGCCGCGGGAGGCTTTGCCGGGGAGAACGGCCGTGATTTATTGCTGTTGCTGTGAGAACAAGTTTACGGCTCAGGGAGGCGTCTGGGAGCACACAGGGAGGAGGTGCGCCGCTCTGATGTCAGGCAGGACTGCGCCTCCCGCTTCTGCTGCTAGTCTGGTCCCCACACAGTGGCCCCTCGGCTGCGTCCAGGCCGTCGGCAGGGCAGACGGAGCACCCGGGGGACAACAGTGCATGGCCTGGGCCCGCCCAGTGCTGGGCCCTTCCCGTCTGAAGCCAGAGGCCACAGAAGACATGGGCGCTGGGCTGGTCGGAGCTGGACAGGTGGCCTCCGTGCGGGTGGGAGCCCCTAGAAGTCCAGAAGCTGTGGGGGAGAGCGCTCAGCCTGCTGGGCGTCCGCCCACCCCCAGCCCTGGGCTGGCCCTGCTCCCGGGCCCACCTACCAGCTGCGGCAGCACCTTCTCCAGCTGTTCCACGTCCACAGAGGGCAGGTCCTCCGCCTGGGCCTGCCTGATGCTGCGGACGGTGGCCTCTGTCGGGACAGGAGGGAAGGGAGGCCCGGAGGCTGGAGCCTTGACTCCACCCCCTGGGCCTCGGCCCCAGCTGCGAGCCAGGGCCACGCGTGGGCAAAGGGGAGACACGTGCAGGCGGGACCAGGAGAACAGACTCACCCACGACGAAGACCTTGAGCAGCTCGGCGACGAGCAGTAGCGCGTCCCCGCTGACTGCAAGGTGGAGGGAGCAGGTCACCAGCGCCCCCTCCCACGCCCCCACCCCCCACTTCCTCCCAGGCCCCTCCTGCCCCAGGCTGGCACCCACCTTTGGTCTTCTCGTCCTCGAAGTGCAGGTGCAGCAGCTTGCTCACCAGTTCCTGGGGGACCAACAGGACAGACTCTGGCCCCCCACCCGAGACCACAGGCCCCCAGGCAGGCAGTTGTGGGTGGGAAGGTGTGATTTCGGTCCCCGGGCCTCCCAGGGTGAGGACTGGGTGGTGGGCAGGTGGGAGCAGCCCAGGTGCCAGCTGCCCGTCTGGGGCTCGTGTCCAGAATCTTGGGCAGCCTCGTGCTCCCCCACCCCCACCCCCACCCTAGCCCGAGAACGTGCTCCCTGTGGGCCCCCTCACAGGTCTGCCCACCGGTGGGGCCCAAGCTCAAGGGCAGGAACCCAGCACCAGGCAGCAGTGAGCGGAGCCTGGTGCCACCTGCTGGCCCTGCTGCCACCAGGGCGGGCCCTGACCCCCAAGGAAGAGCCGACCCGCCCCTGTGGACGGGCTGCGCAGGGAGCTTCCCCAACAAGAAAGGGGCAGGAACTGGAGGACAGGGGGGCCTGGGGTGATGCGCTCGCCTCTGCCCGCGTCAGGCGGGCACCACAGCCCTCCCACCTCCCTCCCTGTTCGGGGCACTGACCGCAGCCCCAGCTCCGCACGGGGCCCTTGGGGAGGCCCCAGGGCTGTCCAGGCGGGCGCGATGGAGGACCGCCCCGTGCCGCCTCCAGCCGCCACAAGGGGCTCTCGGCCGCCTGCTGGTCACTTGCCTCGGCGACTAACGCCTGGGCTACGGCCCCGGTGACAGGAAAAGAGAACGGAGGCGGAAGCGAACCGTCGAGAAGCCCCCCCGCTCGGCAAGGCTGGGGCCGCGGGGGCGAGGCAGGCTCACGGGCTGAGGCCTCGGGCGCACCTTCCCGGTCGAGGGCTCGGAGCAGAGCACCCGGAGGCTGGGCCGCCTTCGCCGGGTGCAGAGCAGGACCGGCGGCCGCTCCCCGTCGCCGGGGCGCTGAGGTTTGAGGGGTGAGGCGGTGCCAGGGGCTAAGGAAGCGCGGGTGGCGCCCCAACACCAGGCCGAGCTGCAGCGGGGCCTCGGCTCCGGGGAGACGGAAGCGCAGGGAGCAGCGAGGGGCGTCCGGGGCTGTGCGGGCCTGCGCTCCACGCCTAGCGGTTCAGGCAAAGTCCCGCCGGGTCCCCACCGTCAGGGCAGACCGGGGCGCGGGCCCGGCTCCTCTCGGCGCCCCCGGTACTGGGTCCTCGACTACGGAGGCGGGGCCTGGGGTCGCTGTCCCTCACCCCAGCCGCCGGGAGGGGAGCAGCGAGGGGCGCACAGGCTGGGGTCGCGGCTTGGTTCTGGGGATGCGCCCGCCCAAGAGGGCGCCTCCTGACCCCGATCCCACGCCCCCTCTCTCACCTTCCGGAAGCAGGCGCTGGTTCCCTCCATGACCACCACCGCCGCGTGCGCTCCTCGGAGCCCCGCCCTCGCGCTCCCAGCCAATGAGCTATAAGCGCGCCCCACTTTAGCTCCACCCACACGCGTCCAGCCAATCATACCTGAGCGCGCCCTCCTAAGCCCCGCCCTCATCCCCTCCCATTGGCTCGGAGCGCGTTGCCTCGACTTCGGGCTGGCATCCCAGCGCGCGCCCGCCCCTTCTCCCTCATTGGCCAGTGATGAGCACCCTTTCTCCGCAAAGCCTTTTGGGAGTTGTAGTTCCTCCAGCTGTTCCCGGCGCACCCTGCTCTTCCTGGATACTGAGGCGCCGCGGGGGCCGCGCAGTGCGCGGCGCGAAGTCTGGGGTCCCGGGTACGGGTGACGCCCGGCCCGGCCCTGCTACGGGGGCGCCCGGACCCGAGGCCCCGCGCCGGCCGCATGCCACCCCTGCCCATCTGGGGCCCCCCACCTGTAGAGCCCATTCGTTGTACCCCTGGGAGCTAGCCCTGACTCTGAAGACGGTGGGGCCTGGCTCCCGCGGCGCGCGGAGGCTCCCCGCCGGCTGCCCGGGGACATGGAGGAGTTCCTGCGCTCCTACAGCCGGCTGTGCAGGGAGCGGGGCGCCGAGCCCCAGGAGACCGTGCTGCAGCGACTGCACGAGCTGCCGCGGGGCCGGCTGGACCTGGCCACGCAGAGCCTGACCCTGGACACCTGCCGGGCGCTGGGCGCGCTGCTGCCCAAGGAGGCCCAGCTGACGGAGTTGGTCCTGAGCGACTGCATGCTGAGCGAGGAAGGTGGGCGGCGGGGCGGGCAGCCTGAGCCCTGAGCCTCGGCGGCCTCCCTCTGTCCCGCGCTCCATGGCCGCATGCGCCCGGCCCTCAGTCCCAATAGACTCCATCCCCCCTGTCCCGGGAGGTTCCTCCTCTTGGGCCCTGGAGTTAGCAGGCAGCGAGGCCCCTTCTGCAAGCTTGGGGGCGAGGGCATTGCTCTTTGTAACCAAGAAGCTTTAGGAGAGTCCAGGGTGCTGGTGGGCACGGGCGTTGGCGTCCTGGCTGCATGCTGGGCAGAGGTCATCGGTATTTCAAACGTGACACAGGACGGGGCTCCTGGCCAATGGCCTGAACCTGACCGGTGGGGGGCCGCCGGGACTGGTTTCCCTCCCAGGAGTCTGGGGAGGTGTCCCAAGATGGGGCCCAACCAGGGCCCCAGGGGCAGAGAGTGACTGCCCCGCCCCCTTACAGGGGCCACAGTGCTGCTCCAGGGGCTGTGTGCCAACACCATCGTGCGGCTCCTGGATCTGAAGGTGAGGGACCTGCCCAGAGGGGGAGGAAGTGGGTGTCCCGGCGACATGGGGTCTGGGCCGTGGCCAGAGACTGAAAGAACTGTTGGCACCCAGCGTCACTGTGTCCTGGGGGTCCTGGGCGCGCGCGCATGCGTGTGTGTGTGTGTGTGTGTGTGTGTGTTCTGAGGGTGGGAGTGTGAGTTCCAGAGGGTCCCCATAAGCAAACCAAACGAACCGGCCCCAGGTGGCCCACTGCAGGCAGGGAGCCGAGCCTGGCTCCCCCACGGCCTGACCAGGGCCCTGTGGGTTGTGAACGGCCCGGACAACGGGTCTGCCTCTTCCTGTCTGTCCCAGGGCAACAACCTTCAGGCCAAAGGGACTGAGGCTCTGGGCAAACTCCTCCGACAGAACAAGTCTATTCAGAGGTTAGGTGCCGCCCGGCCCCTGCCCTCCTCCCCAGCCCCCCACTTCTCTGCACCAGTTAGGGCTGGCCCCAGAGGACTGGGTTCTGCCCCTGAGGGTTCAGACCTTCCAGCCGGTTGCCCGTTTCCCGTCCATCTGCGGGGATTAGGCGGGTACAGGTTCCGCACGTGGCTCCAGACTTCCTGCCAGAGAAGCCCGGGCCTTCCTCCCCCCGACCCCGAGTCCCAGGGACCCCATGGGAGCAGGTGCTCCTCGACCCTTCCTGCAGCCTCACCCTGGAGTGGAACAACCTGGGTGCCTGGGAAGATGCCTTCGCCACCTTCTGCCGGGCGCTGGCGGGCAACCTCACCCTGCGGCAGCTGGACCTTCGCAACAACCAGATCAGCCACCAGGGCGCGGAGGAGCTGGCCCTGGCCCTGAAGGGCAACACCAGCCTCCAGCAGCTGGGTGAGGCGCGGCGGCTGGCTCCCTCGCCCTCCCGCCACTTCCCTTGTCCTGTCCCGGGAGCCGAGGGCTGGGGTCAGGAGGCCAGGGGAGCCACGCTGGGCGCCTGCCTGTGGGTGATGCCCCAAAGGAAGCGTCCTGGCCAGGCCGACTCCCCAGGTAACAAGGTTTCCTCCCAGACCTGCGCTGGAATAACATCGGCCTCCTGGGCGGCCGGGCCCTGGTGAGCTGTCTCCCCAGCAACAGGACCCTGTGGAGGCTGGAGCTGGCCGGCAACAACGTCCCCAGCGACGTCCTCCGAGCTGTGGGTACGGGCGCCCTGTTTGGAGCTGTCGGACCATAAAGTGCCCGAGGCCCTGCCTCCGAGGGAGGGGGTGTCCCTAGATTAAAAACAGAATGAGAGCCGCTCCTGGAACCTGCTCATTTGGTTCTTAGATTCCCCCAAGGGCGGTCACCCATTCCACAGATGAGGAAGCTGAGGCAGTGTGGCCCCGGCCTTGCTTGCCCTGATGGCAGAGCTGCTGCCTCGGGGGGCATCTGCCCCACCACCCCTGAGTTCATGGCCGCCAGGTCTGAGCCACGGCCCCCACGGCCCTTTCCCGTCAGCGATGCTGGCTCCTCGGCCCAGGCCCAGCAGAGTGCCCCGCCCTTCCCTGAGGCTCCTTGTCCTGCCAGCCATCAAGGGCACACACTCGGCTGGAATCCTGTACAGCTCTCCACCTCCTGCTGGGGCTGCCTGGCCCGTGTCACCTCTGGCTCCTTCATTCTGGGCCTGCCTCTGGGTCACCCCAGCTGTTGTCATGACTCCTGACACCAGGGCCACTCCTGGCCGGTCCCTCTCCAAATGCTGCCCAGGTCTTCCCAGAACGCAGGAGCTCACCACTTGAAAGTCACACCGTGGCCTTTGACCTTGGGGACAGAGGGCAAATGCCCCCCACCCCATGTCTGGTGCCCCCCACACCCACACTGAAGCCCTTCAGCCCCCAGTGCCCTGGGCGTCTGCATGGTTGTGGGGGAGCCATTGCCACACACAGGCCTGATCCTCGGGCTGCTGGCTTCTGAGCTCGGGCCGGGCTGAGCAGCCAGCTCCTGGTGGGTAACTCGGCGCCTCCCCACAGAGCAAGCCATGGACCACAACCAGGACCGGGAGGCCACGGTCCGGGAGAACCGGGCCCGCACCCGCGTGCTCAGCAAGGAGGTGCGGCACCTGCGGGAAGAGAAGTCCAAGCAGGTGAGCACGGTGCCGCCTGACAGCCCCGGCCACCGCCCCTTCCTCTGGGCCCTGGACCCTCTCTGAGTGGCCGACACCAGGCCCTGGCGCTGCTTCCCTGGTCTGACCCTCTGGCCGGGTGAGCAGGTACCCTGTGCGGGACCCACTCCCCCTCCGCATCCTGCGCCTGGTGGGGTCCCCTCCGTCCCACCAAGCCCGGCCCTGACTGGGCTCTGGCGTCTCTGTCCCCAGTTTCTGGACTTAATGCAGACCATCGATAAGCAGCGGGAGGAGATGGCCAAGAGCAGCCGGTGAGCTGGCTCCGCTGGGACGCCCAGGGGTCGGTCGTGCCTCTGACCTGGGGGTGGCCTAGCCTGAGCCTCGCCACTTGCTCACGAGTGAGGTCGTGGCGTGTGCTCCAATGACGTTGGCTTGAGGGTACAAGCGGCATGGCACTCCCCAGTCCAGTGCCTGGGGTGTGGTGGGAGCAGGAGAAAGGACACTGCCCCAGGGTCCGGGGACGGGGGTGGGGTGGGGTGGGGATGACACTCTGGGTTCCTGACCCCTCTCTCTGCCCGAAGGGCGTCGGCAGTGCGTGTGGGACAGCTTCAGGAGGCCCTGGATGAGAGGCACTCCATCATCAACGCCCTCAAGGCCAAGTGAGTGGCGGGAGGGCAGGTGGTGGGAGGGAGGCTCCGGAATGCTGTAGAGACAGGCCCACGGGACAGAGGAGGGGGTGCAGACACGGACCCAAGTTCCTGTGCATAAAGGTGGGAAACGGCTTGGTGGTAACCCCGGAAGGCTTCTTGGAGGAGGTGAATAGGGCCTGGTGAAAGTGAGGACAGGACAGGGAGGTTTTTGTAAGGCGGAGGTGAGGCTGGGACAGGGCTCACGGAGGGGGTGGTGGATTTGTCCCCCTTGCAGGCTGCAGATGACCGAGGCCGCCCTGGCGCTGTGGGAGCAGAAGGCCCAGGACCTGGGGGAGCTCCTGGCCACGGCGGGGCAGGAGCAGCAGAGCCTGGCACAGAGGCTGGCCAAGGAGCACCGGCTGGAGCAGCAGGTGGGTGGGCAGGGGCGGCGTAGACCACAGGCGGTTCGTGTGGCAGGTGGCCAACCAGGGTGCCCTTCCCCGTCTCACCCCTAGGAAGCTGCAGAGCGGGAGTCTAAACTGCTCAGAGACCTGTCTGCTGCCAACGAGAAGAACCTGCTTCTGCGAAACCAGGTAGGGGGTGCGGGCCAGGTAGGGGGGTGTGGGCCAGGTAGGGGGTGCGGGGCCCGGCAGAGGGGTGGGGGCCTGGCCCCAGGGAGTGCAGGGCTGGGCGGAGCATCCCCTCCACGGAGCTGGCTTTCCAGGTGGACGAGCTGGAGCGGAAAGTGAAGTCGCAGCAGGACCAGCTGTTCCTGACCAAGCAGGAGCTGACCACCACGGCGGCCGAGCTGAAGCTGCGGGCCGTGCAGGCTGAAGGTGGGCACCCGCAGGGCCTGGAGACGGGAGCCCCGGGCGGGCGGGTGGAGTCGGGGGAACGGGCCGGAGGAGCCGGTCCACGCCTGCCTTTGCTCCCAGAGCGCCTGGAGCTGGAGAAGAGGAGGTCGCGGCAGAGCCTGGAGGACGCGGAGCAGCTGCGCATCAAGGAGGTGCCTCCTTCGTGGCGCAGTCGGGCCTCGTGCTCTCCCCATGTCCGCCCGGGGCCTGCCGGCGCCTCAGTGCAGCCTGATGTCCCCAAAGCACACCCCTGGCTGGGCTCCCCTCACTGCCCCAGCAGATGCCAGACCCAGAGCCTCCTAACCAGGGCCTAGAGGGACCCCTCCCACACGGGGGTGGGGGGGCACAGCTGCCGTGGGCTCTGTGCCACCGGGTGTGGTGCTGGGACGTGCCCTCCATCTCTGCTTCCTGAGACCCTCGGGCAGCCTCGTGGCAGGAACAGGGCCCCCAGCTCCACCTGCCTCCCAGGGTCAGGGTCCCACGGTGGGAAGGCTGGAGCCAGCCCGACCGTCCTGTCCCGCCTGCACCCCGCAGGTGGAGCACATGGCGCGCCACCTGGAGGAGAGCGAGCGGGCTCTGCAGGAGCGGGTGCAGAGGCTGGAGGCCGCGCGGCTGTCCCTGGAGGAGGTGAGCACAGGCCGGCTTGGTGCCCGTCTGTGACCTCGGGGACCCACCTGTGAGCCCAGAGGGGCTGGGTGAGGGGGCTTGGGCACTCCCTCAGCCATGGAAGCCTCACCTGGTGGGCAGAGCCGGCGGGAGGAGGGCCAGAGGTCTCTGTGCTGCAGGAGCTGAGCCGAGCGAAGGCGGCGGCCCTCAGTGAGCGCGGCCGGGCCGAGGAGGAGCTGCTCAAGGCCAAGAACCAAGTCCGCCTGGAGGAGGTGAGGCCACGGCCCAGCAAGGCCAGCCCCCGCTCCCAGTGCCCACCTGGCGGCGGGGCCTGAGGCGGCAAGGCCAGGGCTGCAGAGGGAGATGGGGTCAGGGGCTGGGGCGGGGGAGGGGGGGTAAGCGAGGTGGGGAGGCAGGAGCTCCAGGGACGCAGCGGGGGAGCAGTCAGAACCGACCCTTGTTGCATGGACACCATGTCCAGCCCCAGGTGGGGAAGGAGCTGGGCCATCGGGCCACACGGCCTGGTTGAGCCCGTTCGGATGAAACTCAATGACGGGCGGAGGTGCACTGACCATGTTCAAATGAGAGCCCCCTGGTTGGAGCGGGGTCGCTCCTCACTGCTGCCCACCGGTCCCTGGGCACGAGCTGGGGCCACGCCCCCAGGGCCACAGGCAGGCCCGCGCCCTGCACTCACCCGCCCCTGGGCACCTGCAGCAGCAGCGCCTGGCGCACCTGGAGGAGAAGCTGCGGCTGCTGGCACAGGCGCGGGACGAGGCGCAGGGCACCTGCCTGCAGCAGAAGCAGATGGTGGCGGAGGCCCAGGCGCGGGGCAGCCAGCTAGGCCTGCAGGTGGAGGCGCTGAGGCGGCGCCTGGAGGAGCTGCAGCAGGTAACCCGGCCTTCGGGGGCTCCCGGGTGCCTGGCCCCCGCCGCCCTCTCACCCACGTGCCTGGCAGGAGCTGCGCAACAAGGACCAGGAAAGGGTGGCGGAGGTGACCAGGGTGCGGGTGGAGCTCCAGGAGCAGAACGGCCGCCTGCAGGCGGAGCTGGCCGCCCAGGAGGCGCTGAAGGAGAAGGCGGCCGCCCTGGAGCGGCAGCTGAGAGGTGAGCGCCCCGCCGCGCCCCCGCGCGGCCCTGCGGGACCCGGTCTCGCCGGTCACAGGTCGGGGCGGGGCTGGGTCGAGGTCTGGGCTCGGAGAGGCGCCGCTGGGACCGGGGCAAACCCCGCGCGGCCTCCCTGTGGCCCTCGCAGTGGCTGATGCCCGGCGCTGAGCTTCCTCCCCCGCAGTGACGGCGAGCGGCCACCGGGAGGCGCTGCTGGACCGGGAGAGCGAGAACGCCTGCCTCCGCGAGAAGCTGCGGCTGCGGGAGGCGGAGATCGCGCGCATCCGGGAGGAGGAGGCCCAGAGGGCCAGCTTCTTGCAAAGCGCGGTCCTGGCCTACGTGCAGGGGTCCCCCGTGAGGGCCCTGAGCCCCCAGAAGTGAGGGGCGGCGAGGAGACCCAGCAGCGGCAGGACGGTGGCGTCTGGCCGTGCCGGGCGAGGTGTGCGGCTGGTGCCGAGAAATCAGTGCCAAGTCGGGCGGCCTGGGCGGCCAACCGGCGGGAGTGGCCAGCGCCCCTGCCCCTACTCCGCCGCCCCACCGCGGACACGTGCGCCTGGGAAAACGTGCGGGCGATGGAAGGAAATTCGGGGGCCGAGCCCCCCAGCCTCCCTCCTGGCGCCCGCACCGCCTTCTGCAGTGTAACCGCGACGGCAGCGGCTGTTGTGAATAAAGAACGTTTTCACTTTGTGGTACATTCTCCACTCGGGGCCTTCCTTCCACGTCGGCCTGCGCCCCCCGCTGCCCCGGGGCCTCGAGACCGGCCGGCCCTGCAGGAAAGACCCGGGTGCTGCCGGGCGCCCCCTAACATGCTGCCCCGTGGGGACAGTGAGCGACTGCTCAGACGGGAGGCTGGGCTGCCCCTTGGGGCGGACAGGCCGGCGAGGGGTCTCCCAGCGGCAGCCACGCGCGCTCGGACCACCCACGCACGTGCAGGTGGGTGGGACTCGCCGGCCCGGCTGCCCCTTGGCCCGGGTCGCGGGGCCTCGGGGAGCTCCGAACCCGAGGGGGGAGTGGAGGCCCGGGCTCAAGGCCAGGCGGGGGAGGGGGGCTCCGTGTCCTGCCCGCCCCCCACCCCCCTTCTCCGGAAGGCCCGCGCCCCCCGGCGGTCGCGCTCGGCTGTCTCCGCGCCCGACGCTCGGCGGCGCTCGGCTGTCTCCGGCCGCTCGGCTCGGCTCGGCTCGGCGCTCGGCGCTCGGCTCGGGTCCGCGGCCGCTGCGGCGCGGGCATTTCTCCGCAGCTCCCTGGCCCCGCGCCCGCCCGGCCCGCGCCCATGCAGGCCATCAAGTGCGTGGTGGTCGGCGACGGGTGAGTGCGCGCGGCGCGCGGGACGGGGCCGGGGCGGCCCGGCTGGGCTCGCGGCTGGAGGGTGCGGCCGGGCGGAGGGCGCGGTGGGGCGGGGTCGCGGCTCCCGGGCGAGGCCTCCAGCCGGGCCCACCTGCTGCTCCGGGGTCGGGACCGGCCGCCGCCGGGCCTCCCCGGGGCCGCAGCCTCGCCCGCCCCTCCCTCCCGCACCCCCCGCTCTGCCCCGAAGCCCGCCTCCCAGGTCCTCCTCCCCCCGCCCGAGTCGCGGCGGGTCTCCCGCGCCGGGACCCCGGCCCCCTCCCTGGGCCTGGGGCTCCGCGGGCGGGCTGCCCCCGGGGCAGGGGCCGGCGGCCGGGAGCCATGTGGCCTCGCCCTCCGCCCGCAGCGCCGTGGGGAAGACCTGCCTGCTGATCAGCTACACGACCAACGCCTTCCCGGGAGAGTACATCCCCACCGTGTGAGTGCGGGGCGGGCGGGCGGGCCGAGGCCGGCGGGGGCACGGCCGACCTCCCTCCTCCCGCAGCTTCGACAACTACTCGGCCAACGTGATGGTGGACGGCAAGCCGGTGAACCTGGGGCTGTGGGACACGGCGGGGCAGGAGGACTACGACCGGCTGCGGCCGCTCTCCTACCCCCAGACCGTAGGTGGCGACGGCAGCCCGGGTGGGGGCCGCGGTCCGGGGCGGGACGCGGGGCCTCCGTGGCCCCGTCCACCCGGGCCCTCCTTCTTCCTCCCAAGGACGTCTTCCTGATCTGCTTCTCCCTGGTGAGCCCAGCCTCCTTCGAGAATGTCCGAGCCAAGGTAGGGCCGGCGGCGGGCCCGTCCGAGGGGAGGGGCCGGGGGACGTGCTCCCACGGTCGGGGCTGAGGGTCCTCTGCAGATGGAGGAGGTGCCCTTTTGGCTCGGCGCGGGGTTTCCCGGGCTGGGGGCCGAGGGTACGGGCTGGGCAGGTATAAGGCTCTCAGAGAAGGGAAGGGCCCCGGCTGGGAGCCCCTAACAGGCCTGGAAGCTTCCGGCTGGGGATTTTTTTTTTTTAATATATTTTTATTGATGTCAGAGAGGAAGGGAGAGGGGGAGAGAGAGAAACATCAATGATGAGAGAGAATCGTTCGGCCACCTCCTGCACGTGCCTTACTGGGGACCGAGCGGCCCGGGCCTGTGCCCTGCCTGGAATCGAACCCTGAACCCTTCAGTCCACAGGCTGACACCCTATCCACTGAGCCACACCGGCCAGGGCCCAGCTGGGGGTTCTTGTCCCCCATCAAACCTAGTGGTCACCCGTGAAGCAGGAAGGGCTCAGTGCGGGTCTCGGGCGCCGTGGCCTGGTGGCCTGCTCTGTCGGGGACGGGCTGGGGGAGAAGCCCCTGTGGGGTCGGGTCAGAGCTCCGTCCCCACAGTGGTACCCAGAGGTGCGGCACCACTGCCCCCACACGCCCATCCTCCTGGTGGGCACCAAGCTGGACCTCCGGGACGACAAAGACACCATCGAGCGGCTGCGGGACAAGAAGCTGGCGCCCATCACCTACCCGCAGGGCCTGGCCATGGCCCGGGAGATCGGTGAGTGGGCTTGGCCTAGCCTGCGCGGGCACCGGCTCGCACCCGCCCTCCTCCCTCACTCTCCTCTCCCCGGCGCCCCCAGGCTCAGTCAAGTACCTGGAGTGCTCGGCCCTGACTCAGCGCGGCCTGAAGACGGTGTTCGACGAGGCCATCCGGGCGGTGCTGTGCCCGCCCCCGGTCAAGAAGCCGGGCAAGAAGTGCACCGTCGTCTAGCCCAGCCCGGGACAGCCCCACCCTGCCCTGTCTGCTGTCCTGTGTCTGAGTCTGGGGGGGGTACGGAGGGTGGGGAAGGGCTAGAAGCATGGGGTGGGCTGGGGGGGTGGGGTTCAGCCAGGCTGCCTCCTCTGTGGGGGCGCGGCTCCAGCCTGCCCTGGAGGCTGGAGGGAGCGGGGTCTCCCTCAGGCTGCAGGGCAGCCCCAGGATGGGCTTCCCTGGCGGGAGGGGAGGGGAGTTTCTGTTTCTGCACCGGGGAGGGCGGCCCATTATTTTATACAATAAACGTTCTCCAGCCACTCCTGCCTCTAACCACCGGCCCTGGTGCAGGGGGGAGCCTGCTCCCACACCCCAACCCAAAGCAGGCAGCCCAGAGGGAAGTGGGAGCATGTGAAGTTAGCCCCGGCCCGGCCCGGGGCAGGAAGCCCGTTGCTGGCAGTGGGCCCCTGGGAGGGGCACACAGAGGCTCGAGTTGTAGGGGGGCAGTCAGCAGTCAGGCCGTGGAGCCCTGTTTGTGCGGGCCCCTCCCCACGGCTCCCCCCTCCGCCCAGGCTGGCAGATCAGGCGCTGAGTCTGCGAGAAGTCAGGAGGGAGGGCATCCAGGCTGAGGACCCAGGCAAAGGTGCAGAGGTCAGCACAGCGAGGTGGGAAGGGGCAGCCAGTGGGCCACGGGGCACGCAGGTCGGAGAGGGTGGGGGATGAGACCAGGAGCCATGGTCCAGGGACCCGGACTTCACCCCCAGGCCACGGGCACCGCTCCAGGCAGGGCCGTGACCCGAAGGCTGCGGGTGGAGAGGGCTCACTGGCCTGCAGAGCCAACTGCGAGGTTTTCAGGAACTTTGCTACTCGGTCCTTAAACACCCAGTTAGTAACTATAGAAACTTCTGGAAGGTCCCACCTCTGGAAGGTTCCAGCCTCTCCCGGAAAGGTGGCCGCGTCCAAAAGTCTCAGGCCCCGGAGCGAGGCTGCCACCTGCCTGGGACCCACGGTGAACGGCCACCTCCCCACCTGGGACTCGTCCACACCCAGCCCTGAGCTCCGGCCACCTGCCCGCAGCCCAGGAATCAGTGTGGGCTGAGCAGGAGAATTGTGTTTATTGGGGGGGTGGGGGGGAGGCAGGTGGGGCTCAGCAGGGAGCAGGGCTGTGGGGGCGGGGCTCAGGTGGCCAGGAAGCCCCCGTCCACTGGCACAGCAGAGCCCGTGGTCATGCTGCTCTGGTCACTCAGCAGGAAAAGGATGACGTCCACCACGTTCTGCACCTCTGCGGGCAGAGTTGGGGGCGGGGGGAGACGGGAGCTCCCTCCCTCCTCCTCGCCCAGGCAGGCCTGGGGCCCTGGCACACCCCCCGCTGGGCACTGCCAACTCACCCGCAAACCTGCCCAGCGGGATCCGGTCCAGCATGGCCTTCGCCTTAAGGGGGTCGCTCCAGTTGGCCTTGCCCATGGGCGTCATCACCACCGTGGGGTTCACTGTATTCACACGGATCTGTGAGGGGACGGGGGACGGGGGGCTCAGCACAGTGGGCTGGGGGGCCCCGGGCACCCAAGGATGGGGTCACCCCAGCAGGCCCACCTTGTGGGGCCCAAGCTCCAGAGCCATCACCTTGGTCAGCATGTCCATGGCACCCTTGGTGGCACCTATGAGGAGGGACTGTAAGTGGGCGGGGCCAGCTGCAGGCTGGGGTGGGGAGGTGGGGTGCGGCTGGGGGCACTCACAGTAGACGCTGTGGTTGGTCAGTGCCCGCTGGGAGGCCTGGCTGGACACATTCACGATGGACCCTCGGGCCCCTCGAGCGATCAGGCCCCGGGCCACAATCTGGAAATGCAGAGACGGTGAGGCGCTGGTCCCCAGCCTGGCCCCCTCCTGCCCGCAGGGCGGCTCACCTGGGACACCTGGATGACAGCCCGCAGGTTCACATCGAAGGAGCTGAAGGCAGAGGGTCCTGGTCAGGGACCGGGCTGCTGCTTTGGGGGCGACCCTCCCACCCAGGGGCCCTCCGCCCCCAGGGGCTCACGTGTCACACGCCTCCTTGGTGACTTCCAGGAAGGGCTGCAGCAGCGCCACGGCGGCATTGTTCACCAGCAGGTCCACGGGGCCCACGCTGCCCAGCGCCCGCTTGGTGGCCTCCCAGTCTCCCAGGTCCACGCACACGGTCTCCACCCCAGGGCACTGTGTTCACATTGTGGGAGGGGGCACAGCCATCGGTTTCCGGGCCGAGAAGGGGCACAGCAGGGCTTCTGCCCCGGGGCTGGGTGTGGCTGACCTTTCAGACCCACAGGGGGCAGGGGAGGGTCCCCTAGGAGCAGGCCACCTTCTTAGGGCTCAGAACCCCCGATGCTGAGGAAGCAGGAGGAAGTCGGCATGGCCTCTGGGCCCCTGAGAGCTTGGGGACCAGGAGCCCCCCTCCCAGTCCACTTCCCCCTCCCCTCCCTCCCCAGCGCCCGGCCTCTAAGCTTCCTTCTAAGCCCAGGAGGCGTCGCCGTTCCCTAGGCGGCCACTCGGGAGCGCACGGAGTCTGCGCGTTAGACCACCCTCGGCCCCGCCCGCTGCCCGCTGGGCGAGGACCCGGCGGCCCCGTACCTCGCGGACCAGGCTGTCCAGGTCGCCCTGGGTCCGGCTCACGGCCACCACCTGCACCCCCGCCGCGTACAGCGCCTGGACCGTGCTGCGCCCGATGCCTGCGGGGAGCGCGGCTCAGTGCGGGCGCTCTCGGCCCGCCGCCCTCCCCCGCGCCCAGGCCGTCCCGGCCGCCGGCCCACCTTTGCCCGCCCCGGTGACGAGCGCCCGGCGGCCCGCGAGCCCCAGGTCCATGGCGTGGCCAACTGCGGGCAGGGACCCGAGGGCTTGGGGTTGGAGCGCGCGCGGCCAGGCGGGGGCGGGGCCGGGGGCGGGGCCTGGAATCCTAGTAGCGGCTCCTGTGGGGCGATTGGCCCAAAAGCGGGGCCGGGGCGGGGCCAGGCGGGGGCGGGGCCTGGACATCCTAGTAGCGGCTCCTGCGGGGCGATTGGCCCAAAGGCGGGACGCGGGGCGGGGCCAGGAGGGGGCGGGGCCTGGACATCCTAGTAGCGGCTCCTGCGGGGCGATTGGCCCAAAGGCGGGGGCGCGGCCGGGGGGCAGCCAGGTTCCCGCCAGGCCCGGGGACAGGGTTTTTCAAACTTCCGGGTCTGGCAGGACCCTGCAGCGCTTTTCCTCCGCGAGGATCACTGCATCACAAAGACCCGCGTGCGGCGAATACCATGGGGAACTCGGGGCTAATAGTTCTCGTTTTGTCTCTGAGAAGAAAAGTTTGGCGAAAGGGATCGCATGCCCGCCGTCCCCAGACCTGGGGGCGGGCTCCTGGTGCCCAGAGGGAAGTTTGGACAACCAGTCAGCCTGGAGAAGACTCCGATGCTGCTGAAGGTTCGCTCTAACCCCGAAGGGAATTGCACCCCCAAATCACCCGGCCAGCCCACAGGCGGCCACCAGCACTTTAAACAACTCGAATAGGCCCGACCAGTGCGGCTCAGCCATTGAGCATCGACCCAGGAACCGAGGTCACCGGTTGGATTCCGAGTCAGGGCATATGCCCAGGTTGCAGGCTCGATCCCCAGTAGGGGCTGGCAGGAGGCAGCCGATGGATCGATGTTTCTGTCTCTATCCCTCTCCCTTCCTCTCTCTCCAAAATCAATCTAAACATCTATTTTTTAAAAATATATATTATTGATTTTTTACAGAGAGGAAGAGAGAGATAGAGAGTTAGAAACATCGATGATGAGAGAAACATCAATCAGCTGCCTCCTGCACATCTCCCACTGGGGATGTGCCCGCAACCCAGGCACATGCCCTTGACCGGAATCGAACCTGGGACCTTTCAGTCCGCAGGCCGACGCTCCATCCACTGAGCCAAACCGGTTTCGGCTAAACATCTATTTTTTTAAAAGCTTGTATTGGCTAGGAAGGAACAAGTAAGGGCCATGCGGTACACGATGTCCAGCACGGGCCAGCGTTGCCGCCTGAGGCTGTAGGTCAGCTACAGATGGGCCTGTGCTATGCCCAGGTGTTTGTCCTGTGGTCGTGTGGGAGAACTGGAATCACTGCTCCGAGACCTGCTGTGGCCAGGAGGAGGGAACTGGTGACTGCAGGACCCTGGGTCACCTGGGGCTTTGGGCCCAGGGTCGTGGACGGGCTGGAGGAGAGGGTGGCCAGGGTCCGCAGGTGGCGCAGATGTGAGAAGCCCAGGGAGGGAGGCCAAGAGGGTCCTCCTGTCAGGCCCAGGCCTGTGTGCAGCCCACACTCCTGCCACCTGGCGTTCTGCCCCTAACCTTGGACCCTGACCTCTGCCCGCCAGAGGCCAAGAGAGGGCCAGCTGTGCCTCCAGAAAGGCGCACCGGCTTAGATCTCTGCAGGGCTTTATCCAGAACGGTGTCTACATCCTGTCATGTGTCCCGTGGGCCTCGGTGGGCCTCCTAGACAGACCTAAGCCAGTGATGGTGCAAACCCTGCTCTGGGAGGCCCTCCGGCTGGCCAGAGCACCTGCAGCACCCCCACCCCCATTCTGTGCCCTGAGCTCTCCCACCCCAGCCCCCTTGCCCAAGGTTGGACACTGCACTAGTCCACCTGGCTGACCAGCTCAGGCCTCATTCCATCCACACTAGGCCTTTGCCGGGGTCCAGGCCCGGCAGGCCAGGGGTTCCCAAAGGTGTGGACGGAGTCAGCGAAGAATGAAGGACAGGGAGACAGCGTTCAGATGATCAGCATAGCCAGGCGCTCTTTAGTCTCCGTGGATCTCCCCTGTGCCTGGCTGAGGCCACAGAGAGAGCTCCAGAGGCAAGCTGAGCCTTTATTTTATAGTCAGAGGTAAACAAGGTAGTGGGTACCGTAGTCTCACTGTTCTTGTGCGTTTCACTTGTTTTGGCAGCACCTCAGCCCATTAGCTTCCCAGGTAAGATCCAGGGAGCGTTATTAGGGCCAGCCTAGTTATGCTAAGAGGACTGTGCCCTCTAAGCTGGGACTTGTTTGTGACTTTGGCAACAGGTCGGTCGGAGGCTTAATCCTATAGCCGCGCCCCACAGGCCTTCCAGATGGCACAGCCACGAGGGGCCCCAGCCAGCACAGCTGGAACCCTGCGGGGCAGCAAGGCCCTCTAGGGGCCCAGCCAGGGCAGCAGGAGCAGCAGCGTGGGACCCGCCCCAGCGTGGCTGCCCTCTCACGGGCGGTCTTGTGGGGGAGGTGCGCCCAAGGTGAAGCCGGCACCCAGCCCCCAGCTGGCCCACCTCCCCTGGCGGTGGCCTGGGCTCCAGGGCATCTCCGCTCGCAGACCCTCCGCCCTCTCCAACTGGCAGCGGTCAGATCGCAGACGCTGGGCCTCAGGGAAGGGCAGGTGGCTGCAGGCCGCCCTCCTGCGACCACAAGGCGGGGTTGGCGGTGGAATCCGCTGGCTTCTGGACTTGGCCCTTCTAACTTCATGGAGGTGAAATGCGAGCCACCCAGTCCGACCCTGCGGTCCCCAGCCTCGCGGGGTGCCCCCCAGAGCCCGGGCACCCACCGGTTCCGGGAGAAAGGCCTCCGTTTACTTATTTAGGCAAATCGATCGCCGCAGGGCGGAGGACCCAGAGGGTGGGGACAGGGCCGGCCCTCACAGCGGCGAGCGGTGTGGCCGGGAGCCTGGCCCGGAGGGGGCGGGGCGGGGCCGTGGAGGCGGAGCTGTCACCGGGGACGTGGTCTCGTGTGGGCGTGGCCGGCGCTGGACCCCTCTCCGAGCTGCTTTCGCTGGGTGCAGGGTGCAGGGTGCAGGCTCAGTCTTCAACGGCGAACGTGGAACCTAGAAACCTCCCTGCGGCATGAAAGCCCCCCCAAGGGCCCGCTCCTTTTGCACCAGCAACAAGTTGCTATTTTCTCTTAAAAAACAAACCAGCAAAACAACGCCCACCCCTCCCTAGTCCCCGCCAGCTGCCACTCACGTGCTGGTTTGCAGAGAAACTCGAGCATCTGTTCTCACCACCCCTCCCCGCCCAAGCCCCGCGAATGGCGCTCTGGGGCCTTCAGACCCTGCGGTGGCCAGTCCCCCAGCGCCCGCCCAGGCCCCGCCTCGCTGCTCTGCGCCCTTTCTCGCCTGGCCTGGGCTCCTCTGGGAGGGGACTGGGCACGCGCACCCCACACGTGGGCACGCTCGCTTCTGGCCGCAGGGAGGGGCGGGCAGGGGGCTGTGAGGCCCAGGAGAGCCGAGGCTGCAGAGGCTGCAGGGGCCAGGTGTGCCAGGTGAGGACCATCTGGCTTCTAGGAGAGGAGGCAGGAGGGGGTGAGGGGGGACTGACGCTCAGCCTGCCGCACACCTGTGCCCTGTGTGTGTGTGAGAGAGACATGGGGGGCGGGGGCGGGGGAGGCCTATGGGAGGGCAGGGCTGGGCCTGGACAAAGGCCCTTCAGCTCCAAGTCCCTCCTTGGAGGCCTCGGAGGAAGCTGAAGGGGTTGCAAACCCCTAAAGCAGGCGGGCCAGGCCTCAGGACACCTGGGCAGGTGCAGGCGCAGGCGCAGGGAGGCCCAGGGACAAGTGGGCTGAGGGGAGGGCTGGCCCTCGGTGCTCCCGCAAGAGGCCATTCTACAGACGGCCGGGCAGGGCCAAGGGCCGCAGGAAGGCCAGGGCGCCCGACCCGCCAGAGACAGAGCCCCCGCCAGCCAGGCCCGCCCACCCAGGGCCCGGCTCCCAGCCCTGCGCTGCCCCCCCCCACCCCGCCAGTCCCCACTGCCCGCCCCACACAACTGAGGCGTCGAGTCACTTTGTGCCCCACTCAGGCCCCGCGTGGCAGCCGGAACCCTGAGCTCTCCCTGCTGGCGCCTCGCCCTCCACCTCAGCTTCTCCCCCCAGCTGGGGGTGCGCTCCTCTGAGGGCCGCCCCCCTGGGCTCCTGCACCCCTGGTGCGGCTCTCGCACCGCCATCTGCTCTGTCACTCGTGCTCCTGACCCCGGGGAGGCAGGAAGACGTGAAGAGACACCTCACACGACAGTTGGTTTTCTTCTGGACAAAGGGGACCGAAGAGGCCCGAGACCCTACAGTCCCGTCTTCCCTGAGGCTGGGGGGGCCTCAGCCCTTAAGTGCCACTGCCCCAGAGCCCGACATGCTGGGCACGGAGCCAGGGTGTGGAGGGCAGCTTCCCCAAGAACCCTGTAGGATCCTGGCCTGGTCTCAGGTGGCCAGTGGTTGGCGGGGGCCACGGTCCTAAGCTGACCACCTGGGGGACAGGGCACTCCAGGTCAGGCCCAGCCCTGGGCCTCTGCACTCCCCACGGGGAGCCCAGTGCAGGGGTGGGGAGAGCTTGCCTGGGGTGTCTGTGGGCTCAGTGCCCTTTCTGCCCAAAGTACGTCCTGTGTGGAGGGGCACTGGGGCTCCTGGGACCTCTGAGCAGGGGTCCTGGGAGCTGACCCCTGGGCGCCTTCCTCGAGCCGATGGGGGCGCACTGCCCTGAGTTGGAACGTGAGCCCCAAGCCTTTCTGGTCCTGTCCGGGTCGGCCGGTTGACTGTGCTGCACTCGTGAGTCCGGCCGGGCAGCAGGGGCCCGAGTCTCCACACACTCGCCCCACAGGAGGGGCTGAGGCGGCTGGCGAGGCGTGGAGCGGGGAGGGCTGTGGGCAGAGTCCCTCTGCCAAGGGCTAAGCGCTCCTGGGCTGGGAAGTGCTCCTCTGACCACCACGGCTGTGTGGGTGAGTGCAAGGCGATGCCCTTGGGAAGAGCGGCCAGCTCCTCCCAGATGAGGCCTGGGCAGCAGGTGGGCAGGGATGCAGAGCTTGGGGGGCACCCAGCCTCCTGACCACAGCTGACACCCTGAGGCCCCACCCCTCCCAGGGGCCTGCAGACACAGCCTCACGCACGGAGTCCAAGTCCGGGAGCCAGAGCCCAGGGTAGGGGCTGTGGCCCAGAGTCCCCCTGTGGGCTGCACTGCAGGGGCGGGGCCTCCCGGGGAGGAGCCAGGAGCTGCCGGTCCATTGAGACAGGAGCCAAACAGAAAGGAACAAACTCTTATTCGCTTGTTGCAACAGCACAGCGAGAGGCAGGGAGGGCTGCGCTGCGCCCTGCACCACCGGGAAGGCACAGGCTGGGGGGCAGCGCGAGGCCGTCCCACCGGAGGGGAGCCCACAAAAGGCTCCTGTCTCCTGGACTTGCAGCCGGGAGAGTCCAGGACTGAGGGCTGAGGCAGAGTGGAGGGGTGTCTTCAAGGTCCCCAGGAAGGGGTCTGGCTGAGGAGCCCGAGAGGGGCCTGCCCGCGGGGTCCCCCAACACGTAGCCTTCACGTGGAGACGCCCAGAGCACACCTGGCTGGGGCCTCAGCCCTCGAGCGCCACTGCCCCGGAGACCGAGATGCTCTGCTGGGCACGGAGCCGGGTGCAGAGGGCCGCTCCCCCCAGGAACCCCGCAGGGAAAGCCTCGGGGAGCCCACTCCTCAGGGCCGGTCACCTGGGCCTGCGGCCTGGCTACGGGGAGTCAATTGAGGCCAGGAGGCCGCAGGCTTCATCCGAGAGCCACCCCCTGGGTCAGGGGTCGAGGGTCACTTAGAGGTGAGGTCACAGGACACCAGTCCGTGTCCGGGTAGAGAAGGCAGTGGATGGACTTAAACCTGAGAAAGGGGACGAGGTGTCAGGGTGGAGGGAAGGGCAGCTGGCTCAGAGCTCCTCCCCAGGCCCACGGGCCACTCACCGCGTGGGGTCCTGCTGCAGGCTGAAGCCTCCGGACACACTCACCACGTTCCCGGGGTTCTCAGGACCCCCGTAGCTCAAGGTCACCTGGGAGGGGAGGACTTACTCTCCAGACATCCCCTCCAGGGTCCCCACCCGCCTCAGGGTCTGGGCAGGAGGCCGCTTGGTCCCCGGGCCTCGGGGCAGATCTGAGGGCACTGAAGGGGGCGGGCTGAGCGGTGCGGCTGGAGGATAGCTGGTGTCCCCTGCCCCAAGCCATCTGCTGTCCCAGGGACCTGGCCTGTGACTCCCATCACCACCCAGACCCCTGCCCGCGGCCCCGGGCCCGTCCCCAGGGAAGGCAGTGGCTGCCCCTTGCAAACGAGCCCCCATAGGAAACGGGTGCCCCACCACCCCTGGACCCACCTGACCACTCCCCCCTCCCTCCCCAGCCCTCGTTCCGCTGGGACAAGCTTCTCGGCCAGGCCCTCCGACACCCGCCGAGGCAGGGGACCCGGCCCACCTGCTGGAGCACAGAGTGCGGCGGCAGCCTCTGCAGGTTCTCCAGGTGGGAGTGGAACAGCGGGCAGTGCCGCAGGCGCGCGCCCAGCAGCCCCTCCACGATGTAGCCCACCGTGCAGTCGTCTGGCAGCCGCACCCGCTCGGCCGTGCTCATGAAGCTGCCCAGGCTGGGGGAGGCAGGGGGTCAGCGCTGCCCGCCCTCAGCACCACCTCCCCGGGCAGCAGGCGCCCCCGCGGCCCCTCACCTGGCCCACGGGCTCATCTTGAGAGCAAGGCCTCTGCTGAGGCAGAACCCGGCCCCGCCGGTCGCGAACCAGAACTTGACCGTGGTCACCTGGGGAGGAGGGAGCTGCCAGTCAGCGCGAGAGCGCGTCACCCGTCTCTTCGCCGGGACACCCGATGTCAGCACAGCTGCTCCTCAGCAGCGCCTGGTCCAGGCTCAGGAGCTCCCGGGCACCGGGCACCGGGAACAGGGCTGTGCCGCCCGGTGCCTGGCCCCAGCGCCTCCCACAGAAGCTCCTGGCTGCCCCGCCTGGCCCCAGTGCTCACCGTTCCCCCGCCTAGGACCCTCTCGGTGGCCTCGATGGGGTGGTCCAGGCTGGGCCGCCCCAGGTAGACGTCCTGGCTGGGCGAGAAGGTGGACAGCAGCCGCATCAGGCCCTCGGGGTTCACGTAGTTGTCGTCGTCCACGTGGCAGAACCACCTGTGAGGGGGGCAGTCTCAGCAGCCGGCCGGTGGGCCCGGGCTCCCCAGGGCACGGCCGGCACACACTTGCGTCCCGAGGCGATGAACTGGTCGTACTCCACCGCCATCTTGCAGCACAGCGCCTGGCGGGTGTGCGCGGCCGAGCAGTTGGTGTTGACCACGCGGCCGCCTGGTTGGAGGCACAGGACGTGTGAGGGCCGGAACCAGGCTCCATGAGATCAGGGCCCAAGGTGGCTGTCAGGCCCGGGGCTGAGCACCGACCGAGGAACCAGGAGGTCCCGGTTCCATTCGGGTCGGGCACAGCCGGTTGCCGGCTCCATCCGCAGGGGGGCCGGCCGGTGACTCATCACGGACGCTCCTCTCTCTCTCTCTCTCCCTCTCGGAAATCAACATGGATGTTTTTTCTATTTTGAAAAAGTGGCTGTCGGCAGGTTGGGTGCCTGGCTCTGCTCAAGGACCGCAGGCTGGGCCCAACCACAGCCCTGGAGGGGCCCCACGGGCTGACCCGGCTGCTGACCTGGGCCCGCCTGGCACCCCAGCGTGGACGCCCACCGGGGAAATGGGCCGGAGCTGGGACCCCCCTGACCGGTGGGGGGCGTGGGCGGGGGGCCTGGAGGAGGCTGTGACCCTGAGCAGGCGGCACCCCGCTGGGGGCGCAGCCGGGGCACTGAGGCCCGGGGCCCGGGCAGCTGCGGGGGCACTCACCCGCCTGGAGCTGCAGGTCCGGGTCGTCCCCGTCGGTGAAGATGAAGGTCTGGGAGGAGAGCAGCTGTGAGGGGCAGGCCGGGCCCTGGCCCCAGGGATGGAGGGGACTGCGGGGGGCCCTCCGAACCGGGTCCCCAGGCCGGACTGGGCGGGACGTGGGGTCCGGCGGGGAGAAGGGGTGCCCGGCTCCGCCCGTGCCGTCCAAACCGGCACTCACGGAAGTTTCCGCCTCGCCCCGTGCCCGCCGGGAGGGCACCCCAAGTCTGGAGCGCAGGAGGGGCCGGAGGGGGGCCGCTGGACCGCGGCGCGGGCGGGGGGCGGGCGGGGCGGGCGCACCTGCGGACGGGCGCGGGAGATCCAGGTGCGCAGCAGCAGCCGCAGGCGCGGCCCGTGGTTCCTGCGCGTCGTCTTGACGGCGATGAAGACGTCGTCGGGCCGCAGGCGGGGCGCGCGGGGGCCGGGGGCGGGCGCCGACGGGGGCGCGCGGGCCGGGGCGGGCGCGCGGGGCAGCGGCAGCGGCAGCAGCAGCAGCGCGGCCAGGGCGGCGGCCAGCGCGAGGCAGGCCCGGCACAGCGCCCCCCGCGCGCGGCTCATACGGCCGCCGACCCGCCGGCAGCGCCCCGACCAGGAGCGCCGCGGCCCCTTTAAGAGCAGCCCCGCCCGCGCCGCGACCCGGAAGCGGAGGCCGCGTTGCCCCGGAAGTGGACGGCGCACCGCGGCGGGCTGGGCCAAGATGCCGCTGCCGGTTCAGGTGTTTAACTTACAGGTAACGAGCCGCGGCCCGCGGCCCCTTCGCGTCCCAGCCGCCGGGCCGGAGCCGAGGCCGAGGCCGGCCGAGCGGCCCGCGCGTCCGCCCCCGCCCCGCAGTCTGGTCCCTCGCGTCGGGCGGGTCCGCGGCGCTCACGCTCTCCCCCCGCAGCCACCGGTCCGCTCGCTCCGTGTCGGGGGCGGGGGTGCGGGCATCGCGACAGGATGCGGGGGGGCCCGGGCCCCGCCCCTCGCGGTGGGACGGGCGGCTTCCTGCCGGGCACGGCCGGGGACTGCGGCCTGGGCGCCAGCCTGTCGGCCTGGACGCTGCTCCACGAGGTACCGTCCGGGCTCGGGCCCGGCCGGAGGCAGCACCGGCCGCTCGGGACGCTCCCGGGTGGAGGTCGCGCGGAGGAGGCTGCGCCGGATGGTGGCGGGGCCGCCCCGCTCCGAGGGGGCTTCGCATCGCCCTGCAAGGAGCCCTCCTGACGGCGGTGCTGCCCGGGGCGGGAGGCGGGAGGCGGGCCCCGTGGGCTCCGGGCACAGGGAGGGACGCCCGCCCGCCCCGGGCAGCCCTGGCCCGAGGTGACCGGCGCCTGTTGCAGGGGGCGGTGGAGCCCATGCAGATCGACGTGGACCCGCAGGAGGACCCGCAGAACGCGCCCGATGTCAACTACGTGGTGGAGAACCCCACCCTGGTAGGAGCCGCGGGGCGCCGCGCTGTGGGGCCCCGGCCGGGCACCTTGGACCCTCCAGCCCAACCTGCTGGGCTCCGGCGCGGCCCTGACGCAGCCCCTCCGCAGGACCTGGAGCAGTACGCCGCCAGCTACAGCGGCCTGATGCGCATCGAGCGGCTGCAGTTCATCGCTGACCACTGCCCCCCGCTGCGGGTGGAGGCCCTGAAGATGGCCTTGTCCTTCGTGCAGAGGACCTTCAACGTGGACGTGTACGAGGAGACCCACCGGAAGCTCTCGGAGGCCACCAGGTGAGCCGGGGCCTGGGAGGAGGGGCCGCCTGGCTGGGAGGGGGCACTCCTGTGCCTGCAAGGCCAGCCCCACCCCCACGCGGTCCCGCAGCGCAGCCCGGCCTCCCTGGCTGAAGAGCCGGGAGGGGCGCGGGGCATCCTGACGCCGGCTGCTCTGGCTCCGCGGCCACAGCGCTCTGCCTGCGGGTCTCCCCCGCACGTCCATGTTCCCCGCCCACGGATGCTCCCACCAGAGGCCCTCCTGCTGGCACATCAGCCCTGACGGCCGGTCGCCCTCAGGGACCTGCAGAGCGCGCCGGACGCCATCCCCGAGAGCGGGGTGGAGCCCCCGCCCCTGGACACGGCCTGGGTGGAGGCCACTCGGAAGAAGGCGCTGCTGAAGCTGGAGAAGCTGGACACGGACCTGAAGAACTACAAGGGCAACTCCATCAAGGAGAGCATCAGGTGCCCCCGTGGACCGGGGAGGGTGGCAGGGAGGCCAGGGCCACGCCGGGCGCCAGGCGGTGTGCACTGACCGCCCGGCCCACAGGCGCGGCCACGACGACCTGGGCGACCACTATCTCGACTGTGGGGACCTCAGCAACGCCCTCAAGTGTTACTCCCGGGCCCGGGACTACTGCACGAGCGCCAAGCACGTCATCAACATGTGCCTCAACGTCATCAAGGTGGGCGCAGGCGCAGGTGGGGCGGCCACGCCCTGGCCGGGGTACCCCAGGCTGAGTCTGTCCCCGCCCGCCCGCCTTCCAGGTCAGCGTCTACTTGCAGAATTGGTCTCACGTGCTGAGCTACGTCAGCAAGGCCGAGTCCACTCCCGAGATTGCAGAGGTAACCAGGCCTTGCCCGCCCTCCCACCACTGCCGCCCCCTGGGCCTGGTCCTCCCGTCGGCCTGGGCCATTTTCCGGCCGGACCGGGGTCAGCCTGGCCGTCGGGGAGGGTGTGGAGGCACAAGTGGCTCATACGTGTCGCCTTCCCCTGCAGCAGCGAGGGGAGCGGGACAGCCAGACCCAGGCCATCCTCACCAAGCTGAAGTGTGCTGCAGGTGAGGGCGGGCGGGGCAGGGGCCCCCCCGTGGACCCCGGGCGCCTCCACGGAGTTGGCCTGTGTGCTTGTGCTGCTGCCCTCACGGTTGGGCAGACCCTTGTGCCCCACGCATAGGTGGCCGCTGCCCGGCTCAGGTCCCAGTGCAGGCCAGCGTGACCAGTGGTTAGTGCAAACATGGCCTCTGACGGTCGCGGTCAGGGCCAGCCCCCACCTGAGCCCCTGAAGCCATGACCAGCTGTGCCGGCTCCCGGGCGCCCGGCCGGCCCAGGAGGACTCCCCTCACGCAGAGCTGGCCCGGAGGCGGAGGCAGCCCCGGAGCCGCGGTCTCACCCCCCCCCCCCGCCCCCAGGGTTGGCGGAGCTGGCCGCGCGCAAGTACAAGCAGGCGGCCAAGTGCTTCCTGCTGGCCTCCTTCGACCACTGCGACTTCCCGGAGGTGAGGCCGGGCCGGGGGCGCCTGGTTGGGCTGTTGGGGGGCCTCTCCCAGCAGCATTTGGAGTGGGGGGGGACCAGCCCTGCTCTGGGCTTTCCTGCCTTTTGTCCCGACGGGCCGTGACCCCTGTCCCTGCCCCTCAGCTGCTGTCCCCCAGCAACGTGGCCGTGTACGGCGGCCTCTGCGCCTTGGCCACCTTCGACCGGCAGGAGCTGCAGCGCAATGTCATCTCCAGCAGGTGGGGGTGCAGGCCCTGTGTCCCTGGCCACCGTCCTCTGGGGTGCAGGGCCCCGTGTCCCTGGACACCGTCCTCTGGGGGTGCAGGGTAGACGGCGGGGGGAGGGGGAGGCAGGGCAGCTCTGAGGAGGTGGACCCCGCAGCTCTTTCAAGCTGTTCCTGGAGCTGGAGCCCCAGGTCCGGGACATCATCTTCAAGTTCTACGAGTCCAAGTACGCCTCGTGCCTGAAGATGCTGGACGAGATGAAGGTGAGGCTGCCTGGCTAGGGGGGGGGTGCGGGGGCGGGGGCTGCAGCTGCAGCTCCTGACCCTCCTTCTCATCAGGACAACCTGCTCTTGGACATGTACCTGGCCCCCCACGTCAGGACCCTGTACACCCAGATCCGCAACCGCGCCCTCATCCAGGTAGGTGGGGGGGGGGCAGGCAGGGGCGCAGGCCCAGGTGGGGCTATGGGTGTCCCTGGAGGCCGGGCAGCTGACGCCCGCCGGCTCTGCAGTATTTCAGCCCCTACGTGTCAGCCGACATGCGCCGGATGGCCACCGCCTTCAACACCACGGTGGCTGCGCTGGAGGACGAGCTGACACAGCTCATCCTGGAGGGGCTCATCAACGCCCGCATCGACTCCCACAGCAAGGTGCTGCCCCCGGGGCGAGGCGGCCCCCCATGGCAAGGCGGGGGGATCCGGTCCCACTGACCCGCTGCCGACCCTGCAGATCCTCTACGCGCGTGACGTGGACCAGCGCAGCACCACCTTTGAGAAGTCCCTGCTCATGGGCAAGGAGTTCCAGCGCCGTGCCAAAGCCATGATCCTGCGGGCAGCCGTGCTGCGCAACCAGATCCACGTCAAGGTGAGGGTGGGCGGCACAGGGGGCGGGGGCGGCACAGGGGGCGGGGGCAGCACAGCCAGGCACACACACCTGGGCCAACGGCCTTGTCTCCACTGCAGTCCCCTCCCCGAGAAGGGAGCCAGGGGGAGCTGACGCCGGCCAACAGCCAGTCCCGGATGAGCACCAACATGTGAGGGTGCCTGCCGGGCCCTCCAGGAGGCTCTGCACACCCTGCCCAGCTCCCAGCACTTCTGGAGGAGCCACTGGGTTCCCGCCCTCGGCCCCCTGCCTGGACGCCTGTGTGACCCCATCTCTGCTTGCCCCACGGAGGAGGGGTGTCTGGAAGGTGAGGCCTCAGGGCCTCCTGCTCTCACATGTGGGGTTGCAGGTAGTTGTGAACCTTAGTCCGTTAAAAGCAGCCTCCCCTGAACTGTTCTGTGTCCGGCTCTTGTGGTTGGGCTGGGGGAGGGCTAGGCCTTGTCCCTGGGCCCCTTGCATCCAGGCAGCAAAGGCCCAGCCTGTGCAAGGCGTGGGTCCAGGCAGGAGGGGCTCCTCCCTCCCAGCGGGGCTGTGGTGGGGGCACGCTGGCCGGGGCAGCGCTGGCGCACTCTGGGCACGCACGTCTCTGAAGGTTTATTGTTCACTTTAGGGCACACGGTGCGAGGTCAGGGCAGGTCCAGCCTGGGAACACTCGCCGGGGCCGCGCTCAGCCCGGTGTGGCCGAGGGGTGTGGAGGAGCAGGAGGTTCCCTGAGTGAAGGCGTCTCCTGAGGGGTGGGGGGCTTCGCACAGTCCTGAGGCCGGAGGGGCGGGCGGCGGCCTTCAGGCCAGGGCACTGCCCAGGACCTCCGGGAAGCTGCCTGGGTCCCCGGGCCCCGCCTGCGGGGGCTCCTGCAGCTGGGGCTGGGCCCCCTTCCAGGCCAGCGATTTCTCCAGTTTGGTTTTAAAAAGCAATCCGTGACCTGGCAGAGGGGATGGGGGAGGTTTGGGGGCTCAGGAGGTCACAGGTCCCACTGCCCGAGGGGTCGGGGGAGGGAGTAAGGGCTCGGTGGCAAGTGCCTCACCTGGGCAGTCCGCAGTCTCTTTGAAAGCTCGCTTCTTGCAGCAGCCCCGGCACAGGTTAAACACACACCTGTTGCCCTGGACACAGAAAAGCTATGAGCCGTCAGTGGGCTGTACTCCCTGCAGACAAAGGGTTAGCAGGGACCACCTGCCCACGCCCCTGGGGCTGAGCCCCGCTGGGCAGCACTGCAGAAAGGGCAGCTCACCTTGGGGTTCCCACACTGGTCGCACTTGGCGTATTTTGCTGGGCAAAGAACACAAGGGGGTCCTGGTGAGCCAGGTGAGCAGCCCCCATGGCCCCACGCAAAGCCTGCGGGCCCCCGTCTGCTGTGGCCGCCGGGCCACTCGGGGCGCCAACATGCAGGCTTGGTGCCCAGAACCCCCAAGGGCTCAGACTCTGCGGCCATGGCTGGGTCTCCCAGTCCCTCAGGAAGGCGGTCCCAAGCCCACAGCCTCTCCGGGCGCCTCAGGGCAGCAGCTGCCACAGCTTACGCTTCAGCGAGGGGTCGAAGGTCTTGTGGGGGTTCCTCAGCTGCTTCTTCTGCTTGTTCTTGGACAGGACGTCCGCGCCGCCCTCCTCCTCCTCCAGGGCCCGCTTACTGCGGGCGCCTGTGTTCTCCTTGCTCCCCTCCTTGGGCCTGGACGGGAAGGGCAGGGGCAGAGCTGAGAGGCCCCACATCCGAGCTCTCAGGCTGCTGCCTGGGCCAGCATGGAGCCACAGGCACCGGGACTCTGGGGTCTGACCTCTAAGCCTAGGCAGGGCTGTGGCCACGGACGGGGTCAGAGGGAAAAGAGGTAAAACCTAAGCGTCCACGAGTAGGGGAGCCGCTGGGCACCTGGGAGGATGGGGCAGAGCGGGCCGGGCCCTCCTGTGCCCTGCCCGACCCGCGCCCGCATGCTCACCCCGGCCGGAAGTAGGGCTGGCAGATCCAGTGGAAGAAAGGCAGGCCGCCCGACGGCTCCTCCCCCTCCTGCCGCAACATGTCCTCCTGCAAAAGGCCAGGGTCCCCGTCACCAGCCCGTCCCGGAGGCGCCGGGTGGCTCCCAGCCCCGCACATGCCTGACACCGCAGCTTCAGCTCCCGGCTCACAGCGGCCACGCCCTCCAGGGTCTTCGCCTTGGCCAGCTCCTCGCGAAGCTGCTGGTGCACCTGCAGCCTGAGACAGACGCCATAAGCGGGCCTGCCCCCCGACCGAGCCCCGGGCCGCGGGGAGCTGCCCTCTCCCACCCAGGCTGCCTCCCCGTCACCCAGCCCCTCAAAGCCTGATTTGGTGGCCAACCACCGATACGTTTCTGGAAAACCCGTGCCCAGGTGGGGCTCAGGCTGACGGGACTGCCTCGGGGGGCACTCACGTGTGGTGCCACAGCTTGAAGAGGTGGGCCCGGACGCAGGACAGCGGGCAGGGGTGCTGGCGCACCAGGTCCAGGTACTCCTCGGCCAGCTCCCACACGGCAGGGCTGCGGCCCTCGAACAACGCGGGGTTGTGCAGGTTGCCCTCTGCGGGAGGGGGAGGGGCTGAGCTCAGGGTGCTCGTGACCTCAGAGGGACCCCCCACCCCTGCCCCATCACACCCAGGGCAAGGCTGCTGCCAGCTCAGGGCATGAGGACAGCGCGAGGCCGGAGGCTGTTCAGCTGGGCTGGTGGCGTCACAACGTGGACACGGGGCCGTGGGCAGAGGCGCGGCCTTACCTGCACTCATGACCCCCTGCACCCCCGTATCCCGCAGGCAGCGCTCCACGTCCTGCAGACACTGGATGTTCCCGTTGGCAAACACAGGGATGGCCACGGCCTTCCTGCTGGGGAGCAGGGGGCACTCAGCCGAGGAGACTGGGGGGCCACCCTCGGGGCAGCGCCCAGCCCCGACGTATCCCGTCGCCTCGAGGCCCCACCCCACTCACCGCACGGCCCTGATGTGCTCCCAGGACGCGGCGCCGGACAGAGGCCCCTTCTGCTCCTTGGTGCGCCCGTGCACCGTCAGCAGCTAGGACACAGCAGGGCTGGCTCAGCGCCAGCAGCACGGCTCTCAGTCCCTGCCCCCCAGACCCCGTCTGGGCTGCCCTCAGGGCCAGCTGACGCCCTGCGGTGCGACCAGGGTGCAGGTGAGGAGGAGCCTAGTCCCCGTCAAGGTCACTGTGACTCCCGTCGCCCCCGAGGGTGAGCTCTCCTGGGACACACCTGGGAGCAGGACCCCCGGCCCCTCACCTGGCAGCCAGCCTTCTCCAGCATCTGGGCGTACCTCACGGTCTTGTCAATCTCTGGGAAGACCCGGATCTTGCACGTGACCGGGACGGAAAGCTGCTCGTGGGCCCGCTGAACTGCAGAGGGAGGGGCTTCTGAGAAGCGGGTGCTCACCCTGGGAGGTGGTGGGGGCCCACAGCTAAGCCCCCGCAGCAGCACAGGCCCAGGGCAGACGGCTGCTACTTGACGCAGCCGGGAGACCCGCCTCCGCACCGCACCCCCAGGGCAGTGGAGGCGCCAGGACTGGCCGAGGACCCTGCCCCCTGCATGCGACAGGCCGACAGGCCACAGCCAGGCGAGCGCTGTGGCCACGAGGTCTGCTGGCCACTGTCCTCTCCTTCGCCCAACCACACGCAGCCCGTCACCCCCACGCGCCCACTCACTCATTCTCTGAAGCAGGTCCCACTCCTCCTGCAGGAAGGCGCCGTAGTGACCTGCGGTGACAAAGGTGGCCGTCGTCCCCCTCCTCCTGTGTCCACACAGGCTGAGAGCCGAACTGCCAGGCTGGCCCCACGCTCCCGCCGTGGGCTGCGCACCATCTTCTGAGCCCGGGGGCCCGGGGCTCCCAGAGGGGGTGTCTCCAGGGAGACGGCCACGGAACAGTTTCTCGGCGTCAGACTTGGTGGCTCTGTTTGCCCAGCTGCCCAGGCTCAAGGGCGCCCAACGCCCCACAGTCTCTGACCACCAGCAACTCCCCAGGCCTCGCCCAAGGGGAACAGCCGCTGGGGCTGCGGCAGCAAAACACATTCGTCCAGGGGGAGCCTGTCCACCTCCCAGGCACTTGGGCGAGTGAGGGGCCGCTGAGAGCCCGCAGCCCTGCCCCAACTGGAGCCTCGCCCGGCCCCAGCGACTCACCCCGCTTGGCTATCATCTGGGGGCAGCCCAAGTTCAGGTCGATGGCATCACAGTAGTCCTGCGCCAGGAGCGCCGCCTGGACAAACACCTCCGGGTCGTTGGCACAGAACTGGGGGAGACGGGACCATCACCAGGAACCGGAGCCAGGCCCTGGCCCCTGGCGGCCCACGGGGTTCACGTGGGATCCCAGTGGGGGCGTGTCCCAGGGGCTGACGACAGCCTGGCCTCCTGTCCTAATTGCTTACAAGACGACTGAGTTGGGACACACCGCCCCTCTCCCCCCTCATTGTCCTGGTGAAGGGCAGCGTGAGGGCGCCCGGGGGAGGGCAGGGGGCCACAGCCCTCTCCTGGCAGCCAACTGTCCATTCGCCAAGGTCTGAGCAAGCAGCGCCCAGGGGTCGAGCTCTGAGAAAGAGCTGCAGGTGCGCCCGCTGCCACGGCACCGCCCCCTCCGCTCCAATCAGAGCCGAGACCCAGGTGCTCCCGGGTGCGCTCAGGTCCCCGCACCTGCACAATGAGGGGCCGGTCCTCGGGGCACACCTCGCAGTACAGGTTCTCCTTCCGGTAGTTGGCGTCGCGGACGAAGACCTGGGCGTGCAGCATGGGCGTGTAGCAGAGCTGGGCCCCGTGGCGGCGACTCAGCAGCCTCCAGGCCAGCTCGCTCTGGTCCACCATCGGGGCCACCACGTGGCGGGCCCCCCCCAGGGTGCGGCTCCAGAACTCGAAGCCCTGCAGCTTTGGCATCTCGTCTCCACTCTGCGGAGGGGGAGGGGGAGGGGGAGGGGTCAGCGGCCGGAGGGGGCGGGCCCCGGCGGGGGAGGGGGACGTCCCCGGAGACCTGAACCCGGCCCGCCGCCCAGGCCCTCGGCTGTCACGGGTGAGCTCCGGTGCGGCGCCCCCTGCTCCCCCGGCGGGACCACCTCTCCGCACCGGGCCCGGGCCGCTCCTCCCCCGGAGCCGGGCTGCGGCCGCCAGCGCTTTAGTGACCGAGAGCCCAGCGGTGCGTCGGGCGCCTCTGGAAACGGAAACTACACGTAAAAGCCACCTGGGCGCCGCTGTGGTCCCCGAGCGCAGGGCCCGCGCGGCCACCGGCAGGAGTCAGGCGGCGGCCGCGGCCAGGGCCCCGCGGGAAGCGCACCTGAGGGGCCAAGCTCGGGGCGGGGTCCTCGGGGCGGCGCGCGGGGCTCCGGGCTCGCGCAGGGCCGCTGCCACGGGGCCGCAGCCGAGCCCAGGGCTCCGCGCCGGGGCCGCCGGAAGGTGCCTCCGCCAGGGCGGTCCGGGCGGCCCGCGGTGCAGCCGGAAATGCGCCCTCGGGAAACCGAGCCCGGCTGAGGAGAGGTCCGCACGCGGGGAGGGCCGGATCGGGGTCGGAGGTCAGAGGCCGGAGGTCGGCTCGGCCCGGCGCGAGTCCGGTCCGAGCACGTGGTCCCGGATCCTGCGGCCCCTCCTACCTCCGTCTCCCCACCAACTCCTGCGCCCAGGTCCCGCCTCCTCACTCCGCGCCCCAAAAAGCTCGGGCCCCCCAGCCCTTCTCAGCGGTCCCTTCCCGGGTCCCTGATGGTCGGAGTCCCCTGCGTGACCGAGGTCAGGGTCAGAGTCAGGGTCAGGGTTAGGGTGAGGGGTCCGGGCCAGGGTTAGGGTTCAGGGTCAGGGTGACAGCGCGGAGGCAGACGCTGGGACTGGGAATCGGCCTGGAGGTGCCAAGAGGCAGAGGACCCCATTGTTCATGGCGTTCGCGGAGGTCCCGCAGGCCCGGGCCGGTGTTGCAAGAAGAAAAGCAGCTGTAAAAGGCGGCGGCCCAGGGGCTGAGCGGCGACCTGTGAACCAGGAGGTCAGGGTTCGATTGCGAGTTCGATTGCGGGTCGGGGCCCAGGCCCGGGTGCAGGCTCATCCCCAGTGGGGGGCGTGCAGGAGGTGGCCCATCCGTGGTTCTCTCTCATCATCGTGTTTCTGTCTCTCTCCCTCTCAAATCAGTAAAAATATATTATTTTTAAAAAGGTAGTCCCTAACCGGTGTGGCTCAGTGGACAGAGTGTCGGCTTGGGGACTGAAAGGTCCCGGGTTCGATTCCAGTCAAGGGCATGTACCTGGGTTGTGGGCACATCCCCGGTAGGAGATATGCAGGAGGCAGCGGATCAATGTTTCTAACTCTCTATCCCCCTCCCTTCCTCTCTGTAAAAAATCAATAAAATATATTTAAAAAGAAAAAGGTAGCTGTGCCTTGGGGCCTGGATGGGTCCGTTGCTCCGAGAAGACGGTGTGTTTTGAGGACGAAGGACAGGACGTGCTCTGATTTGGTTGCTGTGCCGGCCCCTGGCCCCTGGCCCCTGGCCCGTGGGGAGTTTGCCTCAGGAATGCTGACCGCTCTCCAGCCCGGGGCGGGCAGAGCTGGGTTCACACCGTTAAACATTAATGGCCTCGTTATGGGACTTCAAGATCCTGGAGGGAGACACACGGACCAGACCCTGCAGCCATCCCCGCTCCCCCGCTCGCAGCCTCTCCTCCCCATCCCTACGGGAGCAGGTTTTCATGGGGGACCTGCTGGCCCCATGCTGCCGGCGTTACTGGAGTAAACGCTCGTGTAGGCCTCAACCCTGTCTCTGCTAGAGTCACGACAACAGTGGGCACATTGTTACAAGCAGCCATTCCAGGACCCCAGCAGTTGACCGAAGGCATAGATATTTGAGAAACGTTTTTTTAAGTTACGCAATGCCAGAGAGAACTTAGAACATGGGCGTCTGCGGAGTTTTTATGGGCTCCTTTCATTTCCTCCCAGGAGGGCCGGTCTGGGGACCCACAGCTCCTACATAGGGAGAAGAATGCATGGCCTGGTGTGGGAGGGCGTCTTCATCAAGAACAGATGTGAGCCCAGCCATCATGGCTCAGTGGTTGAGCGTCCACCTATGCACCCGGAGGTCAGCGTTCGATTCTCCGTCAGGGCAGACGCCGGGTGGCGGGCTCGACCCCCAGCAGGGGGCGTGCAGGAGGCGGCCGAGCCAGGATTCTCATCATTGATGTCTCCCTCTCCCTTCCTCTCTGAAATCAGTAAAAATATAGTTTTAAAAAGTAAAATGGTGCTGGTTTCGGCAGCAGAGACACTAAAATGGAAACGGTAGAAAGATTAGCATGGCCTCTTGCAAAGGTGACACACAACTTCGTGCAGCATAAAAAATAAACTAATAAATAAAACCTCATAAGCTAGGAATAGAGGAACTTTCTAAACATGGCAGAGAATCTACAAAAAAAAAAAAAAGACACCAAAACCACAATTACTATCCCAGGTGATGATGGGCGAAGTGCCTTTCTTCTGAGGCCAGGGCGCCTGCTCTCGCCAGCCTTCCTCACAGCAGTGCTGGCAGCTCAGCCAGCTCAATAGGCGAGAAAAGAAACGGTGTCTGGATGGGAACGAGGAAAACGCCCCTTTCTGCATGTGGTGTGACTGTCTGCAGAGAAATCCCTACGGAACCGAAAAAGACATTCAAACAGCCCAGCCCGACCGAGTCCAGTGAGGCTAGTCCACCAACATCCACCGCAGTTTTTAGAGAACAGTTGACTAGAGGGAGGGAGAGGGAGAGAGAAACACTGATGTGATCAGCTGCCTCCCGCATGCCCTCCACTGGGGACCAAGCCTGAAACCAGGGCATGTGCCCTGACCGGGAATTGAACCGGTGACCTCTTGGCTCCTCTCAACCACTCTCAACCACTGAGAACACTGGCCAGGCCATAATAGATTTTTTTTTTTTTGGTGGAATTTGCTGTTCATCTGGAGTTTCTTTTTGTGGAAAAGTTCATTTTTTTTCAATAGATGCAGGGTTATTCTGGTTGTCTACTTCTTCGTCCTGTGTGGGATTTGCTCACTTCATTTAAGTTGTTTGGCATAAAGTTGTTCATAATAATCCTTGTGTATAATCTTAGTGATATCACCTGTCATTCTCCCTCCCCCCCCCCCCATACACCCAAGCTCTCTCTGGCCTAAGGTTTATGAATTATTGGTTCTCACAGAACTTGTGTGTGTACGCACGCGTGCGCCCCAAAACCTGGGAATGAATCTAAGAACTAGTCTTGGTTTCACTCATTTTGTTTTTTACATGGATTTTTACTCTGATGTGTTAGTTCCTCTTGTACTAAGTTTGGGTCTCATTTGGTCTTTTCTTCTTTAGTTTCTTAAGGTGGAATCTGAAGTCACTGGTTTGAAAAATGGTTTCTTTTCGACGTTGGCCTTTCCTTCCTGCTATGGATCGCCCCTGAGCACCGTGAGCCGAACCCCACATTTTTACAAGTTTCAGTTTAAAACCCTAATTTGCACACTGATCTCTCCTTTCACCGGAGTTAGAAGTGGTTCCTAAGTGTTCGAGGAGAATCAAGGGCTTTTGGCCAACGACTCTCATTCCATGCAGCTGCCGTCAGAGAAACGTGTTATAGGAAGTGAATCCTTAGAATTTGACTCGTTTGACGACCCAGAACGTGGCCCATCTTGGCCAAGGTCCCCATGAACTTGCTGGACAACCTGGTTCCTCGCTTACCACCTCCTGCTGCCCGTCGCCGAGCGGGGTGGCGGAGGGGGGGGGACCTCCAGCCTCGCCCGTTCCTTCCGCTTCCCTGAACGCAGAGGCAGAGGTTCGAGGGACCGGCGTGTCGGACTGTCGTCTCGTCGGGTTCACCGTGGCCTTGTCCCTCATGCACTTTTGCTCTGGGACCTCTGATAGGAAGGTCCCAGCTCCAGAAACCCTCACGGCTTGAGCGCGTTGCACACTAATCAGAACCTCCTTCCCTCTGTGGCTGAGCGACAGCCCATCGCAGACCCGCCCACCTGCGGACGGACACCGGCTGCTCCCCGCTTGGCTGTTGGGAGAGGGAAGCTGTGGGCCGAGCTGTTTCCGGGTCTATTTGGGCACAAACCAGAGCGGGGTTCTGGGCTCAGGCGGCAGCTCAGAGCTTTCTTAGGGACACGTCAGCGCCTGGCCTGTCGCTGGGTCCCCGACGTCCTTCTAGAAGCCCAGGTGGACCTGCTCCCCACCTGCCTTTTGTCCCCACCTTGCACCCCTCCCAGAGCCCAACTCTGCGGCTCACCTCGTCAGGCAGGAACCCCACTCCAGGGCGCCACCTCACCCCTGGCTCGGGCTCTCCCTGCCCGTCACCCTCCCTCCAGCCTCCCCTCTGTGCCCGTCAGGAGTGCAGGTGTGGCTGTGAGGGTTTGCCATGTGGGTCTCACCCACACGCAGCGACTTCAAAGAGACTCTTGGAGGGCAGGACGCCTCCACACGTGCCCTGGGGCGCAGACCCGTGGTCTCACTTCTGGCAAAAGGTGCGGAGGTCCCCACAACCGCTGCCTGCCACTCCTAACGGCTGTGTGCCCTGCAGGGGGCGCCAGACTGCCTCGGGGCACTGGTGCTGGCAGGCACGAGAACACAGGGTCCCTATCGTCCCTGGGTCCGTGTAAAAATGAAACAGATCCAGACAGGGTCTTTGAACTGACAATTATAATAAATTTCAAAATCTGAGCAGCAACATGAATGTGTTTCTTGAAAAAAGAACAGGGAACAGGGTGGGTGCCCGGCCGCTGCCCCGCTGCATCCTGGCCCGCGGCTCCCCAGCGGCGCAATAAATAGAATCCAAACCGGGACCCCAAGGGCGCGCGGGCTGCACGTGGCGTCGGGGGCTCACGGGATCGCGCCCGGCTCGGCCGACTCTTCACAGACCAGGGAGGCCTCCGAGTCGGTGGCGCGGGTCCCGGCCCCACACCCACGTGGTGGCGGCCGAGGTGGCCGGGCGGGAGGTGCCCAGGACGGGCGGGCGTCAGTCCTACTCCTAGCGGCCCACGGGGTGCAGGCCGGGCCCAGCGGCAGGACCGGGCCGGGTGGGGCCGGGCGGCTAGCCCTCCCGCACGCTGACGCGCGGCTCGGCCAGGGCGCCGTGGATGATGCCCAGGATGGCCTCCAGGCCGCTGCCCTCCAGCAGCGTGCGGTGGTCGCCCTCGATGATGTGCACCGACACCTTCCCGTCGCACACCTGGGACAGGTTGTAGTCGGCGCCCAGGTCCTCGCCCTGCGCCCCGCCCTTCTTGGCGCGCAGCAGCGTCACGTTGCCATGGTAGGTGGCCCGCGGCGTGTACTGCTCCGCGGCGCGCAGCTTGTGGTAAAAGGAGCGCGCGGCAAAGGTGAGCGCACGGCGGTCCAGGCCCGCGTGGCTCTGCGTGATCATGTCCACGGCGGCCACCACTCGCTCCTCCAGGCCCGCGAGGGGCAGCAGCGCCTCCAGCACCTGCGGGATGGATGAGTGGGTCCCGCTGTGGGCCAGCAGACCCCGCCCCCAGGCAGACCCCGCCCCCGCCGGGCGCAGACCCCGCCCCACCCCTCCCCCAGTACAGACCCCGCCCCCGCCGGGCGCAGACCCTCTGGCCTAGGACCCACCCTGCTGTGCTCCGTGTCCGTGAACTGCTGCACGAAGAAGCACATGGCCGCGGCCTCGGCCTCCCCCTCGCAGCCGGGCGTCAGCCTCGCACGATAGCTCTGCAAGGGGAGGGAGAGGCTGTGTAGGGAGGAGAGGGGGCACGACCCCGACCGCTGACCCGGCGCACCCTCACCTGTGTGTAGGCCAGCACGTAGGTGTGCGAGCCGTCGAACAGGAAGAGGCTGTTGTGCGCGGGGGCGGGGCCCTGCTGCGCCTGCAGCTGCGAGCACATCTCGAAGGCCACGCAGGCGCCGTAGGAGTAGCCGGCGATGCGGTAGGGCCCCTCGGGCTGCACCTGCCTGATGCACTGGATGTAGTAGGCGGCCAGGCTCTGGATGCTGTCCAGCGGGGCGGCTGTGGGCGGGAGAGCTCCGTGTGGGTGGGCGCCCAGGCCCCACGGCACCCCCCGCCCCGGGACCCGCACACACCTCGCGTGCACTGCAGGCCGTAGGTGGGGATGCTGAGCTTGGCAGCCAGGCTGTGGAACACCGTGGTGGAGCCCTCGATGGGGTGCACCAGGAACAGGGGCCGCTCGGAGCTCTGCACCGAGTTGAGCCGCGTGAGGGTCGGGCCCTCGGGGTTCACCAGCAGGGTGCTCAGGTTCAGCAGGGCCTGCTGCCGGGCAGGGCCGTCCTCCTTGGGTGTGGAAGCCACCAGCTCTGTGGGGAGAGATGCCAGGAAGGCCGGCTTCCACTGGTGCCCGCAGACGCGCATACACGTCCGTACACGCGCCTCCGCGGCTCCGGCTGCTGCAGGGGCTCTGGTCCCACTCGGAGGGGCTGGTCAACAAGCCCGACCTGGCCAAACTGCCCACAGGCCGCACCGAGACACGCCCACACCCCGACCTCTGACCCGCACGCACCGCTGGCCGGGCTGGCCTGGGAGGACAGGTCCTGCAGCTTCCGCAGCGTGAGCTGCTGGACGTCCCGCATGGACAGCACCAGGTCGTGCTCGCGCTCCAGCGTCTGGCGCACCTCCACGCCCATGAGCGAGTCCAGGCCCAGGTCCCCCAGCGAGCTGTCCGGGTTGACGGTGGCCAAGTCGCGGATGCCTGGGGAGGGGCGCTTGGTTGGCAAGTGGGGAGGGGCGGAGGGCGGGCGCCGCCGCGGCCACGGCGTCTCCCTCGTGAGCAGGCAGGCAGGCCCCGTGTGGGTGGGAAACTGAGGCGGGCGGCCCCTCACCCAGGATGTGTGCCACGGCCTTCACCAGGTCCTGCTGGCCGTCGCCGTCCCCGCGGGCCGCGGCCTTTTTCTCCGCCAGCACGAAGCTGCTCAGCACGGGGTGGGGCTGGCTCAGGAAGACGTCCAGCACCTCCAGGCAGGAGGCGATGCGCTGGGGCCGCGTCCCCCCGATGACCGAGTCGTTGCTGCCCATCCTCTCCAGCACCACGCCCACGTCGCCAATGGAGCCCCACTGTACAGCCAGGCCTGTGGGCGGAGGGTGAGGGCATGTGTGTGTGGGGGGGTCAGCTCGGAGCAGGCGGGGCTTCGGGCAGGAGGCGGGGTTGGGTGAGGGCGTGTGGGGGGCGGTCAGCACGGAGTAGGCGGGGCCGCGGGCCTACCTGGGAGCCCGTCCTGCCTGCGCCTCTCGCAGATGCGCTCCATGGTGGAGTTGGCGAAGCCGTAGTTGGTCTGGCCTGCGTTGCCACGCCCACAGCTCACCGAGGAGAAGGCCACGAAGTAGTCCAGCTCGGGGCACGCCTCACGGGTCACCCTGTGGGTGCTGGGGTCACTCCCGGGCCAGCTGCCCCTGCCCGCCCCCTGCTGAACCGGCCCTGCCTCTGTGGAGCCTCGGCTCTGCCCCGAGAGCCCCGGGGCCTGGACCCCAGTCCCTGGAGCACGTGCGGGAGGCATGGGGAGCGGAGGCGCACCCCGAGTGGGGCACGAGGGCCGGGCGAGGGGAGGGCCGCGCCCACCTGTCCAGGTGCAGGGTGCCATTGTACTTGGGCTTGCTCACGTCCTGGAAGAGCTCGGGCGTCTGATTCTCCAGCATCGCGTCCCTCAGGACCTGGGGAGAGGCGTCCTCAGCGCTGCCCCGCGGCCCCGGGCGCCCCGCCCGCCACGGAGCCCACTCACCATGGCCAGATTGAAGACGCCTCCGACCGGCCCCAGCTGCGCGGCCTCGGCGATGAGGCCCCGGGCCCCGTCCAGGGAGCTGGCGTCGCTGGTGGACACTAGCACCTGCACACCCTGTCGCCGCCACTCCCGCACCTGCTTGGCCTGGTAGCCTGCAGGCGGGGGGCTGGGATCAGGGCTCCAGCCACCTCGCCCGGGGCCTCAGAGCCCGTGAGGGGGCTGACCAAGGAGGGCGCGTCCCCACCGCCCGCCGCCCGCCCAGCCCGGGCCTTACCCGTGCGGATGCCAGAGCGCGAGGTCAGCACCAGCTTCTGGGCCCCGCGCAGCACCAGCCACTGAGCCAGCTCCAGGCCGAAGCCGCCCAGGCCCCCGGCGATGATGTAGCTCTTGTGGGCCGGGCAGAAGAGCTTGGACACGGCGGTCGTCAGGGTGGGCAGGGGCCCCTGCAGCATGGCGTCCGGCTCCTCCTCACGCACCTGCACAAGCAGCACTGCTCACGCTTTGCCCGGGGGTTGGGCCGGGTGGCGCCCGGAGCCCCCCTCACCTGCACGGACGCCCGGGACCCCTCACCTGCACGAGCACTTTGCCGATGTGCTTCCCCTGCGCCATGTAGCGGAAGGCGCCCTCCACCTGGTCCTTGGGGAACACGGTGCAGCGCAGCGGCCGCACCACGCCGTCCCGGATGCCCGCCCGCAGCAGCCCCGCCACCGCCCGCCAGTCGGCACTGGCCTCCTCGAAGAGGGCGTCCAGCAGGATCCCGTGGAAGGTCACGTTCCTCAGGAAGATGGCCATGCCTGGCGGGCGGAGGAGCGGAGGGCGAGGCTGGCACTCTCGGCCCCAATGCCCGGGGGACCCACCTGCCCGGCCCCACCGCCTGCTGCCCGGCCTCACCCAGGGGGTGGTTGTTGAAAAGGTCGAATTTGCCGATTTCCAGGAAGCGGCCATGCTGGGCCAGGCACCGCACGCTGGCCTGCAGCTTCTCCTCTGCCAGCGAGTTCAGGACCAGGTCCACACCTAGGTGGGGGAGTCCCACAGTCACCCCACTGCAGGCATCCCACTGTCCGGAGGCCAGACCCGTCCTTGCCTGGCCTTCTTCTCCAGCTCAGCCCGCAGGGCAGGGTGGACTGGGAGGGGCGGGAGCAGGGATGCCGGGAGGAGGCGGTGCTGGGGTACCGGGCAGGGGGCAGTGCTGGGGTGCCGGGCAGGGGGCGGTGCTGGGGTGCCAGGCACGGGGCGGTGCTGGGGTGCCGGGGAAGGGGCGGGAGCAGGGGTGCCGGGGGAGGGGCGGTGCTGGGGTGCCGGGAGGGGGCCGTGCTGGGGTTCCGGGGGCCACGCACCCTTCCCTGCTGTGTGCTGGAGCACGTGCTGCTCGAAGGACGTGTCCCTGGAGTTGGCGAAGCTGGTGTCGTCGAGCTGGGGGAACCTGGCCTGGAGGTATGCCCGCTTCTCCGCTGACCCTGGGGGGAGGCGCGTGGGGTGAGCTGGCCGTGCGGGGAGCTGGCCGCGGGGAGGGGCGGCCGGGGGGAGGGGCGGCGGCTCACCCACGGTGGTGAAGACGCGGCAGCCCAGGCTGAGGGCGATGGCGATGGCGGCCTGGCCCACGCCGCCCGAGCCCGAGTGGATGAGCACCGTCTCCCCGCGCTGCACGCGCCCGCGCACCACCAGCGAGTAGTAGGCCGTGGTGTAGACTACGGGCACCGAGGCCGCCTCCTGCAGGGTCCTGCGGCACAGGGACGGGTCACTCAGGCCCCACCGGCCACGTCCGTGTCGGGCCTGGGCTCCCGGCCGCTGACTCACCAGTCGGAGGGCACGTCCCACAGGAAGTCCTGGGACAGCAGGACGGAGGTGGCCAGGCCTTCGGCGGGCACCAGCCCCATCACGCGCTTGCCGCTGGGGTCTCGGCCAGAGAACTCCATGCCCAGCATGCAGTCCCGGGTAGCCCACTTCCCTGGGGGCAGAGGGCGGGTCAGCCCATGGCTCTGGTCCCAGCGCTTTGGGCGGGGACCCTTTGCCCCCAGGGCCTGCACCTGCCCCCCCCCCCCCCCCCCCGCGCACCTGGGATGGCATCAGGCGACAGCTTGCCCGTGGCCAGCATGATGTCCCGGAAGTTGAGGGAGGCGTAGTAGACGGTGCAGAGCTGGACGCCGGGGCTGGGGGCCGGGGCGTGGCGCAGTGGGGAGCAGACCCAGCGGATGGAGGACAGGTCCCCCCGGGTGAGGACGTTCACGAAGGCGTGCTCGGTCTGCTCCTCCGGCGGGCCTGGGGCCACAGAGGCAGGGCTGCTAGGGCCCAGCCGGGCGGGGATCCCCAGCCCCTCCTCGCCCACCCAGCTGCCCGCGAGGGCCTGGCGGGGGCTCACCGTGCTCCAGCGGGAAGTGGCGGAAGGCCCCCCAGGCCCCGTCCCGGTGGACGTTCATCACCAGGTCCCCCCGCAGCACCTCCTGCAGCTCCGCGGAGCCGGGGTCCAGCTGGGGGACGGGGGACGCGCTGCTGAGGTTGGACACCAGGATGCACCTGTGGGCACCAGACCAGTGAGCGGAGGGAGGTGATGGGTAGGAGCGGGGCTGAGGGGAGGGAGGGAGGGGGTGGCAGGCGGGGCGGGGCCGGGCACAGCTCAGGGCTCTCACCGGACCCGGTGGCCGCCGGGCTCCTTCCGCAGGCAGTTGACCATGCCCACGACGCCCGAGGTGGCACAGCCACTGGCCGTCAGCCACACAGGCCGGGAGGAGGCGTCGGCCAGAATGTCCTGCAGGACGAGGAGAGGGTTGGTCTGTGGGAGGGTCCCTGGGCAGCAGGCGCGGGGCTGGGCGGGGGCACTGACCTTGAGCGAGTCCACCCATTGGAAGCTGGCGTCCTCCACGGGCAGGAAGACGGGGCTGCCCTGTGGGGCGGGCCGGCGGCACAGGAAGAGCACGGAGCCATAGAAGGACCTCTTCAGGGCCACCAGGCACAGGGACGCCCCCGCCAGCAGGCCCTCCCACGCGTCCTGGCCCAGCAGGCCCTGCCGGCCCGGCGGTGGCGCGGGGCAGGTCAGGAAGGACAGCGTCTCCCCGAGGGGGTGCCCTCTGAGCAGCGTGTGCAGGAGCAGGAAGCCCCCCTCCTTGAGGGCGGCGGCCATGTTGCCAAGGGCCGTGGCCGGGTCCCCGAGGGTGGCCAGCGCACAGTTGCAGACCAGCAGGTCGGCCGGGCCCAGGCCGCTGGGGGCGGGATCCGCGGGGTCCCACTGGCCCTGGGCCACGTCAAGCTGCTGCAGCTTGGCCTGGGCGGACTCCAGGGCCTGGGGGTGGCGGTCGGTGGCCGTGTAGTCCAGCTGCAGCAGGGGCTGGGTGTTGAGCAGCGCCGGGATGCGCGAATAGAGGTGGCCGTCCCCAGCCAGCACCTGGTGGGACAGAGGCCTGGATGGGCGGCCTGACCCCGCAGCCCGTCTGTAGCGCCCGTGTCCCTCACCCCCCGCCGCGGGAGCAGTGGACACGTGTGCAGTCTCACGCTGGTGCTCACGCGGCTGGGCCCTGGCCCTGGTGTGGGTCTGCCCGGCTCGGCGCCTGTGCGGACCGCCCTGCCCAGCACCTACCTCCACCACCTTCATGCGGAGGCCAGTCATGTTCTCCAGGGCGGTGTCCACGCAGGCCTTGAGCGCGGGGGAGTCGAGGAGGCCGCTGAGCAGCGGGTCCTCGGGCAGCCCCGGTCGCGCCTGCGCCAGCACCCGGCCCAGCTCCGGCTGCAGGTTCCCGTTGAGCTGGCAGGCGGACGCCAGCAGCCGAGCCAGGGCCTGCTGCGGGGGCTTCCGCGGGGCCTGCGCCCCATCCAGCCCGGGCACCACCATCTTCAGCCCCTCCTGGGCCACCTTGGCCTGCAGCACCTGTGCCAACCCTGGGGGGGATGGGCATTGGGGGCCTCAGACGGGCGGTCCTGGCCCCCGGGCAGCAGGTATCTGACTGGAGCAGGGACCTGGGGGCCGTCCTCAGGGCCCACAGCCCAGCCCACTGGACACGCAGACAGATGGGAGGACGAGTGGGCAGCCTGGCAGTCCAGGGCTCACAAGTGGCACCGCCCACAAAGGACAGGTCTACCGACAGCGAGGTCAGTGCCCACGGTCCCGGCTGTTGCCGGCGTGAGGAGGGCTCGCCTGTGCTGGTGGGTGGGCCCGTGAAGGCTGGGGAGGCAAAGCTAGACCAGCTCCCAGCGATGGGCTGTGGGGGGTGGGGGATGAACTCCCCATCACCAGGGGTGTGTAATAGGCTAGTCACTAGTGCCTGGGGCTGGGAGGGCCTCACCGCTGCACAGCTGCAGCTCCTCCTGCAGGGCCGCGCTGTCCGCCAGGCACCCGCCCTCCACGTGCGGCGTGAAGCAGAACTTCTCCAGGATGGGCGTGTGCTGTTCCTGCTGCCGCCGCGGGGCCACCGAGGCGTGCAGGCCCGAGATGACGACGCCCCCAGCCACCATGCTGTTCAGAGAGTTGCTCACCACCACGCGAACCGCTGTGAGGACACAGAGTGTGGGCGGTGCGGGGCCTGGGACGCAGCGGGCACAGGGGTGCGGGGCCTGGGGCGCAGTGGGCACAGGGGTGCGGGGCCTGGGGCGCAGCGGGCACAGGGGTGCGGGGCCGTGCTACCTGGGGTTTCGTCCTGCAGTGTGTGCACCTTGCGCCGGTGGACGGTGGGGTCAATACGGATGGCAGCGATGCGGGTGGGCAGGCGCAGGCTGCGCTGGCAGGCGCCCAGGATGGACATCTGCAGCATGCTGTCCAGGAAGGTCACCCAGTTGTCCCGCCACAGCAGCTGGCCAGTGTTGCCTGTGGCAGGGGGGGCATCAGCACGAGGGGTCAGTCGCACGCACCCTCTTCCCGTGCCCTGACCAGGCAGCGGTGGCCCCTCCACCCACCATTCCCCCTCCACCCACCATTCCCCCCACCCCCCTGGCTGGGGCCATGGCAGGCACGTGGCGCCTGGACACTGGGCCCGCCCCCAAGGTGTCCAGGGGGCATCGTGCCCACCTTCGAGGGAGGCCTCAAGGACGCCCTGGAAGTGGGGGCCATAGTCGTAGCCCCGCAGCCGCAGCTCCTTGTACACGTCGCCCTGGGACAAGCGGAAGGTGGCCGAGGGATCTGCGGGATCTGCCGCGTCCAGGCCGTCCCGGCTGTCGAAGAGCCTGGGGTCGGGGTCCTCCCAACGGTACACCGTCCCTGTGGGCGGGGGTGAGGGCAGTCAGGGGTCTGAGGTCTGGGCAGAGCCTAGTGGGACGCCCTGTGGCCCGGCACCCCGCTCACCGCTCACGACCAGGTTGCCGTTCTGAGACACCTCGAAGGCGTGCGAGGCCTCCAGCAGCCGCACCTCCAGGGACACCGTGCCTGTGGACAGCGGGACCAGGGTGAGCAGCAGGGGTCAGGGGTCAGGGGCCAGCACCCCCACGGCTCCTCCTGGCCTCCCTGCCTCACCCGTCTTGGGCAGGATGGTGGCCTGGTGCAGCGTCACGTCCTCAAAAGCCACGGGCATCTGCTCCATGTTTTGGTCCAGGGCGCGAGCCAGTGTCCTCCAGACCAGGCACACGTAGCCGGTGGCCGGGAAGAGGACGCGGCCGTCGATGCGGTGGTCCACCAGGTAGTGGCTGGGGGACTCGGGGCTGGCGTCTGCAGGGCACAGGCTTCAGTGCCCACCTCGGGAGGGAGAGCTGGAGCCCCTACCCTGCCCAGCCTCACCCCCGCCGGCTCACCGATGGTGTAGACAGTAGCCGAGGAGCTGCTGGAGCCGCTGGGGAAGTCCTCGGCGGCAGGCACGTCCCAGGTCTGGCTGTGGTCCCACTTGATGAGGGGGGAGATGAGCGGGGTCCCCCGGGGGGCTGGGAACTCCTCGGGCGGGAACAGGCCATTGGGGTTGATGTCAATGCTGGGGGTGGGGAGTGGGTTAGGGGCGCACCTGGCCCTGGGACACCCATCACACCCACTGCCAACCACCTCCCCGAAGACCCAGAGACCGAGGTGGGGACCCCCTGGCCCCGCCGCCCCTCACGGAGCAGGGGCCCACTGAGGCCCTGGTGATGGGCGCAGACCCACCCCGCCAGGTGCAGGCGGCCCACGCTGCCGAGCAGGAAGCGCAGGTTGTCGGCGTGGTCCTTCTTCATCAGGGGCAGGACGGTGCAGCTGGGCTTCAGGCCCCGCTTCAGCACGGCCTGCGGGGACAGTCGGGCTGGGCCTGACCGCTGCCCTGTGTGCACCCTGACCCGGGACCCCCCCGGAGCCCGTGGACCCGCCGGGCGTACCTGCAGCAGCGCGTGGGGGGCGATCTCCAGCACCACAGCGTTCTCCGGCACGTGCCACAGCGCCTCCTGGAACAGCACCGGGCTCACCAGGTTGTTGACGTTGTACTCGGCGGACGGTGTGCGGGCCAGGCTGCCCTGCCACTGGGCCTCGGGGATGGAGGTGCTGAGCCAGCGCGCGGAGCGGGGCCGGGGGTCCCGGATCACCTGCGTACAGGCTGCTGGTCAGCGCCAGGCGCTCGGCCACCCCCACCCTCCCAGGCCCCGGGCAGCCCCGGGGGTGGCCGGTCCACCTTCTTGAGCTCCCGCAGCAGCGAGGGGGCGATGCCCTCCATGAAGTAGGAGTGGAAGGCCAGGCCGCCCGTCCGCACCTCCTTGGCGAACACACCTTCCTGTCGCAGCTGCTCCACGAACTCGGACACGGAGGCCTGGGGAGAAGAGGCGGGGGTGACGGGTGGTCCTGGGCCCGGCAGAGCCCGCCTGGAGGTTGGGGAGGGACTTGAGGACCGGCCTCGCCCCAGCGCCCACCTGAGGTCCCGAGATGGTCACCGTGTCCTTGGAGTTGTGGCACGCGGGCACGACGCCAGGGGGGCAGCGCCGCTTACACTCCTCCCAGGACAAGCCTGTGGGCAGAGAGGCCGCAGGGGGCAGCACTAATGACCGGCTCAGTAATTGCAGCCGCGGAGGGAGCAGCCTTGAAAGGCCTCCCCCGCCCCCGCCGCGTTTCATCTCAGTGGGGGTGTCATTACTGCCAGCCCCCGGCCTCCCTCCCTCATCACGACACCCAGGCTCCTGCCTGTGGAGGGAGCCAAGGCGAGTGACCCTGACACCCCGACTTTATCCCAAGTTGTGTGGGTCCTCGGGGAGGGGGGGTTCTTGTCTCCACGTGGGTTCAGCTCAGGCTCCTGGGAAAACCTCACTGATGGCCACCAGCCCGTGTACGGGCACCATGCCCCTGGGCAGCACCTACCCACGGCCGCCATGGCCCCCGGCGGGATGTGGGCCTCCTTGATGCATTGGCCACGCCAGTAGGCGGCGAGCACAGCCTCCTCCTGCGAGAGGCAGCCGTCGGCGTAGCCGCAGGCGACCTCACCCAGGGAGTGCCCGACGATGCCGTCCGGCTGCAGGCCCAGGCTGGTCAGCAGGTCTATGAGGGCGATCTGGGGGCAGATGTGTCATCTGAGTCCTGGGGAGGCCCCGGCAGGTCCAGGCCCCGCCCTCCACATCCCCCCCACCCCACCCGGGGCCTTCGGATGCGACCCCGACCCCGGGGACTGACCTGGATGGCCGTCAGGCTCACGAAGGCGTTGACGGTGTCATCGAAGGTGGCCTCGTCCGTGCTCAGCAGCAGCTCCGACACCTGCAGCCCCAAGGGCTTCACGACCTCGTCGGAACGCAGGATGGAGTCCCGGAAGCAGGCCAGGCGCATGAGGCTGAGCCCCATCCCGCGCCACTGCGTGCCCATCCCTGAGGGCGGGAGGCATCAGGCCCCGGCCACCCACCCTCGCCCCCACGCCCAGCAGGCCACGCAGGACTCACCAGAGCAGATGAACCAGAGCGGGCGCTGCCCAGCGGGCACCTGCTGCACCTCCTGCCCGCTGTCCTCGCCGCCCAGCACGGTGCAGCCCCGGAAGGGCATGGCGGTGACGGGCGTGGCCGCAATGTCGTTGAGCATGCTCACGAAGGCCAGGTTCTGGCTGTGCTGGCGGCCCTGCTCCAGCAGCCCCTGCACGGCCTCAGGGGTGCGCCCGCTGGCCAGCAGTAGGCGGGGCAAGGCGGCGTGGGGGGCGGGTGCGGGGGGCGGGCACCAGTTGGGTCGAAGGATGACGTGGACGTTGGAGCCGCCAAAGCCGAAGGAGTTCATGGCCACGTTACCCCCGCGGACGGGCAGGGGCCGGTCCACCACCCGCAGCCGCCCATTGTGCAGCGCTGGGATCTCGGGGTTCGGGCTGTGGAAGTGCAGGTTGGGCGCCCAGAGCCCGTGCTCCAGGGACAGCAGCACCTGTGGGCGGCGTGTCGTCCTGAGACCCAAAGGCAACCCGCAGCCCTGCTGCCGCCTGCACTTCCCCTCACACCTGCCCCGCCTCTGCCAGGGCCACCACCTCCCAGGTGGCTGTGGGCCCGGACACCCAGGCCCTGACCAGACCCGTCCGGCTCCTGACATGAGCGTGGCAGAGGGCGGCCACCTGCCGGGAGCTTGTTGCCAGGAAGCGCCCACACCCAGGAGCCCAGCGATGGTGGTCAGGGTTACTCAGGCCCTCACGGCTGCTCAGGAAGCTGAGGGGTGAGCTGCCCACCTGGGGGTGCCCCGGCCACTGCCTGCAGCCCTGTGGGAAGGTGCCCAGCAGCGTGTCGGGCCCCTCAGAACCAGGGCAGGGACCAGGCACAGCGCCTCGCAACCCTGCCCGAGGGAGTGCCCACCTTGGCCAGTGCGGCCAGCCCCGAGGCTGGCTCCGGGTGCCCCATGTTCGACTTGGTGGACCCGATCAGCAGGGGGTCCTGGCGGGTGGCACACAGTGCCCGGTCGATGCCATTCAGTTCCTGGGGGTCGCCCACCTGTGGGGGACACAGGAGGGTCAGCCTGCAGCGGGCAGCCCGGGCGCGCATACGGGCACGGGGGCCTCACCTTGGTGCCGGTGCCGTGAGCCTCGATGTACTCCAGGGACTCGGGGGCCACGCCGAACGGCTCATACAGGGAGCGCATGAGCTGCTCCTGGGCCTCTCCGGAGGGGAAGGTCACGCCTGCGGAGGGGAGGGCCAGCTCAGCACCCCTCCCCGGCCCCGGCGCCCCCACCCGCCCTGGCCAGTTCCCACCTTGCTCCTTGGCGCCATCGGTGTTGGTGCCGGAGTTCAGGATGGTGGCGTACACGCGCCGGGCCAGCGACTTCTTGGTCAGCAGTACAACCACCACGGCCTCCGCGCGGCAGTACCCGTTCCCTGAGGGCAGAGGGCGGCTCAGGTGGCAGGCAGGTGAGGCGCCCGCTCTGGCCTGGGAGGCGGGGAGGAGGCTGCCCGCGCCCGGCCCGCGCCCTCACCCGCCTGGTCGAAGGACTTGCAGGTGCCCTCGGGGCTGAGCATGCCCAGCTTCATGAACTGCACGGAGGTGTTGGGCTTCAGCAGGACGTTGATGCCGCCCACGAGGGCCGCGGGGCACTCCCCGCTGCTGATGGCCTGGTAGGCGTTGTGCAGGGCCAGCAGGCTGGAGGAGCAGGCTGTGTCCAGGGCGACGCTGGGCCCTGCGGCCGAGGTGGAGCGGGGTGTGAGGTGAGCCCGCTGTCCCCGGCCTCACCTCACAGGGGCGCCCGCCCACCTTTATTACTTTTTATTTTACTTCAATACATTTTTTATTGACTTCAGAGAGGAAGGGAGAGGGAGGAGCAGAAACATCAATGATGAGAGAATCACGGACCGGCTGCCTCCTGTACACCCCACACTGGAGATCGAACCCGCAACCCAGGCACGTGCCCTGACCGGGAATGGAACCCTGACCTCCTGTCGTAGGTCAACACTCAGCCCCGGAGCCACGCCGCCGGGCGGGCGCCCACCTTTAAAGTTGAAGAAGAAGGAGAGGCGGTTGGCCATCATGGCTCGCTGGCAGCCCACCATGCTGTAGCCCACGAGGGTCTCGGGGTCTCGGCTGAGGGCCTCGGAGGCCTCAGAGCCACTCACTCCCACCCAGACGCCGGTGTTGGTCCCTCGGAGTGAGGCCGGGTTGATTCCTGTGGGAGCAGCAGTCAGAGCGCGGGCCGCACCCTGCCCGCCACCCAGCTTTGTGGAGGAGCCCACCCGCCTCTCGGCTTGGGTGAGGGGACCATCTGAGCCGGCCAGAGGGACTGGGTGGGGCCAGCCCAGGTGGGGCTGAGAACAGAGAACCAGGAACCAGGTCACAAGAAACTGGGGCCTAATGGGGGGGGGGGCTCCAGGCTCTGGGTCAGGCAGCGGCCAGAGACAGAGGTGAAGACAGAGGGCAGCATTGTCCCCAGGCTACTCCCTTGGCCCCTGGTGTCCCTGGCGGCGTCTGGTGAGCCCCAAGGGCCAATGAACACCCAAGACCCAAGGGCGCCTGCCTGGGACGGCAAGATAAGGAGACAGAGGGAAACAAAGGCCGAGTGTCCAGGCTCCTACAGGAGGGGCCCTGGCCGGCCCCAGGGGAGCGGCATCCAAGGCCCCTGGGTAGGGACAGGCAGCGAGAAGGCCCTCAGGTCTGCCAGCCTCCTGCCCCTCCCCAGGCATGTGTCTGCGCCCTGTCCTGCTCAGTGTCAGGCCAGGGGCCGGCTGGCACCTGCTGACCCAAAGACAAGAGTGGGGAGCCTGGGGGGAGCCATCAGGACCGGCCAGCCACCCCTTCTCACGGGCAGGTGGGCACAGCAAGGACAGGTCTGAGCCCCAGGACAAGAGCCAGCTACCTCCGGGCCAGACTCAACCCAGGGCAGGAGCCCAGCACCGGCTCTCACCCCAAGACCAGTTCTCTGATGGGAGTAAGGAAACTGGGGCGCCAGGGCACGCCCAGGACACCGCGGGCCAGTTGTGAAACCAGACCTGCCCAGGGGCCCACGCCTCCCGAACCTCGGGCCTGGCAGTCCCAACCAGGAACAAAGGGAGCCCCGCGCGGCCACCTCCTGGGCCGGCTGCGCTCGTTTTTCTCTGAACGTGTTCCTTTTAGGAGCAAAGGACCCGAGAACAGTGCTGCCCGTGTGACCTCAGCTGGGCCATCGGCCCCCAGCGACCCACCTCCGTCCACGATGGCCTCGTAGGCGACCTCCAGCAGCAGGCGCAGTTGGGGGTCCATCGTGTGCGCCTGCTTGGCGTGGACCCCGAAGAAGGTGGCGTCGAACTTGGACAGGTCCTTCAGCTTGCCGGAGCGCCGGGGCAGGCCGTACAGCCCTGCAGACACGGCGGGTGGAAGGCACCACTGTGGTGCGTCAAGGCCCAAGGGACCCACAGGGAGACGGGGGCTCCCCAGGAGGGTGGGCAGTGGCCCCAGAGCGTTCTCCTCCACCCCCCTGCCCTGGTGCAGACCCTCCACCGGGCTCTGCTGGGCTGGGCTCCGCGCTGACTCACACCCGCGGATCAGGTAGAACTGCTGCGTGGGAGCCGACCGGCGTGAGGGAGTCAAACCAGCTTCCCCAGAGCCAGCTCTCATCTGCCCTCGGACACGCGGCCCCGGCCCGCCCCGCCCCCCGCCCTCCAGCCCAGGACCCCCGCTGGTCACCAGCTGTAGAAGGGCCAGCGCACACCAGGAGCGACCTCCGCCTTCACAGCCAGGGCCCAGACCACCACTCACCGGCCTTCCACCTCCTGTCGTCGTCTGTCACCATGTCCACACCACCGATGAGGTTGTCCCAGAACTCCTGCAGGTTCTCCGACTCGGGCAGCTTCCCCGATATGCCAGCAATCACCACCTCCTCCATGATGCTCTCTGCGGGCCCAGGCACCGGTCAGCTTGGCCCACACCCGTCCACAGCCCCCACACCTCCCCGAACCCCACAGTACTCGCCCTCCTCAGCCTGCCCCCCCCCCCCCACTCCGGTGGGTCAGAGAGCAGCAGCTCTGAAAGCCCCAGACCGGAGGCCAGATGGCTGGACGGATGTCCTGGGTGTGAATGTGTGTGTGTTGGCGGGCGGTCAGCTTTGACCCAGCAGGTCCTCGCCTCTTACTGGGCCTTGGCAGAAGCTGTCACATCTGGGGCCCAGGCCTGGGGTGACCCCACCAGGGTCTGCTGCCTGTGCCCACCACTCCCAGCAGTCGGTGGCCTCTGTGACCTCTGCTGTGGTGCCCTCAGGAGGGCCACCCAGAGGAAGGCCCCAGACCTTCCCGGCCTAGGAGCCGGCCCAGGGAACCAAAGGAGAAAGGGCACCAAAGCCTGAGGGGAGAAACTTGGGAAATGGGGAGGCCACGACCCACACTGAGAAGCCCTGAGCTCAGCACCCCACGCTGCCCGCCATGCTCATGGCCACTGGGCAGGCGGAAGCTGCCAGGACTCAGGAGGGACCCAGAGGACAGCAGGGCACTGTGGGTGCCAAAGCCTGGCAGGGCTCTGGGGGAAAGGTGGCCGCCTGTGCCGCATGGTGGGCCAACCTGGGGCACCTTTCCCAGTCGGGTGCCAGGCCAGTGCCCCCCAGACCCATGCACCTGTGCAGGGGAGGCCGCGGGATTCTGCTCGCTGGCCTCCAGGCAGTCCGCCTGCCTGCCCATCCAGATCCAGGTCCCCAGGGAACCTCCGGAGGGAGCCCCACCCCCTGCCCCGCACTCCCAGCTTGTGGGCCTGGGCCGGGGATCTGTAGCCCCTGGGGGGGGCCGAGCCAGGGTTGGTCTAGCAACTTCGTCAAGGCCCAGGGCCTTCTGGTGCTAGTGACCGCTGGACACGCAACCGCTCGCGCCTCCCCGGTCCGAGCAAGGCCGGGCGAGTGGAGCGGCGGCTTCCTTGGTGGCCGAGCGTCCGCGGTCGGGAGGAAGGGAGCCCCCTCCCCCAGCGCCGAATAAAGAGCCCTTTGCCGGCCCAGGGCACCAGCGCGGGGCGGCCGCTTCCTCCAGAGAGCGCCGGCTCTGTTCTCCCTACTTGCTATTCTCGCCGAGTGCGGCGGAGGCGGGTGGGGGTGGGGAGGGGACCCCCGCAGCGCGCCCCGCCCCGCCTCGCCGCACGGGCTCAGCCTCCAGCACCTCCGGGGCTCGGCGCTGCGCCCACGTGGTGGGAAAGCCGGTCCCCGCCCGGCTCCCGGCCTCTCGGCCACCCTCCCGGCCCTCCGGTAGCTGAAAAGGCGCCCCCGGGTCGGGATGGGTCTCGGCCGGCAGTCGAAGGGGGGATGCCGCGGGTGGAGGAGCCCCATGGAGACCTTTGTGGGCGCGCACGGGCGGCGGGGACTCCCCCTGCCTCGGCCCACCCCGCGACCAAAATGGCTGTTCGCGGAGCTCCCGGCGTCCGGCCCTCGCATCGCCCACCTCCTCACGGCCTGGGGCGCGGCGCGCAGGCCCTTAACCGCCCGCCCCGGACGCTCGCATCAGACGGCGCGGCCTCGCGGGCAACCCTCCTTCACCGCGGGCAGCCTGAGCGCCCCGCGGCCGAGGGTGCAGCCAGCGGCCTGCCCGACCCCCGATCCTGGCCCCCGGTCCCCGATCGCCGGGCCCCGGTCCCGGCCCCGGTCCCGGCCCCGGCCCCGCCGCAGTACCTGGTCTGGGCGCGGGCGCAGTGCGGGCGGCGGGGCGAGGATGCAGCGCGGAGGGGGCGCCGGCGCTGCGTCTCTCTGGCTCCCTCTAGGCCGGCGCCGGCGTATTTAACCGCGGCCGCCCCGCGCGGACACGCCACATGGGCTGACAGCTCGGCGGCGCCGCCCAGGCCAATGAGCGTCGGGGCTGCGCCCGGGACCGCGCGCCGCCGCCGGTGGGGTGATGGCGGGACCCTCTCGGGGGCGCGCCCGGGACGGCGGGGGCCTCGACTTCCGTTCGCCAGGAGGCACATGGCGCGCCCACCCCCGCCTCCTCGGCCGCCCCCTCCCCTGGCTACGCGGGGCCCACATGTGCGCGGCGCGTGGGTGGCACGGGACGGGGTGGCTGGGGTGTCGGGGTTCACACGGGGCCCCACTGGGGGTTAGGCGGACACCGGGGGACGCAGGCACGTGTCCGCGTCCGAGCGCGCGGACCTGGCTGGGGGCGTGGCTCGCCCCGCAGTCGCGGCCAATCGGGGGCCGGGGGCGTGCACGCCGGACCAATGGCGGCGCGCGAGTGGGCGTTGCTAGGCGATAGGGTGATGGGCGGCTGGGCCGTCGCGCGGGCAGCCGTGGGCGAGCGCGGTCATTGACCCAGCCAGGGAGCCCCGGCGGGGTTACTACCGGTCATCGCCGCGGGCCTGGTCCTTCCTGCCCGGTGCCCCATTTCGCGGGGACCCGGAAACGCCTCCGGGCCAGGCGGCGGCCGAGCGGGCGCCTCCCCGCTTCCCAGAGCCGCGCGGCCGTCGGGAGAGCCGGCGCCGCACGGACACCGCCGGGAGCGATGAACAAAGGAGCCTCCGGGAGCCCGTGCGCGCACGTGGCCACTCGCTCCCGCGCCTCTCCCCGGATGAAGAGCGTTTCATACCCGGCGCGCCGAGCAGGAGGCTGCGCGGGTCGGAAGTGCTTCTGCGGGAAACACCCGGCTCCCGCTCACTTTCTCCGCTGCAGGAAGTCGCGCGGCCGCGCCTCGCTAGCAGGGCACCGGCGGACACTGCAGTGCTGCCCGCGGGGAGGCCGAGCCTGCGCCGCCTGCGCACAGGGCGCGGCAGGAGCGCTGCCCACGGAGACCGGGTCTGTGACCTGGCCTTGCATCAGGCAGTTCCCTGGGCCAGTGCTGCCCGCTCCCCACACCTGTGAGCCAGGCGGGCAGAGGACACAGGCCACGCGATGCCCCCCAGTCACACAGCAGGTGGGTGGGAGCAGCCGCCCCCGTGGCCATCCCACCCTCCTGGAGACAGTGCCCCGCCTGCCTGAAGGCACAGCCACCTCTCCCTCAGCAGGGCTGCGGGCGGGCGGGTGGGCGGGCAGCCCAGGCCATGCGGTGGGCACTGGAACAAAGTCCAGGCTCCGGATCAGGACCTGCAGGCAGGGCTCTCCCGGTGGGGGAGGGGTGGGTTTGTGCCCTTAGAGTGAGTGGCGTCAGGGGGTGCTTCTCACTCTGGCAGGTGCCGGGTCTGGGCCCCCCAGCACCCGACATGAGCACCCAGCACAGGGCTCGCAGCTCTCACTGCGGAAGGCCCCCGCCTGCACGTGCTCTGGGGGACGCGTGCTGCGGGTGGGCATCCCATGCTCTGCGCCCCAGCAGTGTGAGGTGGGCGGCTGTGGGCGATGACACAGGTGATGCGCTGTACCAAGTAGGAAGATAAACAACTCCGGGGCCAGCAGGAGGGGAGGCGTGGATTTAATGGGCTCCTCGCTAGGCCTGTGAGGCTCCCCAACAGCATTGGGGAGCATGAGCTGCAGCTCACAGTCCCCCCTCACACACGCCTTGCACACACATACCTCTGCTCTGGAGATGAAGACACAGGCCCCCAAACCCACTAGGAGGGGGGGGAGGGGGAGCTGAGGAAGTTAGTCTTTGATGTTGTAGTTCCGGATCTTGGGGTGCTGCTGGCAGCCTTTAGGTTTTGCAGGGTGAGCCCTGGAGAGTCTGGTGGGGTTGGCCTTGGCCTGGGCTTCTATCTTCATCCCTTTGATGGCGAAGGTGGCGCGGGGCCCCACGGGGCTCCCAGCAGAGCGCGGTGGGCCGTCAGCGGCTGGAGGCGCTGTGAGCTCTGCAGGTGGAGGGAAACAAGGAGGCCTGTTCCATTGCAGCGGGAAGCCCTGGGCCCACACAGGAGCCCGCGCAGGCCAGAGCCCTCTGCAGCGACCCTCAGAGCCCACCCTGGTGTCCGGTGGAGGAGCCTGGGCCTGCCCCTCCACTGGGCACTCAGGAACACTCCATCTCCGGTCATCACCGTTTCCCAGCGGGTGGGGTGGGGGTGGGGCGAGAGGCTAATGGCTGGCTTACTCCCCGCTGGCACATCCCCCGCCCATGGGCCTTGCTGGCCGGACGTCCACCTCCCATTGCCCAGCAGCGCGAACTTTAACTTCCATTTTGGGACTGAGAATGTATTTCTTCTGTAAAACGAGATGCGATGAGAAAGCAGCCCTCGGGGGCTCAGGCCTGGCCCTGCCTTACGGGGGCAGGGGGGGCTGCCGTGTGGCCGCTGTGGCGTGAGGTCTGAGGGACTGCCCAGCACGTGGCCGCAGGTGGCACAGGTGAGGCTTGAGGATGAGGAGGGCCAGCTGGGCAGCAGGCAGTGGGGGGATTGGGCAGGGCTGGCATGGGGCTGGGAGGCAGCCCAGGGTGAGCCGCTGGCCTGTGAGCAGAGGCCTGCCAGGCGTGCCCAGAGCCCTAACCCTGCTGCCCGGCCAAACGCCTAGTCCTGGAGGCGGAGGACACAAGTCCATGGATGATCTCTGCACACAGACCCTCCACCCCCTCTCCTGACCTCACCAGGGCACCGACCTCTGACCTCTGCCTCCTTGGTTTCCTTCTGGAAGGCACTGCCAGTGGAAGGGAAGGGGTCAGGACTCTGACCACGGAGACACAGGGAACCTTCCCCCCAACACAAGGGCCTGGCCTCAGTTCACCTGTAGCTGCTGCGGGCACTAATGGGGAAAGTGAGGCGAGGAGCAGGGTCGGCCCGGCCCAGACGCGCTGCTTCTGTGTGGGGGGCTGACTCCCCGTGATGCTGGGGGTGTAGGGGGGCGCTCTGAGCCACAGGAGGGGAAAGGGGGTCTTGGGTGTCTGCCCCTCAGCACACGCGTGTGGCCACCATGTGGCCTCCACCTGAGTCATCAAGCTGGCCCCGCTCAGACAGTAACTTGCCCCACTGCCATCTGCCTGCTCCTCTTGCAGGACCTGTTCTGCCAGCCCGGCCCAGGTTCCTCTCAGGGCCCTGGTTCTGAACTGGCCCTGGGGGATGGCCAGCCCAGGGTTGTCCCTGCTTCCTCCCTGGACGCCTATGCCCCCAGCTCTGAGCCCAGGGCTGACCGAGCCCAGTGTGTGGCCTGGGCAGGCCACTGGATCTGCTGGGAGGGGGAGGGGAGTGCCCGGTGTCCTGTCAGGAGCAACTCGGGTGCCAGCTCCCTGGTGGCTGCTGGGCTGCTGAGGGTGGGGGACACGAGCCCACGCCTGCCCTGGCTCTGCAGAGCCTTCCCTGGGCTGGGGCTGGGCAGGACCCAAGACCAGGCCTCCCCAGCCAGGCCTGGCTGCCCGGGGTTCCCCCTTGGGGGCCACCACCCCATGTTCAGGTTTCTGCCGAGGCCTCTGCTTCCACGGGGAGTTCAACACCAGGTCTCCTCACCCTGAAACCCCTTTCTGATCAGTGACTCGGAGATCTAAGCCTAAACACGGAACGAGGCAAAGTTCACCAAAGATACACTTCCAGACGGGGCCCTGGGCTGCCCGGGTCTGTGGGGCCTGAGCCGCCCAGCGGGACTGGGTCCCCACGCCCGCCCGCCCGCCGTGCTCCGCCAGGCCACACGGCCACGCTGCTCTCTGCTCCTCTTGGCGGGAGGACAGCTGTCAGTGAGGCAACCCTCTCCTTTTGCACAGAAATGTGGCTGCGCAGGAGGGCTGCCCATCCCACTCAAGGCGCTCCCTGACCCCCGGCTGCTTTGGGAGGCCCCCAAGGCCAGGCAGGGCCGCCAGGCCTGCAGCACGAGCAGGGACCATGCAGACCTGGCAGAGCTCCAGGCCTGTGAGTGGGTGGCTCCCGTTCCATCTCGTGGACCCAGACAGGCCCCGGGAACCGGGCTCGCAAGGCCGGGAGGCCTCTCTGGGCCTTTGCTGCCGGAGGGATGCAGGTGAAGCTTCTGTGCACACCCTGCAGCTTCCACCCAAAGCCCAGGGCCATGCAGGTGGAGCGGCCAGGGAGCCCAGAAAAGCAAGCGAATGTAGAGCAGCTCCGAGGTGCCAGCCCTCCCGGCTCCTGCGGGTGAGGTGTGGTAGCAATCATCTCAGGTAGAAGCTGTGGTAACTTTAACCCTGCTGTTTGGCTTCTGTACGTACTTGCTTTGTTTAACTATAGAAAAGTTACTTTGATTTTCTGAATTGTATAAATCATCCCAGTCGACTGAATACCCTATTGATTGTAACGTGAATACCCATTGGTTGTGGTCATACCGGTTATCGAAGCACATTCCTCTGTACCTGGGAACAGGACAGCACAATTATCCTAAATTGCCTCAGTGGCTACAGATAATGCGTTCTGGTTGACTCAGGGGTCCCAAGACCCCGGGGCGCTAGATAATGTGTTTCTGTCAACTCAGTGGTCTGAAGACCCAAAACTATAATTAATCTTTGTAGATAACTAATCGGCTCAATTTCACTTCTGTAACTGCTTTGTGCAACCAGGGTCCTCATTCCAAACCCTGGGATGTAATCAATACCTTTGTGATCTCTGCCTGTAAATCTGGGGCTGGGCTGGGGGGGCACTGCGAGGTTTGGGAGAGCCAATGCCCCCTCGTGGTCCCGGATTTGCAATAAATGTGACTCCTTAATGTGTCCTTGTGTGATTCTCGGGTACGTTACAACACCGGCAAAGGCTTCCCTGCGGGGGAGGGGAAGGAGGGAGAGGGGAGGGGAAGGAGTGGGGCTGCCGGGCCTCCCAGGCACCGTGGTGCTCACCAGAAATAAATCTGGGGAACCTACGCTCTTCCCCAAAAACTCGGGGTGTGCCTGTGCCACCTCCTTCCTGGCCTGACGGCAGCGCAGCCTGCGGGGGAGAGGGCGGCCCTCTGCCGACCAGGTCCCTCCACTCGGGGACCACAGCCCGGCCTGAACACTGCGGTTTCCTGCACTGTGTCCCGGCCTGGCTGTCCCTGGAGGGACCTAAGGTCTAGTCCCGGTAACCGGCTGGCGAGAGGCAGCAGCAGTGGCGGCTGTGGCCTGAGCGTCAGCACCGCCGAGGAGGAAGCTGATTTGGCTGCTGCTTCAAGTATGTGCCTCGTTTTGGAAGTTATTACGACACAGGCTGTTTCGTAAGTGGCAATGGCTGCGTCATCATAACAGCTCCGAGAAGAGCGCTCACAGAGGCCTGTTCGACCATCTGTTTCCCAAACAGTTCAGGTCACGGAGTCTCAGGTGGCAGCATCAGGAAGGGCAGGCCGGAGCCACTCGCCCAGGTCAGCGCCCGGTAGCCGAGTGCCCGGGGCACGCTGGGGGCTGTGTGCCCGGCCCCAGGATAACAACAGGACCAGGTCTGGGTGGAGCACGGGGCGGGGGGGGGGGGGGGTGCGGTTCTCGCACCAGCACCACGGACCCTGCGGGAAGAGCTGTCCATAAGGAAGCTCCATAGCTCTCACTTCCCTTTCCCTCTCCTTCCTGTTCCTTCTACAAACACCCCTCCAGCTGGGCAGGGCCAACCTGCGCTGGGCTGCCCCCCTTCCCCCCCCCATAAATCCTCTTGGGTGTCGAAACACCTAGCGGATAGTTCCCTGGTCGCAGGGACAGAGGGGACTGCTGATGGCTGGAGCCGAGGTCGAGGCCTCACCAGGCCCCAGGGGAGCTCTCTGGTTGGTGCAGGGAGAGGACGCAGACGGAAGCCGCCTTCGGTGGGGTCATACCTGTCCTGTGAGGCTCCCCCTTTTCTGTCCTCACAACCCACATCACAAGCAGCTGCTCCTCCCGACTGCGGCCGAGCCGGCTTCAGGACAAACACAAAGCGTCACGGAGCCAACGGCCTGTTCCTCCCGAGGCCCGGGCTCAGCTGGGCAAGGCCTGGGACGCTCTCCACTCAAACCCGCGTGGCGCCAGGAGGGGCGGATGGGAGGGCATCGGGGCCTGCCCACGGGTGACCGCGTGCTATTGGGTGCAGCCCAGTCCTGCGGGGCTGGGAAGGGCGCCCCAGAGCTGTGCCACTGACAGGAGTGTCCTGGTCGCCCAGCTAGAGGCCCACCCAGGCTGCGGGGTCTGGGAGCCACAGACCTGAGCTGCCATTGGCCCACGCTGTTTTGATTTTAAATTAGTTGCCAATGTTAGAAAAGGGAAGCATTCTCCATACAAAACGCCAAGATCTCCAGCTCTTCTTTGGGGGTGGGGGGCCCCTCCGACAACAGGGGCTGGCTGTCTCCATCGGAGGCCAGAGCTTCGGAACCAAGTCGTCGCGGGAGGCTCCTGTCGTCCCCTCACCCCAGCTCTGCCTTCACGTGGACACGGAGTCCTCCCTGCGTGTCTGTGCCCCACCTTCTTTATAAGGGCACGCACGCTCACTTGTCCTCATCCTAACTAACTGCATCTCAGCGACCCTATTTCTAAGGAGGTGGTGCCCCAAGCTCCTGGGGGTTAGCGTTTGCATGAATTTTTGGGGAAAGAATTCAACCCGTCGCCGTTGGTTTCCCGTGAGAGGGGCAGTCCTGGGTCCACCTGAGTCAGTGTCAAAGCTCGTGGGAGAGCAGCGATGGCCGCGGGTTTCTCAGGCCTCTGTGCAGAGCGGAGCTCGGAGGTCAAGGTGCTCCCTCCTCGCGGACTGACCGGCCGCCACTGTCTCTCACTGTCTGTCCTCGCGGACTGAGGGCCACCTCTGTCTCTCACTGTCCGTCCTCGCAGACTGACCGGCCGCCTCTGTCTCTCACTGTCCGTCCTCGCGGACTGACCGGCCGCCTCTGTCTCTCACTGTCCGTCCTCGCGGACTGACCGGCCGCCTCTGTCTCTCACTGTCTGTCCTCGCGGACTGAGGGCCGCCTCTGTCTCTCACTGTCTGTCCTCGCGGACTGAGGGCCGCCTCTGTCTCTCACTGTCTGTCCTCGCGGACTGAGGGCCGCCTCTGTCTCTCACTGTCCGTCCTCGCGGACTGAGGGCCGCCTCTGTCTCTCACTGTCCGTCCTCGCAGACTGACCGGGCACCTCTGTCTCTCACTGTCCGTCCTCGCGGACTGAGGGCCGCCTCTGTCTCTCACTGTCCCTCCTCGCGGACTGAGGGCCGCCTCTGTCCCTCACTGTCCCTCCTCGCGGACTGAGGGCCGCCTCTGTCTCTCACTGTCTGTCCTCGCGGACTGACCGGCCGCCTCTGTCTCTCACTGTCCGTCCTCGCGGACTGAGGGCCGCCTCTGTCTCTCACTGTCCCTCCTCGCGGACTGAGGGCCGCCTCTGTCCCTCACTGTCCCTCCTCGCGGACTGAGGGCCGCCTCTGTCTCTCACTGTCTGTCCTCGCGGACTGAGGGCCGCCTCTGTCCCTCACTGTCCCTCCTCGCGGACTGAGGGCCGCCTCTGTCTCTCACTGTCTGTCCTCGCGGACTGACCGGCCGCCTCTGTCTCTCACTGTCCGTCCTCGCGGAGGTGGGAGGAGCAGGGAGCCCAGGAGGGAGCAGGCCCAGGAGCGGAGGGGGGCGGGCCTCCTGGCAGAGCCAACGACTGGCAGAGACCAACGAACTCGTCATGAACAGGCCGTGGCCGTTCAGCTCAGCGGGCGAGTTCCCAGCGCATCAAGCAGAACCGAGTCCGTTCTGACCTGTGGGTTTCGCAAAGGTTTAAAGATCCGTGACAGGCAGCACGGGCGAGGGAGTATCGGGAGCTCCCGGGGGGCAGGTGGCAGGTCCCGGGCCAGTCAGTGCAGCACCGGTCCGCCGGGCGGGTCAGAGGCCTGCGGGCGAGGGGTGCCGGCGGGCAGGCGCTGGCAGGAGTAGCTCCTGGGGTCTGCTCCCAGAACTCGATGCATGACCTTGGACTGCCCCCCGCCTGGACAATGGGACGTTGTGAGAGTGGAGGGCTGTGGGGACTCAGGAGCCAGGCCAACAGAAAGGCCAGGCACACGGCCAGTCCCTCACCCGCTCTGGGCCCCGCATCCGGGAGGCAGGTGCACCGCACTGCCTGGAGCTCCTCAAGCAAACGGTATGGTCGCCCTCGGCCCTGGTGGCCCTGCAGGGAGAGGCCCAGCTCTTACAGAGCGGGAAGAACTGGCTCGTTGGACCCGCCCGGCCACAGGGACAACGTGGGTGGTGTCGTCGACTAACCCATGGGACCAGGCCGCAGCCCAGCAGTCAGCTCAGCCAGATGCCGCCTGAGGCCCACGGGCCGGGTGCTGGGCCCTGCCCTGCCCGGTGGACTCGGGGCCCGGGGGTTGCGTGACTGGGGTGGGTGACCCCGGGACTGCCAGGACTGCTAGGAAAGGGGCCCGGGTGGGGCAGAGGGCGCAGAGGCGTGGGCTCCAGGACACAGCTGTGGCAAGAGGCTTCTGTTTTGCTTTTTATCTGGGTCCTCAGATAACAGCTGCCCACAGGACCTGGCCGCACTGTCACCCTGCGCAGCCCGCACCTCCACCTCTGACGCAACCCTTTCTAAAGGAAACGCATGTCCTTCCAGGAGAAACTAGTGGAATTTGCAAAAAGACCAAGTTTAAAGAAGAAACCCCCCACGAGCACTGCGCCCTCGGAAATCTGCCCCTTTCACTCTTCCCCGTCGGCCGGGGCGGAGCAGGTGCTCGTGGGAGAAGCAGGCGGCACGTCACCGGCCCTGGGACACCGAGCCCCACGGGCAGCAGCCGCCTGCCCGCCAGGCTGGCCCAGCAGTGAGTCCTCAGGGCTCCGCCATCAGCTGTCTGACCCTCGTGGCCGCCCCGCTCCGGAACTGGGGGAGGGGACGGAGGCTGGGACTTGGGACTCTGGCTGCGGGCTCCTCGGCCGGGCGGTCCCTCAGGCCGGGGCCTCGGTGTCCCCACTGGGAAACGGGAGCCCAGGAGCTGTGGCGTCAGCTGCCACGGGATCAAGTCCCCGCTGGTGACCAACCATGCCTGGCGCTCAGCCGGCACGGGCGGCGAGCTGTCCTCCCTCTTTACCCCCCAGAGGGCATTCACTTGTACAAAGGGGTGTCCAGTCTCCCTCCAGCCTCCCCAGAGCCTGGGCGGCTGTCGCCTCCTGGACGCTTCCCTCCTGGTGTCCTGACTTTCAAACTCACAGTGAACAGGCAGTGTCTCCTGTTGCCAGCTTCGTAGTCGCCTTGAAAACGGGCACAAAACCTGAGCCACACACAAAGCCCACATGATCTCAACACTGAGAGGTCCGTAAGGGGACACCTGCTCTCACTTCTCAGACGGCAACAAGGAGAGGGCTTGCCGCAGCCTGCGGACAGGAGGGGGGGCTCACGGGACTCCCAGCCCCCACGCCTCTGCCCAGGCACAAGGCACACAGCCTCCGGGTGCTCGGGGCAGGGCTGCTGAGGAGCAGGTGCCAGAGGTCAGAGCGGTGGGGCGGCTGCTGGAAACCCTGAGTCCTGGGCTCTGGGAGACTAAAGACAACGCGCTTTTCAATCGAGCGGGCAAGCGGGGCGGGGGCCTGGGGGGGCTGACTCGCTGCTCACCCCCCCATTCCCACTGATCCCAGGCCCCCGAGGTGGGGCTCCCTCTGCCCCGTGGCTGCCAGGCGCCGTCCCAGGTGCATCTGACCTGCTCAGACGGCCTGGCTTATGTTGCTTAAGAATACCTTTCCAGTTTGATCATCTCTGAGGTTAGAAAAGAATTGTCTTGGAAGTTTGTGATTTTTAAATCACCCCTCGGGTTGACCCTGTGATTGTAAACACTGGGTCCAGCCTGCCCCGAGGCTGCTCCAGCCTGGCCTGGGCGAGGGCGAGGGCGGGACTGGGCCCTGCTTGTGGCTCCAGAGGGAGAGCCACCTCACTGGCCTCCAAGCTGGGGAAGGCGGAGGGGCCGAGGGCGGCTGGGAGGGGCCGAGGGGGGCTGAGGGGTTCTCTGCCCGGGGCCAGGCCTCGGCCTCGCCATCACCTCCCCTCAGGCTGTTACTCTAGAACTTGAAAGTCCACTTTTTTAGCTTCAAAACAGTCTCTGTCCACCTGCCGCCGCCGTCACACACGGCCACGCGAGGTGCAGAACCAGGTGCCTTTACCTAAGCGCTTACACTTCTAGCCGGAGCTTGTCTACCCCACACTCTGCCTGAGCCGGGCACCCCTTCCAGGGGCCCTGCACTACCACCCCCCCGTGCCAGCCAGGGGTCACGGGTCAAGGACGACACCCCCCCCCCAGCAGACAACAGAATCCAAATGAAAGAGGCAGAGTGAGGTGCGGGCTGGTGCCAGTGAAGGAAGCGGGAGGTGAGGGGGTGTCTGAGGTGCGGGCAGGAGTGGGCCAGGGTGGGGAATACAGCGGCCAGACGGGCACAGGGGCAGCCTGGGCGCTGGGAGGGTGGCGGGGGCTGGGCAGGAGGGGCGGGGCAGCTCTGGCCCCACCTGAAAACCAGGAGCCTAGTGTCACCCACTGTACCAGCCGTCAGTGTTACGTGGCGCCAGAGCCTGTCTCACTGCCCACGGCCACTTTGCTCTGCTCACCACTTTGCTCTGCTCACAGCGCCAGGGCTCCGGGCAGCACCTCGCGGAGATGCTGACGCGCCTACATGGGCAGCACGTCTTCACCAGAGCTCGTCCCCGAGGACTGTCCCCCGGGAGCGCAATCAGCAGCCACGCGCCCAAGAGACGTTTTGCAGGTAATTCCAACGAGGCTGCGCTGGCTCTAGAGGCAGCGCCTCCCCCCCCGCCCCCCGCCCAGTCCTGCAGCCACCACTGGGGACCAGCCACGAATATGCCAAGACCACGGCCCCGAGACCACGGCCCCCACCTCACCAACCTCTCATAGCATCCCACCCGGTTGACCATGCCTCCCTCTTATAACTCTTCATTATAAAAAGACCCAAACTACAAGCACGTGTAACATGCAGGCATATTTAAAAAACAATAAAGTAAAATAAAATAAACACCTGGTTCCACGTGACAACTGTGCCCACGCCACAGCCCCACGCCCACAGGCCCGCGCCCACAGCCCCACGCCCACAGCCCCGCGCCCACAGCCCCGCACCCATGCCCACAGGCCCACGCCCACAGCCCCTCACCCATGCCCACAGGCCCACGCCACAGCCCCGCGCCCACAGCCCCGCACCCATGTCCACAGGCCCACGCCTACGGGCCCATGCCCACAGCCCCGCGCCCATGCCCACAGGCCCGCGCCCACAGCCCTGCGCACACAGCCCCGCACCCATGTCCACAGGCCCACACCCACAGCCCTGCGCCCACAGCCCTGCGCCCATAGCCCCGAGCCCATGCCTACAGGCCCACGCCTACAGCCCTGCGCCCACAGCCCTGCGCCCACAGCCCCGCGCCCATGTCCACAGGCCCACGTCTACAGCCCTGCGCCCACAGCCCCGCACCCATGCCCACAGGCCCGCGCCCACAGCCCTGCGCCCACAGCCCCACGCCCATGCCCACAGGCCCGCGCCCACAGGCCCACGCCCACAGCCCGCGCCCACAGCCCGCGCCCACAGGCCCACGCCCACAGCCCTGCGCCCATAGCCCCACGCCCATGCCCACAGGCCCGCGCCCACAGCCCTGCGCCCACAGCCCCGCACCCATGCCCACAGGCCCGCGCCCACAGCCCGCGCCCACAGGCCCACGCCCACAGCCCTGCGCCCACAGCCCCACGCCCATGCCCACAGGCCCGCGCCCACAGCCCTGTGCCCACAGCCCCGCGCCCATGCCCACAGGCCCGCGCCCACAGCCCTGCGCCCACAGCCCCACGCCCATGCCCACAGGCCCGCGCCCACAGCCCTGCGCCCACAGCCCCGCGTCCATGCCCACAGGCCCGCGCCCACAGGCCCGCGCCCACAGCCCTGCGCCCACAGCCCTGCGCCCACAGCCCCACGCCCATGCCCACAGGCCCGCGCCCACAGCCCTGCGCCCACAGCCCCGCACCCATGCCCACAGGCCCGCGCCCACAGCCCTGCGCCCACAGCCCCGCGCCCATGCCCACAGGCCCGCGCCCACAGGCCCACGCCCACAGCCCCGCGCCCATGCCCACAGGCCCGCACCCACAGCCCTGCGCCCACAGCCCCGCACCCATGCCCACAGCTCTGTGACCACAGGCCCGCGCCCACAGCCCCGCGCCCACGCCCACAGGCCCACGCCCACAGCCCCGCGCCCACAGAACAGGCAGAGGCGAGGAGCTGTGACTCTGCCCAAATTGGATGAGGTCAGACTTCGGACAGAGTACCCCTTGGGGTCACCCCTGCATGGCACCAAGGCCTAGTCTCGAGGCGACTCGCTGCGACGCTGTTGTCCTGGGTTGGACAGGCTAACCCACCCTCGAAGGGACAGGTGGCAGCCAGCTCCGTGGCGGGAGGCGCTCACCAGGACACGGCTCCAGGGCTGCGGTGTGAGCCTGGAGTGGGCACTCTGTGCCCACTGGACGCCTCTGAGTTCTCGCCTATCCACGTCCTGACAGCGCCCCTCCCTCTGCCCTTCTTCCTTTGTGTTACCCCCATCGGAGGATATTTTCCCACTGGTTTTCAGAGAGCAGCAGGGAAGGTGGGGAGGAGAGAAACATTGATTGGTCGCCTCCCCACGTGCCCTGACCAGGATCAGGAACAACCCTCAGCTCAGGTGTGTGCCTTGCCCGGAATCTCGGTGGGCGGGCCGACGCCCTCACCTTTGCCCCACACTGGCCAGGCCCTCTGCCCTCTGGCTGCGTCGGCCCCACGCCGCCCCCAGGGGCCCTTCCCACAGGCTTTCCTGCCGGGGGTGGGGGGGGCCTCAAGGCACAACGGGCAGAGCTGGGCCGGCCGAGGGGCTCTCTCCCCAGGGCCCACCCGTCCAGCGCACCAGCTCCTCCCGGCCCGTGTCCTGTCGCGGGGCCACCTTTCGGACGCTGTGTTGGGGACCTGCTCAGCCACCAGGTGCGAGGAAGGACACTGGGCGCACAGGTGACCAAACCAGGTACAGGGCCTGGACTGGCATGTCACCTGGCGCAGCCACGCCCCCCACCCTCCCCCGCCCCCGCGGTGCTCTGCCCACCTGGCGCCGAGTCACCCTGGGAGGTGACGCCGGACGGGCTGGATCCCAGTTCGAGCACCTTCCACGTGTCCCGGAGGGAGCTGCTGGCGGGCGAGGAGGACCCCTGGGTGTGGTGCCCGGCGTCCTGGCTGGCTCCCTGGGCCTGTGGCTGTGGAGACCAGTTCTCTTTCTGACGAGCCGGCGTGCAGGCCGCTGTGGGGAGTCTGTGCTGCTTCTACAGAGGGTAGAATGAAGGCTCGTCCTCGTGGGCCCACCTCCAGCCCAGAGGAGACAACGGCTCCCCGTTCCCCTTTGCCGGGTGACAGGGCAGTGGGCACGGCCCGCAGACAGGCCTTGTGGGGAGACCTCGAGGGCCAGGAGGGGGCCCGGAGGCAGCAGCGCTGTGGCCGCGGTCCCTCTGCACTGGGCGTGGGGCGGTCTGAGGGAAGGCACCTGCTGGGGCCCCACTCTACCGCGGGCGAACAGGCAGGGCTGCTGGGGGCCCCGGGGTCCAGCCCCACTCAGCGCTCTGACTGGGCACGCTCTCCTGCCCCACAGCTCACCACCCCCAAGTGAGGACCCGCGCCGCGAGGACTGCCACCCAGAGCCACAGCCGCTCCGGTGACAGCAAGCACTGCGCCTGAGACGCGCACCCCCAGACCTACGTACCTGCCCCGGCCTCCCCGTGGCTCCCGCGCAGCCTTGCCGGGCACCGTGTCTGCGGACGGGCGCCCCCCGGGCCTGGCTCTCCCCTGAGAAATCGGAGGAAGCCTCCTGCCGCGTGCTCCTAGCGTCCTGCAGGGAAACGCACGTGAAAGGGGCTCAGGGTCTGGTCCCTGAGGGGCATGTCACTGAGCTGCCCTTCGAGGTGAGGAAGAAACTCCCCAAACGGCTGGCAAGAGGGACTTATCCGCGTGGCGTCAGCCAAAAGGGAGGCACGCGCAGCGCCCACAGCAGGGACGGCCCAGCTGCCGGCCACCTGCCACCTGCTCACTCTAATTGTAATTCATTTACAATAAAGTGGGAAGACCAGCCACACACTGGGAGACAAGTATCTGCAGAGCGTCCAACAGATCAGGGTCGGAGAGGACTGCACAGCACTCCGTGGTAAAGACAGGAACCGCCCGGCCGCGCGGCTCAGGGGCTGAGCACCGACCTATGAACCCGGAGGTCACGGTTCCATTCCTGGTCGGGGCACAGGCCTGGTTGCAGGCTCGATCCCCAGTGTGGGGCGTGCAGGAGGCAGCGGGTCCATGGGTAAGGCTATAGAGCGTATGCATGATATACTTTATGATTTCCATAAACAGCAGGAAACAACGAAGTGTTATGGGCAACTATGTCTCGGTGCTGAAAAGTGAGGACTTTTAAGATTGTGTTGTTAGGGGGAAAAAAAGATCGTGGTTGTGGTATTCTGACGTTTCTGTAATGAAAATGTAACACTTCAGAAACTAGTAAAAAGTTGTTGGAATGCATTTCGTAGTGAAGGAGAGGTACCTGGGCTGTGATGTGCGGCTGCAGCTGCCCCAGAGGTGGGCCTGGGCCTGGGCGCTTCTGGGCCTCGGGGCTGGGGCGGGGGTGACACGGTTTCCCTGGAAACCAGATGAGGAAGGGTTGGTCTGTGTGCACATCTCACACTGATACATCCATGTCCCCTCAGACCCAGTCCCTTCTTTCACCGAGAGCCTGGGGTGCACAGCTGTGAGCTGTGCGCAAGACCCCGCATTCCTGCGGCTCCGCAGCCACCGGACACACAGACAGCCTCCTGCAGCCACAACCCTTCCCCGGCTTCTCCAAGTGGGAGCAACACATGGTGAACAGACCCAGAGACGCCCTCCCCGCGGGAACAGTGAGAGGCGAGGCCGTGTGCGGCCGCTGCGGAGTGAGCATCGAGGGTTTGGGTGGCTGCGGCGTTCCTCCTTCAATGTGACCTCGGCTCCAGCGACTCTCCGCTCCTTCACTAGTGGGGGCTCTGTCGCCTACAGAGCCTGGAGGCGCGTCTGCACGGGAAGGGCCGCAAGATGCCATTCCCGTGGAGCTGACCTCTCCACAGCGGGTCGGGCCCGTCCGACACGAGCTTCCCGGCCGAGTCCTCTGTGGCTGGAGCTGCTGGCGTCTCCGTCGCTCACAGGAGGGTCGCGGCGATGCACACGTGGCGCTGACATCGACCCGGAAGAGGCCGGCAGCCCAGACACGGCCTCACAGAAGCAAACGTGAAGGTGGCAACAGCCGCCCTCAGGACGGCCGCCGGGCAGAGGCTCAGAGGCTGGGAGTTTGGCCGGACTGGGGTCTGGGGGGCAGGACCTGCTGAAGATGGGATGCACTGGGCTCCTCAGTGGGGGGTGGCGGGGGTGTGCTGTGGGGCTCAGGGCAGCCACCCCATTGACTAAGAAGAGAATGGGGAGGAGTTTATTTGAACCAAACTGGCAGCAATGCCAGGAGCAAGATCTCAAATGCAGCAGCTTCTATGCACTGGGATGGGGGAGGGGACAGGAAGGTCAGGGAGGAGGGAGGTGCAGGGGCGGGTGCGCTGGGGCCTCGCTCAGGCCACCGTGTGTTAAGGTCCATGCACGACAACAATGGGCAGAGCTGGTTTGAGGCGAAGATAAGCCTTTTACGACAGGAGCTCCTGCCTGGGCCTGACCGCACTGTGACCCGCGGCCGGCGTGGCCCGTCAGCGTGGACTCTCTGTAGAGCCTTTCTGTCCAGGCCGCACCCATGGAGGGACCTCGGCAGCCTGAGCCGGGAGGCAGGGCAGGGCCGCCCCGTCAGACAGGGACTCGCCAGGGTGTGAGCGCGGCTGAGGCTCCTCTGATGGAGCACCGGCCTGTCTGTCCTGCACGGTTTGGGAACTGCTGGCTGTGGTCATTCCTGAAGGTTCCATTTCGAGGCCTCCGTGTGCACAGGCTGAGCTGTTCTTTTCTCCCAGGAGCTTCTGTCAACTTCCCTCTCACACCAGCCCTTAGCACCCAGGCGGGACTCCCGGCAGCCCCGTGGCCTGGCGGCCTCTGACAACAGCTGCGGAAGGTAGGAAATTCCTGTGCATCGGCCGCCGGACCTGTGTCTTCAGGGTGAGGCCCTTTTTCTTTCTCTAACTCTAGTCAGAGGCGGGAGCAGCAGGCGGCTTGGTGAGTGAGTGCTCAGGTTTCCTCCTCTCCTTTCCCCAGCGACGGCCACGGTTCCCGTTTCACCTCGAGAGCCTGGCTGCGACCACAGGGAACATCATCTCGGGCCTCCACCATCTGGAACGTGCCCTCATGGGTGCCCCTGGGCAGGGGGACAGACTGGGCTCCGCGTGTCCCTGCCCGGCTGGGCCGGCTCTCTGGGGAGTGTCACGAGAGGCCCCAACAACCCGTCCCAGTAGCGCTCGCCGTGGCCACGAGTTAGCGGGTCTGTGGCCGAGGCGCCTCCTGTTGTGGGCGACAGGACACCGTGTGCACCCACCACCCCAGCGCCCGTGGCGAGGGCGGCTCCTTCTCCGACCACCTGAGGAGCTCCTGGGGCCTGAGCTGCCCTGGGCACTCCCTCTGGAGACGGGCACCTGTGTCCAGGGCTCAGCCATGAAAGGACTATCGGTCTGAGTCACTATTGAGATGAACCCTTTAAATCGGAAAAACTTCTACCTCGAAGCCGCTTTTAGAGCGCCCAGCCTAACCCACGGCGAGCTCGTTCCGTGGACGTGGCTCGGTAACTGTCAGGCTAGGGCCCAAGCTCAGCCAGAAGAAAGTGTGGGTCTTGCACCCACGGGCAGCCGGTCATGCCGGACAGAGCGTGGGCTAAGCTCTTGCTTGCAGCCGGGGCCCTGCCAACCGCCGGCCGCTCGCACAGAAGCAACAGCCTCGAACTCAGGGGGGAGGCGAGGCCTTCCGTCAGCCCAGGCGGTTCTACGAGCTCACGGAACAGCAGGGCTGCTCAGCGACCGGAGGAGGAGGACACCTGCTCTGCAAAACTCCAAGACGGCTGCCACCAAAGACATTAGAAAAGGCTCACAGGAGATCAGCGCTAAGAGGCCCGGATCAAAAGCCTGTGGGATCAGTACCCGCCGCTCCGTCCACCTGAGCTCAGGAGTCACCTGTCGGAACCATCCCTCCCACCTCTCACTGTCCTCAAAGGCCCAGATAGGGGCCTCGATTAGAGACCCGGCTTTGACCGAGGGAGGGCCCTCAGGAGCTTCTGTCAATGAATCACCTGCCCCAATCAATGGGCTTAAAACGAGTAAGGACATCAGGCGTGTCCGACAACCCCGACAGCAGCTGCCACTCAGCCGGACGCCTCGCAGAGACACCGGGTGAACGAAGGGGGACAGTCGGCAGGGAGCTGACAACAGTTATTACGAAACGAGGTGGGTGACAGCGAAGTCTGTCGCCAGCACTACCCCAGGCTGGCGGGACAAAGACCCCCAAGGATCCCCCCAACATGGAAGGGCCTCAAACAAGTCCACTCTATTTACAACCTGTTTGGAAACATTTTGTATCATATTTTTTGGTCAAATTAGAAGAGAAATTTACTAGAAAGTTAGAGGTGGAAGAGTGAGCCCGCTGGGCTGGTTTGGCTCAGTGGATAGAGCGTCGGTTCTGGGTTCAATTTTGGTCAAAGACATGTACCTCGGTTGCAGGCTCAATCCCTGGCCCTGGTCAGGGCTGTGTAGGAGGCAACCAATCGACGTGTCTCTCTCGCATGATGTTTCTCTCTGTCTCTCCCCTTCCCTTCCACGCTCTCTAAAAACATCCATGAATCTTGAAAGACCAAAAAAAATAATAAAATAAAGTAAAAACATCCATGGGAAAATATCCTCGGGTGAGGACTCACCAAAAAGAAAGCAGCTGTATTTCCGTGGAATCAAACCCGAGTTTCCCAAGGCCCGCCCCTCCCCCATCTCGTTTAAAAGTGCAGCAGGGGCTTCGGTCGAGCTGGACGCAGAGTCAGTGCCTAGAGCGCCCATTCCGTCTGCCCTCACCCAGCGGCTCAGTGTCCCCACGGCCGCCACCGGCCATCGCATGGGGTCCAAACGCACACAGGCACCCTCCACAACAGGCAGGAGCAACACGGCCCGGAAATAAGGCTCAAGGGCCTGGACTAATCGTCGAGTCAATGACACCTGATGCTCTATCGGCTTCACTTGAAACGGCTTTTCCCTTTTCTACCCAAATGGTTCCGACAAAAGGCCTGTTTCTCACGGGAAGAGTGCCGTCTCCCGTAGCTTCTCTCAGTGAGGTGGACGAAGGGCGTCACACAAGGCACTGAAACCTGGAAACCCCGGGGTTCGAGGCGCAGAAATGAAGCTTTCTCCAGTATCGCCTCCTCCCACCTTTCCCCAGGAAAGCCCCCCCGCGAGCCCCGGGCGGCGAGGGCCGCTCCCCGGGGACGAGAGCCACTTGGTCTCGAGCCTCGTGAGTTCCTGAGCACTCGGCACGTTATGAGAGCAAACAAGTGAAGGGGATGCAAACAGGATGAGGGTTTGGCGAGCGCTTTGGCAATCATGGCCTGATGTCTACTCACACATTCCCGGAGCCTCTGGGCAACGACGCCGAACGCCTCCCGCTCGCTGATGTCTAGGTCCTTTCCAAGGAGGATGGGCTAGCGCAGCGTTCGCTCCTGGACAGAGCTGACCTCTTCCGCTTCCTCGCTGCCCAGAACTGAGGTCATTAGGGTTGTCAGCAGACGTCCTAGGCCACGCCGAGGGGGGTTTATGAAAAAGCACGTTTCTAGAACCACAAAAGGCACCTGCTAGTCCCAGTCCACAGCAGCCCACGCGAGACGGCTCACCACGGCCTACTTCCCAGAAGGTAAAGGTTTCAGTAGAGAATTGTCACTCGTGTGCGATCAAAGCTACAGAAATGAGAAGGGAAGCGCTGCCACCGCCCAGGAAGGGAAGGTGTGTGCTCCCGTATAAAGGCCGAGTCTGAAGATGCACCTGTTGAGGGGAAGAGCGTGGATGGGCCCTGAAGTGACACCCGTCACAGACGGGAGGACGCGCGGGAGCGGGAAAAGGCGCCGTGGGGTCCGGAAAGGAGTCTGTGCAGTCCAGTCAGGACGGAAACTCGCTTCCCTACAGCAGGGTGGCAGCAGCGCCCACGCACACGATCAGAACTGGCTCTCTCCGTCGGGGCCAGGTTTCCTTGGACTCCGTTTGCTTCGGACAATCGACGGTGGAAGTGTCTTTGCTGTTAAGTAATCTGCTTGGAAAAGGAGACCTGGTGCTTTTCTGTGCTCCACGGGTCGAGGCTGTTTGCTCACAGGACGCCCTGGGAGCCTGTGGGTCTCGGCGCCCCGATGTTCAGGGGGACACGGAGCCCTATTGTTTCACCTGAAGGATGAGCATGTTGGCCACGCCTTTCAGGAACCTTTGGATATTTGTGACAAACTTCCCAAATATCAAATTCTAAGAGTCTTTTTAACCTGAAACGAGCTTTGAAAATTTCTAGCGGACCCTGGAACATTTCAAAAGAACTGCTCTCTAAAGCAAACCACCCACCCAGAATCGCGCCCTCTCTCTCCTTCCCTCTCTCTCCCTCTATCTCCCTCTCCCTCTATCTCCCTCTCTACACACACACACACACACACACACACACACACACAAGGGAGGTGTGTAGCCTGTTTGATGCATGAAGTGACGGGGGGAGCCACCAGGTAGGAAGGACAGGCTCTAAGCCGAGTCTGTGCAGTGTTCCAGAATTCTGTGCAACCCCTGGAAGTGGGATCTGTCCCGGCACAATGTCACCGTCGTAATTCCAGTTATCCACGTACGTGCTGCACCTCAGAACTAAGCTCCTTTCCTTGTCAGCTCACCGTGGGCCCTGTGCCGGCCCTGCCGTGGGCCCTGCCATCTTGAGCGCTCAGTCACAGACAGCGTGCGGGTGCGGGAAGTGCTCTGCGTGCAGGCGGCTGAGGCGCGCAGCCCGGCCTCCGTGGGGCAGGAATGCACCTCCCTCGGACGGAGACGCGGTGCTGATGCCTGTAAACGTGTATGCTGCTCGAGGAGGGCGGGATCCACAGGATGAACCGTGTGGGACTACCCGAACCCACAAAGATGATAATTTTATAACTTTTTTGTTTGAAACACCACTGATTTTTAAAAATATTTTGTTTTCCCATAATTAAGGGAACTTTTTTCTCGTAAGCTTCCTAGGACTTAGAACAATTGGTGAATCCACACTTTTGTGGACACAGATGAAGCACTTGTCTCCTCTCCCACCCGATGGCTCCAGAATTCAGAAACGTAGCGAGCGCGGCCTTCCCAGGCAGCAGGCCCAAGGCTGAGAGGAGCGCCAGGCTGCGAACACGCGGGCTCAGCGGGCCGGCGGCTTTAGCACGAAGGAAGGCCGGCTCCATGGAGCCACAGCCCTGGGCGCCCTGCCTGCAGGGCTCCCGCTTTCCCAGGTGAGTGAGGAAGGTACGTTCCCAGCAGGTGCAAGAACCTCAAGCTTTTGGGGGGCCCTGGGAAAAGAGGACTCACCCCAGTCTACAGGGACCACAGGTGCAGCCGATGGCAAGTCTGTGGCTGGGCTCTCTCGCCAAGAAGTCCCAGCAACACAGGCCCAGCCGGCCGGTCGCTGCTCTCGCTCTGATGTGAACAACCAGGCAAGTTTAATAAGACGAGCCTTCCTTTATAAACAAATTAGTTTTACTATCATTATCTTCATCAAAAATAGAGGTGATTGTAAAGAGAAAATTTCTTCCAGCAAAAGTTCCCACACACACCTATAGACATCCGATGCCAGCTCTTAACACTAATTGTCTGTGAGGGATTTATGATTTACCAAACATGCTGCTCTGCACTCTTGGAATTAGTGAGTCTAGAAACAGCTGGTGCAGAAAGGACACTCGGCCCTGTGCCCGGAAGCAGGACTGAGTCTCCTGATCACAGAGACAAGGACTCGCCCTGGGCTGTGTGAGCGAACAGGGTCTTCACTCTGGGGCACCAGCCTGTTTCTTTGTCTCGCCCATTCCCCACAAACTGTGGGTTTCTTTGTCTTGGTTAATCTGTCTGGCTGTCAATTTAACTCTTAAACGTTCAGAAGTTAAAAGGGTGGGGGAAATTTCCCTCCCCAACAAGGAGGTGGGTGATGGGTGGATGGATGGATGACTGGATGGTGGATGGATGGATAGGTGGATGGGTGGGTGGGTGGGTAGATGGGTGAATGGATGGTGGATGGATGGATAGATAGATGGGAGGGCGAGGATGGACCAGCTTCCAGCAGATGGACAGATAGATGGGTGTGTGGGTGGACGAATAGATAAATCGATGAGTGGATGGGTGGGTGGATGATGGATGAGGGTGGATGATGGATGAGGGTGGATGGATGGTGGATGGTGGATGGGCAGATGGATGGATGGGTGGATGGATGGATGAGGGGATGGATAGATGGATGAGTGGATGGGTAGGTGGATGGATGGATAGATAAATGGATGAATGGGTGGGTAGATGGATGGTGGGTGGGTGGGTGCCTCTGCTGCTCATCAGGCTGCACAAAGTGCAGCAGCTCCAAGGACCGGCGGTGTCTTCTCACACACGGCCCGTGAGCAGGCTCCTGACCTCCCTTGAGATCCGGACACAGGCTCTGCTCTCCCCCTTGCCCCGCGCCTGGCCTCCCCGGGCCCAGAGCATTTGTGCCCATCGCACCCTGGCTCACCTGCAGGCTGGCCCAGCTGGGCACGGAGCCTGTTCCCCAGCTCCAGCAGCTGCTCCTTCTCCCGCCGCAGGCGGAGGACCACCCGGGCCGCCTCCTTCAGCTTCCTCTGGAGCTGCTGCACAGACAGGGCCTGTGGGGGCTGCGTCCCTGGGCCCTCGGTCCCTGCGGGTCCCCCAGCTGCTGGGTCCTGTGAATGAAACCCGCATAGCAGTCAGCCCGCAAGATAAGCCCCCCAGTGGGGGACGGGGGTGCGATGGCTGTGTCACCTGTCTCAGACCCGACATGCCGGGAGCCGGTCCATCCTTGCTGTTTCTAGGGACCTGGCATATATGGCATACTGTTCTTAATATGTTTGCTCACCTTCTTGGCACTGTGTTTTAACCAGGGTCACCTCTCCTAGAAAGGTTGTTTCCCCAGGTAGGGATTTTCCCCTGAAGTTAGGGAGGGAATAAAACCTCTTAACTAAGTGCTAGGCGGGTAGTTAATCACTTTAACTACGAACAATCATGCTTAAGCTACATAATCTTTACTCCCTGGAATGGAGAAAAGAAACGCCCTAACCTTTGGAATAGAGATTGATAGGATTAGAATCAACTGGTATAAATACAGATGCAACAAGACAACAGGAGTCAGAACCTAGAGAGGCAGACCGAGAGACAGACCCGAGACAACAGAACTCAGAACTTAGATGAGGATCCGAGAGACAGAACTTAGAGACAGAATGTGGAGGACAGAGCCTGCGCAGAGCCTGGAGACGGAGGAGCTTTGCTGGAAAGAACATGGCGGGGGATCCTGGACAGAACCTGGCTGCGGAGCTTGGTTGGAGAGCCTAGACAGAGCCTGACGACCGAGCCTGGCTGGAGAGCCTGGGCCGAGCCTGGCTGGGGAGCCTGGCGAGAGAACATGGCTACAGAACTTGGCTGGAGGACCTGGAGAACCTGGCTGGAGAAACTAGCAAGAGAACATGGACACAGAACTTGGCTGGAGATTGTGGCTAGAGATCCTGGCAAGGCTGCTGATCAACTACACGCTGTCTCCATGTCATTCCTTCTTCGCCGACTCCGTCCACACCTTTGGGGAATCCCTGGACCTGCTGGGGTTGGACCCTGGCACCGACATCCCTGGGGACAGACGCCCTTCCAAAGAGAGGCCCTGGGCAGTGTCAGCAGAGATGGAGACGCCCCTCACGGTGGGATCCGGTTCCTCTGCACCCAGGTCCTTCCCAGCCCCGACCCCGGGGCCTGTCCCCCCACCCAAAGAGTGCCCTCCCAGTGAGGACGAGGAGGAGCCAGCCGGCACCCACCCTCGCCTCCCAGGGTGCCCCATGACCCATGAGGGTTGTGCCTCTGATGGACTCCGTGTGTGTGCCATGGCCACAGCCTGGGTGCCTGCTGCCCACCTGGCATAGAAGGGCTGGAGGGGCCCAGTGGTGGCTGCACAGCCCACCTCCTTCGCCGGCGCCCACCCTGCGCTTTGCCCTCCGCTGGACTAGTGGCCGCCCCTCTCCTGCCCCGGCTCCAGGCTCAGCCACGTGCTCCACCTGCCCTCAGGCTCCTCTTGACAACGATGCAGAGAGAAAGCAGAGGCCATGGGGGCCCACACTCCAGGTCTGAGCCCCCAGTCCTAACCCCACTGAGGCCCGTCTCCCCACCTGACCCACCCCAGGTTCCTGCACAGACAGGTGCTCCCAGGGAGGCCTGCAAAACAAGAGCGGGGGGCTGCCTGTTTCGGGGGGGCCCCGAGAGGCCAGTGGTGCCCAAGGCCCGATGGAAACAGGTGGCCTACTTGGCTGGCTGCTTCTGACACCTATGAAAAGCCGCAGTGTGCCCGTCCCGGCCACACGATCTGCCGTGGACACAAGGAAGTGCTCCGCGTCCCAGGCAGAGGCCAGCACGCCGTGTCCTGGCTCCTTTTCCTGGTGTGCCTTCCAGGCCTGGCAGGCGCCGTGCCCTCCGTGCCCGGGAGCCGCAGTGACTGCCCACGGTGCCTGGCCTGTGCCCCAGGCTACAGAGGCAGAGGTCCATGGCCCTGAGCCCCGGACAGACCGGGCCTGTCTCCCCTGTGTGCCTGCTCTGCTTTCTCAGGGACGCAGGACACGCATGGGGTCCTGGAGCCAGGAGCGTGGCTCATGCACAGAGGCCCCCGAGGGGCTGACCCAGCCCGATGGAGTGCACAGCCTCCCAGCAGGGTCTGGGCGGCCGGTTGGGGTGGGAGCTTGGCCAGCAGCGTCCGACTCCTGTGTTGAAGTGAGGAGAGAGCAGTCCTGTACCAGATTCCCAGACCTTGGAGCATGAGAGCCGTAGAAGACACCCCCCGCGCCCTCAGCACGAGTGAGGTGGCTGCCGGGCTGCGCTCTAGTCCCTGGGGCTGCGCAGTGAGGGGTCCGGCAGCAGGGACCCCACCTGGCCCCCTGGGGCTCGGCTCCTGGTAAGATACGTTACGTAGATCACTCCAAGGCTCCTCCCCACGATAATGATCCCAAGCTAACAATGACCAGACCCCCCAGGAACTTCGGAACTCGTGGCCCCATGCTGCCAGCCCCAGGCCCCGAAGGCAGCTGGGCAGCAGCTGAGCTGTCCCCACGATGCTCCAGTCCACGGAGGAGAACGCTGGAGGCCAAGGCCTGGGCTGAGTGAGACCCACCCGATGCAGAGGACGGGGACCCACTGCAGATTCAACCCTCCTGCAGTCCCAGCCTCCAGCGGAGTCAGCGCTGGTTGTACAGCAGACACTGCCCCCCAGTGGACCCGTGCGTCCCTCCGGGTGCTGCCTGGTTTACGGGTTTTCAGGACAGGGTGGAGCCAACAGCAGGCGAAGGTGCTGTTGGGCAGCCAGGTCATCCTCCCTCTGACCCTCGCAATCAGCCCACCAGCCGCCCCTGCTGTGGGCCAGGCCACCAGAGACCTGGGAGGGGTGTGACCTGGGCTCCCTGAGGTCGGCTGGGACCAGAGGGCCTGGCTTAGAGAAGGTGCAGGCAGCAGCGCCAGGTGGCAGTGGCCTGTGCTTGGTCACCTGTCCGATGCAGGGGGAGCTGGGGACACGCCACCCTTTATGCCCAGCCACCGTTTTACTTCCTGAAAACGAGGATGTTCTCTTAACAACCAGTCAGCAAAACCAGTTCCACGTGGAGCAGCGTCCGAGCGAATGCACTGTCCACGTGCTCCCGTTCCTCCTGCCCTGCACCCGGCCCCCCGGGACGGTGCAGCCCGCCTGTCTGTGCTCTCAGCCGGTCCCGACGTCATCTGTCCCAGCTGGCAATGGGGCCCTCCGTGAGGTGGTGTCTGCAGGTGAGGCTACTCCGACAGGGACGCCTCCCTTTGTAACACGGGCTGTGAGGTGCAGACACCACTGGCCACCGGCCACCTTCCCACAGTGTCCCCTGTGCGAGGCCAGCCCAGCTGACTCCCTGAGCAGGGCCCGCTGCTCCTCTTCCTGCATCTCTGCCCATCTCTCAGGGCCATCTCTGTGCCCGTGTCTGAGGGATGACGGCGCTCCAGCACTGCCTGGCGGGTTGGTCAGCAGGCCCTGCAGGGTTCCTGCGCCCCGTCATGTCCCAGGCTGGAATCCGCCACCCGCCCTGGCTCCTCCGCAGAGTGGGTGCTCAGCGAGCGGGCACAGGTCTGCAGGGCTCCTGGGGACGGGCTCCACTGCCCTGCTCTCCTCTCCCCCAGCCGCCCCGGGGCATCCTCGCCCTCGGCCTTCTCCTCCCCCAGCAGGGCTGTCTCCCAGCCACAGACACACAGCTGGGCAGCTGTGGTGGGAGCCCGGGTGGCCTGGGCTGGACAGAGGGACTGGCCACTTAGGTTTTTTTGTGCCTCAAATTTCTCATCCAGGAAGTGACCTCCCCAAGGTCATAAGGCGCTTGGACTGAAAGGAGACGCTGACCTCCGTGCGAGGCCCGAGGCGCGTCCCCACCTGCCAGGCCTGTGGGCCCAGAGACCACCCTCCTTGCGTGTAAGTCCTGCTTCTCTGCACCACATCCTCCCCTTCGCTCTGACAAGTGGAATCAGTGACGCGAGAACCAGGCAAGCTGTGGGCGTGGGCGGCAGGGGACTGGCCTTAGGGCTGCAGGACGCATCGAACCCGAAGGTACAGAGGTCAGTGCCCACCTCCCCCCACCCCACCATCTCCCACAGGCACCCCTCATGGGGACGCCCTAGGGGGAGAACTCCAGGGACAGGTCTCCTCTCCTCTCCTCCCCTGCCCCCCAGTCCTCGCCATCCCTGCCCCACCCCCACCCGCTGGCTCTGGAACCTGCTGGGAAAAGACAACAGGCGGTCTTCCATGTCTACACTCTCCATGCCTGAGCGCGGAGCGCCCGCTCCCAGGCAGGGCTCACTCTGACGACGGGGGACAGGTCTCAGGGCCGGCAGGGGGCCCTGGGGGTCAGCACCCCTGCGGGGCGCTCTGTGGCTCGGAACCCTGGCTGGGACCACAGAGCGGGGCAGGCAGTGGGGCAGGCAGTGGGGCTGCGGGCCTGACCGGGCGAGGACAGAGCCCATGCCGGCGGCAGTGGTTTCAGAGAAGCTCATGGAAGCGACAGGGTCCTCTTGAAGGAAACCCCAAGTTAGCACTCAGTCAGGGGCTCTCAGGGCCTCTTGGCAACTCGCCAAGACTCATCACACATGCGGTTCCCTATGCCTGGCCTCTGAACCGAGGATCGTAAAGACCCGAAGAGCCAAGGCTGGTACTGCCCCTTCAGCAGGGTGTCCCCTAAAAGGGGAGGGGAGAGAGAGGAGAGACGAGGGGGAGGGAGGGAAGGGAGAGAGGGAGAGGGAGGGAGGGAAGGAGGGGGGGAGGTAGAGAGGGAGGGGAGGGGGGAAGGGAAGGGAGGGGGGGAAGGAAGAGGAGAGGAGAGGGGAAGAGAAGGAGGGGCCCCAGGGAAGGCAGAGGAAGAGGTGGGCGGCCCACAGGCCTAGGCTCTGCTAATTGGGCAGCACCCGCAGGGCGCCCTCTGCAGCGAGGCCGGGACAGGCAGCCACAGGTGCGGACGGGGCGGGCGCAGGGCGCTCACCTGTCTCTCGAGGGCGGTGCCGTCCGGAGCCGTGGGCGCTGCGGCGAGATGCTTCTCCAGCTCAGACACCTGCTCCTGCAGCTCCCGCACCTCCAGGTGCACCTGGTCCACCTCGTGAGGAAGCTCCTGCCAGACGGCGCCCCCCGGCAGGGGCTCCCGCAGCACCTGGGCGTTGGGAGGCAGTCAGGGAGGCCGAGGGGAGGCGCAGGAGGAGGGGGCGGGGCCGGGAGAGGGGCGGGGTCTGGAGTGGACGGAGGGGCGGGGCCGGGGCCTGGAGTGGACAGGAAGGGCGGGGCCGGGAGAGGGGGCGGGGTCTGGAGTGGACAGGAAGGGCGGGGCCGGGAGAGGGGGCGGGGTCTGGAGTGGACAGGAAGGGCGGGGCCGGGAGAGGGGGCGGGGTCTGGAGTGGACAGGAAGGGCGGGGCCGGCGGAGGGGAGGGGCCGGGAGAGGGGCGGGGTCTGGAGTGGACAGGAAGGGCGGGGCCGGGAGAGGGGCGGGGTCTGGAGTGGACAGGAAGGGCGGGGCCGGGCCGGGCCGGGGAGGGGCGGGGCCGGGAGCGGCAGGCGGAGGTAAAGAACTCGCACCAAGTCCGACCCCCCCCCTTCTAGCCTCAGGAGAGGCAGGTGCAGCGACCCTGTAAGGATCCTGACAAGTGCCAAGCTCTTGGAACTTGTCACATGTGCTAGCAAAGGGGGCCCTGGAGACAGACACCGTTAATTAAAAAATAAAACCACGCGGAGGTGGACATGCCCCAGGCTGTGGCTCCAGGACAAAGCGAGAGCCCGACCGTGACCCTGCCCCCGCGTGCATGTGTGTGTGCATGTGTGTGCGCGCGCATATGTGCGCGTGTGCGCCTGAGACTCCACGCGGCGGGCTTGGGAAGCATCGCAGATGTGACCCCCTCGCCCACGTGTGCTTACAGAGCTGTGGTCCCACGAACAGGAAGTGAAACGTATTTTCAATCAGATTCCCGGCCCCCAGCTGCCCACCCAGGAGCACCCAGCAGAGACCCGCAGGCACAGGTCAGGCGGTACCTTCTCTCGGAGCCGGGCCACCAGGAAGCTCAGCAGGCGTGTCCTGTCTCCCAGCCGCCTGAGCGCCAGCCCCAGGGATGCGCCACCAGCGGGCACAGCTCCTCCTGGAGAGAGAGGCTGTCAGGCTCCGCCTGCCAAGCGAGAAGTCATCCCTGTCTCTCTGGTCCCCAGTGGGATGAGGAGTGACTGGAGGGCCCCACAGAGAGAGGGAAGAGTGAGGGCAGCCTGCTGTGAGGGCTGTGGAGGGGCAGGACTAGGGCTCCGCCAGCGAGGGGACAGCGATGGGAAGGGGGTTGTGGGGACAGCGATGGGAAGGTGGGGCGTGGGGGCAGCGGCTGGCCCTGGGGCTGGGAATGGGGGGGCGTGGGGACAGCGAAGGGAAGGGGGGGGCGTGGGGACGGCGGCTGGCCCTGGGGCTGGGAATGGGGGCCTGAGCTTGCGTCTGCACTGGGGTGACGCTGCTGGGACAGGGCCCTCAACCCGCGACTGGACTCTCACCGGGGCCGTCGGCTGCGGTACAGACGCTGGGCTGGACGTCAGCAAGAGACGAGGGTGTCTTCGAAGGCTCCAGTGTGTCTCCCAGCTGCTCTTCCAGGGTTTTAAACTTACCCTTCATATTTCGTATTTCTGCTTCCAGAGCCAGAACATAATCTGACAAAAAAAAACTGCCTGTAAATACGCGCACAGGAGTGGACGCTCCCCCAGTTGGAGCAGCTGCCCCCCTGCCCGCCCCTCAGTGTCGGCACCCATGTGCCTCCCTCCCCTCGTCCCCAGAGTGCAGTGTCCAGGGAGCAGCTGGCCAGGCTCTGCGGGGAGGGCTCAGCAGCTGGGACCCAACCCATCCAGGCAGCACCCATAGCCCTAGGGCCCCCCTGAACCGGGTGGGGTGCTGAACTGGCCACCCCAGCTGGCATGGTCCATGCTCCGGAGGTAGTGAGCACCCTCACTTTTCTCTTCCGCTTCACCAATAAGAAGTTTCTATCCTACGTATAGAACTGACGTAAGACCCCTCCCCTGGCGGTGGCGGCGGCGGGCTTTGAAGCCGTCTCTGAAGGGACATGCACCTCTCAGAGCCCAGGGCGGCTGGTCTCCCTCGCTCACCAGGGGCAGCGTCTGCGGGGGTGCCTGCGGCTGCTGTGCCTCCTGCTGGCTGGGCAGCGGGGAGCGCCTGCTCGCTCAGAGCCTCCATCTCAGCCCTCATCTGCGCAACCGCGCTCCGCAGGCTCGCGTTCTGCTCCTGCAGCCGCTGGATCTCACCGGACGGGAAACGTGCGCTCGCCTCTTCCTCATGATGCCGAGGGAGCCCCTGTCACGTCCAGGAAGAGGCCATGGTTGTGGGTGCTGCCCTCACCCCGCTCCCCGTGCCCCTCATCCGTCCTCCGTCAAACCCTGCAGCGACCTCCCTCCCTTCCTAAGTGAACAGGAGTGTGAAGATCTCTTTTCCTTCTGTTTCACAAGCAAGACTGTTTTTTGGGGGGCTCGTCCTTTTCAGTCAAAAAGTCACTAGTCCCGGCTGGTGCCTGTGACAGTAAAGATGTAGCAGCCAGGACGTGGAGAAAGGACCCCGTGCACTGGGACGGCGGCTGTTCCCTGCCCCGCAGGGCACTCCCAGGGCAGGCCCAGGAGAATGGAGGGTGAGCCCACACGGAAACGTGCAACAGCCAGAATGTGGGTGCCCTCTAATGTCCCCCAGCGATGCCTGAGCCAACAGAACAGGACCCAGGGGACTGCGGCTCAGCATGGACGGGGATGAACCAGAAAGATGGTGCGAGGGATAGTCCAGGGCTTAAGGCACCATCACTACCACCCGCTCAGGGGCCCGAGGAAAAACAAGAGCAGGGCAAGAACCAAATATGGCCCGGCCAGCACGGCTCGACAATTCCGGTCGGGGCACAGGCCCAGGTGGCGGGCTCCCTCCCCAGTGGGGGGCGTGCAGGAGGCGGCCGGTCAGGGAGTCTCTCATCACTGATGTTTCTATCCCTCTCTCCCTCTCGCTTCCTCTCTGAAATCAATAAAAATATATTAAAGGGGAAAAAAGAACCACATGGCATCTGCAGAGATGAAAAATACATCATCTGAAACAAAGACCGACCGGGTAGGACAGGCCTCGGAGCAGATCAGAGAGAAGACAGTGAGTGGAAACAACGAGCACTCAAACTCCAGCACAAGGAGACAAAGGAGGCCCAGGGTGGTGCCGGCAGCAGGTTTAGACCCTGGGGGCAGGGAGGACAGGGGCACTCACCGGCACCTCCTGCTCCGGGCTGAGCCCGTGGTCCCTCAGGGCCTGCAGGGCCTGGTCTCTCTCCAGGGTCAGGGCCCTCAGCACCACCTCCTGGTCTCGCAGCCTCTGCTGCGCCTCCTGGAGCTTGGCAGCGACCTGGGTAAATGCAGACTCGTCACCTTAGGAGCAGTGCTAGCTTCAGTCCTGCCAGCTCCTAAGAGGCAGCCAGAGATGCCCAAGGAGAAGTGCCACGGAGATACATGGTGACTGGCATTCCTGCAGCACTGGGCAGCGGCGGACTCCGGACGTAGCCGTCCCTCCCGGCCCTACCACCCCGGCTGCATGTGGCCGTGGGAATCGCCCAGCACAGGTCAGTGGGAGAAACAGCTAATGAAACACGGGGCGAGGCTGGTGGGCAGAGCAGGGACACACTGATCACAACTTTCGATGTTGAGTCCAACTGCTCCATGGGGACCAGTGTTTCCGCACGAAAGGGCCCACGCCTCCTCGGACACGCCGCCACGCACCTGTGCCCTAGCCGAGGCCAGCCCCTGCACCAGCCCCTCGTGCTGCTGGTAGTGGTCCCGCTCGAGGCCCTCGCAGCGCCGCTGCCAGTCCAGGCCCAGCTGCACCTTGTCCCGCTCCAGGCTCTGCTCCCTCTCCACCGCCAGAGACAGCTCCCGCTGGTACCTACGGGCCAGAGGACTCGCGGACGTGAACATCGTCCCCGCCCCCAGGGCCATAAACAACAGACTTCACACCTGTCAGCAGCCGGCAGAAACCTGCCAGGACAGAGGCGAGACCTCTGTGGCCCGCCCCCCGGGCCTGGACAGTGTTCACACAGCCCAAGCGGGTCCCCATCAGACAGTCACACCCTAAAGCCACAAAACAAATATGCACAGAAAATTCTGTTCTGTCCAGAACAGAATTAAGTCAGAAATCAGTAGTAACACCCTGGCCGGTTTGGCTCAGTGGATAGAGGGTCAGCCTGCAGATGGAAGGGTCCCAGGTTCAATTCTGGTCAAGGGCATGTACCTTTTTTTTTTTTTTTTTTTTTTTTTTTAAATATATTTTATTGATTTTTTACAGAGAGGAAGGGAGAGAGATAGAGAGTTAGAAACATCAATCAGCTGCCTCTTGCACATCTCCCACTGGGGACGTGCCCGCAACCCAGGCACAAGGGGCATGTACCTTGATTGTGGGCACATCCCCAGTAAGAGGTGTGCAGGAGGCAGCTGATCTAGGTGTCTCTCTCATCGATGTTTCTAACTCTCTATCCCTCTCCCTTCCACTCTGTAAAAAAATCAATAAAATCATTTTTTTAAAAAGAAATCGATAGTAACAAAATGGTATCTGGAAATCCCAAAATAAAGGGGAATTAAGCAACACATTTCTAAATAACCATGGACCTGGGAGGAGGGGCCTAATACAGGGTGACAGGAAAAGATCTGGCTTTGGGTGGTGAGCACATAGGGCAACATACAGATCTCGTCACATAGAACCTACATGTGAAACCTGTATGTTCATGTTGACCAATGTCACCCCAATCAATTGAACTTAAAAAAAGTGACCCATGGACCAAGGAAAAGCCACAAGGGAAAACGGAATACTATGAAAATCTGTGGGATACAGCTAAGCAGTGCTTGGAAGAACATTCCCAGCATTAAATGCTTCTATTTCTTTGAAAAGGGGAACGGTGCAAAGTTATAGTCTATGACTCCACCAGTGGAGGCCACCAAAAGAGCTCAAGTTAAAGCCGAAGGGGACAGACGAAAGACTGTAACAAGGGTGAGCGGAGGTATCGGTGAGACTGAAGACAGAAAGAACTGAGAAAACCTATTTCCATCTGTTTGCTGTTTCTTGTCTTTCTTCCCCAACAGGATGTGAATAGGGACTCAGTGGCATGAAGAGGGGGCGCCATGACGAGGTCTGAGGGGACATTACCTGCCCACGTCCTGCTGGCACCGGGCCAGCTGAGCCCGGAGCTGCGCCGCGTCCTCCTGCAGCGACTGGACCTGCAGGTCCTTGGAGATTGTCTCCTTCGACAGCTGAGCAAGCTGCACGTCCCAGCTGGCTCTCAGCGCGGACGCCTCTTCCCGGAGCCTGGGCAGGAAGGCAGCTGGGAGTGGTGAGGTTCTTGTGCGAGGTCTCACACCCAGCACAGACACTCGCACTCGCGCACTCGCACTCGCACACTCATTCGCACTCGCACACACACTCGCACTCGCACACACTCACATGCACACACTCGCACTTGAACACGCACATGCACACTTGCACTCACACCCACACACTCGCACACGCACACCCTTGCACTTGCATACACACTCACACACTCACATGCACACGCACACACTCGCACTTGTGTACGCACTCGCACACGTACGCGGGCCTCAGGGAGATGCTGCAGATTATGCCGCCTCCACACTCACGTCCAACCAGGGAGACCTCCCCGCCTAGAGGAGCAAACGGACCCCCACACACACCCCAGAGACCAGCTGAGCCCTGCGACGAGGCGGGCCTGGCTCTCGGGCCGTCCCCGCGCCTCGCCTCGCCTGGCCCAGCACTCCACGTGGACATTCAGCGCGCACTTTCAAACTGAATAGTAAAATGAGGGTCTGTAACAGGGTTGGGCAAACTTTCTGACTCGAGGGCCACAATGGGTTCTTAAACTGGACCGGAGGGCCGGAACAAAAGCATGGATGGAGTGTTTGTGTTTGTGTGAACTAATATAAATTCAAAGTAAACATCGTTACATAAAAGGGTATGGTCTTTTTTTTTTTAGTTTTATTCATTTCAAACGGGCTGGATCCGGCCTGCGGGCCGTAGTTTGCCCACGGCTGGTCTATAATGACCTTACGTTCCCTGGTAAAATCACCAAAAACTGGGTAAATGTCACAAGAAGAAAGCCGTTAGAGGCGGGGAGGGGAGGAGGCCGCAGACCTGGGAGGGGCACGCAGCACCATCAGCCACACACCTCGAGCGAGACTCGCTCAGCTTCCCCGACCCCCCCACTGGCCCACTGAGCGGGTCGCACAACCATCCAACATCGGCACCTAAGGAAGCGCCTGAGTAAGCTGCGGCCCCTGGTCTTTATGCTGTCAAAGCCGCTGTTCCTTTAGCAGAAAGGGCATTTGGCAAAGGATTCCCAGTGGAGAAGCGACAGCAGCCCCACAAGGGAAAAGCCGGTGAAGTGAGTTATTCAATTATCTCCCGAGCGCAGGGAAGAGCGCTCAGTCCCAGTGCCCATGACAAAGGTCCCGCCGCTTCTCCCTGGACGCCTGGCGCCGTGGGACCGAGGTGGCTGGGAAGCGGGAAGAAAGCCGGGCTTAAAGGAACCAGCTAAGGGAGAGGCGGGACCCACTAGGGCATCTGCTGTGGACAACAAGCTGGCGGTTCCTCACAAGCAAATGACTTCCCACCAGCCCAGCCCTCCCTCCTCTGGGCCCAGACTCCACAGAGCGGAGAGGAGACCCAAACAGACCACCGCGTGCTCACAGCACAGCTCCCCGGCAGCCAGAGGGTGGGGACCCCACGCCCATCACCGATGCTGGGTAAACAAAAGGCGCCCCTCCACAGGGAAACCTGGCCTGTGACAGCAGGACGCCTGGAGGACATGCGCTCGGGGAAGTGAGCCGACACAGGACACAGCGTGACCCACCGGCGGGCGGTCCCTCAAGAGCCAGGCTTGACAGAGGGAGCAGGTAGGGGCTGGGCTGGGGTGGGCGGAGTGCTTGGGGACAGGCTCAGTCAGGGGACAGGTTCCGAGGGCGGAGCGTGGTGCTCAGTGCCAGGTGCTCTCCCTTCATCACCACAAACCGAGGCGCACCTTCACGCACACCAACTGCAGCTTCTCACGCCCGCACTGTACAGTGACCCACGCCCCTTCCCGGGGCCACAGCCCCGCACTCACCTGTCCATGGCGGCGTCCTTCTCCTTCAGGGTGTCCGCCTGCCTCCACTCGGCCCTGCGCACCTGCAGCTCCAGGGCCTCGCACTGCGCCTGCAGCTCCAGCACCCGGGCCTCCAGCGCCCGCAGCTGCTCCGCGTGAGCGCCCTTCACCGACGCCAGCACCGCGTCCCGTTCCCTGGCCACCCGGTCGAGCTCCTCGTGCCTGGAAGACGAGCGCGGTGTCCTGAGCGGAAGCCCGTGGTGTACTCGCCTCCCGTGTTCTGAGGACACCCCACAGACAGCTATGGGGGAGGGGCCGCTCAGCGGCCTGGCTCACAGCGCTGAGCGTGTGCGAGCGTCTTCCCTGAACTGAAGCCACGTTTGCGTCCGAGGCCCGGGAAGCGGCGCGCAGGGGCCGGGATCACTCGGGGCAGAATGCAGACTCCTGGGCCCGCGGGCTCCACAGGCCCCTCTGAGCAGGAACCGTTGGCCCTCGTCCCAGTCACGTGTCTTTGTGAGCCTCGTATCCAACTTCCGGAAACTGTGAGGTGAACGCTGCCCACGGCGTGCAGACCCCGTACCCGCGGGCACCGCTGTTCTCTGGCACACAGTCCACCGTACTTGGCACGTAACTGGAAGGAGGTCGGCACGTGAGATGCTGCCAGAGCCAGCAGCTCCCAGCTGGAGGGTGTGGGACGTGGCAGCCGGCCCCACGCAGGCCCTGGGAGCCCGGGGGTCTCGTTTTGGTAGAAGAGGCAGCCCAAGGACACGGCAGCTTACTGCGCAGTCATTGAGCTTCACAGGCCGTGACGTTGTTTGTGAACGTAACACCTTCACTGAGGAACAGAGCCTGCGACCCCAGGGAAGTCTATGCTGGTCTTCGTGCACAGGCATGCTGCCTGCGGGGGGCGCCATTCTACTCGGATAACACTGCTTGGGGAGGAGCAGGCACAGAGCCGAGGAGAGAAAGGGCAGGGAAGCGTCCACAGCCCAGTGTGGCTCCACACTTTACAAATATATGTGCTCGCCCTGGCCGGTGTGGCTCAGTGGATAGAGCGTCGGCCTGCGGACTGAAGGGTCCCAGGTTCGATTCTGGTCAAGGGCATGTACCTGGGTTGCGGGCACATCCCCAGTAGGGAGCGTGCAGGAGGCAGCTGATCGATGTTTCTCTCTCATCGATGTTTCTAACTCTCTATCCCTCTCCCGTCCTCTCTGTAAAAAATCAATAAAATATATTAAAATATATATATATACATATCCTTAGTGATTTCACACAGGAAGAGAAAGAAACATCAGCGACAAGAGAGAACCATGGACCGACTGCTTCCTGCACACCCCACACTGGGGATGGAGCCCCCAACCCGGGCCTGTGCCCTGACCAGGAATCGAACCCTGACCTCCTGGTTTCTGGGTTGAGGCTCAACCACTGAGCCATGCCGGCCGGGCTGCACTTTTAACTGAATGCAAGTGGGTGTGACACTGCTATGGCATCCAGGTGGGTGTTAAAGAGCAGCTTTAGCTCTTAATGACAGTATTGTAAGATGCTGGAAATGATATTCATCCTCAACTATTTCAATTCATAATTTAAGAGGTTCGGGATGCAAACTTGAAAACACAGCGAGGGGAACAGGGTTTCTCCACCTCCCCTGGCCACACCGGCGCTCACAGGCGTCTGCACTGCAGGCCCAGGTCGCCCACGCCACTGACAGGGGCCAGACACTCACTTCCTCCGGAAGGTCTCCTGCTCCGTGTTCCGGGTGAGCTGCACCGACTGGAGCTTGTCCTCCAGGTCTTTTATCCTGAGAAGAACCACGTGTGAGTGGAAAGCCGCCGCAGTCGGCCAGGGCCCCCGGACCCGGAAGAGACCCGCACCGGGCGTCCTTCACGGCGGCGAGGTCCCGGAGCTCCCAGGCGGCGCGCTGCAGCCGCTCCTCCAGTTCCGCCTTGGCCGCCTGCGCGCCCTGCAGGGACTCGGCAGCCTGGGCCCCGGCCTCTCTCAGCGCCGCCAGCTCCTTGTTCAGAAGCTTAACCTGAGACGGGAAGAGGCTTCAGGACGAGGCTGTGAGCGTCACCCATGGGGATTGGGAGAGAATGCCGGGGGGCCCACGGCCCTGGAGAGCCCGCACCCCCACAAGGCCGCGTGACCCAGCCGTCACTCCAACGGGCCAGTGTACCTGCTTCATTTCCTCACAGGAGGTGTGAACACTATTAGATCTGGACTCACACATGCAGGTGGAGGTTGAGGGAACGGGGCTGAAATCCCGGCCACACACTCCATTTCTAAGCAACCTCTCTGGCCTCAGTTTCCTCGACTAACATCTGGAGACAGAATAGCTGCTGCCCCGATCAGCTCCCGGGCATGAGCCCTGGGGGCAGCAGTGTTGGGGTCTGGAACCCACTCGCACAGCAGGTGGGGCCAGGGCCTGAACCTGGGACTCCCCCCGCCCTCCCCCGCCCCACAGCCCCCCTACAGGAGTGTCCTCCATGCTGTGGAGCACAGGGTGACCCCCACAAATCTCCTCTCCCCTGGCGCTCAGAAGTCCCCACAGTGGCCAGGTGAGGGTCACTGTGGGCAGCCCAGCCTCGCGGTCTGGATGCCTCGCTGGCCCTGGGGCAGGTGGGGCCCATGGGCACTGGTGTCTGTGCCAGGAACTCAGACTAGGGGTGGGCTCCAGCCACGGAGAACCGCCAGGGTCCTTGGGCCCCTGATGGCGAGTGCTGCCCATGGACTGCAGGCCTGGGGGAGGCTGGCAGTGGAGCGGGGACCTAGCTGACCACGAGGACAGGGCATCCATCCTACTAGCACCAGCCAGGGCCGCTGGGCCGGGCCAGGCGTCGCCCCGTCACCTCCCCTGCCCAGACAGCTCCCTCCCCTCAGGCTGATCCTTGACTCGGTGCTAAAGGCCCCAGCCCTGTGGGGGCTCCGTGCAAAGGAAGAGGCCACCTCACCACTAGAGGTCCTGGCAGATGCGCCGTTACCTTGAGCTCGTGGGTTAGGACTGTGCTGCTCATGCTGTCGGCGTGCAGCCGGAACCCGTGCTCCCTCTTCTGCACTTCAGATTCGAACTCCAGCAACAGCTCCTGGGGGTGGGAGAGGGTGAGCGGGCGGGACAGCAGACCCGGGGTGCACACTGAGCCTCAGGCGTCTCGGAGGGTGTGGCCTGGCGGCAAGCCGTCCTGTGGCTGCAATCCCTCGCTACGAAGTACACTGAGCTGCCCCATGCACACTGAGCTGCAGGGAGGCCCAGGGCGAAGCGTAAAGACGGAGGACCAGACACGAGCCCTGGCCGGACCACCACTCCGAACGGCTTTCCGGTGGGTTCCTTGAGTCTAAGGCAGGGGTGGGCAAACTTTCTGACTCGAGGGCCACAATGGGTTCTTAAACTGGACCGGAGGGCCGGAACAAAAGCATGGATGGAGTGTTTGTGTGAACTAATATAAATTCAAAGTAAACATCATTACATAAAAGGGTACGGTCTTTTTTTTTTTTTAGTTTTATTCATTTCAAATGGGCCAGATCCGGCCCGCGGGCCGTAGTTTGCCCACGGCTGGTCTAAGGCCATGCTCACGCCCACCACCAGTGTCACTCCTCCTGACCTGCTGGTTTCTTGCTACAACAGACAGGCAACCGGTTGGGCAACCCTACCCCACGTCTCCCGTTACCCCAGGCCCTTCCCAGCTTCCCAGGGCTCACTCTAAAGGCAGACGCAGTCACCATGACGCAGTCACCATGACGACGATAACACTGCCCCTACCCACCCAGCAGTCGCATCCCAGCGCTCCCGCCACGTCCAGTGCCATTTCTCCTGGCATTTGAAGCACCCTCCTCCCACCCTTCTCTCTGCTTCTCTCTGTCTGTCTGTCTTGTTCCCTCCTGTTTCCTTAGTGGCGCCCCTTCCCAGGATGCACCCCGCAGTGCGACCTTCCTCCCCTGCACAGCCTCCCGGCTCCCACCGACTGCAGCCACGGCATAGCTGCCCCCGGCCTGTCCCTGCAGCCACTCTCTTGGGTCCCTCCTGCTGGGAAGAGCCTCCTGCCCCCAGAAGGCCCCCCAATGTGACATTCGGGGCCCACCCGTCAGGTCCTGCCTGCAGGTATGGGAGCCGGGAGCCCAGCACTTCGGCCTCTGCCTCACGTCTTTCAGGCTCACTGGCTCCCGCCTCCGCCTCCCGTGAGCATCCAGCTGGCTCAGTGACTGGGGACACAGGGAGCCCGCGCTGGGCCCACACCTGGCTGTCGCTCTCCGGGGGGAGGGGCCTCACACTGTGCAGGTGGGACTGCAGAGCCACCCTTAACTGTTTGTACCCTCTGAGGAGCAAAACCAAGTACCAGGGTCGCATGAGTAACCTTACTGGAGCCAGAACGTGAACATCAACGCATCCACTGGTCCTGAGGTGTCACAGGACCAAGCACTGCCTTCTTCACAGAGCTCTGCAGGCTGTGGCCGCCAGGGGGCAGGCGGAGCCCGGCCTGTGACCCAGGGAAGTCAGCCCAGGACCAGAACCCCGCCCCCCCCCCCCCCCCAGGATGCTGCTGCAGCCACTGCCACCCTGTGCCCGCCTCCCCGACAGGCAGCCCCTGGGGACCTCTCCTGCTCACCCCTGCCAGCGTCCTGCAGCCAAAGTGCCCCACCTGACCTGTCCTCACCCCGGGCTCAGCCCCCACAGCTCCTCTGTCTACACCCACCCACCCTCCGGGGAAGCCCAGGTCCCAGCTCAGCACACTGGGACCCCACTCTGACCGCAGCCCTTCAGCTGTGATCCCCCAGAGGCCAGACAGTTACTAGTGGTCTCCTCCCGAACCTGGGACACGGGGCAGGGCAGTCCGCCAGGGCCCGCGCGCCTCCTACCTGCCTCTGCAGAGCCAGCTCGCCGTCTAGCTCCTGGAGCTTCCCCTCCAGCTGCCACTTCAGCTTCTCATACTGTTCCCGCTGGCGGTCGATCTCAGCATTCTTGTCGCTGGGCAAAGACAGCAGCATCAAGAGGAGCCCCACTGGACAGTGCTCAGAGGATGCGACGCCGGGAGCCGTGTGAGCGTGAATGGTACTTTGCTTTTGAGGGGCGGCGTCAGCAGGACCCAGAGAGCAGCACTGACACCCACACCAGAGTCTGCCCAACAGCAGAGCCTGCACCCACCGGGGCCTGCACCCACCGGGGCCTGCGCTTCGACCAGAATCGAAGTGACGTCTCGGTGCACAGGCTGACACCACCCACTGAGCACACTGGTCAGGGCCACAGTGTCCTTTTTACCAGGATCAGGAATGGCCTGAGGTCAGCGTCCGCACTACGGGCGAGCAGTGAGCGAGGCAATGCCTGCTCCGGGAGAGGCTGGACCCGGTGGGGTGGGGTGGGGTGGGGGTGGCCAGCTCTGTGCCTGCCGGGGGCACGGGCCCAGCACCCACAGCACAGGCCCGGCAGCCACTGAAAGGGCCGCGAGTGAGGGAGGCGCAGGTGTGCCCACCTGTGGACCCGCTCCAGCGCCAGGCGGTGCTCCTGCAGCTTCAGCTGGTGCTGCTGTTGCAGGTCCTCCCGCCGCCGGGCCTCACTGGCCAGCGCCTGCCGCAGCTTGGCCGCCTCGATCTTGAGCTCACTGGCCTCGGCCTGCCCGGCCTCCTGCAGCCTCTGCGCCTGGGCGAAGGCGGCGTCGTAGCGCTCCAGCTCCCGGTCCCGCTCCTCCAGCAGCTGCAGGTTGTAGAGGAAATCCTCCTGCAGGCGCCGCAGCCTCCCCTCGGCCTCCTCCAGCCGGCGCTGGGCGTCCCGAAGGGCCGCCTCCTGCAGCTGGGCGCGGTGGGCCTGCAGCGCGCGCCACTCCTCCTCCTTGCGCGCCAGCAGCTCGCTCAGGGCCTGCTCCGAGGGCGGCGGCAGCATGGCGGCAGCTGTGGTGAGAGGCGGGGAGCGGCTCCGTTAGGGAGCCCACCTCGGAGCCACAGGCTCCAGTCGCTGTCGCCCCAGGAAGCAGCTCCGGGCGGCTCCCCGCTGTCGGTCGCACTGTGCATTCCCGAGCCCCACTCGGCGGCTCCCCCAGGGCCCAGCAGGTCAGGAGCACACATGCCCCAACCACGAGTGTCCTAAGCGGCACACATGTGACATATCAACATGGCACATACATCACAAGTGCCGTGCATGTGACACAGGACACAGTGACGTGCATCACGTGGACTGTGGCCTGTGCTGGTGGCAGAGCTTGGATCCCCGGGAACCGAGTGGACAGGCCTGGTCCCACCAGGCCGGCCACAGAGCTCCGGGAAAGCCCAGACGTGGGACAACCCTGCAGGCAGAGGCCCCGGGGTGAGTGTCCCAGTGATGACCCAGCGAATGGCCAGGAGCCCGCGTGGCCGTGGTGCCTGGTGAGTCGGGGTCTGGCAGGCCCGTCCACCGAAGCCGACGTGCACACAGGCCATCCCTCGGACAAGGGCCCGAGCAGAGCCAGGCCTGCAGGCCCACGGCTCCCGAGGACCCTCCCGCCCTGCCCTGTGCCGTCGGCATCGGGCACATGGCCACCTTCCGGAGCTGCCCTTCTAGTGCAGAAATCCAATTGCGTGACCCGAGCCCCGGGCTGCTGGCCATTTTCAAGATAAAATCAACGTGTCCAGGATGGAGCAGGGCCCATGTAGCCAGCATGGCTCCCTCTGCATTTCCAGCCGCTTAGGAGAAACCAGCTTCGAGGGTGCACACCAGACCCACGGCAGGAGCCCAGGTGCAGCGCCCTCCCACCTCGTCAGCGCCTGCTCCTGTGCCAATCCCACCGCCGGCCGAGGCTCAGAGCCGGCACCGACCCGTCGCCCGCAGCCTCCCAGGAGGAACCACACGTTCTCGGGAAAACCATGCCCAGCAGGGGAGGGACCAGGGCCCCGGCCCCTGGCACAGACAGGTGCTCAGTAAACCCGGAAGGAAGGGGGAGGGAGGGAGGGGAGCGGATCTGGACCCTGAGCACCTGGCACGGGGCTGGGCGCGGGGCAAAGTTCACTCCCTCCGCCGCCTCCACCTGAGCCTGGGCCCCGGCGCCTCCCGCCTCCTCCGATCCGGACCGGCTCAGGGGCCGCCTCCACGCCCGCAGGCCTGTGTCCGCTGCCCATTAGGACGCGAGGGCATGACCCCGGGAGGCAGCGGGACCTGACTTCCCAGGAGCTGGGGGCCGGGGGAGGCCTCCGTCTGAAACCCAGATCCCGGACCGGGGCTCGCCCGGCCTGAGCGCTGGCCGTGAGCGGGGCCCCACCGACTGCAAACAGGGAAGCTGAGCGGGGCGGAGGGTGCTCGCCCAGGGCGCCCGGGACGGGCCAGGGTCCCCTTGCCCCTGTGGCTCTGGGTGCGGGGCGATGGGCGGGGCGGGGCCTGCGGTGGGAGGAGGCCCGGGGAGGGCGAGCCCGCGCGGGTGGGTGGCCGACACCTGCTCACCGGGCACAGGGCTTCGGTACCGTCAGCCCCGCGGGGTCGCGCCAGGGTGGCGGGGCCCGCGAACCCATCGCCCGGACAGGCTGCCTGGGCAGGAGTCCCGCCGCGGGGAGCTCTCCGTGGGCGGCGCCGCGGGGGCAGGAGGTGAATCGCCCGCGGACCGGGCGCGGGCGTCTGCAGGGGCTGCCGAGCGGGGGACCCTACCGGGCCGCGCCGGACTCCAGAGTCCCGAGGTTTTCCCAGGAAAGCGACGGGAGGCGGCGAGCCAAGCCCCTCTCGCACCCGCGCCCCGCGCCCCGCGCCCCGCGCCCTTACCTCACCCGAACGCCCGCCCGGAGCCACCGCTGGGGGCCGCTGCGTTGCCATAGCAACGTGAGTCCGTCCCCCCGGGGTCCGGGCGAGGTCGGTGCAGCGCTTGGGTCCCGCCGGCCGGAAACACAAGCCGGACTTCTTCCGGTTCCTCCTTCCCCGCCACACCCTGTCTGGCACCCGGGCGTCAAGGGGCGCGTGGGGTCCCCGCCGACTCTGGTGGGGTCAGCCCAGCGAGGAGGGCCCCGGGCCGCCGGGGGTGGCGGGGTGGACGGGAGGCGACCGAGGCTTCACCCGCTGAGCTCCCCGAGGGCGGACCTGACCGGGCGCGGGCGTGGCCAGGTTTGCTGTGAGAATTTGCCCGCGCGGTGCACGCACGGCGTGTGTGCTTTGGTTCGCGTGTCCAGAGACACGTTCAGAAGGAAACACCCGCGTTGGCAGGCAACCGGTGCTGCAGCCGGGACACCGTCCCCGCGGCTGAGCGTCCGGGCCGAGGAGGCACAGCTGCCCCAAGCGCGTGCTCCGCCGCCGGGCGGCACCGTGGGGCCGGGGCAGTGATGGGCACGGAGGCTGGGACTTCTGCACAGCCCGGCCCGGCCCGGCCCCTGCGGTCCGTTGTGTAGCCCACGCGGGTGGCATGCCTGCGTCCAGGGCTGGGCCCCGAGCTGGCCTGCCAGTGCTGGACAAACGCCCCACCCAGTGGCCCGTGAGGAAGGCTGTGGCGGGGGCAGCGCCGGGGGAGGTCGGGAGGAGTACAGGTCAGCGGCAGGTCCATCAGCCAGGCCGCAGGGGGGCGGTGAGGGAGCCTGTCCCGGGAAGAAACAGGAACAGCTTGGCCCACGGAGGAGCTGGGAGGGCCCTGACCTTTGACTTGCTGTGACAGCCCGGGTTCAAATCCCAGCTACTCTCCTGCCTGGCTTTGGCTTTCTGGGACTGGGTTTGCTTCTCTATAAAATGGGGGTGACACCCTCCCTTCCCCATTGCTTTGCGGGTCAAAAACATGTGCTCTATAGGGTACTGGTTCAGTCCCAGTAAAGGGGCCCACGGTGTGTCTGTAGAAACCCAAGGGCCCACCCGGCCAGTGTGGCTCATCGACCTATGAACCAGGTCAGGGTTCAATTCCGGTCGGGGCACAGGCCCGGGTTGTGGGCTCCATCCCCAGTGGGGGCCTGCAGGAGGCAGCCGGTCCATGATTCTCTCTCATCGTGGATGTTTCTCTCTCCCTCTCCCTTCCTCTCTCAAATCAATAAAAATATCTTTTTAAAAAATAAGGCGAAATCCTAACCACGACGATGAGCGCCACCGCTCACCATCTATGGCCCCTGACCCTGACCCTGACCCCCTGACCCCAGCATGAACCCTGACCCCGGCACTGACCCCAAAGGTGGCCCAGGCACAGCATGGCCCCTCTTCCCGGGCAGGGCCAGCTCCAACTGCCCTCTTATAGGGGTGTGTGCCTCCTCCGTCTCCCAAACTCAAGAACTGACCCTCCCCCCGCCACCTGCTCAGACCAGTTGAGTGCGGGGACCAGAAAGGTGCACTTTCTGCTCACAGGCTGTCCCCGAACCTCACAGCCAGCAAGTGCCTGTGAGCTGCCTCCAGAGGGGGCGGGCACAGGTGGCAAAACGCCCCTGGCAGAATCCTGGGGACCCAGATGGGGGGTTCAGTGAACACAGGTGTGGCCATGTGAGGGAGTGGTCACATGAACAAGGGGGTGGGGCCACTGAACGGGGAGGAGGGGTCATGTGAGCACAGAGATGCCCCCCCTCTGTGGGCCAGACTCTGAATGGCAGATGGTCTCTGCCCTCAGGAGCAAGGGGTGCCCTGTGAACCAGGCAGCAAGCTGGCCCTCAGGGCCCTGCAACCAGTAAGGGACTCTGGTGGGGGGAGGTCAGCCCTCCCAGAAGGGACGAGGGGTTAGGGGGCCCAACACAGCTGTTTCCCTGAGATCAAAGCCTGGAGGCAGGGCTGTCAGGGTCCCAGGACAGTCCAGTGAGAGATGCCTCATTGGTGGGCACCACGTGGGGCACCTGTTTGGTGGGGCTCAGTGGTTGAGCATCAACCTATGAACCAGGAGGTCATGGTTCGATTCCCGGTCAGGGCACATGCCTGGGTTGTGGGCTCGATCCCCAGGGTGGGACATGCCGGAGCCATCTTATCAATGATTCTCTCTCATCATTGATGTTTCTCTCTCTCTCTCCCTCTCCCTTCCTCTCTGAAATCAATAAAAATATATTTTTTTAAAAAGGAGGAGGAGGAGGAGGAACCAAGGGGAAGCCAAGAGCCTGTGTGGCCCCTGGGCGCCCCCCGCCTCGCCGGCCCCGGGTGGTTGGCTGAGCACAGTGGGTGCTGACTCATGGGAAGGGGCTGCGGTGGGCACAGGAAGGTTGAGCAAGACCTCACCCTCTGGGGTGGTGCTCGGTTCCTCAAAAGGCCAAACAGAGAAGGACTGTGTGACCCGCAGGCCGCCTCCTGCCTTTGTACCCAAGAGTAATAAAAACAGGTCCACAGAGACTTCACAGGAATGTGTTGTTATCCACAGCAAAAAGGTGGGAATGGCCCTGGCCGGTGCGGCTTAGCTGTTGGGGATCCCCTGCACTGAGAGGTCACGGGTTCGATTCCCAGTCAGGGCACATGCCCTGGTTGGTTTCAGGTTCTATCCCCAGTTGAGGGCGTGTAGGAGGCAGCCCATTGATGTCACACTCTCTCATCAATGTTTCTTTCTCTCTCTCTCCCTTCCCCTCGCTAAGAAAATAAAAAGTGCTCTAGCTGGTTTGGCTCAGTGGGTCAAGCATCAGACCCTTTGGCCTGCGGACCACAGGGTCCCAGGTTCGATGCCCGTCAAGGGCATGTACCTCGGTTGCAGGCTCCTCCCCGGCCCGGGTCCCGGTCAGGGGTTATTCAGAAGGCAACCTATTGATGTGTTTCTCTCACATCAGTATTTCTGTCTTTCCCTCTCTCTAAAAATCAATGGAAAAATATCCTTGGGTGAGGAAATTAATTAATTAATTAAGAAAAAAGTGAGCTCAGCCGATGTGGCTCAGTGGTTGAGCGTCAACCTAGGAACCAGGAGGCCACGGTTCGATTCCCGGTCAGGGCACAGGCCCGGGTTGGGGGCTCCATCCCCAGTGGGGGGCATGCAGGAGGCAGCCAATCCATGATTCTCTCTCATCATGGATGTTTCTCTCTCTCTCTCTCCCTCTCCCTTCCTCTCTGAAATCAATAAAAATAAATTTAAATTTAAAAAAAAGTGAAAAATGACCTAAATGTCCATCAACAGATGAATGTGGTCCATCCATACAGTGGAATGGATGGGTGGAATCATTCTGCCATAAAAAGGAATTAAGTGCCCTGGCCGGTTTGGCTCAGCCGGCCTGTGGACCACAATCATTGGGAAAATACCTTCGGGTGAGGATTAACAAAAAAAGGAATGAAGTGATTGAGCCTGGGCAGCTGTATTAAGTGAAAGTAGCCTGTCACACGCACACCTCGCACATGACTCCTTTTATGGGATATGCCCAGAGTGGGCCAATCCAGACCCATAAAAGCAGAGGGGGCGAGTGGGGGAGGAGTGATTAATGAGTATGACCCCACCCCGCCTTCACAGCCAATCCTAACACCCACCCACCCCGGGCAGGGCAGGGAGCCCAGCTGGGTCAGGCCGGGCTGGGCAGGCTGGCTGGGGCCTGGCCTCTGCCCACAGCCGGGCTGGCCGGGCAGTTAATAGGTGAGTCTTTCTGGGAGCTGGTTAATATGTTAATTGTTCTCGAGCTGGAAGAGATGTGAGGGAAAAGGGCCGCAGAGGGAGTGGCTGGCTGCCCCAGTTGCTTCTCCAACCTGGAGTCGGGCACTGTGGCCTCAGGTGTGGAGGAGAGTGAAGGCTGGCTGTGCGCCAGGTCCCCGAGGGGAGCGGAGTCAGGAGCCTGGACCGCAGGGCAGGGATCAGGGCTGGTGGGCATGCCCTTCCCATGACTCAGCTTTCTTCACGGGACCCAGCCTGTCCCGCCCGATCCTGTCCACAGGTGGTGGCTGGGAGCACCGCAGGCCGGAGCCGAGGGGACACTTTGAGGATGAGAGGCTCCGTCAGACCCGAAGGTCCCCTGGAACCCAAGACCTGGCCCTGATGGGAACGGAGGTCTGCCCTACGCCCCCCCTGGGGTGCCGCCACCCTCAGAAGCTTTTCCAGGTTTCCGACGGCACTTTCAGAACCCCTCCATCTGCGCACACGGGCAGAGTGGGGGTCTCGGCCCCCCTCCGTCTGTCCATCTCCTCCCGACAGAGATGCATTGGGAAGGGGGAGCCGGCCAGGAGGTGGTCCTGGGACAGCCCTGGCCGAGCTGCTCCTTGGAGCCATTCCAGGGCCTGAGGGCACCTGCGCAGTGACTGCCAACACCTGGGACCAAGGAGGGGGAAGGATGGGCCGGAGCAGGGGAGTGGTTTCTGGCACCCACAGTAAAAGCTGAGGCCAGCGAGTGGCCCCGGGGTTGAGCATCGACCTATGAACCAGGAAGTCCGGGTTCCATTCCTGGTCCGGCACGTGCCCTGATTACCGCCCTGGTTACAGCCGGGGTTGCGGGCTCGATCTCCTGTCGGGGGTGTGCAGGAGGCAGCTGATCCCCTCTCATCATTGGTGTTTCTATCTCTCTCCCTCTCCCTTCCTCTCTGAGATCAATAAAAAAACACATTTTTAAAAAGCAGAGGCCTCAGTGGACTTGGTACCTCAGAAGGGGAGTCAGATGGTGGGTGGGGCGGGGCCAGGAGGCCGGTTTGTCCCTCCTTTGCTGGGGGGGTGGGGGTGCCAGGGGCCCCTGGAGGGGTAACCCGCCACTGATGCTCACTCTGCAAGCCCTGCCTCCCCCGCCCCACCAATTCTGCACCAGCTGGGCAGGAAGGCTGGGAGGCTTGGGGACCATTGCAGATGGTTAGGTGGAGAGTGCCTGGGGTCCCAGCTCAGCTCCTGCGCCCCCCAACCCCACCCCCACCCCCACCCCCACCCAAGGCCACACCCGCACCTTCTCCAGCCATAGCTCTGCGGGTGCAGAGGACAAAAGTGGGGCTTGAGCACCCTGCCTCCGACCAGCGGGACCCTCCCCGCCCTGGGCGCGTGTCCGCACCGTGTGGGATGGGGAGCAGCGTCCCGGTTCTGGGTGCGCGAGGGGAGGGGCAGCGGCCTCACCGGCAGGCGGGGAGCCGCAGAGAGAAACGGAAGTTCAGGGGGTGCCGGCCTCGCCCAAGATCACCAGGCAGCGCGGGCTCCCCGGCCCGGCCCCGGCCCCGGGGGAAGGCAGGTTTGGAGGGGAGCGCAGCCCCCGGGGTGGCTGGGGGGGGCGGGAACCCAGGGCTGAGACAGGCGGCCGGAGGTGGGAACCCCCCGGGGACCGCGGGCACCTCGCCACATGGGGTTCAGGTGCTGCGCGGGCGGGGAGGGAGGGGGTCCGGCCCCTGGCCGAGCTGGGGAGCCTGCGGGCCGAGCGGCCCTGGGGGGGGATAGCGGGGCCGGAACCCGAGCTCGGAGGGCGCGGGACTGGCCGGCGAGAGGCCACGCCTCCCGGGTGGGTCGCCGGGTCCCTGCGCCGGCGACGCCGTCGGGGCGCACGGAGGCCCCCCCCGCCGAGGCGCGGGGTCCGGGCGGGGCAGCGGGGCGGCGCCAGCGGCCGTGACGTGAGCGGGGGACGTGCCGCGCCGGCGACCAGAGCACCGGTGCCCCCAGCGCGCGGGCCGGGCAGCGGGGCGGGCGGACGCGGGCCAGCGAGCGGGCGCAGGTAGGCTCGGCCGGATGCTCCGCGGGCCGGGGGCCGGGGGCCGGGGGCCGGGGGCTTGCACCTGGGACCCTCCGGCCCGCCCGCCCCCGCGGAGTCCCGCGTTCGCCCCCCTCGCCCCTTCCTCTCCTGGTCCGGGCGCCCGGGTCGGACTAGCCTCCCCTCCTGCCGGGGTCCCGGACCAGGGGTCCCGCAGAGCCGGCGGTGCCTCGGACCCGGGCCGCCCGCTGTCCCCTCCCCCTGCCCGGCAGGCGCGCCCCTCCGTCGGGCGGCCCCGGGGCTGGGCTCGCGCCAGGAGGTGGCTGCGCCCGGAGGCCGGGAGCCCCGGGGTATAAATAGCCCGGCCCAGGCCTGCGGGCTATATTTGGTGGGGTTCCCGCGGAGGGAGTGGGAGAAGGGGGGCTGCCCAGGGCCGGCCTCACCCTCCTCTCCCCCTCTCGCCTCACCTCCACACGCCCTGGCCCAAACCTGCCGGGGGGCAGCGGGTGCCCACCCAGGCTGGTGGGCTGAGTTGGCATCGCTGCCTCCCCATCTGCCCGCCTGTGGGCAAACCAGGTGGGGCCTCGGTTTACCTACAGGAAAATGGGTCGATAAGGCTCCTACCTTCTTGGTGGGCCAGGCCTGTGGCCGAAGGTGTGTGGAGGCAGAAGGTGTGTGGGGGGCACGGGAAGTAGGTGTTGCTCCCCGGTTGGGGGGGTTGTGCCTGGCCTCTGGGTGAGGGACACCCTGTGTGTGGCCATGGCCGGGCTGGGTGGTCTGAGCTGGGTGCTCCCCAGGCAACCCAGGCCCGCGGGGCTTGTGCAAGGCGGGGAGCGGGTGGGTGCTGTGTGGGTGGTTTCCAGGGTCCCGGGCCTCACCGCGAGGCCCAGGGGTCAGCTGGGTCAGGTGGGTCCTGGGAGGGAGGACTGTCCTGGACGTTGGCCCGTCTGGGGGGTGGGGGGGGCAAGGGGGTCTCTCTCCCAGGTGAGCATCTGCCTGCCCAGGCCCTGGGGACACTGGGGCAGTGTCCAGGCGGGCGTGGGCCTTCCTGCCCAGCAGCCTGTGTGGACAGAGCTTGGCGTGGGATGGAGGCCTGGTCACAGGGCGGACTCTGTGGTGACCCCATGTGACCTGGGGCAGGGCTGCCCCCCCGGGAGGCAACCTGGCTCTCCCTGGCTGGGGACACCGTGGGGAGGGGCAGCCACGGGGGCCGGCCGGGAGCGTGTGTGGAGGGGGCTGGGCCGCCCTCTGGGAGGTGGTGAGTGGAGAGGCCGCCACGCAGCCACGGACCCATCAGGCCTGGGCGCTGGGCGCACTGGGCCGGCGCGGGGCGGGTGGGGCGGGTGGGGCGGGCGGGTCCGGTCTCCGCCCAGCGCTGCCTCCGTTCCCATCTGTGAAATGGGCCGGCAGGGGACGCCATCGCGGCGACCCGGGTGTGGGCCGCCCCCGCGGAGGGAAAGGAAGCGGGTCCCGCCCGGGGAGCCGGGGTTCCGCGATGCCCCGGGCTCCGGGACCTGACCCGGCGGCCCCGCACGTGGCTGCGCGCCTGCCATTACGGTACGGACGGCGGGCGCCTACTCCAGGCAATACGGCGGCTCCTCCCGGCGCGCGGTCACGTCCCCCACGTCCCGGCGGCGGAGCATCCTGCCCGCCCGCGCCCGCCTCGCCTCCCGGGGCCGACCCCCGTGTGCCCAGCGGAAGCTGGGGGCGTGTGCAGCTCGGGTCCCTGGCTCCCTCTCCGCTGGGACAGTGTCTGCCCCCCCAGCCTTGCAAGATGGGAGCGCACCGGAGAGCCGGCAGGGCCCCCGGCAGGCAGGGCACGGCGGCCGCTCAGGGGAAGGAGGGGGGCGCACCATGACCCGGAAAAGGCCCGGCACCTCCCTCCAGACACAGCTTTGCTCACCGGTGGGGAGGGTGGGGCAGCTGGGGGCCTGCACCCAGCCGGGGGTCAGACTTTCTGGACCTCAGATGTGTGAGCTGCTGAACGGGAAACTCCAAGGGACCCCGTGCCCACTCCTCCAGCCCTTCGCTGCTCAGCTCGCCCATGTCTAGGCTTTGGGGGCTGGGGGGGAGCAGAGCCCCTGGAGCCCTGCCTGGCCCAGAAGCGCACAGACACCCCCCCTGGGAGATCGGCTTTCCCGCCCGGGGGAGGGTTATTTCTGGCTGGAACACGGCTTGCATGCTTCCCTGGGAGGGTAAATGTCACCAAAGGCCACCCAGGCGACATGTACCCTTTCCTGTGCCCGTGCCCGTGCTGCCTTCCTGGGCACGCGGGGAGGGGCCCTCCTCCCATCCCGGCCGGTGGACCGGCAGGGTTTTCCTCGGAACTTCAGCGGCCGGAGCCTGGCAGGCCCTCCTCCCTCTCCCACGCCCGGCCGGCCGCCTGGCTGGCTGCACGGGCCATTTGCTCTTGGAGATCCGCCCCTTTCCTGCATCCGTACATTTGTAGGGTCCTGCTCCCTTTGCCCCAAACCTAGCGCCTCCCCCTTCCCGCTCTCCCGCCCCTTCCCTGCTCGCCCCCGCCCACCACATGCAAACCAACACCTCCCTGAGAAGCCTGCTTCTGAGCACCGGCTGGGGAGGGGGGGCGTCCCAGTGTGGCCGTCCTGCAGCTGGGGGTTAGCTGGGGCTGCGGGCTCACCGTGTGCCTCAGACACAGCGGGCCGCTCTGGGCCACTCCGGGCTGTGCCAGGCCACGGGGCTGCAGGCGAATTTGCAGGAGGAGGGGCTCCCTGGTTGGGGGGCCCCTGGGTACCTGTCAGCCACCTGCACCACTGCGCAGCCCTTGGCTTCAGAAACACCCCAGGGTTGCTCGCTGAAGACCGGAACGTCCAGGGCACAGGGCACTGAGGCCGGGGTGCAGAGAGGGGAGAGCTTCTCTCGGTTTCCCAGAACAGTCCCTGACCCAGCGAGGGGCGGGGACGGGGGCGCTGTTCTGCTGCAGCGGGCTGTGTCTGTTTCGCCCTCACCCTGACCGCTGGCTGGCCCCTCAGGGTCTGGTCACCGAACAGTGGTGTTCGTGGGCAGCAGCTGCTGCGTGGACTCACACAGGAAGCCCTTGGAAAACATCCCCCAAGTCAGACCCCCCAGATGTGTCCGTCAGGGCCCCCGAGGGCACAGCACCATGGGAGGGTGCTGGGTGCTGGGTGCTGGGTGGGGAGTTGTCCTATTTCCACATTCCTTGCCCTCCACCCTGAACCTGAGCTCAGCTGTCCAGGGCAGAGGCCCTCGTCCTCTCTGGAGTCCTGTCCCAGGGTCCCTGTGGTCCCTGATGCATAGTGGGTCACCTGGGGCAGGTGCCAGGCCAGGGGGGTCTGAGGGACAGGGCCAGGACAGACGCAAGCCCAGGGGCAGGCGGGCGGGCTGATGGGAAGGGGACAGCAGGAAGTGGCTGGCCTCAGAGCAGGTGGAGTGTTTATACCACAGGATCTGCAAATGCTACACATCACCTCTCCCCACAGCACACGGCGGGCACGGGCAGACGGACAGACGCGGCGGCGGCGGCGGCGGCGGCGGCGGCGGCGGCAGGCGGGCGGCGCTGAACCGGCCCGGCCTCGTGACGGGCCTCCTTCCCCACACCCGCACCAGGAGGCGGCTCCCCCCGGAACAGCTTCTGTCCAGTGAGGTGGGTGGACGGGGCCGCCAGGCTGATCTGGGATTAGACTTTTGGTGCCAGGATCGGCTGGAGGGGCACGGGGTGGGGGGGTGGGGGGATCTCCAGCTGGAAGCCGGGCCCTAGGTTCCAGGGCCTCAAGCCGAATTCCTGGGGATTTAAAGGGGGGATCAGCTCTGGGCTGCTGCAGGGTTTGTGGGGCGATGGGTGCAGCAGGCTCCCTCCTGGCTGGGCAGCCTGGGCCTGCGTGGTTTTCTCCAGAGGGCTGATTGGACGCCCTGCCCACCCCGCCCTCGCGCGAGGGGGTAAACTCCAGCCTCCGAGGGCAACTGGGCTGCCCTCCCCAGCTCTTCCTTGAATGTCCCGAGGCCTCAGCCTCTCCCCCGGGGCTGTGGCCTGTGCCTGGTAACAGTGGAGGAGTGGGGTGGGCAGGGCGACGAGGTGGGGTCCTCCGTGCGGACAGAGGGCAGCGGCCTGTCCCGCCCTGGGTGAACCTGCCCCCCATCCTCACCCCCCCTGCTCTCCCTCGGTCAGTGCACAGCAGGGGCAGCCCATCTCCCTGGCAGTGGGGGGAGAAGCTGGCCTGCTCTAGTTGAGGCCTCAACGGACACCACCCCCAGATCGGGCCCCAGGTCCCTTCATCGCCCTATTGTGGGCAGTGCTGGCCCCCTCAGCCTCAGGGCCGGGCGGGGGCGCAGGGGTGCTGGCTGCTTCCAGGAGGGAACTGAGCCCTGGCTGAGCCCAGAAAAGCCACAGCCCCCTGGAACCGGCTGAGAGGGAGCTGCTGGAGGAGCGTGGGCCCAGCACCGGTGGGGGCACAGGTGGGGTTATCAGGGAGCAGCCAGAGCTGGGCTCCGGCTGGGGGCTGGGCTGGGCTGAGGAGGGGCATGGCCTGGCGTAGCCCTCAGTGTCCTATGCCCGTCCTCACTACTGGGTGGTGGCTGGGTGGCCACCTGACAGCCTGGCTTTCTCTTTCTCAGGGACGCGGAACCCGCCCTCCTGGCCATGGGAGGGGCCGTGGTGGACGAGGGCCCCACAAGTGTCAAGGCCCCTGATGGGGGCTGGGGCTGGGCCGTCCTCCTGGGCTGCTTCATCATCACAGGCTTCTCCTACGCCTTCCCCAAGGCGGTCAGCGTCTTCTTCAAGGAGCTCATGCTTGAGTTTGGTATCGGCTACAGTGACACAGCCTGGATCTCCTCCATCCTGCTGGCCATGCTGTACGGCACAGGTGAGGGTCGGGCAGGTGAGGCCTGGGACAGGTGAGGGCCTGGGACAGGTGAGGGCCAGGGCTAGGTGAGCAGCCAGGGCAGGTGAGGGCCTGGGCAAGTGAGGGGCCTGGGACAGGTGAGCAGCCAGGGCAGGTGAGGGCCTGGGCAAGTGAGGGGCCTGGGACAGGTGAGGGGCTGGGACAGGTGAGGGGCCAGGAGTAGGTGAGGGGCAGGGGCAGGTGAGGAGCCCATCTGGCCCGGATGGGCCTGTTTGTCTGGGAGCCGCTGGCCCAGCCTCACCTGCCGGGCTGTGTGGTCCCAGCACACAAGGTTGGGCCCCTCTTCACAGACGGTGGGTTCTCAGTGCCTGGGGACCACCAGCAGGAGACACTCACCGGGGAAGCCCTTCACGTGAACTGTGGTCTCTTAGGCTGGGCGGGGAGCTGGGCCAGGCGTGGGGAGGGTGGGCTGCCACTCATGCTTCCCCCCCAGGCCCGCTGTGCAGCGTGTGCGTGAATCGCTTCGGCTGCCGGCCGGTCATGCTGGTGGGCGGCCTTCTGGCGTCCCTGGGCATGGTGGCCGCCTCCTTCTGCAGGAGCGTCATTGAGCTGTACCTCACCACGGGCGTCCTGACCGGTGAGCGGGGCCCAGGGGGTGGGGCAGGGCGCGTGGGGACGTGACGGGTCAGGTCCGCGGAGGTGAAGTCCCCTGTCATCCCACCCTGGCGCCAGCCTGTTCCTCTTTCCCGTCTGTCTCCTGCGGGTCCGGCAGTGACGGGCCCTGTGCGCACACTGTCTCCCCACATTGACGCCCCTCAGACCCACAAAGAACCATTTAGGCAGGAGCCTGTGTCGGGGGCACAAGGGGCGGGTGGGCAGGGCCAGGGTCAGCTCTCACCCTCTGCTCCCCCTGCTCCCCCTGCTGCAGGCTTGGGTTTGTCGCTCAACTTCCAGCCCTCGCTCATCATGCTCAACCGTTACTTCAACAAGCGGCGCCCCATCGCCAACGGGCTGGCAGCGGCAGGCAGCCCCGTGTTCCTGTGCGCCCTGTCCCCGCTGGGGCAGCTGCTGCAGGACCACTACGGCTGGCGCGGGGGCTTCCTCATCCTGGGCGGCCTGCTGCTCAACTGCTGCGTGTGTGCCGCGCTTATGCGGCCCCTGGAGGCGCCCCGGGCAGGGGCGGGGGGGCCCGGGCCCCAGAGGCCAGCCAGGCGGCTGCTGGACCTGAGCGTCTTCAGGAACTGCGGCTTCATCATCTACGCGGCGGCTGCCTCCATCATGGTGCTGGGGCTCTTCGTGCCGCCCGTGTTCGTGGTGAGCTACGCCAAGGACCTGGGTGTGCCGGACACACGGGCTGCCTTCCTGCTGACCGTGCTGGGCTTCGTGGACATCTTCTCCCGCCCCGCCGCCGGCTTCATCGCGGGGCTCCCCAAGGTGCGCCCCTACTCTGTCTACCTCTTCAGCTTCGCCATGTTCTTCAACGGGTTCACCGACCTCACGGGCTCCACGGCCAGCGACTACGGGGGCCTGGTGGTCTTCTGCGTCTTCTTCGGCATCTCCTACGGCATGGTGGGCGCCCTGCAGTTCGAGGTGCTCATGGCCATCGTGGGCACCCACACCTTCTCCAGTGCTATCGGCCTCGTGCTGCTGCTGGAGGCCATAGCTGTGCTCATCGGACCCCCGTCCGGAGGTGAGCTGGGCCGCGGGGAGCCCTGGCCAGACCCTGGTTCCAGCACTGGCCCGTCCCAGGGAGGGGACTTGCTGGGGGAGGGTCCTGAGCAGGAGGAAGCCCTCCCCCTGCCCGGCCTCGCCAGGCGACCCCCCGCCCCCCAGCCTCCAGCGCACAGCCAGCAGGTGTTGGGAAGGCACGGGACGCCGGGGTGGGGGCCAGGCCATGCTGACACTGTCCCCTCCGCAGGCCGCCTCCTGGACGCCACACATGTCTACCAGTACGTGTTCATCCTGGCTGGGGCTGAGGTGCTGGCCGCCTCTCTGGTGCTGCTGCTCGGAAACTTCTTCTGCATCAGGAGGAGGCCTGCAGGGGCCACCAAGGAGGGCGAGAGCCCCAAGCCCCCTGCAGACGACAGGGACAACAGGGACGGGGTGGACTCAAGGGAGGTGGAGCACTTCCTGAAGGCGGAGCCTGAGAAGAAAGGGGAGGTGGCTCACACCCCGGAAACCAGCGTCTGAGCTCGGAGCAGGGGGCGCAGGGAACCGGACGGAGGCTGTCAAGGTTCATATTTATTTCACAAACAGGACTATCTCAGGTTGGGGGGCCCCCAGCAGGGGATCGTCACCTGATCAGTTTCTCGGGGGAGGTGGCGGGTGGGAACCGTGTCATTCCAAAGCAGATCTGTGGTGAAGCCAAGCCCCAGGTTACAAGCCGTCGGCACCCGGCCTGCTGACCCCAGGAGAGCCCGGTGCCCACAGCTGGGCTCAAGGACCTAGAAGCCCACCCTTCGGAGACTTTAATCAGAGGGTGGGGCCAGGCCCTCCCTCCCTGACTGCACCCACCATGCCCTTAGCCACCCTGATATCTGGGGACAGCGCCCTTCTGCTCCCCTGGAAGTCTGGAATAAACCTGCGTGTAGGAGCGGAGTTTGGCTTGAGGTGTGGGCGTGGTCTACCGCTCCCCGCAAACCTCACTTTCTCAACAAACAACAAAATGAGCCTGGGCCCCAAGGGCTGCTGGTCGAGGGCCCTGCGCCGGCACCTGGGAGCCCCTAGGTGTGACCACTGGGTCCTGCCTGTTGTGTACTCACCCCTCAGGCGGCTGCCTGGCCCTATACAGTCAGCACCCGGGGTCCTATCTGTTCCCCGTCCAGCCCTGCGAGCCTTGCCCAGATCCCTCACACCCACCTGCCCTCATGGCCAGTGCGCCTGCGTGGCTGGGAACCCGATCGGAGGCCGCTGGGGCCGCCTCAGTAGGTGGTGCGTCGAGGGCGCTGGGGCCGGCAGCGGGTGCCCTGGCGGGCCGAGTGCAGCCGGAGAGACGCCACGTCTCTGCTCCTCTGCAACGAAAAGCAAGCGAGGGCTCACCTCTGGGCTCGGTCACCAGGACAGGACACCGCCCGGGAGCCCGGCGCCGCAGCCAGGCACCTCCCTGCAGCCCGCAGGCCCGGGGCCCTGCCGGGCGGCACTCCCAGGTCAAGGCGCAGCCCTACCTCTATGACCCCTCGTGTGAGGTGGGCCAGATTGGGCCCTGGGCAAAGCTTGTCAGGTCTGGAGGGGCCAGCCCCACGGCCTGTGGTTCAGCAGCCGCCCGCCCTCTGGGCGGTGCACCCCACTCCCTTCTCCCGCGGGGGGCTTGGCCTGCCTACTGTCACAGGATTTCCCCGTGGCTCACTGATCAGGACTGAGTGCCCACATGGACTTCCACCTCCCTCTCGCCCTGAGCTGCCTCACCCCTGCTGGCCAGGAGCAGAAGTAGCCATACCCACCCCAAGTCATGCCCTGGGGACACTAGGAAGGACCCTGAGGTGCTCGGCACATCTGGAAGGCTCGGCTGGGCCGGGTCCACGTGCCCTGCCGGCCGTGTTCCCGAGAACGGGCCGGAGCCAAGTGCAGCAGCCCCGTCCCAGCCCATCCGCCTGCTCCCCAGGCTCACAGGGGCCCAGGCTCAGAAAGTGACCTACACATGGACAACTCACGCTGACGAAATAAAGACCACATGCTGGGGACGGGGAAGAAAGGTAGACGTCATATATTTATTATTTACATGGTGTGGTAAGTACACAAATACAGTGGTCACACAAATGCACAGGTCAGACACCACCCACACGGGCTGCAGACACTGGCTCGTGTGGGGGCGATGGATGCGACACTGTCCGCGGCCAGTGGGAGGGCTTGGGTGGGGTGCCGCGGCTCACACTTCCGGTGGGAAGCCCCCTGCCCTGACTCGCCCGCCCCGGCCACGTCCCCCAGCGCCTGCAGGGAGGCCAGCTGTGCGTCGGTGTGCCCACCCACGCCGGGCATCCCAGGTCCGGCGCCCTGTGCTGCGGGACTTGGGGCAGGAGGTACCTGGACCTGTACACCTTTAAAGGCTAATAGCGTCCTACGAGCTCCCCCGTTTCCCACACCTCTGCAGGGGGGACAGGGAGTGCAAGTACCTACGAATGTTTGCATTGGACCCCATTCCGAGATGGGGCTCCTGTCTACTCTGCCACCGCCTGGGGCCTTGGAAAGGGGGCCACGGGGAGCCCGGCCCCCCCGAGTGTCTTTCTGGTGAGAATGAGGCCGGCCCTGCCTGCTTCCGTCCTCTGGGCTCAGAAAGCAGGACACACCCTCCTGGGTCTCAGTCACGGATCACTTGCTTCTGGGCACTTGAGAGGGGGCTCCCTTGGCCGGCCTCTTTCTGGGCAAACCTGCACCCCAGGTGGACAGATGTGGAGCACACAGATGTTAGCACACGTTAAGGGCCACTCTGCACTGCTAATATGTACAGTCTGTCTAGAAAATGCCCCCAAATCCGAAGGCATTGAGGCAACAACCACCAGCAAAGTAACCGCACACAACCCAGGAGGGCCCGGCGCAGCCTCCGCCTCCGAGTCTTGGGCACTGGGGCCCAGGCACCTGGCGTCTGCTGCCGCCTGGGAAGGTGGGATCGGTGCTCGGCTCGGCCAGAAGCCCCGCGACGCCCTTGCTCTCTAATGGCTCTGACAACTCGGGTCCTGGCGGGAGGGAGTGATGGCCAAAACCAGGAGAGGTCACAGACACAGCACACAACACACGCACAGACATGTTACACACGTGTACACGTGACAATTTCGGGAGAACACCCCCTACAGTGGACTACGCCAAACAGAAGCAGGAAACATCGCTGGCAGCAGGGTGCCTGCGCCCACCTTGGTCTACAGAGCTCCACGCCGGTGTCTGAGGCGGGACACTTTGAGGTCAGCTTTTTTAAGACCGCAGAAACAGACAAGAACAATAAAAAGATTTCTTTACACAGATTTAAGCCAGTAATTTTTAGCAAAATGATACAAAACTGTCAGAACCAAGTAGAAGATGGTGGTTACAGCAGACTCATCAGGGGTCGCGGGCGCCACCGCGGCAGGGAGGACCGAAAGGCTCTGCATCGGGAGTCTGTTGTCTCAAGTGTCTCGCACTCACGCGGCCGTCTTCCCAGCCCCGGGACCATGTCCACGTGGGCCTCAGTGGAGCCCGGCGGTGGCAGCGCTTGGAGTCTGTCCGGTTTAGTCTGTTTGGTTCCCCCACGGGCGTTGCTGGGTGGGTGGCCTGGAGAGCGCCTGGTGTCCTAGCCCGGGGAGCGTCACTAGTAAAGCCATGTAACAGAGGAGATCAGCCATGCATTGTCTGCCCTTCACAGCAAAAAGGAGTTCTCATCGGTGCACGACAGACTGAAGACCACTGGAAGCCACCCGACCGGGAATCTGTCGGAGCCAAAGCACAGGACAAGGTCAGCGTGCGGCCGGAGGCTGGGCCGGTCGGTCAGTGAGGTGCCCTGGGAGGAAGGGGACAGACGCCGCCTCGCCCACTCCGGACGCCCGTGCCCCCGGCTGCTCCAGGAGCTCCCTCTGCGGCCAGGACGTGCTCAGCAGAACAGCGACAGGAGACGGAAGAGGAAGAGGCATGCAGGCGGCCGAGAAGCTCGTCAACGACAGGACAGTCCAAGCGGGAGAGACACTGGCTCCCAGCCATCCCCCCAGTAGCCTGGGGGCCAGGCCCCATGGGCACTGGGGTCCCCCCTCCAGGGGGAGGTACAAGCAGTTCCCATCGAGATGGTTCCTAGCACCGCAGTGTTAAAGCCCCAGCAGGTCCACATGGCCCGGCCGCCAGCCCCATCCAGGGAAGGAGCCGCCCAGCGTGGCCCAGACGGGAGCCCAGCCCGGGCCCAGCCATGCACGTCGCAGGGAGCAGCGCTGGGCGGCGGGTAGTGCACACAGCAGCAGAGGCCAGGTTCGAAAAGGAAAATAGAACGAGGAAGACAGAAACGCACGTGGAAGGAAGCCAGGACTGCGGAGACCACAGGAGTCTCGCGCAGCAAGAGCACAAGAGGCCCCGCCAAGCGCGGCCACTCAGCTGAGCACGACTGACACGGTCCGACAACCGACCCTGGACCCAGCGGCTGGAGTGTCCCAGGGCCACTGGAGCCAGCGCATCCACCTACAGAGCCCGGGTCCGGCTCCCCACACAGCGGCAGGTCCTGGGCTCATCCATTCAGGAACCCCTACAGCCTGCTCGCTCCTCACCCCCGTGACTGGCTGACCACCGTTCTGGAATCCATGAGGGAAAGCACTGGGCAGAGGGACCTCACTCTGCAGCACCTGGCATGCAAGACCAAGCCCACCTGTGTGCTCCCCGTGGGCGAGGGGCCAGCCCGCCCGCCCTGGTGCCTGCTGTTGGAGAGACCGGCCATGAGCACACTCACCCAGTGCTGCCTTCCACCGGGAGACGTGCAGCTACTTGCCGTGGTGTTCGAAAGGAATGCTATTCTGAGGGGGGGGAAAAGACAGCTGTTGGTCAGGGAGCCGGCTGGCCCTCAGGGGGCGCCTTTCTGAGAAGCGTGGCCTCGCCTCCACCAGCACGAACCGCCCAGGAGCTCAGCCTCACCTGCCCCCAACAAGAGCAGACAGTGGCTCCTCCAGGATGACCTGCACTAAGGCCGACGGGGGCTGAGGCAGCGAGAATGACACACAGCTGCCGGCCTGTCACTGCTCAGAGCGGCCTGGGCCTCCCTACCACACACGTCCGCACACACCTCCTCGCTGACACGGCGAGCAGGGACCTCCCTGGGTGGCGGGATGTGGACTAACTGCCGCACAGCACAGGGCCCGGAACCAGCGCTGCCCACCAGCACTGCTGGCTCCAGAGACGTCACGCACAAGCTCCTCCACCAGACGCCCTGCCCTGCAGGCTCCCTGTGAGCCACTTGCATTCCAGGGACAGGGGTGCAGGGGCGGGTCTAGCACGGCTGCCCGTGAGAAGGAAGTGGGTGCGAGGAGTGGCCACTGCAGAGTGAGTGCAGGCTGGCCAGGGGTCAGGACGAGGGACACGGGTCGACGCCCCACACCCAGCTGGAGAGGGGCAGCTGGTCTGGACCGGCGAGCTGACGACGGCACTGAGGCCCCTCCTGCTGAAGCTGGGCCGGGCGCATGGACACCAGATGTGTCTCCTCCTGGAGGGCACAGAGATGCTGCCATGGAGGAGGCAGGCGGACACACGCATGGCTGCTTCTCCTTCACCCCCCTTTCTTTGGGGAACAAGTGTGATTGGAGGCTATAACATCATGGAAGCTGGGACTCCACTTCCTCCATAACTTCCAAACCACCAGGGCAGACACGGGCAGCCCCGCCCTGAGTCTCATGCTGGCCCTCAGGGGCCTTTCAGAGCTTCCTAAAGGAGCCGCCCACGGTGACCAGGAACCCCACGGTGACCAGGAACCGGAGACAGACACGCCTGGGACGGGGCGTGTCCTCCACATGAAGATCCTGAGAAAACCTCTAGGGTGACCAGTGACAAAAGTGGAGGTGCTGCTATTGGAGGGGAAACACACCCCAATCAAACCTCTCAGAGACCCTCCCTACACACAGGCCCACCTTCTATTCCTCCAGATGGAGACAGAACAGGAGCGCAGAGGATCCGAGTTACAAGCTCGCCGCAGTGGCTAAGCCTTCCCAAGATGGCCGCGGAGCTGTGCTCGGGCGCGCTGGAGGCCAGTGGTGAGGCTGGCCTGATGGAGAAAAGCTGCACTCCCACCTGTAAATGCCTGGCACCTGGGGACCTCTGACTCTTCCATTTCCTCAGTGACCCCAAACCCATCAGACACTTTCTTTTCTTAAGGTCAGCCTGCTCCTTCCTTAGTCTTTGCTGGCTGGGTCCCCAACATGCAGACGTTGAGTCCACACAGAGCCCCTGGCGTCCCTGCCAGAGCTGCCCGGGGCCACAGCGCCACTGCACGCACAGGTGGGGTGGACGGCTCCCAGGACCTGCTCCCGGCTGCTGACTCATGGATTCCAGAGCTCCTGGGAAGGAGCCCCCGAAGCCCTGCTGCATCCTAAGGAGAGGGAAGAGGGCTGGGACCATCACCCTGGCCAGACCCCTCAAGCCCCACATTCAAACCACCTGCATCTTCAGTCTCTGGAGAACTAGGCCCAGAGCCCACCATGTCCAGAAGGGTCACTAGTTGGAGGTCAGCTCTGCCTCCGTCGGGCACACCTGGTCCTCTGCCAGAGACCAGCAGGCCCTGCAGCTCTCCAGCCACCATGCCCACGCCACCCCATTCACCAACAAGCCACACCCCAAATCCACCAGGCCTGGCCGCGGGGCCAGGGAGCGGACCTATACACCGAGGTGGCATCACAGTGAACCAGAGGGCCACCTGTACCCTACTTCCCCCCAGGACACCCCACAGGACGGTCGCGGGAGCAGGGGCAGGTTCCTGACGCCTGACCACCCTTGTCATGGAAGGGGACCCTGGCAGTACTTGAGGGAAAAAGCTGTTGTGTTGAGAGAGCTGCTTGCAAGACAGAACCGCAGCAACGGCCGCCCGCGTGGGCAGAGGGAGACGCGGAGGACAAGCGCACAGGGCCGCCACGACGGGGACCCTCACCCATGCACGTCACCAGGTGCTGGGCCCCAACAGGCCTCTGCCCACCACCCCACGTGACTGCCAGCAGCCCCTCCCCTGGCCAGACTCTGCCGGGGAGCGCCGAGCCAAGGAGAGGAGAGCCCAAGGCTGGGGGTGCCTACAAGACACCCAGAGCCCGTGTGCGCAGTGCGGCGAGTGTGCGCAGTGCGGCGAGTGTGCGCAGGGGACGCTGAGCCTGTGGCCAGCTTGGGCTGGGGCAGCAGAAGAGAAGAGGCCCCGTGGGGCGGAGACGCGACGGCACCCACACAGCTGGTCTCGGGGCTCTCCACCCCAGGGGCGAATAGCAGCCAGGGGCCAGGGCACCTCATCAGCTCAACCCTTCAAAGCCCTCACCCACCCCGCCCGGAGCCCACAGACCAGTCCAAACAAAGAGAAGCCTGGGCCAGTGTCCCACCCCGGCAAGCTGGCGCGCATACCTGTGAGGTGGACATGCGGGAGGTATCTTGTCGGCCCGTAAGATCCGACGAGGAGATGTTGACGGGGGCGCCACGGTGCAGCCGCATACTCACTTTCCGCTCTCTTTCCATGCCGGACACGGGCCGAGGAGAGGTGTTAGCTGGAGGAGAGAGGCGGGGAGTGAGGCCTCCGAGCGCTCCATCCAAGGCTCTGTCTTCAGCACACAACCCAGAGCAGACCCAGGCCGCCTACCCCACCTGCCTCCCCTTGGCTATCAGGGCAGCACAGACAGGTCCCCCGCCAACACTCGCCTCTCGCCTCCCAGCAGCTTGCCCAGGGCCTGGGGGCAGGGCCCTCGGGGGGGACGCCAGCGCGGGTCTCCCATGGGAAGGCTGCCCAGGGCTCTGCTGGGATGCTGTCAGGGATGGGGAAGGAGTGGGGACGGAGAGGCTGGTGGGGGATGTGTGTACTAAGAATGAGAAACTGTGAGACGGACACTCGTAAAGGCACCGCCCAGGCTGCTCCCTGGCCTGTCCACCCTCGGGAGTTGGAAGAGGGACACACAGGCACCCCCAGGAGGCACAGCTGCCAGCCCAGTCCCTACTCAGAGCTGGCTCCCCTCGAGGTCACACCCAAACAGAACCCACTGCCTGCTGGGAGGCGGGGTGGGGTGGTCACGGGGCTCGAGCTGGGGCTCCAGGAGCACTCACCAGTGTGTGAGGTAGGGGTGAGGGGGGTGGGAGCAGCCACTTCTTGTGCTCCCCGCAGCCGGCCCGAGGCTGTGGAAGGGAGCCCCCGTGTGGCTGGGTTTCGGGAGTGTCTCAACCGCTCCTCCCGGTCCCGGCGTTCCCGCTCGGCATCGTCAGCGGCCCGGCTGGCACCCTAGGCAGGCAAGAGGCGGCCAAAGCTGAACAGGCTGCAAGACAACCCATGGCCTTGGCTGTCCCTGCCACTTGAGAGACACCAGGGGCATTTGGAACAAGTCGGAGCCAGCGAGATCTCTCTCCCTCCAGGGCAACGCTCAGCTCATCCCAGTCCCGAGTGGGGAGCGAGCAGCCAGGCCTCCCCCGACTTCCCAGGGCAGCAAAGAAACCCTACGACGGCTACAGGACTTCCTCCAACCCCAACCCCAACCCCCGGCAGCGGGGGGCCCTCTGCTGTCAGCATTCACAGGGACAGGAAATCGTCCGAGGGCATGAAGTCGGGAGTCTGAGAAGCAGCATGAGCGGCAGTCCACTCGGCCCAGACCTCAAGCCCAGGGCAAAGGTGACGCTGGTGCTCATGTCATGAGGAGGCAGAGGCCAGGCCTGTCCTGGGAGGGCCACGTGGAGACTCAGGCACAGGCAGCCACTTCCACTCCCAGGGAGGACCAAGCCACTGCACGGCGCATGTCCCGTGATACAGCGAGGCTACCGCACACTGAAGCTCACACACGATTCCACCCCAACCAGGCAAGAGTCTGCAAACTTCGGCCATCGGGCCAAATCCAGACCCATCTGTTTCTGCACACGTTTCACCCACAGGCTTTCCAGCTACCACCGAGCTGGGCGGCCGCAGCACCGCTGACTGCAAAGCCGAAACAACGTCCTAGGGGGCCTTTTACAGAAAAGGTCGGCCGAGCCCTGATGAGAACAGGGGCTCCAAGGGGCTCTGACCGGAGGCCCACTCTGATGTCAGACTCCAGGCCCCTGCTCCCACCCCTGGCTCTCCGTGGACGAACAGGCCAGGTCTGTGTCAGGCAGGCTCTGTGGCGGACTCTCCCCCCGGAGGCTGCAGCCCCGACGCCGGCCGCACGGAGCCTGCGCCCGGGGCAGGGAAAGGCTTCCTGTTTTGCACCCGGAGAGGAGGCTCTGCTCCTCAGACTGTGTCACCCTGGAAAAGTCCCAATTCCTATTTTAAGCTCACAACTAAAGAGAACGAGTTTTAATGAAAGAGGAAGGGGAAGTTCTAAAACAACTGGGATTCTGGCCGTGATGCCCGCAGATTAACTAACAACTCACAGACCTAACTTGAATGGGAACAAATTCAAGTTCAAACTCCGCCCCCACGCCCTGCAGCGTCCCCGCAGGCAATTAAGGAGCAGACACAAGTCTAGCTGATTGCAGGCCACACTCAGACCCAGCACCTTCCCAGGTCACCGGTGCAGAGGCCTCAGTCTCAGCCGCTCCTCCTGCGTAAGGAACACGCGGGCACCACACCGCAGCCCCCAGGGTCAAAACCACACACCCTGAGAACTGATGGCAACAATAATACAATGAGCACTCAACGAGAGAGGACACGGTGTTGGAGGTCTGGCTCTGGACACCCCCGCGCCTGCCTGTCTGTCTGTGCCTCCCCTCGACGGGCACGTTGCTTCTGGGGACCGCTCCGCTTCAGGAACCTCTCCCGGCAGGAACGCCAGCTCCAGTGCAGCAAACATGCTCTGAACCCGAACCTCAGGCAGCTCGCCTCACACACATGAGCCAGACAGCCGCAGCCTTTGGCCGATGGGCTGTACCCCGTCCGCATGGGAAGGTCAGCAAGCTGGCGATGCCACTTACAAACTTGAGCATGTTCCAGTCGAACACGTAGTCATAGGAGAAGCCCTGGCGATGGAACAGGTTCCTGAAGAGCTGTCTCAGGTACGAGTAGTCAGGCTTGTCATCAAAACGCAACGAACGGCAGAAATTCAGGTACGTGGCAAACTCGGCTGTAAAACAGGACACTCAGACCTAACCAGCAACACCCCGACTGGGAACCGCACGGCAACAGGTCACGTCACTGTTTACCACCCACCCTCCTCACTTAGGGGCAAAACAGGGAACCTGAAACACCAGCCACATTGTGCAGAATGGAGGCGCTGGGCAAGTTTAAGAAAATGCAGCACTGCCCGGGCCGGTGTGGGTAGTTGGTTGGGCGTCATCCCATGCAACAAAAGGTTGCCATTCGATTCCTGGTCAGGGCACATGCCCGGTTGCGGGCTCGATCCCTGGGAGGGGGCGTATAGCAGACAGCGATCAGTTTTTCTCTCCCCAAAAAACAATAAAAAAACCTTTAGAGGAGAACACAGCAGCACCGAGCAGCGTGGCTTCTCTGGGCACCTGTCCCAGAGGCAGCCCCACACAGCAAAGGAGAACGCCCTGAGCTGCAGCTCCAGATGTTCCGGAGAACCGGCCACCCGCCAGACGAGGGGCTGGCCTGGGTCACCCTCCCGCCGCCCTGCACGCGCAGGCCTGAGGCCACTCACAGGGGTAGCCTTTGCACAGCACTTCGATGGGCGTGGACATCTTCTTCTCACTGATGCGCTCGTATTTCTGCCTCTTGGTGGCAGCCTTCAGCCCCTGCCAGGGCAGGGAGCCCAGGTTGAAGTACATGAGCACATAGCCCAGCGACTCCAGGTCGTCCCTTCGAGATTGTTCTGGAAAGAGGAGGAAATGAGTAAAGCCTGGCCCAAGCCAGCAGCAACAAGCACACACACTGGAAAATGAACTCTAAAAACCACAAAAAAATACACTTGGATTCTTTGCTGAAGAATCTGCCCAGATGTGCTATTAGAGAATGGTGGCTCCCAGATGAGCCACACCCGTGTCACAGCTGCCAGCGAGCCCCGTCTACCTGCCCACGCCCCACACCTCAGAGTCCCAGCACGACGGTCCCGGCAGCCCGCCTGCCTCCCCACGTGCCGACTCCCAGTTCCCGAGGCCAGCCGTTCCGAGCTGAGCCCAATAGGCCAGGCAGCCGGGGCCAGCGGCCAGGCTCACCGATTCCCAGGTGCGTGTTGATGGAGGCGTAGCGCGCCGTCCCGGTGAGGTTCTTGTTCTCGCGGTAGGGGATGTGCTGGTGGGTCCTGGCGTCCCGGTACTTCTTGGCCAGGCCGAAGTCGATGATGTAGACCAGGTTGCCCTTCTTCCCCAGCCCCATGAGGAAGTTATCTGGCTTCACGTCGCGGTGGATGAAGTTCTTTGAGTGAATGTATTCGATCCGGCTGATCTGCAGGAGAGCCGCGGGGTCAGCCTGACAGCACGTGGAGGTGGCTCCTGCCGGCAGCCAGGGCCCGGCCGGAGCTGCGGGTCGGCACTCGGCTGGGGCAGTGCTCCATCATCGATGGACACAACCCACCACCCTCACCACAGCCACACCCACACCCGGGGTTGGGGTTCCCTGTGGGGGGCTCTCCCGGGGGACGGACAGCAGCAGCCATCCCTCTGTGGCCCCATCTGCCGGGAGGCAGGCCCCACACCGGGGTGCGCTGTGCCGTGCCCGCGGTGGCTCTCCAAGCCCAGCCCACCATGTCACTACCCCGTGGCGACGGTGAATGAACACCTCCTTCCTCCCTGTGCAGGACAGGCGGGGGGGGGCGGGCGGGCGCGTGAGGCAGCGCTTACCATCTGGTCGGCCAGCAGCAGGACGGTCTTGAGACTGAACTTCCTCGAGCAGAAGTTGAAGAGGTCTTCCAGGCTGGGCCCCAGCAGCTCCATCACCATGACGTTGTAGTCCCCTTCCGCCCCGCACCACCGGATGGTGGGGATGCCCACTGGAAGAGACACGGGTTTCAGGGCGGCCAGGGGTGGGGTCAGAAGACCCTGACACACCTGCGCTCACATGTGACTCCCTGACCAGGGTCAGGTGGGCAGTAGTCACGGGACACAAGGCGAGAACATGATGCCCACTTTGTGGGTGAAGTGTGGGCAAATGCAGGACAGAGAAGGAGGGGCAGCGAAGAGAGGGGTGTGGGCGGAAGCAGCGCCCAGGGACCCGGTGTTCAACATCCTGTGAGGGTGGTGCATGCACCCATCGCGGAGAGACCCACAGAACACTCACATCCCACGTGCAGAGGAACACTGCCACGCGCACGGTGGGAACACATGGGGGGGGCTCCCAGCAGCCCGACCCTGTGGCCTGAGGCATGTGACACGTAGTAACAACTGGCAGGGCCAACGGAGCTGCAGCCGGGACAACTGCAAGGCACCGCCATTTCTGTGACTAGAGCGCCCAGGAGAGGAGAGAGAAGGGACGCGGACAGCGTCACACGGGAGGAAATAGCCCAGTGACGGCATTGAACCCGCAGGCCCCAGGAAAGCATCATGAAGACCATCGCACGGCTGTCCCGACACGCCAAGGGCTCACAAAAGTGACAGAGCGTCCGGGAGCAGCAGGGAAGAGCGGGGACTGCGGCTCGTCTCAGAACGGAGGCCTGCCTCGCGCTGGGGAGACCTGGCATCCCAGAGGCACAGGCTGCAGAAGCCTCCAGCAGAGACAGACAGACGTGTGCAGCCACGAGGCGCAGGGGCAGCCACCTGCAGGCCTGCTCTGCTCCTGTGCACGAGCCAGCGGCAGGCGAGGCCACAGCAACGTAGAACAGGGAGTCCCTCAGGGCCTGCGGCTGCGCAGGAGGCGTGCATGGCCCCAAACCCACAGCCTGACGGACACACGTGAGAACCAAGTCCCCCCAGCAGCTCCCAGCACCAGAGACGATGCTGTTGGAGGACCTGCCACCCCGGAGGGCACTTCCCGCATTAGAGACAGAGCGGGCGCCCTCTCTGCACAGACATACACTGGGCGCCCGACAGGCAGGACAGACGGGAGGACGAAAGGGCACAGAACACACCTTAGCATCACATGCAGCAGACAGTGGAGATGACTGTCATTTCACAGTGACAAAGGCATCCACTCATCAAGAGAACCAGCTAAGCCTCTGCAGGTAACAACAGAGCACCGCAACACAGGGAGCAAAGCGACAGGAAGACAAGCCCGTCCAACCGAGCTCAGTCCCGTCTAACACAGGGAGCAAAGCGACAGGAAGACAAGCCCGTCCGACCGAGCTCAGTCCCATCTAACACAGGGAGCAAAGCGACAGGAAGACAAGCCCGTCCGACCGAGCTCAGTCCCGTCTAACACAGGGAGCAAAGCAACAGGAAGACAAGCCCGTTCGACCGAGCTCAGTCCGCTCACAGCAGGACCCTCGTGCGCCCAACACCGGACAGCAGCACCCCCTCAGAAACAGAACGGAGAGCTCGGCAACGTCCCCAAGTTATCTGGAAGCTCGTCAGGCACTGCAGAACTGGTGCCTGCCTGTCCCTCGGGCTGTGCGGGCGCCTCAACACAGGGACAGCAGCAGCCCTCACCCTGAAGCCTCACACTGGGTGTCTCCCCAGGTCTTCCCGCTGCTGTCCCTTTGCTGGAGCTCAGGGAGTCTCGTCCTCTGCAGCCTCCATGAAACCATGGATGGCCACTGGTTTGCTGGCGGGTAGGCTGACATGGCAGACACCGCAGTCCTCGCTCACAGCCAGCACCGAGCGTCCAGCCGGGAGGGGCCACAAGGCCAGGGTGTCAGAGGCAGACAAGCCTTCCTGCTGGTGAGCAGAACCAACGTGCTTGGCACACAGGCACCACAGTAAACGGCCCCGGATCCAGAGGGAGACCAGAAGGGGTGGGAAAGCGTGTGGGACTAAGTGAAATGGGGACCCAACACAGCAGGACTCAGGAGACGCTGCGACAGTCGTATTTGGGGGAATTTGCAGCAAGTGGACACCTGTGCTAGAAAGAGATCAATGATCTGTTTCTATCTGAAAAACCCAAGAAACCCAAAGTTAGCAGAAATAAAAGGTCACAGGAAAAATCAATGAAATAGGAAACTTACTGAAACCAAAAGCTGGTTCTCTGAGAAGATTTTTGATAAACCTCTAGTCAGACTGCTAGGGAAGGGGAGATACAAGCTACCACCATCCAGACAACAGGCTAACAAGACTGCGAACGTCCACAGGCTGATCGGAAACATGGGAACTGCTTCATGCCAGTAACTCCAACTCAGACAAAATGGACAATTGGAAGAGCACAACCACCCAAGCCGGCTGACCACGAGAAAAGGAAACCAACGCCCACAGGGCCTGCGAGAAGTCCCAGCAGCGGTGGGCGTGCCCGACACCCGGGACGCACGGCACAGACACGTCCAGCACAGGCCTGCTCCCTTCCAGACACTAGGAAATGCCAACCAACCCGACGGCAGAGGAGTGGTGACTTGGCAACAGAGGGAGGGGGTGATGGAGACAGCAACTCTCCCAGTCAGAGATGGTTCCATGAGGGCACCAACACGGCAAAACGTCTCACACTGCACTTAAGATACACCCCAGTGAAGCCGACTTAAAAAATAAACGTTTCCGGCCTCACTCTGGAGGTGGTTCCTGGTGAGGAGGCACAGGCCCATTGCCGTCGTGCTCACGAGGCCTCTCCCACCGGAATGACATCTGCACAGGACCCACGGCCGGTCTTGCGGGTCAGTTCCAGGCCCGTTCCTGTCTCCGTGTGGGGGCAGCACCACTGTGGCCAAAATGGGTCCCAGAAGCTGTGCCGTCCTTCACAGGTCACCCCACTCCCCCCAGGTCCCATCAGGGCCACCTGTGGTGTGTGGTCACCACAAACTCCGGTGCTCGGCAGGTTGCAGGACAACCACTTTGGATGTGCCTGCTTGCTGGCCGGACCCCTTGTCAGCTGCTGCCTGCCAGCTCTTCGCCAGCCACTCTCTGTTACCGTCCTCTGTCGGAGAAGCTTCAGAGTGGGGTCAGACCCACTCCCGGAAGGTGCTTGCAGGCATCGGTGACTCCTGCTGGGACCAATCAACAAAGCAGCAATTCCCACTCGATTGCTCCCTCAGCATTTTTCTGTGGAGCTTCCTGTGTGAGCGCAGACTCTGGAGTCACTAGTTCTGAGGTTCCAGTTATCCCAAGTTTGGCCAAAAGATGCCCCTCCAAGCTTGCTCCTGTGTCCTCTGGACATGTGCCCACTGACCTGAGAGTTTTCCCTGAGCCACACACAGCCTGCTCGACTGCCTCACCTCCTCCTGCCCAGCCCTTGTGAGACCAGGCTCCTGTGAGAAATGCACCAGAAGTCATTATCTGGATGCCAGGCGTGCTCACTCCTTCGGGCCGTCACTCCTTCCGGCCTGAGTTTTGATCTTCTCAGGGCACATGCCTTCCTCAGGAGTATTCAGTCCGTCTAGGACCTTGGCTATCGCCCGAGTTCTCGAGTCAGCCTGTCATGTTGGAGACGTGCTGCTGGGCCTGGACGGAACCTGCCGGCCGAGGCACCTGGGAGGAGTGACATCTGGTCTTCACACCGGGAACACTCGTCTTCAGTGTCCTCCAGCCAAGCTTTGTATTTTCTGCACGCAGGTCTTATGTGGCTCAAGATTTATTCCTAGTCACCTATGGTTTGTATTTGGCTAAACTATTAAGAATCAAACTTCAGCTCGGCCAGTGTGGCCCAGTGGTTGAGTGTCAACTCTTGCACCAAGAGGTTGCCAGTTCAATTTCTGGTCAGGGCACAGGCCTGGGTTGTGAGGTCAATTCCCAGTAGGGAGTGTGCAGGAGGCTCACTAATGTTTCTCTCCCTCCCTCCCTCTTAAAAACCAATCACATTAAGAAAAGTAATTACACTTCAGTTTCTGGACTTCTCAGGGGCCAACAGCCATCTGACCAGGACCCTGGGGCTCAGCAGGCTGGGGGCTCCGTGTCCACCCAGCAGTTTGCAGGTGGCCGTGCCAAGGTGCTGGGAGCCGCAGCTGCTGCACGGGGCTGGCATCCATAGTGGGTCACCATGCACACGGGATTAGGCTTCCTGTCTGCGCCATGACCACGCCTGACCCCGGTGCACTGAGCCTGAAGGAGCGCGAGGCAATGGAGGTGGGCGCCCAGAACTCCAAGGGCCTGGAATCTCTCCAGCCACTGGCCCTGGTCAGTGTTCTGTCCCAGGGGTAGAAGATGGAGGGAGACAGAGACAAACACCACAGCTGTGGAGGTCTAGACCAGGGGTCCTCAAACTGTTTAAACAGGGGGCCAGTTCACTGTCCCTCAGACCATTGGAGGGCTGGATTATAGTTTAAAAAAAAAACTATGAACAAATTCCTATGCACACTGCACATATCTTATTTTGAAGTAAAAAAACAAAACGGGAACAAATACAGTATTTGTATTTGCATGTGGCCCGCGGGCCGTAGTTGGAGGACCCCTGGGTGGACCGGTGTTGCCAAGGAACCAAGCTGGCGCTCCAGCCTCAGAGGTGCCCCTCCTAGCAGAGCACCAGCCACAGCTCACAAGGGAAAGCCAAGCCAGCCTGCCTCTGGGGAGGAAGCGCCACAGCCCTGCCCCACGAGGCGGCCCAACGGCCGGGTTTCAAGGAGCACGGAGAGTGGAAAGGGTGGATACTGCGTCGAGCAGGGTCCACAGCATCCTTCTCTTCCCCCTGCAAGGGGAGCAGGCACACCAGCCATCCTCTGTGCAGGTGCCCGCGGGTGTCAGGGACACCCCAGAACCTCAGCTGGAAGCGGCCTGAACAGGGAAGCTGTTTTCCTTTGAAAGAGCAGAGGAGGACCTTGCCTGTGCGGAGTGAAGCAATGAGGTGTGAGCACAGTGACGGCCCAACCCCCAGCCCTGACTTCTCTGGGAGGGAGGGTCTCCCAGCAGGGTTTTCCACCCCTGGCTTCCTCGCTCTGGGGTCAAGTGCTGAACTGCCCCGGCCAGTGGGTCAGGATGAGACAAAAGGGGGTGGCTGGGGACCAGCTGCAGGTCTACTGCTCCTACACTCCCGTGCGCCCCACTCCAGCCACCACCACTCTATGCTGCTCACTGGGACAACTGCGCTGTGGTCCACACTCCCAGGCCAGCGGCCCCAGTTGTGTGCGGACACATCTTGTCGACTAGCTTTCTTCCTGAAGTACATGTTCTGCACTGCTTGTTCTCCGGCCCATGAGCAATGTGAGGGCTGAGTCGGCAGCCGCTCAGGCCTGCACAGCAAGAACATGGTGTCCTGTCACCATGGAGACCACCTATCGGAGTGCACAGCCTACCCAACCAGCTCGCTTTGCCAATCGGAGCTGCTTCTGGGCAATGCCCTCTAGAAAGCCCCACATCTTCACTGTATCACAGGAGACAGTTTTGCCGGGGCCCCAGGATGCCGCCTCCTCCTGGGAGAATGGCAATGGGTGTGAACAGGAAGAGGCTAGATGAGGGTGTTGACAGGCGAGGAAGGATTCCTGTTCAGACCCGCCTCCCCCACCAGATCCTGCCTGTGGGGGCCAGGCCTGCCACGTCACAGGGCTCACGTGTCTATAAAACCCCGAGTTGGTCCGATGTTCTAAGACCTCTGCACCCATCCCAAAGGCTGCTGGCTACAGGAAGCAGGGCCCGGTCCTTAACCTTCCCAGTGTGGCCTGAGGTGCCCGACAGCAGAGGGTGCCGTGCGGAAGGAGAACAGGGTGCAGCCTGCGTGCGGGCTCCCGGATTGGGAAGGACGAGTGCAGCAGCACACCGGGCGACGGGAGTCTGATCCTGCTCTGCCGCCCACCAGGTCGAGGCGCCAGGACTTGGTGACTGGCCACCAGGTGGGCCCGGCTGGTGTAAAGACAACGTGTTGCTTTTCTCGTGTCCTGGGCTTCACTGTTTACAAGCTCCTCCTCTACTGGGAAGACTCGCCAGAGCATCTTTGCCAGGAGGGTCACACTACGCAAAGAATCTGAAACACAGGCTTGCTTGCAGCAGGGTCCTGAGCCCTCCTTTCTTCTTTTTCTCCTCTTTCCCTATTTTATTATTTTTTTTAAAATATATTTTATTGATTTTTTACAGAGAGGAAGGGAGAGAGATAGAGTTAGAAACATCGATGAGAGAGGAACATCGATCAGCTGCCTCCTGCACATCTCCTACTGGGGATGTGCCCGCAACCCAGGTACATGCCCTTGACCGGAATCGAACCTGGGACCTTTCAGTCCGCAAGCCGACGCTCTATCCACTGAGCCAAACCGGTTTCGGCTTCCCTATTTTATTTTTAAATATTTTTATTGATTTAGAAAGAGAGGAAGAAAGAGGAAGGCAGAAACATCTCTGTTAAGAGTGAAACATCGACTGGATGATCGAGCCTGCAAACTGGGCATGTGCCCTGACAGGGACGCGAACCGGCAATCTCTGGTGCCCAGGACGCCGCCCAACCAGCTGAGCCGCACTGGCCAGGGCACTCTTCCCTGTCTCCTATTTGGACCAGGTCTGTCCTAAAAATGGACTCCTCCCCGTCCCCGTCCCCCCCCCGAGCCTCTATTCCTCCCGCCCCCAAGAAAAAGACCACACTCCACACATTTAATTCCTGGGCGTCTCCATGCGCGTCAGTGATTTGTGTCACATTCTGAAAAAGCTGGAAATAGCCCATCCACTGCTCCCAGCCTCCTGAGGTCAGACCTTCCTTCCTCGATGGGACTCATGCAGGCACACCTGCCTGTAGATGGATCAGAGCTGCTTTAACCTCTAGTCCCAGGGCAGGGGGAGGGGGCTGCCAGTAGACAGTGGGGTTGAGAGAGGAAGGAAGGGAAGATGAAGGTGCAGGAAACTTTTGTCAAAGTCGACACAAGGCTGCTTCCTAGGAGACAGACGAATGCAGCTCTGGATTCACTGAGAGGAACCAGAGCTTCGGGTGAAATCCTGAATTTATGAGGAGGAGAGGGAAGCATGGGCTTATCTGTCCTTTTCCAGACCCTGTGGTTGGGGACCTGCAGAGTGAGCTGCGGTGCGTTTTGCTGGACTGGTGCTCACTCCTCACCTGCTGTCCCCGTGGACCACACGCTGGCCCCTTCCCCGGGTCAGCAATCAGCGACCTGCAGTGCCCCCGGGGACGCAGGCAGAGGCTGGTGAACAGCAGAGCCCCTGCTCTCTGGGCAAAGCGATGCCCACGTCCTCTCTGCCGGGCGCAGGTGGTCTCGGTCGCGGCCAGTGAGGTCACACAACACTCCCAGGAGGCGCTCGCTTTTCTGGACACAATCGTTCTCTAAAACACAGGCCTGCCCTGTGGCTGGTGTGGCTCAGTGACTAGAGCGTCACCCCGTGGACTGAAGGGTCCCAGGTTCGATTCTGGTCAAGGGCACTTGCCTCAGTGGCAGGCTCGATCCCCGGCCCCGGTCGGAGTATGTGCAGGAAGCAACCAAACGATGTCTCTCTCATATCGATGTTTCTCTGTCTCTCCCTGCCTCTTCCACTCTCTCTAAAAATCAATGGAAAAATATCCTCAGGCGAGGATTAACAAAAAAATAAAGTAAATAAAAAAATGAAGTAAAACACAAGTCTTCACCTGGATAGCAGCCACTGAGGGTGTGTCTGAAACTGGGGGAACCCGGACCTGTGTGGAGAAGGGCAGAGTCCGGGTGCACTGGCAGATCCCGGAGAAGGGCCAGGGCGGACTGGGAGCAGTGGCACCGGCTCCTAGAGCAGGGTTCTGGCGGGAAGCAGTGCTGGCCCCAGGCACTGAGCTCCGTCTAGAGACGTGTCTGATCCTTCCGGCCGGGGCAAGGGGTGCTCCTGCCTGTGCAGATGACAGGGTGCCCTAGCTTGGGAGTTCAGAGGTGCTGCTCCTTAACAGTCAACAAGGCTTTTAAGTTGGGAGGTTCTATTCCACCCCCAGCACCAGGCTCCTTCCCCCCATGACGGCCACATCCTGAGTCACCTCGTTCTACTTGTCACCACCTTAAAAGTTGTGCCTGAGAAACTTCCTTCTGCTTCCTTCCTTCTGCAAGCACCCTGGCCGGGTCCTCTGCGGGCCTCTCCCTGGGACGACAGGGGCAGAAAGTTTTCACCCGTGTGCCAGGCGAAGGCCTCTCTGCTCCCATAAAGGCAGGAGGGACACGCGGACACCCTGTGCAGAGCCAAGCAGGACCGTGTGCTGCTCTGCTCGTCTCTGTTGCTAGAGACGCCTGTGCTGCACCGAGTGCTGGTTTCCAGCAGCAGCAGCAGCAGAGACCCCGCTGCTGTGAGGAAAGAGGTCACAGCCCTGCAGGGAGCCCCGGGGAGTGCCCCCCAAGCAGCGCCCCGGGGCTTCCGAGAAGCAACGCAGCATCCTTCCCAAGGCCCTGCGCCCAGGTCCCTTGGGGAGCAGCAGACAGTCCTCTCCAGGCTGCAGCGCCTCCACAACGGAGACTCCCTTAGACACCCCGCCTCCTGCTCCATCCGCGAAATTATTTTCAAGTCCAGAAAATTCTAAAAGTTAGACTCCCAGGTCAGGATGGGTGCCCTTTGCATCAGGACCCTTAGGCCCCAGGGGAGGTTGGGGGACAGAATTGGGACAGTTAATTCAGCTCAAAGGGGTTGCAGTAGTTTCACTCAGGAAAGTCTGAAGTCACCCCCCACCCCCCGCCCAAGCTGATGAACAAACCATGTGACCCAGCTGGCGCAGAATGACGTGAGCTCAGACACTGTCGAATGCCGACCAGGGAAGCAGTGCTGGAGCCCGAAGTCCAAGTGAGGAGGCCTCTGCAGCCCGCCTGACAGCTGGGTCCAGGTGTGGGCATTTTCCTCCCTTTCCCCAAACAAGCCAGAGACGGTGGTTCGGGATGCTGCCCCCAAACAACCCTAGTTGTCTCTTAGCAGGTCAAGGCCATACCTCCTCCCTGCATCATTTTGTAGATTTTGCTCTCGATGTGGAGCTGAGGGTGTTTGGTTTTGACACATTCAAGCTTGATGGCAACTTCTTCTCCCGCCACAATGTCCGTACCTTGCAAAGGAAGAAAAGCCAGTGTTAATTACCAGGCGCCCACCACCTAACCCCATGTCACACCGCCAGGAACAGGAGCGCTGTCCGCATCTCCCAAGGACCACAGGATGGTCACACTCCACTTCCTGTCGTGAGAGGTCAGTGGTGCACAAACCCCGTGGAAAAGGACCCCTTTCCCCTTTGAAAACAGGGAGGATTGAACATGCATAGGAAGTCTAGTTGGCTTCCCACCCCCACCTCCGCAGAGGCCCACTCAGATCATGTCACCGGAGACCGAGAAAGCCGACGGGTGCCCTTCACAGCCTCCCATCTCCCCTGCTCTGAACCTTCCATTCGCCCTGTTGGGCAGCCCCAGGGCGACTCCATGTGTCCCTGCGACACCTTCCGTGTGGCCCCTCGGCCCCGCACTGCTGGGACAGGCCTGTGTGCGTGTGTTCACTGTTCTCTAGAGCAGTGGTTCTCAACTGTGGCTGCACATGGGAATCACCTGGGATCTTTTTAAAATCCTGATTTCTGGGCCTCATCCTCCGGAAATTCTGTTTCTTTGTTAATGTTGTGGCTCCACCCCATAACAAAGACACAGAATTTCTGGAGGACGAGGCCCAGAAATCAGGATTTTGAGAACCACTGCTCTAGAGGGAAGGCTGGTTTCATCAAACACACGACCCTAGCCCACCCAGCCAAGGACCCCGCTCCCAGCCCTCCCAACAGGCAGGCACTCCTCAAAGGGACGCAGATCCCCAGGTGGCAGCGCTCCTCCCTGACCCATCACAGCCAGGCCAAGGGACAGAAGCGGGGGGGGGGGGGGGGGGGGGCCTTAGGAAGCCTTGTGCTACAAGGCAACAGGACAACACGTGTGTTTCTTACTGACACTAGACCAGGAGGATGAACTCTTGTTTCCAAAGCCCTGACTAGACCTATGCAACATGGACCTGTCATACACCTCTGTTAGTTTTGTACTGAAACTGGCAATACAACGTATGCTAATACCTCCAATTATCAGCCCATGAGTTTCGAGGTAAAATTAAGAGCTTTGATCTGCAAATATTTTATCTTTATTTTCCTCCAATAATGACTTGCAAACCCGACAACCACCCCCTCCGGCTTCACACGCGAATGCTCCAGGGCCCCAAGCTGGCCCCAGGGCCTGCAGGCCCTTCCTCGAGGCGCTGTAACTGGAGAGCAGAGGAGTCCTCCACCCCGAGGGTGAGGGCGCTGCTGGCTTCCTCACAGGTGCCCTCCAAGCACGAGGCCCTGGGAGCCTCTCCAGCAGTCCGGTGCTCGAGAACCACCAACACTGGCTCCAGCAGCGCGGACAGAGCCTGGGACACTCCCTTCCCCAGCGCTCGCCACCTCCGCCTGGCTGGGAGACCACAGTGCGGTTCATGAGGGACCGTGGGCATCAACGGGTGATGGTCCCAAAGCACACTGAGACTCCCAGGCAAAAGGCAGCCCAGGCCAGCAAGCATCACCACGGTGACCGCCTGCAGGAGAGCTGCCTGCTGAGACTCACGTCCAGTAAATGCCCAAGACCCCAAAGAAAAGTCTCCTCTCATTGCTCAGATGCTGCAGGGGACGGGCCACGTCTAGTGAGCCTGAATCCAAAACCGGTCCCAGTGCAGATTCAGTGGGATATTCCCCACCGACCGACCTCTCCCGTGGCCTCCAGGTCTGCGAGCTTCCTTCCCATTGCAGAGACCCTTGGGCCCTCAGAGACACAATGCCCGTCACTCTGCCTGCCTGCAGTTGGGACCATCTATCCAACTACAAGAGAAATGACTTCACCACAAAATGGACTGTGCACATGAAAAATGAACCCCAGAGTTCCTGTGAGGACCTGGAACCCTGAACTGAACTGGCCAGCGCAGGAGGAGCGGATGACTCATCTCACCAGTGACATCAGCAGCTCCACACACGCATCACTGCCGTCCCAGCCAGGACACAGGCCCTCAATGAAAAAGCAGCCTGGGCTTCGCAGACTACCGACCAGACGAGTGCCTCCGGGAAGGCACCAGCACTCCCAGCTCCACTCACTCACTGGGCAGGGAAAGCTAACACAGAAGAGTCACCCCTGCAAGATAGTCTGTGGGACACATGACCACAGGCAACTCTGGAACACAGAGGATTCCCTCCTCCAACCATGGTGCCCAGCCTGTGCCAGGATCACACCTGTACTGAGCCGGCCTCCGCCAGGATCACCCCTGCACCGAGCCGGCCCCTGCCAGGATCAGAGACATGAACTCCAGGAGAAGGGCTTCACATGGGCTCTCGGCCACACAGACATGAAGGTGGCGCACACCATGGCTGCCTCCCGGGAGGTCCCACCCACTGGGTGGGAGTCCCGAGCAGCAGCCCTTCAGGTTCTGTGCATTCCATGGACACCAACCATCAGAGGCCACTGGGTAGAACCACCTCTGCAGTCGATAGAGCCCCAGGATTCAGGCGGTGCTGCTCCAAGCCTCGTCCCCAAACTGCCCAGAGCAGGGGGACACACACAGGATAGCGAGGAGGCACCACGAGCTGACAACAATGTGACATCGCGGCACCACCATCTTATTCCGCACCAGTACTGCTGTGACCAAACCTGGTGCTTCACAGCGGTGACTTGTGGAAGTGCTTCTAGATGGAAGCAGAACTGAAGACAACACTGCGCGCTGGTTCCAGGTTCAGCACCCAGTGTTCTGTTTACGCTAAGGTGCCTCAGCTCCCAAACAACCCAACTCTCAATCCCCATCAGACAAAAGTGGGGCGCCTCGCGAGGCAGTGGGACGTCTATGTTCAGACACAGGTCAATGCTGGTTTTACGAAAACAACGCTCTCCCTCAAGTTGCCGAGACAAGGCAGATGGTAAATAAGTGAAACGAGCCACAAGCTTGGCCCCGTCCTGGGACAGGGAGGTCACTCCCACTGAGTGACGCCCACGAAGAAACAGGGAGGGCCCGGAACAGCAGGACAAAGGTCACCCACAGGGTACCTGTTGACCAGGCAGCTGATGCAGTGCCAGGACCTCTTATTAGAGCCCTCAGCCACCACCCTAGAGGACGCAGGTGATGACCTACTACATGTTCCACACCTGCCTGGTGCCACCAGGAGCCTGAAAATCAGACATGAAGAGGTTCCTAAACTTTAGCGCCCAAAAAGGTGTTTGGACAGGTTGTTGGGTGGACAGTATAGTCCACCCGGAGACAAATGGACAGAGCAAGTACCAAAGCCAAAACCTGGCAAAATGAAAACCTCCATTCTGACACCAGAAATGCGGTACCCCAGTCCCCTGCCACCAGAAGACAGACAGGGAGGGGAACAGCTCCGTGAGAAGGGGCTCCCTGCACCCCGAGAGCCGAGCACCCCGCAGGCACTCCATGAGCATGGCTGCACTTCAGAGCAGCCCCGGTGCAGACCACGGCACCACCACACAGGCTGGTCCCTCGCACACTGCCCCGCACACACTCTTCCTCCCCAGTGCCCATTGGTCACACTGGGCTTTGGAGCACAGGGTCCACAGTGGGGACACTGACCCTTCCCTTATTTTCAAATGTCATCACATGGGTAAGGGTGCCCGGACAGCAAGCGAAAGGGCTTCAGTCACCCCAGCAACCAGGGCTGACGCCTGTGGAAGCTAAGACGGAGGGAGGCCCGGGAGTGACGGACCAGGCTCCCCTCCTGCGGCACCTGCTGAGTGCTGCACAGGTATGTGAGCACGGAGGCCTTCCCAGGAGCCTTGAGGACCTGTCAAGCTCAGGGGAGGAGACTGAGGGTTCAGACCACACGTTTTGGAGTCCATGTTGACCCAAGTCCAGTCCGTCCACTTTCTGAAGCCCAGGCACTAGAGAAACAGCCCCGAGACCGCATCCTGTGAACTGGTGACTCCGGGAAGCACCACAGGCCTGGCTGGGCAGGAGGGGCAGCACCATTTCTGCGCAGCTGCCGGGAGGACAGGCCGACACTGGAACTTTCTGGTGCGTGAGGCCCCCTCCAGCTGAAGGACAGCCTTTCCCTCCTCCCAGTGTCCAAGGAATGGAAGCACAGAAAGTCCCAGTGGACCTCCATGACCCCAAACGCCTGGCTCACAAGAGGGTGAGCCCACCCGGTGGAGTCTAGAGCGTCCTGACCAAGAGCAAAGTGCCGGCATGAGAAGGACCAAGGACATACCGACTTTCAGATGAGGACTCGATGCCTGAACAAACAGGACAAAACTCCGGTCCAGATGACTCAATCCACCCTTTGCTCTTTGGACCTCATCTTTGACCCTTTACTGTATGTGGTGAGCACCTTCAGACCCACCTTTCAGCCAACGAGATCTCTGCACGCTGCTCTCCTCTGGGTAGCAGCAGCCCGAGTCCACGCAGGGGGAAAAGCCCGCTGTGCTCAGCCCCACACAAGGAACTCCACGTGAACCCCGGGTGCCTCCCTCTGAAGGAGGCAGGAGAGACACGCCACCCACCCAGGCGAGACACACGAGAGGGGCCGGCCCACAGGGAGAGGAGAGTGGAGACGAGCAGACGGGGTCCCGCCGAGCTCCCACCCCGAGGAGAGCTGACACCTCGGAGAATGGCTCGCTGACAGCTCTTCCACGCGACGCTCGGCCACCAGGCGCTGTCCGGCAGCCTCAGACCAGAGGACAAGGACTCAGACATCTACTCTTGATGCCCGCAGAAGGGCAGCTCACGGGCTGGCTTCTCGTCCAGCTCCTAGGTCCCAGGCTGAAGGTGTTCCCCAAACCCCCTGTTCTATAAGTAAGGCAAGCAGCTCGCATTTACGCAGCCCTTGGCCGCCCAAAACGCTGCCGAGAAGGCGGCCGGCCGACTGCGGGGCATCAATATTTAAACAGTAGAATCCAAACGTCTCCAAAGTGTATGTTACCCGAGGACAGTGGGAGGAAATACAGGTTCAAAGGCAGCAAGGCAGCGTGCGGCGGGGTCCCCTGCGGGGGGCGGAGGGCGCCCAGCAGCGGTTGGGCACCTCCCCCGGTGGACCGGACCGGAGGGGCGGGGACAACCAGGCCGGACCCTCCTCGACAGTCCACCAGCCCAAGCCCCGCGGGAAGAGCTCACCCCCAAACTTGCGCGACGGCGGCTCCTCCGCACCCACGCCGCGGGCCTGCGGGACGGCCCACCGGGGGCGGGGGGTCACCGGCACGCAAGCCCCGGAAGCGCAGGGCGTCCGCGGTGGGTGCCCGGCCGGAGGGGCGCGGCCGGCCGCTCCGCACACCTGCGCGTTCTTCCCCCGGAACCGGACACGGGCCAGAACGTCCCGCCCCAAACAGTTTTCGGACCCGCCCGGCCACTCCAACAGCCAGGGCCGAGCTCGCGAGGACAGCGCGGCGCCGCGGCCGCCTCCGCCGGCCAACGTCCGACACGGGCCGGGCCGCGGCCCCCACCGCCCGCCCCGCGTCCAGGCGCCCAGCGCGGAGCTGGATGCGCAACACGCCCTCGGCCGCCGCCCGCCCGGCCCGACCCGGCGCGTCTCGAAGGGCAGCGGGGGCCCCGGCGCTCCGGCCACCGCACCCAGCCCGCCGCACGTGCGCAGGACGCGGGGCCGCGCACCGCCACCGCCTTTGTCTGTCTGCGGGCCGCCGGCGGGGCCAGCGGGGCCTCGGGCCGACCCGGGCCACCCCGCAGCCCCGGGCACACGTTGGGCAGGTGCCCCCGGGGGGCGGCGGCGCGGGCCGGCCCGGAAAGGCCCCAAGTTCCTGCTGGGAGCCGCGGGGCGGGGTCCCGGGGACAGATGCGGGGGGCGGAGGGTGCCCAGACGTGGGGGGGGCGGCCGGGACCGGGTCCCCGCGGCCGGGCCGGAGGGGCCGAGCGGACGCCGGCCGGGGCGGCCCCGAACCAGGGACGGGCGCCTCACCGAGATAGATGTCTCCGAAAGAGCCGCTGCCGATCTTCCGGCCCAGCCGGTACCTGTTCCCGACTCTGAGCTCCATGGCGGCGGCGGCGGGCCCGACTCCCTCCTGCCCTCCCGGCCGCTTCCTGGGTCTGAGCTCGGGGAGGCGGCGCCGCCGCTGCCGCTACTGCGGGTCCGGCTGCCGGCTCCGCCCCCCTCACGGCCCCGCTTTCACCATCGCTTTCCAGGCGCCCAGCCGCTCCCAGAGCCACAATACGGGGCGGATGGGACAGTCCGAGCGCCGCCGCCCCTGCTCCGGCTCCTGTCGAACACGCTTGCCCTCTCCCCGCCACGGATGGACTCGGATCTTCCGGGCCTAAATTCCCCTTCAGCTGCCTGAAGGAGCCGCCGCCATCGCGCTGTGACGTCACTTCCCCTAGCAACCTGGGGGCGGGGACTCGCTGCCCGAGGGGCGGGGTTTCGCTGTCCGGTGGGCGGGGCCAAGCGGCCTGAGGGGCGGGGCCGAGCTGACCCCGCGAGCGGGGCGGGTCGAGCACGCCTGGGCGTCCTCGCGCGACCCCGGGACCCCGAGCCCGCCCCTCCTCGCTCTGCCCCCCGCCCCAGCCCCGAGCCGCCGCGTCCCGATTGCAGGCCCTGCGTTTGCCTCCGCGGGTGTCTCGGAACCTGCGGCCGCTGTGGACAGCCCTGGGACCGGCCTGCAGGCTGTGTCCTGACCGGAGGGTGATGGGGAGGGGAAAGCCGAACCCGCCCCTCCAGGCTCCCGGGGCCGCGCCCTCGGACTCTGCATGGGGAGGGCCTGTCGTCCAGGACCAGGGCCGGAGAGATGACACCGGCCAGGCCGCAGGGGGTCCAGGGGACCACGGCCTTGGGGTGCACCCTCTCCGCCCGCCCCTCCCAACGTTCTGCACACTCGGGTCGGTCTGGGGTCAGATCTGAAGGGTGAAGGCAGGGCGAGGCCAGGACTGCCTGCCTCCATCCATCCTCTTCCTCACTGAACAGGTTCCGGACAGCGTTTGAGTCTTTGTCACAGGTAATCACATTATGGCAGCCCCGACTGGAAACCACCCGGACCTCCATAGCGGATCCGGTCTGGCCAGTCCCCGCAGCGGAAGGTCACTCAGCCGCGCGAAGGCAGGAAGCAGGGAGGCTACAGCGGATGAGCCTTGAAAACGTTGAAGAAGCCGGACCACGAGGGCCACACACTGTGTGAGTCTGTGCATATGCAGCGCCCAGAACAGGCCCATCCAGACACAGCAGGTGAGGCGCTGGGGAGGAGGCTCCTCTTCCGGGACAAACATCTGGGAGCAGGTCGAGGTGACGCCGGCAGCATCGTGCATGTACAAGAGCCTCTGAATTGTACACTTTAAAATGGTTACCAGCCGAAACCGGTGTGGCTCAGTGGATAGAGCGTTGGCCTGCGGACTGAAGGGTCCCGGGTTCCATTCCAGTCAAGGGCATGTACCTGGGTTGCGGGCACATCCCCAGTAGGAGGTGTGCAGGAGGCAGCTGATCGATGTTTCTCTCTCATCGATGTTTCTAACTATCTCTCTCCCTTCCTCTCTGTAAAAAATCAATAAAATATATTTTAAAAAATTAAAAATAAATAAAATGGTTACCATGGCTCAGCCAGCGTGGCTGAGTGGTTCCACGGTTCGATTCCCGGTCAGGGCACAGGCCCGGGTTGGGAGCTTGATCCCCAGAGTGGGTTGTGCAGGAGGCAGCCGATCAAGAATTCTAACTCATCGTTGATGTTTCTAGCTCCCTCTCCCTTCCTCTCTGAAATCAATAAAAATATATATTGATATTTTTATAATATATGAAATATATAATATGGTGAATTTTATGTTATGGGAATTCTACCTCCTTACAAAAAACAAAAAAAAACACGGATCACCCTGGCCGGTTGCTCAGTGGTTAGAGTGACGGGTTGAGGGTTCCATTCCTGGTCAAGGGCACATATCTCAGTTGCAGGTTCAATCCCAGGCCCCTGCCGGGGTTCGTGTAGGAGGCAACCAATCAATGTGTCTCATGTGGATGTTTCTCTCTCTCTCCCCCTCCTCTCCCTCCCTTCCCCTCTCTCTAAAAAGGAATCAGTGGTTGCCCTAACCTGTTTAGCTCAGTGGATGGAACATCAGCCTGTGAACTGAAGGGTCCCAGGTTCGATTCTGGCCAAGGGCACAGGCCTGGGTTGTGGGCTCAGTCCTCGGTGGAGGGCGTGCAGGAGGCAGCCGATCGATAATTCTCTCTCATCATTGATGTTTCCATCTCTCTCTCCTCCCTTCCTCTCTGAAATCAATAAAGAAATATATTTTAAAAAAGTAAAAATAAATAAAAAGCAAAAACCAACCAACGGGTCAGTCCTGGGGAGTGAGCCAGGCCCTGCGCTGGGCGTTAGAGGGAGGGTCCTCGCGCCCACATGCGGGACTGCAGCTCCCCGGGCACTCGCCCTGCCAGGCCTCTGCACGTGCCGCCCCTGCCTCCGTCAGGTGTCTGTCCACCGCCTTCGCTCAGCTGTGCCCTGTCCCCTCCTCAGCGAAGGACAGTGGTTCAGTCCATTATGTGCACAAGGGACAGCTGCGTCTGAACAGAATTGGAGGACCCACCCACTGTCTTTTTTTTAATCCTCACCCGAGGATGTGTTTTTACTGATTTGGGAGAGAGAGAGAGGAAGGGAGAGAGAAACGTCGGTCGTTGCTTCCCATACCCACCCCCACTGGGGATCAGACCTGCTACCTACGTACGTGCCCTGACTGGGAATCGAATCGAATCTGCAACCTTTTGGTGTAGGGATGACCCTCCAACCAACTGAGTCCCCCAGCCAGGGTGGAACCAACACCTTCATTTAAAGGCAGGAGGCCGATGCCCAGTATTCAATCCCTACTCTGCCACAGCTGTGCAACTTTGGGCAGGCAACTCAACCTCTCTGTGCCTCTGTTTTCTCCTCTGTGAAACGGGGATAAAAGCACCAAACCCCTCGGGCTGTGCAGAAGATTATCAGGGTCACCACATGCACGGCTCAGAGCAGGGCCTGGAAACGCGTCCTTGCTGTGTAAATATTAGCTGTTGATATAACGACAGTTTACTTGGGAAACAAATGGTCACACGGGCAGCAGTGGTGACGTTTGCCAGCAGCGCAGCTGATGGTGCCCAGGCTGGACAGTCACCTCCTGCTCCGATCCGCGGGGCGAGTCGGGACCCGTGCCCACCCTCCCTCTTGGATCTGTGTCTGCGTGCCAACGGGCAGGCCAGCACTATTGTCCCCACTTAATTAACAAACATCGCCAGCCAAGTCCTTGTCTGGGGGAGTTGGGACGGACATGCCAACCATCGCCAACTGGGCAAGGCCGGTGGAGGAAAGACAAGCTCCACCAGCAACATGTGGGCTCAGGGCTGTGGTTTGCAGTGTCTGGCAGCTTCCGTGGGGAGATGCCCCCCGGGGATCTGAAGGAGGAGGAATGGCCTTGGCCCTGGGAGGGGCCAGCAGGTAGAGCCCGTGGTGGGGCCTGGAGGGTCCCCCAGGGGTGAGCGGCAGCATGCGTGTGTGCTTGTTTTTGTTGTTTTAAATATATTTTTATTGGTTTCAGAGAGGAAGGGAGAGGGAGAGAAACATCAGTGATGAGAGAGAAGCATTGATTGGCTACTGGGGATCGAGCCCACAATCGGGGCATGTGCCCTGACCAGGAATCAAACTCCGGACCCTTCAGTCCACAGGCCGATGCTCTGTCCCCTGAGCTAGAGCGTCTAGGTCAGTGGTTCTCAACCTGGGGGTCAGACGACCCTTTCACAGGGGTCGCCTAAGACCATCGGAAAACACATATATAATTACATATCGTTTTTGTGATTAATCACTGTGCTTTAGTTATGTTCAATTTGTAACAATGAAATTGGGGGTCGCCACAACATGAGGAACTGTATTAAGGGGTCGTGGCATTAGGAAGGTTGAGAACCACTGGTCTAGGGCCAGGTATGCTTTCACGTGTGCTCAGCGTATGTCCCGTCCAGCCAGCGCCCAGCCATTGGCGGGGGAATACTCTGGAAAATGCTGGGATCACCCCGGGCTCTGGCTCTGGCCGGACAGGGGCAGCGGTGGGAGCCGGAAGAGCATGCAGCCTTTCAGGTCCTGGTGCTCAGAGCCAAGCCCGTGACTAATGGGGCAGACGTGAGCACCCCAAGCAGCAGCAAGGGAAGCGGAAGTGAGCTCACGCCTGCGAGCAGCCATCGGCCAGGGGCAGGCGAGGCCAGGCTGAGGCCGGTGTGGCAGGTCAGGCTGGGACCCGCACCAACAGGCATTTGCTCTGGAGGCAGCCAGCGGCCACACCTGGCTACTATTGAACAAAGAAAGTAAAAGCCCAGGCCCTCCACTGCCCCACTAGCCACGCTGCAAGTGCTCAGGGCACCCAGACTGGACCGCACAACGGAGTGTTTCCGTCATCCCGGAAAGCTCTCTGGGGCCCCTGGAGACCAGGGGTCTCAGCTGAGGTGGGGGCCTTTGGGGGGCATCGGGCCGTGTCCCATTTTCACAACTGGGGGTTTGCTGGCACATGGAAGGTGGAGGTCAGGGGTGATTCTCAATGCCCTACAGTGCACAGGGTGGCCCCAAGTTGGCCCAGAGCACCCAGGCCTTAAAGGCTGCTCTTCCTGGCTCCCCAGGGACTCTGTCCATATTGGCTCATGTAACAGTTGCACCACCTTCTGTAAGAGGCCAGTGAGATGCTGGGAGCAGGTGTGGATGATGATAATCTATAATAATAAAAGCGTAATATGCTAATTAGACCAGACAGCCGAACGGCCTTCCGAATGTCCTTCCGGACAAAGCCAACCACCTTGGCGGGCCGAGGCAGAGGCTGTTAGGGGCGATCAGGCAGGCAGGCAGGCGAGCGGTTAGGAGCCAGCGGTCCCAGATTGCGAGAGGAATGGGGGGGGGGACATCCCCCGGGGCATCCCAGATTGCAAGAGTGTGCAGGTCGGGCTGAGGGACCTCCCCCCCCCCCACACACACACACACACGAATTTCATGCACCAGGCCTCCAGTGTATCCACATTGGCTCATGAACTGTAACAGTTGCACCACGCTCTGTAAGATGGCAGGGAGACCCTGGGAGCTGAGGGTTTATAGGAACTCTGTGCACTGTCTTTGCAACCTTTCCGGACATCTAAACATCTAAACCTGTTCTAAAAGAAGTTTATTTAAAAAGTGAAAAATCTTATTTTGTTGTGGACTCCTGATTGTTACCATAACAAGGTAGAGATCTCCATCATCCCCGCTTGGAAGTCACTTTAATGAGGATTTAAATGTCATCCCTGGAGACAGAAAGAATCTGTGCACACAAAACCCATCTGAAGGGCTGCCTGAGGGGCAGGGGAAGAGGGTGGGGGATGAATGAGTAAAATATAAATAGACGAAACAAGAGAGGGCCTGACACCTGTGAATCACGATCATGTTCCGCGGCCCGAGGCGGGTGATGCGGACCTGACCCTCAGAGAAAGGAGGAAACTGGCTGGGAATCGGGCAGCTGGCGGGCAGCTGGCAGGCAGCTGGGCGAAGCCCCTGAGCCTGGCTGGTTCACTTCTCCGTTGAAGGGGCTGGGGGCGGGAAGGGGGGGGCAGTCGCCACCGTCCCTCCCCACCCCCACCCCCAGCAGGGCCTCCAGGTCAAAGGAAGGAAACCCAGAGCTAGGGAGTGGGGGGAGCATGGAAAGGTTGTGACTTAAGAACCACCGAACAGAACTGTTTTAAATACACAGAGACCAAGGGAGGATGGTGGTCTCCCGCCCAGGCTGTGACGGGAGGGGTGATATGGGGAGATGTCCTCATAGAAGGTCTTTGGGGCCTGTGAGACCTAAAATCGCCCTCAACCTGCCCTGTCCCGGCCTTGTACCCTGAGCCCTTGAGCCTTCCCCATAGGGCGGGGCCGAGGATCAGCTCCCCTGACTGCCTGCTTTGTTGGAGTTCCATTTTCTGGGAAATCTAGCGGCGGGAAAGCGTGGGTGAGACTATGTCCTACCCTTGGGCTTCCCGGGCACCAGTCAGCGCCAGATACCCGCCCCCCCCGCCTGGGGTGGGGGGCGGCAAACTTACCAAATAAAATACAGGGCACCCCGCACCCAGTTAAACTCGTCTCCAAATGAACAAGACGTAATTTTTAGCATGTGCAATACAGGCGCATCCACGGGACCCGAAGTGGATGGCTGGGTGCCTGGGCTGGGGGGCCGGGGCGGCGGGGAGTGGAGAGGAACCGCGGAGGGGTGCAGTGTTTCTTTTCCGGGTGATGAAATGAGTGTGGTAAGTTTGGATGTGAGGGTTGCACAACCGTAAATACACAACCGCCCGGCTGCACACTTCCTATCGGTGCACCTTCCGGCAGGTGCTCCGTGTAACAAAGACCCGCGTTAACCTGCGGCTCCTGCGGGGAAGGCAGGCCCAGGCCCGCCCGTGGCCAGGCTGCCCGGGGACGTGGGGCGCAGGGACCCCGCTCCGATCTCGGGTTCGAGCTCCCACGCATCCTTCGGGGCCGCAGGGCCACCTCCGACTTCCGTGCGCCCGCCCGGGAGGCCACTCGAAGCCGCTGTCCTGGGAGCCGCGGCAGGGAGGGCGGGCCGGGCGGGGCTGGGGCCGCCGGACTGTCCGTCTCCCCAGCCCCGCGTCCCCACCCGGCGCCCCACAGACACAACCGGCCGCACGGCCGCCTCACACCCGCCCCCACTCCCGGGCCCAGCGCCGGCTGGGCCTTAAATAGACATCGCTGGGCCGTGATTGGCCCATGGGAATCACATGCTCGGCCCTGGCCAATCGCCGAGGCCGCGGCTTGCTGCACGGTGAGGGGCCTCGTCTGTCACGTGACGCACGGGCGTGTGGGTGCCGGGCGGCGCGGCTGAGGCCCGGTCCCGCGCCAGCCCCGCGCCTCCCGGACCCGCGGCCGCGGGACGCCCGGCCGCGCTGGGCTCCGGGCCCTTCTCAGCGCCCCCGGCGGGCGGGCGGGTCCACGGGCCGCGCTGCACGCCCTTTGCTCCTGCGGGTCGTCCGAGCCGACGAGCAGTCACCTGTTTTCGGAGCAGCATCCGGGCGGCCCGGCGGCGCGTCCGTGTCCCTCGGGCCCGACGCTTCCCGGCATCTCAGGAGTCACCTCCCGGACTCGCCAGCTTGGCCCACCGGACGGACAGTCCGGAGACGGAGAAACGGCGACCCCTGGAGGGGAGGCCAGCGACTGCGAGGCCCGTTCCCAGCGGGGAGGTGGCCAACGTGCCGCGGCCCTCGGGGCCAGCAGGGGGCGCCCGCGGGGGAGACCCCCCCTGGGGCGGAGGCCTCTGGAGGGGACCGCGCAGCCGGGGGCTGTGATGGGAGGATGGTGGCCTCTAACCCCGGGCTGTGATGGGAGGATGGTGGTCCCCAGCCCGGGGCTGTGATGGGATGTCTGTGGTCTCTAACCCGGGGCTGTGATGGGAGGATGGTGGTCCCCAGCCTGGGGCTGTGATGGGAGGTCTGTGGTCTCTAACCCGGGGCTGTGATGGGAGGATGGTGGTCCCCAGCCCGGGGCTGTGATGGGAGGATGGTGGTCCCCAGCCTGGGGCTGTGATGGGAGGTCTGTGGTCTCTAACCCGGGGCTGTGATGGGAGGATGGTGGTCCCCAGCCCGGGGCTGTGACGGGAGGATGGTGGTCCCCAGCCCGGGGCTGTGATGGGAGGATGGTGGTCCCCAGCCCGGGGCTGTGATGGGAGGATGGTGGTCCCCAGCCCGGGGCTGTGACGGGAGGATGGTGGTCCCCAGCCCGGGGCTGTGATGGGAGATCGGTGGTCTCTAACCCGGGGCTGTGACGGGAGGATGGTGGTCCCCAGCCCGGGGCTGTGATGGGAGATCGGTGGTCTCTAACCCGGGGCTGTGACGGGAGGTCCGTGTCCCTGGATGACCAGGTCCCAAACACACGTCCCAGACTCCGGGTCGGTGAGCGAGTCCAGCGGGACAGACAGGGTCAGACACTGGTCAGGACAGACAGGGTCAGACACTGGTCAGGACAGACAGTCAGACACTGGGACCAGCGGGCACAGGCCGGGGGCGAGCAGAAGGCAGCCGATCAGTGTTCCCATCATTTATGTCTCTGCCTCTCTCCTCTCCCTTCCTCTCTGAAATCAATGAAAATATATTTAAAAAGGAAAGAAAGAAGGGCCCAGGATGGCGCTCTGACCTCGTATGAGGCCTGGATACTGAAGGCTCTGTTTTCCTTCCCACGCGCATTTCTGATGAGAATTTACTTTCCTTTTATTTTTACTTGTGTAAATAGTTGGTCATCTGAATTAAAATATAAAAAAGCAGCGCTGTTTTGTCCCCTGGCATATATCAGGGTGACCCCTCAGCCTCCAGGTCCCTTCCCTCTGAGAGCACAGGCCGCTGAGAAAGTTGGGGGGCGGGGGGGTGGGGGCTGGGAGCAGGTCTGTGGGCCTGAACCAGCTGGGAGGGGTGAGTTTGGGGGGAAAGAGTCCTGCAGGGCTGGGAGGGGAGCAGGCACCTGAGCGTCGCTGGAGGTGGTAGAGGAGCGCACTGAGTATGTTTCTGTGGGAGCAGACTGGGGGGTCGGGCTGTGTGAGGGCGAGCAGGCTTGCCTCGGTCTGAGGTCCGCCAGGGCCTCCGATGCTGCCGTGGGGGCTCCTGCCCAGGACGGCTGCTTTTCCTGTTTTTGCACTGGAGGCTGAGTCATCATCCCTGATCTGCAGGATCCGTGGTGACATGCCCCTGACATCTGCATTAGTAGCCTGGCCAGCCTCCGGGAAGGGACGCCAGGGGCTGGGCGTGAGGACGGCTCAGGGAATGCCAGCTGAGCGACGGGAAAGATAACATCAGACTCCAAACCCAGAGTCTTTACCATGACCTGGAGCCACAGCCATGGTCGGCCGGCCACACTTGTTTCTCCTTTTAAAATAGATTTTTATTGATTTCAGAGAGAGACACAGACACAGACATAAATGATGAGACAGAATCATGGATGGGCTGCCTCCTGCACGCCCCACACTGGGATGGAGCCCGCAACCTGGCCTGTGCCCTGACCGGAAATCGAACCGTGGCCTCCTGGTTCATAGGTCAACGCTCAACCACTGAGCCACGCCGGCCGGGCTGGCCACACTTCTAACTGTCCTGTCCACCAGGCAGTACAAGCCTCCCACCCCTTGCAGGGCCAGCCCTAGGGCTGGACGAGTGCCCCCCAGGGTCCCTTCAGGGCCCAGGCAGGGTGGCTTCTTTGGGTGACTCTGCCCAGTGTGACCCCCACTGTCCCAGGGCAGTGCCCACTCCTGGGACGGGGCACGAGCAGGCTGGTCTGGGGAAGGAGCACAGTGTGCCCAGGTCAGCGGCCTGAGGCCCTGGGCCTGGAGACCTGCCTGCTCACGCCTCCTTACCAGTTCCAGGAGCTCTCTCTGCTAAAAAAAATAAAGGGCTCCTTGCCCTCCGTCCCCTCCAGCTGCTGACATCGCTGACTGGGGGGAGGGGGTTTGCCCGGCTGGTCCCGAAAATCCCAACCTCTCGAGTTGGTTTTTAAAGGTTCTAAACCTGCCCGGCCGGCGTGGCTCAGTCATTGAGCACCGACCTATGAACCAGGTCACAGTTCGATTCCCAGTCGGGGCACAGGCCCGGGTTGTGGGCTGGATCCCCAGTGTGGGGCCTGCAGGAGGCAGTCGGTCCATGACTCTCATCATGGATGTTTCTCTCTCTCCCCCTCCCTGTCTCTCTGAAATCAATAAAAATTATTAAAAAAAATAAAGTTTCCAAACCCGGGGCCCCCCAAACCACCATGAGACGTTGTGGGGATCCTCATTTCTCTAGGAGAGACCCTGTTGGTTGTCCGTGACCCTCGTCCAGCCCACGGGGAAGTCGCCTGGAGGCTGGGAGGGCTCCGCCTCTTGTCCACGCCCTGCCTGCTCTGGGCCTGTTGTCCTCAGTCGCAGGAACGGGGGCTCCCCACCCGCCCCTGCCTGGTCCTGCCACCAGGGGGCAGGTGGCCCCCTGGAGAGCCCCAGGCTCCGGGCTGCTGGCACGGAGGGAAGGCAGTGGCCGCTTGGCACACCTGGATGGACGAGGGCCCCAGGGCACCCACAGGGCATTGGGTGACCCCACTCAGGACCCAGCTCAGCCACTGGGCGGGTGAGGCCAGGCGCTGGGACTCTGGGAGAGCTCGTCCCAGCGGGCGGGAAAGGCCTGGGGCTGCAGACGGGGAGGGCATGCAGGAGGGCCTGGCGTGGAGGGGAGGGCACGGGTGTGCGGTGGAAGCCATGGCACCTTAGGCCCTGCCCTTGTTGGACCCCTCCCCGGGCTCCCTGGGAGGGGCCGGAGAAACCTCAGGCCCCACAAAGCTGGCTCGGCCAGGCCAGGTCCTGGGGTCACGGCGGGGGTTGGGGGGGGTGGCCCACTGAGATGGGTGCTGGGCAGAGATGGCAGGAAGTTCTGTCCCAACTTGAGGGGGGTAGGGGTGCCTGTCATAGGATGGGGAGCCCTGGAGGCAGAGGGTGTCCCAGGCAGCAGAGGCACCTGCAGAGGCCGGGAGCTGGGGAGGTGGGACCGAGAGAACAGCAGAAGTGAGAGCAGCGCCTGAGAGGCGGATGTGGCCGCCCTGCCCACCTCCAAGGACCAGGAGGCAGACAGGAAGCCCAGGCCCCGAGGCATCAGGCTGCAGGCCCTGCCTGTGGGCTTGGCCTCAGGATCGGGGTCACCAGTGAGGCTCATCTCCTCTGGCCTCCGGGAGCCACTCCCAGATCCCCTAGCCGGCCTGGGGCTGACGACATAGGCCACAGGCACCTCCCGGCCCCGTCAGCTACGGCCAGAGCCCCTCAAAGACCCTGGGAGCCCTGGCCGGTGTGGTCCAGTGGATGGAGCATCGGCCTGTGGACCGCAGGGTCCTGGGTTCGATTCCGGTCAAGGGCACGTAGCTCGTTGCAGGCTCCTCCCTGGTCAGGGCGCGTGGAGGAGGCAACCCATCGATGTGTTTCTCTCACACCCACGCCTCCCTCTGTGTTTCCTTCTCTTGTCCACTCTCTCTAAAATCAACGGGAAAATAGCCTCGGGTGCGGATTACAACAAACAAAGGCCCCTGGCCCCGGGGGATGCCAGGCCCGAGCCGCCCAGGGGCCAGGGGCCTTTGTTTGGCCCCTGGGCGGCTCGGGCCTGGCATCCCCCGGGGCCTGCAGGCAGGGGCTGCCCTGATCAGGAAACCTCAGGAGTGCTCTGAGCTGCGAGCACAGAGAGATGCGGGCGCTGCACCCACACCGGCTGCGGGGCCCCGGGGGGCAGAGCCCGGGGTGGGGGACCCTGAGGGCAGGGCCTGAGGCCCAGTGGGAAGTGCCTCTGGCGTCCGCCGTCCTTAACGTGACCTCTGCCCCTGCCCTCCTTTTGTTCAAACTGACCTCCCAGCACTGACCCGCCCCTCCCTCTCCTGCAAGTCAGTCCCTGCCTTTCGTCTCAGGCCCGCGGACGGCGAGGCCCTGGCTGACCCAGCGACCTTAGTCACAGCCTGCATGGGCCGCTCAAACCGGAGACCACGTCCGGGCTCGGGAGGGCCCGCCCCGTCCCGGCCTGTGAAGCGGGAAGACCACCGGCCACACACTGGAGGCCGCAGAGCAAGGTCACGACCCCGAGCTCAGCGCGACCCTCCTCCCTTAGTCCCTGCGTGACCCGCCTCGGGCAGCCATGGCGGAGGTTTTATTTCTTTATTTTTATTTATTAAAATATATGTTTATTGATTTCAGAGAGGAAGGGAGAGGGGGAGAGAGCCAGAAACATCCATGATGAGAGAGGATCATGGATCGGCTGCCTCAAGCCCGCCACCTGGGCCTGTGCCCTGACCGGGAATCGAACCCTGACCTCCAGGTTCCTGGGTCAGTGCTTAACCATGAGCCACACCAGCCGGGCTCAGGTTTGGTTTTGCTAAAGGGGCTGCAGGGCCTGTGGCCTTGTGAGGACTGAACACATTCAATGACCAGAGAAGCCAGCAGCTTGAGCCGGAGGGACAGGAAGGGGCTTGGTGGAGTGAGGAGCTGTGGGAGCCCCAGGCCGAGGGGTGTCCTCTGAGCAGGGAGGCCACCTGCCTGTGACCAGTGTGTCTCCTGGGAGACGGGGGCTCTGGAGGCCCAGAATGCTGCACCGCCCCCCGCCAGGAGTGATCCGAGAATCTGCAGGGGGACTCCCTCCACCAGGCGACAGGGCAGGAGGAGGAGGGGCAGGAAGAGACGTGCAGGTGGGTGGGCTGGCGCCGAGGCCTGGGCCCCAGGCGAGCGGGGTGCAGAGCCCCGGGTGGGGGAGGCACCGAGGCTGCGGCAGGGCCAGGGCCCGCTCACAGCCCACGCTGGGGCCGAGCCTAAGGCTGGGACTTGAGCTGGGCTTGGCCTGCGGGTGGCTGTGGTTGTGGGGGTCCGTGCTGACTTACCCACTGGCTGCCTGATTTATGGGGTGAGGTGTGAGAACACAGAACTCAGGATGTGGTCTCAGCTTGTGTGATTGTGAGCAGATGGGGCTCGGAGGATCGGGCTGCAGAGCTGAGCGGGCCGGGGGCGGATGTGCAGCCAGTGGGGGCGTGAGAACTCGGGGGGTGCTGCAGGCCCAGCAGCCTTTTCCTGCACTCCGACTGCAGCCCCCAGCCCAGCCGCACCGCAGCCTCACAAAACCTCGCCTCCTCTGTGGCGAGGCAGACGGTGCGGGCGAGGAGAGGCCTGGGGGAGGGGCCGCAGACCCGCAGGGGCCGTGGGGGGGCCGTGGGGCCCGGACAGTCTGAGAGCGGCCCTGTGTCTGGCTGAGGCCCTGCGCCTCCCCAGGACTCTGGGTGCTCACTCCCGAAGGTGAGGGCTGCACCCTCCTCTCGCCCAGCCCGGCCGGCCTTGGCGAGGGCCTCATGGGCAAAAACGGGGCATGAACTCAACCTGACAAGTTCAGGAGAGGCCTGGAGGCAGCCTTTGAACTCAGAGACCAAAGCGGCCACACAGGGTGGTCTGAACTGACAACCTCCTCCCTGGCAGTGAGTCATGGGGAGGACGGGTCTCCCTCGACAGGTTGATCTGCCCCTGAACCTGTTGTCTCTGCAACGAAGACGCCCAACCTTCCACCCGTGACCCTCTTCCAGGCCACAGGCCACACCGGCTGCCCAGGGATGGGACCATGGAGCCTGGCTGCCGTCTCGTCCCAAACACCATCTCCAGGCCTCTGAGTGCTCGTTGCTGACTGTCCGGTACCCACCGGCATCAGAGAAGCGTTTTCCTCTTCATTTTCCTTTTTTGTTCTTGTTGTTAATCCTCACCTGGGGATACTTTCCCATTGATTTTTAGAGAGCGTGGAAGGGACGAGAGAGACAGGGAGACATCGATGGGAGAGAGAGAGACACGACTGGTTGCCTCCCGCACATGCAGTCAAGGTACCTGCCCCGACCGGGATTCGAACCTGGAAACTTTCAGTCCATAAGCCGGCTGACGCTCTGTCCACCGAGCCAAATTGCCTGGGGCTCCGCTTTACTTCTCGTCCAGCCCAGGCGTCTCCCTGCCCCGCTCTCTCCCACCGCCCTGACCTCACCAGCGGTTTCAGGGAGCCCCCATCCGTCTGCGCCTGTGAATCTGACGTACAAGACGAGAGCCGAGCGCATGCCCTTCCCTGGCACGTGTTCTCAGTCCATGGAGACCTTGCTTTCCAGCAACTGTCATCAGTTTGGCTCCAATAAACTCGAAAATTCTTACAGGTTTGGACGTTTCTTACGTTGGCAGCCTCAACCCCTGTGGGTCCGCCAGGGCGTCCAGAACCAATGGTTCTCCTGGGCCCCCGGCCGCCCTCTCTCCCCGAACCTGTCTGTGGGGGCTCACTGCCCGCGGCCACCCTCGTCCTCAGCTGCAGGACAGCTGCCCTCGTGGGGTCACAGGGCTCCTGGCCTCCCACCCCCACCCCGAGCCCCTGCCCCCGCCTCCCTGCACCCTTGGAGGTCGCCAGACACACAGGCGCACCCCCTGCTCTGGGCCAGCTCCGTGTGCTGGGCGGAGGGTGGACCGAGGGTGCCTGTGTCCCCTCCTGGTGGCCGGGGTGGCCCAAGAGGAGGCCTGAGGGGTGCACAGCGTGAACTTGTTGGGGGGGGGGGCTCTGTGCAACCAGAGAGAAGGCAGTGAGTTTGTAGCAGAGAACAGATGAGTGTGTCATTCATTTAAAAATGCCATTTCCAGACTCTGCGTGTGTGACGCTTTTATTTTATTTCTTGGCCAATCCTCACCAGAGGACATTTTCCCATTGATTTTTAGAGAGAATGGAAGGGAGGAGGGGAGAGAGAGACATCGATGGGTTGCCTCCTGCAAGGGCCCAGCTTGCTACTGTGCCCAACTTTGCACCTGTGACTTCGCATCGGTTTCCTTCGCCAGCCCTTCCCACTGCAGGAGCCGAGCCCCGGCCCTGGCTGCCCAGACCGAGTCCCCTGTGCCCGGCGGACTCCGCCTCCTCGCTGTTTGTGGGGCGGCTCCCTGGTCTCGAGGAGCCAGGTCTGGTTGAGAGGGGACCCTGGAGTCCAGGAGAGGAGAGAAGCCCTTTGTTTCTGGCAAGCCTGGGTGCGCCCGCTGCCTGAGCCCAGCTGGTCCCCATGAGGGGAAGGGCGGCTTGGTCTCTGGCGGCTCCCAGGGGCGGGGGCAGTCCACGGGGTGAGCAGGGCAGCCCTGAGGGTGCGAGGCAGGCACTGAGAGCTTCCTGGAGGCACCAGGAGCAGCGCGGGGCAGAGGCCCGGGGGCCTGGCTCACTGATAGTGGTTGGCGATGGAGATGGTGTTCCGGCGGCTGCAGGACATGTCTTCATAGATCACACCGGCCGTGCTCCTGTCCTGCGTGGAGCACATGTTCCTGATCTGCAAGGGAAAGCCTGTTTCTGCAGGGAGTGGGGCGGGCGGGGGCGAGGATGGCCGTGACCCTGCCCCAAGGGACCGTGTCAGGAAGAAAGGGGCCTGTGCTGGCACCGGGGCCCAGGTGCCCACCTCCCTGTCCACTCCCACCTCGGACAGGTCCACACAGGCTCACACACCGATGTCACGCTCCGCACACGCACACACGCTCGGTCACACCTGGGCTTCACCCCTTAGATGCCGACCAGGACGGGCCCAGCCCCTGAGCATCCTGGCCCCCGAGTCCTTAGGGCTCCTGGTAGCTCCAGTCCTGGGGTTCCTCTCCCACCGTGGTCCTGGGAGCCCCCAGGGGCCCCGAGGGAGGTGACACGTAGCCCCTTTTCTCCCTTCCCTGCTCCCGGGGCAGCCGGCTTGCGGGGACAGTGACCGTGAGGGGTCACACTGACCTGTCTCCTCTTCAGCACACACATGGCGGCCAGGCCCAGCACGATCAGGAGGCAGCCCAGGGCCAGGACCACGGGGAAGGTGAAGCTGGTCAGCTGAGTCCCGGGGCAGGCGCTGGCCGCTGGGGACAGTGTGTCTGGGAAGAAGTGGGGAGAGTCCATGAGAGCCTTCAGGATGCGGGTGCAGGTCGGCGGGGGGCTCCCCAGTGGGGGCGAAATCCAGGAGGCTCCCTGGAGGGGGCGGGCTGAAGCTGGAGGAAACAACTCCCCGAGTGGGGGGAAGCGGCCCAGGAGGGGCAGGGAGGGCAGTGGCCCCGAGGGCGGGCGCGCTGCCTACCTGTCACCACCAGCATGGTGCCGTTGCCCCAGTCCTGCCCATCCTCCGCGATGGCCTCGCAGAAGTAGGCGCCGCTGTCCTCCGGCCGCAGGCGCTGCATGGTGATGGTCAGGTTGTCCATGGTCCCCGAGAAGACGACGCGGCCCTGGAACCGCTCATCCACAGTGGGGGTGTTCTCGTCGTCGTAGTACGTCACCTTCCGCGTCTCCAGCAGGTGGCTCTGCCTCAGGTGGACCCCCAGCAGGGTCCCGTTCACGTGGACGGAGCAGGTGATGTTGATGGAGCCCCCCTCTGGGGTGACCGTGTAGAGGGGGTACTGCCTCACCTCTGCAGGGAGGACCCGCACTGTCACCGCTGTCCAGGCCGGAAGGGCAGACCCCGCTCTGCAGGGGACGGTGTCAGGGAGAAGGGCCACGGACACGTCCGCACAGGCGAGGCCCCTTGTGGGCGCCTGAAGCTGCTCCAGGCACCAGCACAGGGGGAGGGGGGTTTGGGTTTGGGTTCTGGAGGGTCCCTGGGGGTGTGCAGTGGCCTCTCCTTCCAGGGTCGGGCAGGGGCAGCTGGAGCTGGGCTTTCTTTCTTCCGGAGCAGCCGGCTCTTTGCGGGGCACCCTGATTCCCGCCCCCCCCCGGCTCTCCATCGGCTCTCTCTTAGATGACAGCCCAGGGCCCGGCCGGTAGCTCTGCTGACCACAGGGTCGTCCTGGTACGTCAAGGTTCCCGGTTCGATCGCAGGGCAGGGCACGCACAGGAATCAACCAATGCGTAAGTGGGACAGCAAGTCCATGTTTCGCTCTCTCTCAAGTCAGTCAATAAATTTACCATTGTAAGTTAAATGGCAGTCCCCAGGATAGCCGGAGAGAGGAGCGCGGACCGGCTGCCTCCCGCACGCGCCCGCACCGGGAAGTGAGCCACCACCTTTGGGTGTGTGAGACGATGCTCCAACCAGCTGAGCCCCTGCCTGGGGCGACACAACCCTCTGTAACGGGGTCCAACCCGCAGGAGTCGGTCAAATCCTGCCACTCTGGGGGGCACAGGGTGGTGCCTGCTAAGCCCACCTCGCCCCTCGGGGTGACTGGTCTCCCTGTCCTGCTGCAGAGCTGCCCCGTGTCTGGTTGAAAAAGCGAACCAGGCCCAGCAGTGTGCTCAGCGTGTGAGCGTCAGCCCAGGAGCCAGGCCACAGTTCCGTTCCCGTCGGGGCACAGGCCCGGGCGGTGGGCGCGATCCCCAGTGTGGGGCGTGCAGGCGGCAGCTGATCAGTGATCTCTCTCATCATGGATGTGTCTCTCTCCCTCTCCCTGCCTCTCTGAAAGCAACAAGAACACACACTAAAAAGCAAAAAGCTCAATGACAGCCCCTCTGTGGGGCGCTGGCTCCGTGGAAGGACCAGACCCCGAGGGAAGACACAGGACGCAGCGCCAGGCGACTCGGCGCCCAGCAGCCTGTCCAGGCCCCGCCCGCCCACCCGCGTGGGAAGGAGCGTCTCTGGCAGGGGTGCAGGCGGCAGGAGGGGAGCTGAGCCCACAGGGGCCTGGTCAGGCCTTACCTGCAGCAGCCGGGCGGGCGGCGGCGGCCAGCACCAGGAGCAAGGGGAGCAGAGGCCGCTGCGGGGCCACGCTCACTGCCATCCTGCCCACGGCCCAGCGGCTGGGGCAACGCAGGGCCCCTCCGGCAGCAGCGACTCTCCCAGTCCAGACCCAACTGTGTGCCAGAGCCTCGGGGGCCGCCCCAGAGCCCCATGAAAGGTCACTTCCTGGGTGGGCGGGGCAGGAGGCTGGCAGCGAGGGGGGTGGAGGTGCTGGGGCCTCGGAGGGCCTCCTGGAGGCAGTGCCCTGGGTGGACAGGACCCTGAGGCCCAGGCTGGGGGTGGCCCCCTGTCCCCCACTGTCCTGCCGAGTGCCCTCAGGCTGCAGGTTGTCCTGGCCCCTCCCCAGCCGCGTCTCCTCAGGGCACATCAGGGCAATGGAGCCAGCAGGGCGGGGGCCCAGGGCCAGGAGGAGGGCCCCTAGCTGGGGTGGGGTCTGGCTCCTGCTGCCTGGTCCTCTGGGTCATCCTCTACTAGGACCTGCCTCGTACCGAGACCTGGCTCTCACCGCCGTGGCCGCAGTGGGGGCTGGAGGGGACCGACTCACTGTCCTTAGCGAAGGCCTTGAACACGACAGCAGGAGACAGGCCCACGCACAGACCTAGACTCCGTTCTTCCCAGGAGCCCTGCCGGGTGTGCGGGGCCCTCACCATCACCTCAAGATTAAAATGACTTTTTTGTTTTGTTTTGCTTTTTATTGTTGTTAATCCTCACCCAAGGGTACCTTTTCTGTTGATTTTTAGTGAGGGAGTGGGGGACGGGGGGAGAGGAACATGGATGTGAGAGACACATCGATTGGTTGCCTCCCACATGTGCCCTGACCAGAGCTGGACCGAACCTGCAACCCCGACTGGTGCCTGTGCCCTTGACCGGGAACCAAACCCGAGACCCTTCGGTCAGCAGCCGATGCTCTAACCACGGAGGAAGCCGCCAGGGCTCAAGGTGACCTCTGATTTCCCCTGCAATGCAGCCATGCTCCGGTCGGCTTCGGGCCGGTGGAAACCCTAACTTCCTGTGGCCCCGGGGCAGGGGCCTGGATGCCCTGCCCGTGCCTGCGGCCAGCCATGCCCCTGAGGTGGCACAAGCCAGGCCCTGCAGTGGCCGAACCCACTTTAACCCCCGGGGGTGCTGGGGTCGCCGTGGGGAGGGGCCGCCGGATGGCCAGAGCGGGTTAGACTCAGCACGAAGCGGCTTCTTTTAGTTTCTACGTCTTTTCCATTAAAATGTGTATTTCCCTGATCGTTGGGCGGTTCGCTGGTCACGTTGTTTTACTCACTTTAAGAGTAAGCGTTGGGGCCCAGCTGGTGTGGCTCAGGGTTGAGCGGTGACCGATGAACCAGAGGTCAGGGCACAGGCCCAGGTTGTAGGCTCCAACCCCAGTGGGGGGCGTGCAGGAGGCGGCCGATCCGTGAGTCTCTCTCCTCATTGATGTCTCTCTCTCCCTTCCTCTCTGACATCAATAAAGATGTATTTTTTAAAAAGTTGGCCTCAGGGGTGCTTTTCAAAGCACCAAATACACTACTTGTAGGGCAGCTCTGATGCACTTGGTGAAAATGGACTCCGTTCGTGGCGATGGTGAAGGGTGTGGCCTGAGCGGATTCGGGTGGGGAAGGGCCAGCGGACAGGGCAGAGGGCGAGCGGTGGGGCTGGGTGGGCACCGTGGGCACAGGCCCTGCCCACCGCTAACGCCCGCCGTGGCTCTTTCCAGAGGGACGTGCGCCCCCTCGTGGTGGAGGCGGCACACAGCGTCTCGGGCCTCTAACCACCGTCTTGGCGAGTGGCTGCGGCAGGAGGGTCCCCAACGCTTACTCCTGCTCAGAGTCAAGCAAAGACCATGCACAAGGTCAACTGCAGACCCGCCCGGAGCGTGTTGGAGGCACAGCTGGTCCCCGGGAGCCCCCTCCCCCGCCCGGGAACGGGGGTGCAGGAGGGGCTGGTCCCCTTAGGGCAAGGGCTTTGGAGCTTGAGGTGTTTACATTTTCGATGGGGGAGGAGCCGAGAGGGAGGGGGAGCAGGGCTGGCCCCTGGCTCTGCTGTGAGTGACCAACGGCCTGCTCTCCAGAGGGACCGTCCTGGGTGGGGCACGGAGCTCCCTCGCTGGAGGCCCCTGCGCATGGCCAGGTCTCCTGCCAGCCGGGACGGGTCCTGCCTCCCTGGGCACCTCAGGCATCCGTCCACCAGCCGGGGGCAGGGGCGCAAGGAGGCTCCGCTGCTGGGGGGTCGGCAGCTTGCGGGTGTGTGGCTTCAGGGGCTGGATTCCAGGGCCAGGTGGGCCTGCTCACCCTCCGGATGGGCACCGCCCCCTCACCTGGGGAGGGAGGGAGGGAGCCTGAGCGACGCAGACACGCGTGTACGCGTGTGCCCGTGTCCCGGGTCTCAGGGAAGTCCAGCCCATACTGCCCTCCAGGGTGTCCTGGGGACAAAGCGGGGGCCGGCGGCCGGTGGGGTCCTCTGGGGCCCTGCACTCCCTCCACTTCCCGCTCAGCCGCCAGCCAGGGCCGGGCCTGGTACCTACAGGAACTGAATGTGCGCGGGGCGCCCAGGGCTCCTGCGCCAGAACTGCAGGCCTCCCAGTGCCAGGACGCAGAGCAGCATGGGGACCAGGATGAGGGCCACGTGCAGCCGCCCCGGGGGCGGGTCCTGGGCCGAGCGCAGGTCCTGGGCCGGGAGGGGGTCCTGGGCCAGGAGGGGGTCCTGGGTCCCTATGGCAGCAGGAATCAGGGGGGTGGCCACGGCCACCTGGAGCACCCCCAGGGGGACAGCACCCCGGCCAGAAGCCCAGGGACAGACAGTGTGCAGGAAACAGGTGTTCAGGCGCCCGTGGGGGGCCGGGGCTCCACCCCTGCAGCTCTGGAGCACACTTACCCCAGGAGGGCGTGGAAGGCAGCTCTGGAGGCTCTGCAAGGAGACAAGGGTGGTCAGGGAGGCCCCGGGGGGCCGGCCTGAGGTGGCCCCTCCTCCCCACCCAGCCCAGGGCAGGGCTCACTCCCCCCACACCCCCCAACCTCCCTCAGGCCAGGCGTGGGGGTGAAGGCCGGGGGGGGGGGGCGGGGAGAGGCTGTGGTGACTTCAGTGCTGAGCAAAGGAATATGGCGGGGTGTCGAGGGGGACTTAGGGGACGAGGGGCAGAGCTCCTGGGCGGACAGGACCAGGGAGGGTGTCCGAGCACAAGGGGGGCCCTGGAACTGAGGGGGCTGGTGTTCTAGGAGGTCACAGGGGGGCACAGAGTCAGGGAGAGGCCAGGGGTTGGGGTGCTCTCAGCTGATTGGGTCCATTTTCTCACTGAACCGAAGTGGGCGGGTCTTAAAGGAGCAAGGGGACAGGGCGGTGGTCAGAGAGGAGGCCCGATGCAGGGTGGACAGTGTCGGGGGCACTGGACACAGAGAGAAATCGCAGCGGCTGCGGGGACGGGACAGGAGGGGAGAGGAGGGAGGCTCCCCAGGTCTCGGGGGGAGTCGGGGCCCCACCCTCACCTGAAACGTTCAGGGTGGTGTATTTTAGCTCTCTCTGGCGCCCCAGGAGAATCCAACTGTAACGCCCAGCCTGGCTGTCCTGGGCTTCTTCTGTCACCATCTTCGCTGAGCATCCCTGCACACAGAGCCGCCACCCGTCCCGGGAAGAGCACCCCGGGGTGGCCTGGGTGAAGATGGGCTGGCAGTCCTCCCGGCCGGGGGCCCGCAGGCAGACCATGACTTTGCGGATGGGGTGGGAGCTGTTGCAGGTCATCTCGGCCCGTGCCCCCCTAGTCACCACCACGCTCTTCGTGCAGACGGGGTTGTCCCAGATTGGGGTGGTGACATTCACATGTGACCACTGCTGGGCCTGCAGCTCCGGAGAAGGACACCTACCCCAGGGGGGCATGGAGGGCAGCTCTGGAGGCTCTGCAGGGAGATAAGGGTGGTCAGGGGTCCCCGGGGGCCGGCCTGAGGCAGCCCCACCTCTCCACCCGGCCCAGGGCTGGGACCACGCCCCCCACAGCCCCCCCTCAGGCCAGGCGTGGGGGCGAAGGGGGGTGGGGGTGGGGGTGGGAGAGACTGTGGAGACTTCAGTGCTGAGCAAAGGAAGAGGGGCGGGGTGGCAAGGGGGACTTAGGGGGCATGAGCTTCTTCCTGAGTCCCCCACTGCAGCCCCCTCTCCTTCCCCCACTGCAGCCCCCCGCGCCAGAGAGAGAGAGAGAGAAAGAGAGAGAGGTGTCAGACTCACCTCCTGCCCCGGCGCCCTGGGCGGTGAGTGTGAGCAGCAGCGCCCAGAGGAGCATCGTGGAGCAGGGAGGAGGTGCTGAGTCTGCGTGGCCAGCAGGGCCTGAGGCCTCAGGGTCCTGGGTCCTCCCTGGTTCTCCCTGGATGGAGGGAAGCCGTGGGTCCAAGGGCGACACGGGCCGGCCGGGGCAGGCGGGGCCGGGCTCCCGACCACGGTGCCAGCGCCTACCCCTGCCCAAGCAGCCGCCCCCTGCCCGGCGCCTCTCCAGGTGCACACGCCGCCGCTGTCAGACAGAGGGCAGGGGGACAGGGAGCGCATCCCTGGGAGCGGGACCTGCTTCTTCCTGGGGTTCACCCTTCCGGTTCCAGAATAAGACTCGCACAAGTGCCTGGTGGGGTGTGTGGGGTGGGGGGGCAGGCGAGGGGGACACTCAGCCTCGGGGGCCCTGGCCTGGCACCACCCTGCCCACCGTGGGCGCCCAGCCCGGCCCACTCCCACGTCCAGCGCCGGGCGCGGGGACACTCGGCTCCCTCACTCGCCGGAATGGACCGGAAGCTTCTTCCGAGAAACTCGCAGCTGCGACAGCGCCGACCCCACTTCCTGTGGAGCCAGGGACCATGTGGCCACGGGGGCATGTGACGTCTACCCCGAGTGCTAAGAACTACTTAAAAGCGCTTGCGTCGACCTGGGAGCCAGGAGGTCACGGCTCATCTCCGGGTCAGGGCAGGTGCCCAGGTGAGGGGCTCAGTCCCCAGTGGGGGGCGTGCAGGAGGCAGCCAATCAATGAGTCTCTCTCATCGTGGATGTTTCTCTCTGTCTCTCCCTCTCCCTTCCTCTCTGAAATCAATAAAAATGTGTTTAAAAAATAAAGTGCTTTAAAATTGCTTGTCAGACCATTTGTTGACCCTTTGATTAAAAAGAAGACTTTTGGGGGGCAGGCAGGGCAGAGGGGGTCGCCGGGGAAGGAAAGGGGACATTTGTAATTCTTTCAATAATAAAGATAATCCCTGACCGGTGTGGCTCAGTGGGTACAGCGTCGGCCTGCAAACTGAAGGGTCCCGGGTTCGATTCCAGTCAAGGGCATGTACCTTGGTTTCGGGCACATCCCCAATAGGGAGTGTGCAGGAGGCAGCTGATGGATGTTTCTAACTCTCTATCCTTCTCCCTTCCTCTCTGTATAAAATCATTGGTTTTGTCGGACTCCCTGAGCGCCCCCCGCCCCCGCCCAGAAGCGTCTCTGTTAGCGTGTTAGCGTCTGTGTGCCGCAGCGCGTGAGCCGCGCACACACATTATCACGGACTAAAGTCCACCGAGGGTTCAGGGGTCAGTCCTGGGCTGTCCTCTGCCCAGCACGGCGGCCTCCTGCGCGGGTTCTCTGCCTTGGCGCCTCCTGGGTGCCGTGCTGGCCCCTCCCCAGCCCCCGGTGAACGCCCGTCTTTTCAGAGCCTCGGAGCCGCCCCTTCCCAGAAGCTCGCAGACTCGGGCCCCTGGGTTTTGCGTGGATTGTTTCTGACTCTTCTTTACTTATTGATTTGGGAGGAAGGGGGACAGAGACCCCAACCTGCTGTCCGCTTACTTCTGCGCCCCTTCTCCTTCCCTCTGGGAAAGGGAAAGCGAAAGGAAAGGCCGGGCGGGCCCCAGAGGCAGAGCGCCCGTCGGTTGACTCTCATAGGTGCCCTGACCAGGGCTCGAACCCACAACCTTGGCAAATCTGGACGATGCTCTAACCGCTGAGCTACCAGCCACGGCCAGAATCACTGTTCTCACCCCGGAAGGATCTGACCGAGAACATGGCGCTGAGAGGCCCTTGGGCGCGAAGGCCGTGCTGACCCTGGCGGTCTGGCCGCACCCCTGGCTGGGGCCCTGGCACCAGCTGAGGGAAGACCCTGCCCGGCCGTCTGCCCCTGCGCCCGGGCAGCACCGGCAACAGGCCCGCAGGTGAGCAGGACACCAGGCACCTGCCCTCCCCTCTGGCCGCCGGCCGGGCCTGGAGGGAGCCGGCATCCCGGGCCCAGCCTCCTCTGCTCAAGAGCAGTCCGTGGGCCGCCAAGGCCCTGAGCCCCTGCGGGACCCCCACCTCGGTGTCTCCGGGGGAGCCCTGGCCTCGGGGGCACCACTTCTGCGCCTCAGACATTGGCGGGCTCCTCGGCCCTGACACCTCCGGGGCCTCGGCCTGGACCCCGGCAGAGCCTTGGCCCCACATTTGCGGGGGAGTCGGACGCGGGTCCCACTGGCCCTTTGCGGAGGGGCAGACACGCTCCCCAGGCCCGTCCACGCCAGCCCCACAGAGGGGAAGGCAGACCGGAGTGTGGGCAGGTGCCGCAGGGAACCGAAGCCGGAGGAGCCCGCGGCCACCACACTTCAGTCCACGGTAACGTGTCTGCCAGTGAGGGCCTGGCACGCCCGTCGCGAGCCCCGCGGCACGGAGGCGGCCAGGGCCTCTGCCCAGATGTGCACTCCTCCCGGGACCTGGGGACCCAGCAGGAGGTGGGCGCCCCCTGGCAGGCGAGGCCAGGTCTTCGGAGTCAGGGAGGAAACCCCCGCTTGGGACCTTCCTCTCCACACCTGTCCTGACGTGTCGGTGCCCATCCTTCCCGATAAACCCCCGTATTCCCAGCTCCAGGCCACCTTTCAGAAATGCTGGCTGAGTGAACGGACAGGTGGGCCTCACAGCCCCAGCCCTGGGAGCGCCAGCGGGGTCGGGGGACTCAGCCGGCTGAGCCGCCTCTTCCGTGCAGCCCTCCATGATCGCTCTGCAGCCCCCTGACCCCACCCACGCCCACGCGGGCACCCGGCACAGGGAGCGGGCCACCTCAGCTGAACTGGGCAGGTCAAAGGTCAGCCTTAGCTTCCCTGGACCAAACACCACGATGAGGCGAGTGACCCCAGGGAGGTGTGTCTGCGTGTCACAGGCTGACCGCACAGGTGGACTTTGGCAGGGAGAGTGTGTTGACAAGTGAAAGGAAAGCAAAAGAAGGGCGGCCAGGCCTCGGTCACAGACAGAAGAGGGCGGCCCAGCTGATGTGGCTCAGGGGCTAGAGCGTCGGCCTGTGGACTGAAGGGTCCCCCCACGCCCCGTTCAATTCCAGTCAAGGGCACAGGCCCAGGTTGTGGGCTTGATCCCCAGTGGGGGGCGAGCAGGAGGCAACCGAACAATGACTCTCATCATTATGTTTCTCTCTCTCTCCCTCTCCCTTCCTCTCTGACATCAGGAAGCTTAAAAAAAAAAGAGGGTGAACTCCAGAGACCTCACTGCCCGGCCAGGCCACCTTTGCTGTCGGGCATTTGCCTGCCACCTCCAGGCCCTGCCCGCCTCCCCATCCCCCTTGGTTTTCATGACACCACCCACCAGGGGTCCTCAAACTGTTTAAACAGGGGGCCAGTTCACTGTCCCTCAGGCCGTTGGAGGGCCGGACTAAAGTTTAAAAAAAAACTATGAACAAATTCCTATGCACACTGCACAGATCTTATTTTGAAGTAAAAAAACAAAACGGGAACAAATACAGTATTTGTATTTGCATGTGGCCCGTGGACCGTAGTTGGAGGACCCCTGCCACAGACCCTGCATCCTAATGCCTGTATGACGTGGACTCGGTCTCAAACATCGTTATCTCCCTGAGCCTCTCCCCAGCAAACGCCCTGCGGTCACGAGACGAGTTGTTTGTGTGCCGGCCCCTCCCTCACCTGGAGTCCCTGTGACCTGGTGTCCCCGTGGGCGTGACCTGGGGTGTCCCCATGGGTGTGAAGCGGGGCTCCCGCAGGGCAGGCCCAGCCAGGTGCAGGCTGCCCTTCCTGCTGCTCAAAGCCGGGCCCCTCTGAACCTGCCCCGAGGCCCTGACGCCCGCCCTCAGCCAGACACCCCCTGGCCACTCTTCCGACTCTCCCCAGAGCCCGCCTGCTGGTGGGAGCCCCGCATGACTGCAGAGTCTGGTAGAGAGACACACCGACACACCCCTCTGCCCCTAAACCGAAACCACCTTGGGCAGGTGCCACAGCCGCTCACAGCCCTTCGCCAGCTCAGCCAGCACCTGGTATTCGACCCAAACCACAGTGCCACCCGATGTGTCCGAACCACCCGCCCGCACGCACACGGACGGCCTGAGACCCACCAGGCGTCCTGGAGCAGGCGGCAGGGGCGGGCGGCTTTGAGGTGGAGTGAGCTTGGGTGCTGGGCAGGGAGGCGGGTCACCAGCCTGTGACTGTCCAGCAGCCCCTCAGAGACTTCTGGGGGGACCCGCAAAGCGAGGGAGTCCACCTGGGGGCACGGGGAGCCCGGGAGGATGAGCAGCAGGGACTGGCCTGGGCCTGCGAGGAGCTGGGGAGACCGGGCACTGAAGGTGTCTGGGCACCTTCTCCGGCTGAGAACAGCTGCTCGGGCGCCCGGTCCTGGCGGGAAGGGGGCCAGGGAGGAGGCGGCAGCGTCCCAGGCGTGGTGCCAGCCTGCGTGGGGGACCTCTCGCCGCGTCTCAGGATTTATTAGGAAGAAATGCGCTCCACCTCTGAATGTCACTCGGTGGTGTAAGTATGTCCCTGCGATATTTGGGACGCACTTATATTTAAAAAGGCGGAGGGACCCAGGCAAACCAGCTCCTCACAGCCTCTGCCGGGCTGTCCCCACAGCCTGGCGGCCACCCTGTCCCCCCATCCTAGTTCCTGTCGCTAGAAGCACATCCCCCCCGCCAAGCAGTTTTCATTCTTCAGGGCACCACCCTTGGGGGGCCGAACTCACAGACATGAAAGGGGCAGTGCGCCCCACGCACCCCTTGCCTAGGGCAGTTCCGGCGGTTCACGTTGTTTTACCGACGTTTGTTTGTGAGTGTAGGTGCTGTGCGCGCACCCCCAGGAGTGCCCATGCGTGCGTGTGCGCCAGTGTGGGCGCAGGTGCGTGCCTGAGTGCGCACCCCGACCCCGCTCGGCGCAGGGCACATCTCTGACCCCCCCAGAGCCGGGCCACGGCGACGCAGCAGCTCCGTCCTCCCCCCTCCCGGGCGGGCACCCTGCGCCCCGGGCAGGTCTGGCACTGGGAGCCCCGTCTTGGCGGCAAGAGGGGAGTCCCGCGCACGCTCTTCGGCGACCCAGAGTCCAGGGAACCCCTCCAGACGCGGAGCCGCGTCCCGCCCTCCGAGCCCCGCTCCCGTCCGTGCGCCCCTCACCTGCCCGGCCGGCCCGCGCCTGCTCGATGTCCGGCAGCCGCTGGTCTGCGCGGAGCCGGGACCGGGAGGAAAGCTGGCGGCTCCAGGGCGGGGCCGCGGAGGCGGAGGCGGAGGCTGCGGGGGGTGAGGCTCCAGGGCCGGGAGGGGCTGCCCCAAGTCCCAGAGGCAAGGAGGCCCGGGTTATGGGAAGTCACTGGAGTTGCGGGAACTGCCCAGGCCATCGGGAAGGAAAAGTGTTACTTGTTGGCACCGAGTCCCGCATTAGGTCTCATCTCCCGGCGTTAGAGGGGGCGCTGGGGAACGCCCCCCAGGACCGTGCAGGCTGAGGATTGTGGGAAATGCGGTTGGGTTCCCCTGGGGGTGCCGGGGCGTGCGGGAGGGAGTCAGGTGCTCCCTGAACAGGGGGCACCCCCGACCCCACCCGCCTTGGGCGCCGGGGAGGCTGTGCGCTCAGGCCCTGGAGGCCCCGTGCAGGTCCCTGGGGGGTGCAGGGTGCGGGGGGGGGGGGGTGAGCCCTGCGCTCCGCCTGCAGGTGGGTGTCGTTTTGTTAATCCTCCCGGAGGTACTTTCCCAGTTGCTTCTCCGAGAGCTCGGAGGAGGAGGAGAGGGTGAGAGAGAGAATGGAGGGGTGGCAGTTGGATGGAAAGGACAAAGTCCCCCGGGATGTCCCGAAGGGTTAGCCTTGGGCAGAAGGAACGAGGCAGGGTCCTCACAGGACCCCCCACAGCACCTGTGCAGGGTGACGTGCTGCCCCCCAGAGCAGAGGCCCTGGCCCACCCACAGGACACAGAGGCCCTAGAGAGGGGCCCCCCGGGACCAGAATGCCGCCCAGGTCCTCTCTCAGGCCCCAGGGGCGGGTTTGGGGGGCTTGTCCCTGAGGCCGCCTCCCAAGTCGGCTGCCCTTCCCTCCAGCAGAGGCCCCTCCGTCAGCGCAGCTGCAGGTGGGGCAAGTCCCTGGGGCTGTGCAGGCAGGAGGGCAGTCTGTCCCTCACAACCAGGTGCTGCGGGTGCGAGGCCGGTCAAGCAGTTCATCCGAAAAGGGACCGGCTCGTTCTGCAGCCGCACAAACCCCTGGTCCTGGTGCCTGGAACCAGCTGGTGCCTCCCTGGGCTCCTGTGTCCTCCCGCGTGGACGTGTAACTTAGCATTAGCAGGACTGTCCTGTGCAGACACGCACATGCACACGCACACGCATCCATCGCGGGTACCTTTCCTGGTCTGTGGGCGCGGGCGAGGCTCCTCCGCCCTGCACACCTGCCTCCCGGGCGTCTCCCTGTTTGTCCGGAGCCACAGCCGCATCACGCGACGTGTGCAGTTTCACTTTCCTGAGGAGCTGGGATTTTTCAGATTTCCGTCACGATTTCCTGTTGAACTAAACGCACCATCAGCAGCTTGTTCTTAACGTTGCAGGAGCGCGGCGATGGCTACCTTCAGTTCCCGCTGCCACCTCCTCTAGCCCCGTCTTCCTCCTCTGCATCCCCCTTCACTGGCTGCAGCTCTGTGCCTCGATGGTCCTGCACCCCATCCACTGTTGCACCCCCTCCTGTCCTCTGATGACTGAAGCGAGCTCTGGGGTCCCGTCAGGGTCAGTGAGGGGTGCTGATCTCGCACACACTCGTGGCTTCTATCAGCTTCAGCATCCATCACTGAGGCTGGGTTGGAATCGCACCAGGACAGGGGATTAGCAATTTCTCCTTGTAGCCCTGGCCTGTGTGCTCAGTGGTTAGAGCATTGGCCGGTGCTCCAAAGGGTCGAGAGTTCGATTCCTGGCCCCAGTTGGGGTGAGTGCAGGAGGTAACCATTGATGTTTCTCAAATTGATGTATTTTCCTCCCTCCCTCCCATTCTCTCTAAAAATCAATGGAAAAGATGTCCTTGGGTGAGGATTAACAAAAATAAATAACATTTCTCCTTGCAATTCTAGCAATATTCAATAATCTATTTGGAAGTTATTTTATTTGATGCATAAATGCGTTTTTAAATTTATCGGTTTGAGAGAGAGAGGAAGGGAGAGAAGCAGGGATTTGTTGTTCTACTTATTTATACACTAGAGGCCCAGTGCACAAAATTCGTGCACAGGTAGGGTCCCTGGGCCTGGCCAGCGGTCAGGGCTGATCCGTGGGGTGACCGGCTGTCACCCGCCTTGGCTGGCCTGGGCTGTGGGCTGTGGGCAGCTCCTGCGTTGAGCATCTGCCCCCTGGTGGTCAGTGCATGTCATAGCACCCTGTCCTTCTGCCCTTCAGTTGATTAGACTTTTATTATACAGGATTCATTGGTTGACTCTTTTTAAAAATATATATTTTATTGATTTTTTTTTACAGAGAGGAAGGGAGAGGGATAGAGAGTTAGAAACATTGATGAGAGAGAAACATCGATCAGCTGCCTCCTGCACACCCTCTACTGGGGATGTGCCCGCAAAAAAGGTACATGCCCTTGACCGGAATCGAACCTGGGACCTTTCAGTCCACAGGCCAATGCTCTATCCACTGAGCCAAACCAGTTATGGCTGATGATTCTTTTAAAAAATGTCTTTATTGATTTTTAGAGAAAGAGGAAGGGAGAGGGATAGAGAGAAAGAAACATCAACGAAAGAGAAACATCATCGATCAGCTACCTCCTGCATGCTCCCTACTGAGGATTGAGCCAGCAACTGACCACGAATCGAACCAGTGACCTCTTGGTTCCTGGGTGAACCCCACGCTGGGCTGTGGTCTTGACCCCCCCACAGGGGCATAAGGAGGAGGTCATGTCTGTCCTTGAAACCATGAGGCAACTCCAACCCTTCCTGACCATCCTGCTATACCCCCACTTCCCACCCACTCCCTGGGCCTGGCCTCCCTCTGGTCCCCAAACGGCAAGACCCCCCCTTGTCTGGTCCTCTGAGCTCAGGGGTCCTGCGTGACGGGCCCAGCTGGGCAGGCAGGAAGCAGGCGCAAGGGGAGTGGCATGTGGGTCCGCCTAGGGTAGCGGGTCTGAGCCAATGCGGCCTGTCCAAGGCCCAGTGGGGCCTGCGGTGCTTTGCTCCCAGGGGGCCTGGCCTGCACCCAGACCCCACCAGGCACAGGGTATGTGGAGCTGAGTGTGGGGTCCAGAGCCACTCCCATGGGATCCTCACCCACAGAGGCCTGGCTCCCCCTCGGCTTTGACAGCAAACACCCACTCCTCTGTCCTTAGTATTTGCTGGACTGTGTCACTTGGCAAACATTAGCCGGGGCTAGGGGAGTGAGGGTTGGAGGGGGAGACAGGGCTGGGGGGAGACAGGGCTGGGGGAGACAGGGCTGGGGGGAGACAGGGCTGGGGGGAGACAGGGCTGGGGAGACAGGGCTGGGGGAGACAGGGCTGGAGGGGGAGACAGGGCTGGGAGGAGACAGGGCTGGGGGAGGCAGGGCTGGGGGAGACAGGGCTGGGGGGAGCCGGGGCTGCGGGAAGATGGGGCTGGGGGGTGATGGGGTTGGGGGAGGTGAGGTTAGGGGGTTACGGGGCTGGGGGAAGATGGGGCTGGGGGGTGATGGGGCTGGGGAGCCGGGGCTGGGGGAGACAGGGCTGGGGGAGACAGGGCTGGGGGAGCAAGGGCTGGAGGGGGAGACAGGGCTGGGGGGGAGATGGGGTTGGGGGGGAGGTGAGGTTAGGGGGGTTACGGGGCTGGGGGAAGATGGGGCTGGGGGGTGATGGGGCTGTGGGAGCCGGGGCTGTGGGAGCCGGCTCCCTCCTCCCAGGGACCCACTACCGTGATGGGCTTGCATTGTGTTTACAGCGCCCGCCCGTCCAGGTCAGAGCCTCAGTAGCCGCACTTTCCTCAGATGCCCTCGTCCTGCCACAAGAGTCACGCGTGGGCCCCGATGGGGCCGTCACACCCCATCAACCTCTGGCTTTGGCTGCCTGCCTCCAATTCCCCAAACTGCCTGGGAACCAGGACGTTCTGTGGGAAGACACTCACCCCAACTTATCTGCAGGGTGGGCGGGTTCCAAGGGATGTGCCCTTCGACCCGAGGCCCTTCTGGGAGACCCTCCTCCAGCCCGAGCCTGGGGAGAGGACGAGGGAGGTTCCAGAAGCAGCTTGGAACCAGCGGTTCTGACCCAGGGAGACTCCGGGCCAGACCGGGGCCGGGGGAGAAAGACCTTCTCCAGGGCGGCTAGGTCCAGGGGAGGGTCCTGGGAGTCCGTGTGGGAGGGGCTGGAGGAGGCGAGCTGGAAAGGAAAAGCGTTCCCACCCCCACCCCTCAGCGCTCCAGCGCGTTTTCACACCCACAGCAGGCGATCCCTCAGCTTTCTCACACACCAGCGCTCCTGGCCCCGGGCTGTGCTGGGGAGGCGCTGGGATTAGTCACCAAGGCCATGTGACTGGCACGGCTCCTGTCTGTCCACCTTCAGGGTGATCTGGCAATGGACTCGAACGCCCCCCGTCCTTGTCTGCCAGCCACCAGCACGTCTTCAGGACAAGCCCACAGAGGGGGTGCGGACTGCCTCCTCTGGGGGGTGCCGTGGGGGGGGTTGTGGGTCACTCTTGGCATTGGCTGCACCAAGTTCCCCTCCTGTGGGCCCGAGAACAGGCTGCAGTGTCTGTCACTCACCTGGTCCCCGCGCGGCCAGTCCTCTGTCTCCATCTCTGCCCGTCGCGCTCGGTGGCTCTGTCCTCACAGGGCCATGGGTCCAGGTGTCAGCGCCAGCAAAGCTCTGGACAGCCAGCCCAGGGTCCACCTGCCGCCCGTGTCCCCGGGGAGCCTCGCGGGGTCGGCGTGGAGCAGCCACGTGGGCCGTGTCCCGGCGAGGCCCTGGTCACTTCGTCTCTGGGTGCAGCTTCGTGGGGCCCAGCCGCCCTCTGCCGGGAGGAAGGGGCTCTGCGGGGCCGTGATGGGGTGACTGCCGGGAAGGCCAGCGGTTTCCGCGTAAGTGCCCGGCGTGAGCACCGCCTGCCCCACAGCGAGGTGGGCGCAGTTCTGGCCAAGAAGGTGGCCGTGCCGCCCAGGACCGGCACCCGGGTGGCCGAAGGGGCCCCCCACACTCTGGTCCGGAGCTGGCTGCCCGGCGGGAAGGGAAGCCTGAGCCGAGGCCCTGGCCCCACGTGTGGCGTGGGAAACGATTTCATGACTTCCTCCCCGAAGTGCGTCCTGACACCTGGGAACACGGCTTGCTTCACGAGTGGGCAGGCAGCGTAGGCTGCAGGCTGCACGCGTTTGTTTAATAGCTTCGTTCTTAGAGGTTTTCTAGGTAAAAACTGTTGGAATCAGGCCGACTCTTCTAAGAACCTCAGTCCTGTCCTTCGAGCCATGGACATAAAGTTGACTTTTAAACTTTTAGTTTGTCACCGAGAGACGCCGCTGGAACCGACGGGGAGGGCCGCGAGGCCGGGCGGAGGATGTGGGCGCCGTGTAGCCCAGCTCCCCAGCGCCGGACGCCTGGAGTCCCCACTTCCAAAGGGGAGAGTTTTCGGCTTCACCCACGGCCGCGCCCTCCAGGGCCCCGACCCGACCCGGCCGGGCTGAGTGCCACTTTCCCATGCTGCCTGGTGTCTTTGAACAGCTTGGGTGCTAAGGAGCTGGCGTTTTAAGCCGCGCCAGGTGACCCTGGAGTCAACCCTCTCAGCGTGACACGAGCATCGTGTCCGGCGTCTGCAGGCTGCCCAGCCCTGCCCCCCACGCGGGCCTCCTCCCAGTCCCCAGGGCAGAGAGCCCCCCAGGCTCTGCAGCAGCTCCTGCAGCCGAGGGCAGCGTTGGCCGGGATGCGGGGCCTGGACTCGGACAAGACACCGTGTGTCTCCGTTCCCGGGGGACTTTCCCTGGACTGGAGCCCAGCCGAGCGGCTGCACCCAGCGACGGGCCGTCAGCAACTTGGCTGCTCGAGGCCGAGACCCGCAGGGACAAGCCAGGCCCCTCCTCACTGGCCTCGCCCGCCTGGAGGTGAGCGCCCTGTGTGAGCCCCGCCTGTCCCGGGCCTGGCCCAGGCGAGCCCCAAACCGGCGTGACCGTCCCTAGAGCCCCCTTTACAAAGATCCGGACGGGGACCCAGGCCGAGCCCGGGCGGTGCTGCGGGCCGAGGGGGACCCAGGCCGAGCCCGGGCGGTGCTGCGGGCCGTGGCCGCACAGTTTCCTGGGAGTGTCATCAACGGAAAGTCACGACCCCACGACAGCGCCGGGGATCCAGCCGGACCCAGCCCTGCGCCCCGAAACCCAGGCACCTGCCCCAGCCCTGGGGGGCGTCCGCGGGCACACCAGGTCCCACTCGGACCCACTCGGCACGCGTGCAAATAGGCGCACAACCCGGCGAACACGCCTGCACCGCACCCTCGCACAGCCTCGCACGTGCTCACACCCGCCGCCGTCTCCAGGGCCTGGCCGCTCAGAGGGACGGGGTGGGGGGCTCCCCGGGGAGGGGCTGGGACCCCACCCGGACACAGACACGCCCTGCCCGCCTCACCCACCAGCCGGGGCCCTGTGGGGTGAGGATCCGGGACCCGGCTCAGGAGGCAGCACCGGGCGGGCTGCGGGCTCCGGACCGGGTCAGTTTGGGGCGGGGCAGTGCCGGCCCAGGGTCCACGCCGCGCGGGACGACCACCCGGGGGCGCTGCTGGCAAACGGCCCGTGGCTTCGAGTCCAGAGTCCACGGCCTGGAGCGATGTCGGGGCGCTGTCACTCGTTCCCCCACCCCCAGAGCCACGCGGCCTCTCCCACCCGCACGGTCAGGACACGCGCCTCCCTCCCGACTCCGGGTGGCGCCCCAGCCCGTGGCGGCAGCGGGAGGCGGGTCAGGACGTAACGGAGCCAAGAGAGGCCCTAGGACCGCGCCTTGCCTACCGGAAGGGGCGGCGAGGCGGCTCCGGTTCCAGACGGCGGCCCGGGCGGCGGGGAACTCGCCCAACTGCCCCCGGGAAGGGAAGCCCGTGGCGAACAGAGGGCGCCCGCGGCGATGGGGCGCGCCCAGGTCCCGCCCGGGCCCTCCCTCCCGCTCCACTTCGCGGTGAGCCCGAAGCTGCTTTCACAGTAAATCTCCCCAAATGTCCTTTCAAGCGAGTCTTTAAAGCCGAAGGGAACCAAGGCGGGGGAGGCATGGGAAGTGGAAGCAGCGCAACCGGCCGTCTCCGAGATGCACCGGGACCCGCTCGGGCCCCGAGAAGGATGAGGCCCCGGGTCGGGGCCGGGGGACCGGAGGGTCGGAGGGACGGACGGAGGGTCGGAGGGACGGGCCGCGGGGCCGGAACCGAGGCTAGAGGACGGCCTGGAACGGTCCGGCCGGAGGGAAGGTGTCAAGAGGCGCGGGACCTGCACGTGGCCGCGCAGCGGGAGGCGCTGACTCAGCAGTTTCGGGCGCGGTGGGCGGGGCCCCGCGGGCGTATGCAGATAGGCCCAGGGCATCATGGGAAACCAGCCTTTATATTCACAGGCGGCAGCCGCCCCTCCTTTCCCTGGGTCGCCCCGAGGAGGGAGGCGCCCATTGGGTGAGAGGGTCCCGGGAACATGGGGTGGGGGTACAGGGGTGGGGGGACGGGGAGGGGGAGGGGCGTTAAAGGGCCCGAACTGTCCGGTGTGGCCTGGGGCATCGGCTCAGGGGCTGGGTTCTGTGAGGTTCTGTCCGGTTCCATCTTGATTCCTAAGGGTCTGTCTGGTTCCATTAGGTCCTGTCTGGATCCGTCCGGTGCCGTCCGGTTTTGGCCGGTGCCATCATGTTCCCTTAGGTTTCATCTGGCTCCGGCGGGTGAGGCTGGTTGGGTGTTGGGGTCCCGGGCGGGCGGGTGGGGGAGGGGCCACGTGACTCAGGCCTGAGCCGCTGAACCGAGCAGAGCCCCTCCCCCCGCCCCCCCCCGCCCCTGCGGGTCCCTCCCGACCCGCCCGCCTGCCTGTAGGGGGCGCCTGACCTCCTGGGCTGCTGCTTTGCAGCGCTCCTGCGACCAGAGCAATTGCATCAGCTAAAGAAATTTCCAGACGTTCACCCTCCCCACTTCTGCAGGTCCCTGTGGATTTGGGACCCAGTTCGTCCCCCCACCCCACACCCCTGCACAGGAACCCCTGGCCCTCCTCCCTGCCCCCTGCGGTCCCCGCAGTGCTGTCCACCCAGGAGCAGGCCGTGCCGCCACGTGCAGCCCGGGCAGCGAGCGGCCTGGCCGGGAGGGCGTGTCCCAGCGCCCCGCGTTCTGGTGGCAGCTCCAGCGGCGGAACCAGCTGGGCTCTGCTTCCCCGCTTCACGCTCCTCTTCCGGAGCCTTGAGGGGGCCCTTGACGGCGGGAGCCTGCGAGGAGGAGGACTGGGACCCGAGCCGGCGCCGCACCCCGGGACGGGGCCAGGGGCGGGGCCGTCCCCGGGGATGGGGCCCAGCCGGTGGCAGGGCCGGGATCAGCCCGAACAGGGCGGGCCTGGGGACTGGGGCTCGGACACCCTGGCGTCAGACCCCGATGAGTCCGAAGAGCTGGGCCTGATGCCCACCGAGCTGACCCCCCAAAACGCGGCACCGCTGGGCCTGGGCCCCGAGCACGCTGACTGGACCCAGGGCCCCCCCCCGGAGATTTGGGGGGGTTCCTACCTGCTCCCACTGGCCGAGCCCCTATGTCTTACCGCAGAGTCCCCCCCCCCCCAGATCCTGCCCCCAGGGGAGCCCATGCTGGAGCTGGTCGCCACCAGGAGGTGGACCTTGCACTGGCCGACACCTGGCTGCTGCGCCTGCCCGCCGTGGCCATGGTGGGCGCCCCCCCCCCAACCTGCCTGCGGCACATGGCGCCGTGGTGGGTCCGGAGGACGCCAGGGCCGCCCTGGAGCCTGCTGCTGGGGCCCAACCGCCGGTGTGCGCTGCGGCTCCAGAGCCAGGCCGGGCCAGCACCTGAGCGCGTGGCGGCCGAGCGTCCTGGAGAGCTGCCCACCAGGCCACGGTGCCCAGCTGGTCCCTGCAGGCACCGCCCTGCTGATGAGGGGGTTCAGGGTCCTCTCTTACTCTCCCTGGAACAAAACAGGCAGAGGAGGACGACCCGGGATCTGGGCCAGAGGCCTCCCCAGGGCAGGGTCCTGGCTTCACTGGGACCGACAGCTGGGGGCCCAGGAGAGCCTGGGCCCTGAGGGAGCTTCCCAATTCCAGCCCCTCAGCCCCAGGCCACCGGAGCCTGGGAAGGACAGGAGGCTGCCCCTCCTCCCCGGCCAGGGCAGCCCTTGGCCAGGGACGGGGACTTGGGCCTGTGGTGGGAGGACAGGGTGTGGCCTGGGGACTGACCCGTTCTCAGCGGGAAGCAGCACCCATGTCCTGGGGACGCTCACGGAGTTAGAGTGACTGTGGCGCAGGTGTGTTTGTGGCTCGAGGACCCCTGCCCACCTGCCCTGGCCACGGGAGAGCTGTCCCGTGGGAGGTGACCCAGTTTCAAATGTTGGCTATTTTATGCAGTTTGACCATTTGGTTCCTGTTTCTTTGTATGTTGTTTTTTGTTAAATAAAACGAGCATTTTGCATCAAAGCCTTGGAGTCATCCTCAGGTAGTCCCAGCTGATGGCCTGGGTGGCCCCGGGGGAGGCGGAGAGGTGAGGGCTCTGGTCCATCGTCGGGTTCCAGGTGGGGGTTGTTTCACGGGGGTTAGCACGTCACACGTCACGGGGGTTAGCACCTCGCGTATAAACAAAAACACAGCCTCGGAGGAGGGCCGTGTGGAGCAACGAGAGTGCTCCTGGCATAAAACAAACCCACAGGCTGAGCCAGGTAGAGGGTGCTCACCCTGTTCCTGAGACAGAGGCTCCGGCGGAGGCAGCTCTGCAGGTCTGGTCGGCGCGGGGCGGGGAAGAAGCTCTTGATTGGCAGCTTCTGCTTGTCAGGGACCCATCTGGAGGCTCCCACAGTCCAATTCAGGGGGGCTCTCACTGCTGCGTAAGGGGTGACAGACCAGCAGACCCTCTTACTGACTTGTGTCTGCGGGTCCCACATCGCGAAGGCAGCCAATGCTCACTGCATGGGACCAGGCGGGAGCGCGGAGCTGGTCGAAACTTCAACAAACCCCACAGTTCTGCGTGCACTTAGAGCCTCGGACGTGCCCAGCTCCCCCCAAAGGGGCCCAGCCTGGGGGCCCCAGGACCCCTGGAGGGGCGGCCACGGGGTCCTCTAGGTGCCCACAAGGGCCGGTCCTGGGAGAAGGCAGTGCTGTGGGCACTTGAAAATCTCGCTCTGCATTTCAGCCTCCCAGGGGGCGCTCCTGGGCATGAAGTGCTCACTACTCCATGGTTGGTGGCTCCAGCCCCACAGGATCTGCCCGGCAGGCACGCAGGACCCACCTGCCCTTCCCTCCTGTGCCAGTGCCCCTGGGAGACGGCCGTGGCCTGAGGCTCTGGGGAGTCGGGACAGGAGGCCAGGAACAAGCTGTCCTGGAGGGTGGGGAGCAGCCCCTGCCCCCCGCTCTTGGTGGATGCTGTCCTTGGCCCGGGGTCACCTGTGTGTCCTGACGGGCCCTGTGGGCTCATGTCCGGCTGGGCCCCTCGGCCGCTGACCTGCGCCGGGTTCCTAGAGGCTTCCGAGTGACCTGGGCGTGACCTGGTCGGTGAGGCCGGTCGGCCTGAGTCCCCTGCCCGGTGAGACCTGCTGAGTGCACCTGTCCAGAGCTTCGGAGGGGTGACTCCGGCCGCCTCTCGGGTCGGGTGGTGCCCGGAGTCCCAGGGCCGCTGGATGTCATGCATGAAAGGACCAGGCAGTTATGAAAGCAGCAGCCCTGGTCACAGTGGCCAAGGTGGAAGCAGCCCATGTCCACCCAGGGGGTGAGCGAACACCGGTCCATCCGAAAAGGGGCGCGGGTTCCACCTTGGAAAGAAGGCGACTCCGCCCGCTGCAGGCGGCTGAGCCAGGGGGCGGTGCCAAGTGAGGGAGCCAGGCATTGAAGTTCAGATGCGCAGGGACAGCCAGGAGGGTGTCCCCAGGGGCCAGGGGCGGAGCGGGGGGGCTGGTGTTAAAGGCGACAGAATTTCCTTTTGGATGAGAAGGTTTTGGAAACGGATCGTGGCGATGGTTACACAACATTGTGAATGTCATGAAGGCCACTGGGCAGAGGTCCAGCCTGGGTCTCAACCCCCTCCAGGTCCAGGGGTGTTGGGGGTGGGGTGCAGACACCCTGGGAGAGGGAGCGGGTCTGGAGGTGCCTGCACCCCATCAGCTGCCACCCCACAGTCTCATCAATGTCTCCTCAGACCCTCGATGAGGCCGCGCCCTATTGCCCTTGGTCAGAGCCTTGGGCACCTTGCAGTCCTGGCGCCGCCCAGCGTGCCCCCACCCCCGCGCCCCCACAGTGTCCCTCTGCGGTGCGCCCCCACCCTCCTCCTGCCCCTCCTGCTTCTCCAGCACCAGCAGCCTGTCTCCCTTCGGTCCTGCGCCCTCTCCCCGCCCTCTCCTGGCACCCCCACCCGGTTATTAATATCCATTCCCATCCGGCTGGCGCAGGCAGTGTGCAGTCCCAGCGGCCGGCTGGCGGGAGCCCCACGGGTCAGGAAGGCACTCAGCTCGGCCGTCGAGGCGGGACGGCAGCCGGACTCCCCTCAGTCACGAGTCCGGGACCCTCACGACCCGGTGTGGCTGCAGGAACTCGACCTGCTCCGAGGCGACAGAGGTGAGCGCAAGGGGCATCCGGTGCGGGGTGGGGGGTGGAGTGCGGGGCGATGGAGGTCCCTGGAGCCTTAAGTGTGTGTGTGGGCTCAGCGGGGCTTGGCGTGGCTCTGGGGGCTCCAGGGTCTCCGGAGCGCGGTCCCCAGCAGCCACCTGGAGATGCGAGGCGCCTCCCGGGCGCTGGGACCCCGCCCATGCAGCTCGGCTTCCCGGCAGCCCCGTGGGGAGGCTCCGGGACTCAGCAGGTCAGAGGGGTCCCCTGCTGGCTGCGCGGGGTCCTGGGCAGTGTCCTGCACCCCAGGCTCCAGGCCCCGCACTGGGGGCCCAGGTGCCGCCGGTGGGTCGTCAGCCTGGACGCAGAGGGGAAAGCCTGGAGCCAGTGTCACCGGTTGTGGATGTGGGCCATCCAAGGGCCTCCCCTCCGTTAAGTGTTCCCGTGTTTTAAGCCTTTTTTTTCTTATGAAGATAATTCTCAGACATCTGAGGGGTGCAATTCCCTGAGTTTTTTAAAAATTAAATTGAATATAGAGCATCGATTAAAAAAATTTTTTTTCCCTCCAGGAATGTCAGGCTACAGGCCATTCTTAGCACTGAGCCTAGAAATAGCCACTTCCTCCGTGCCCTGGTGTTATAGGTGCAGCCCCCGCAGGGCAGCAAAATACATTTTTATTGATTTCAGAGAGGAGAGGAGAGGGAGAGAGAGAGAAACATCCATGATGAGAGGGAATCACTGATCCGTTGCCCCTGCACGCCCCACTTGGGGGATCGAGCCCGACACCCCGGGCATGTGTCTGTGTGAACTCCTGGTTCATAGGTCGACGCTCAACCACTGAACCACGCTGCTGGGCTGATCCGCACCCGTAATGGGTACCTTTTCCTGCAGGACACGGTGACCTCTGCAGGGATGGCCCTGAGCCCAGAGCCCACGAGCAGGTCCCCCATCCTGGCTGCGAGGGGCGGTCCCACGGCCGAGCCGCCCGGCAGCCTCAACGCGTCCCTGAACAGCTCGTGGGCCAGCTCCGCGGGGCCCAGCTCCCTGGAGGACCAGGTGGCCACAGGCGCCCTCGGGGTGGTGCTCCTGGCCATGGGCACGGTGGGCGTGGCGGGCAACGTGTACATCCTGGTGGTCCTGGGCCGCTTCCCCCGCGCCTCGGCTTCCCTGCGTGTCTACGTGGTCAGCCTGGCGCTGGCCGACCTGCTCTACCTGCTCAGTGTCCCCTTCGTGGTGGCCACCTACGTCTCCCGCGAGTGGCACTTCGGGGACGCGGGCTGCCGCGTGCTGCTCAGCCTGGACCTGCTGACCATGCACGCCAGCAGCTTCACGCTGGCCCTCCTGAGCGGCGAGCGCTGCGCGGCCGTGCTGAGGCCGCTGGACGCCGCACGCCGGCCCGGGCGCTACCGCAAGGCCCTGGCGCTGGGCGCATGGCTGCTGGCGCTGCTGCTGGCGCTGCCCATGGTCCTGGCCGTGCGGCTGGTGCCCAGGGGCGGCAAGGGCGTCTGCCGGCCGGCCTGGGGCCCGCGCACCCACCGCGCCTACCTGACGCTGCTCTTCGGCACCAGCATGGTGGGCCCCGGCCTGGCCATCGGGCTGCTGCACGCGCGCCTGGCCCGGGCCTACTGGCAGGCGCAGCGCGCCTCCTTCCCGCGGGCGCGGCGGCTGCCCGCCCCCCGGGTGCTGCGCCTCGTCCTGGGCATCGTGCTGCTCTTCTGGGCCTGCTTCCTGCCCTTCTGGACGTGGCAGCTGCTGGCGCAGTACCGCGGGGCCCCGCCGCTCCCGGCCCGCGGCGCCCGCCTCGTCAACTACCTGACCACCTGCCTCACCTACGGCAACAGCTGCCTCAACCCCTTCCTCTACACGCTGCTCACCAGGCACTTCCGGGACTTCCGCAGGCGCCGCCCGGGCCGCCAGGGCGGGGCCTGCACCTGAGCTCCAGTGCGGGCGGGGTGGCCATGGCCCCTCGCAGCCCCACCCCTGGCGACAGCCCCTTCCTCTGCCACTGATGTTCCAGGCCCCGCCCTCCCGTGGGCACAAGCGCTTTTATAATAAAGAGCAGCCGCTCCCTGTAAACTTGGGTTAATGATGGCCCCCGTGGCAGCGACGCTGTCACATCTGCAGGACTGGGCTGTGGGCAGCCCGGGTGGGGCCAGCACAGTGCCCGCCAGAGGCTGGGGGAGGGAGCATCGGCTGCACCCAACCTTCCTCTGGGGAGGGGGCCCTGAACCTGGGCTGTCCCTCCTGAGCACGTCCATGGGAGGGGTAGCCAGCAGGGCCCAAGAGCGAGGAGGTCATCGTGGCCATGGTCACTCGACCACCTTGGTTCTGTGGACCATCTGCAACCCTTTGGCCAGTCCCCTGCCCGGGCCCCCTGTCCCTGGGAAGGCACTGCTAGGGCCCCCTGTTCCTGGGCAGGGGGGCCAGTGGAGGGTGTGGGAACCGAGGGTCGGGGGAGGGGACGCTCCATCCACGTCCAGCCCTGGCTCCAGGGCAGCTGGTCAGCAGCAGGGACAGGAGGGCTGCCTGCCGTCCGACAGAGGAGCACATGGAGGAGAGGGAGCCCAGGGTGATGGATGAGTTCCCTCGGCACTTAAATGTCATCCACCCACACGCAGACCTGCGGATGAAGAAGCAAAACCCCAAAGCCAGGCTCAGCCCCCGGCAGTGGGCGTCCAGTGCTCACAAAACCCCTGACCGCCGCCCCAGGCCCCCCTGCTGTCCACCACAGGGGTGCTCGGGCTGCCCGGGTCTTTAGAAGCTTCCGGGCCAGTCTCCAATGTTCAGTTCCCCCGGGGTGTGTGGAGGGAGGGTGTCTGTCTGTCCCTGCTGGAGTGCAGGTCACCCAGAAAAGCAGTGAGGCCCATGGTCAGGAGCCGGGGCCAGTGTGGCGTCCTCTGAGGCCCTGGCCATCCTGGCGGGCGGCTGGGCTCGGGAAGACCATCGGACCCAGGAGTGTGGCCGGGACGAGGCGCCTTCCACAGGGTCATCGAGTCCGGAAAAGGGGAAGGAACACACAGCGACTGTCCTCCCAGTGAGGAGGGGAGGCTGGGAAGCCAGCCCAGAACCCAGGCCCTCAAGGAAGAGATCGATACATTTGATGATGCGAGTCACTTAAACCCCAACGCAGAGCAAGACACCGGAGGCAGGCAGGACGGACCGCGCACGGCAGGGGCGCTGCGCATCGAAGGCGGGTCGGGGTCTGCCGGGGCCAGCGCTCCCACTGCTGGGTCTGCCCTGCAGTGCGATGTGGCGACAGGTCTGAGGGGAGGTGCTGGTCTCGGCATCAGTTTAGGACTCGGAAGCCCTGCGCGTGTCCGGTGGGTTAGGACGTGGCCACCAGGCGGGGAGGGCTGCGTTCTGAGTTACAAAGGCGTCGCCCGAAGGACTGATCAGGGGACAGACCTGAGGATGTTGGTAAATGGCAGGCGGATGGACTGCCGTCTGCGACCTCCAGGGGACACGAGCCAATCAGGAGCGAGGCTGTGCTGAGTGTGTGTGTGTGTGTGTGTGTGTGTGTGTTCCTGTGAGGAACGGGAGCCCTGGACACACTGACCACTCAGAGGATGTCTCATCAATGTCCTCTGCTCCACGGCTCCTGGGAGGCCGGGGTAGTGGGGGCGGCTTTGCAGGACGGGCTGGAGCTCGGCTGGACCACCGTGGGCACCAGAGGCCGGATGGGACTGGCTGGGACTGGGTGCCCAGCGGCATCAGAAGAGGAGCCGGGAGCCAGGCCTGGAGCACCCCCCACCCACCCCGTCCCTGTCCCCACCCTCAGTCTTCCCCGAGCAAAAATGGGAGCTGGGTGGTGCTGGGCCTGTGAGCAGGACAGTGGCGGGCCTGGCACCTGGCGGGGAGAATGAATAAAAGGATGAATGCGTGAACGGCGCCCGTCACCCGGGACCCGCCCACTGCCTTGTCTTCCTGGAGGGGAGTGGGGGGCGGGTGGGCGGGACGAGCCCAGCCAGAAGCAGGAATTCACAGCCCAGCCAGAGGTGTGGCTCCCCAGGCAGTGCCAGCAGGCGGGCGCCAGGACCGCTGTCTGGTGGCCGGTGATGGGTTTACCAGGTGCAGGCACATTCCTGCCCAAAGGCTGCCGGCCTCTGGGTCTGGCAGCTGGTCACGGCCAGGCCTGGGCTGGGGGTGGGGTGGACAGGGCCCTGGCCCAGGGGGCTTTTTAGCCCAACCCCCACCTTCAGGGGCCCAGCGGGAGGGCAGGGGAGCCCCAGTTGCTGCTTGGAGGCTGGGCCCCTGCACCCGTCAGTCATTCATCCACAAAGGCACACCCCAAGTTCCCTTCCCTCCTCTCTCGGGGACTCACTCCTTGGGGAGTCGCACCTACAACTGGTGGACACCGTTGTTTACCTGCCTGGGAGCTCTGCCCCCGGGACTGACCTCACCTCACGGGGCTCGTGGGAGAGGGTGCAGCTGGCACAGGCGACGGCCGAACCAGGGCAGTGACAGTGACACTGGGCGGAGATGGGCCCTGCCCGGGCGGCCTGAGCTGGTGTGCAGACCTGGCCTCCTCACGCCTGTCACCAGCTCTGACGCGCTCACCTGCCGGGCCAGCCTCGGTGCAGGGCGCTGGGTCCTCTCTTCCCTGGACGCTCAGGAGCCCGGCCGGCCGGCAGAAGGTGGGAGCCCGTCCCGTGTCGGGGAGACAGGTGGCCAGAGTCTAGCCGGGGGCCCCTGCACCCACAAACCATCCCCCTGGAGCCCAGGGGCCCAGGGCCATGCACAGGGCAGCGATTTCCACTGGAATTCCAGACGGATGACGCTGCCCAGGACGCCAGGCGGCCCCCAGCCAGGAGCTCTGGGAGCTGCCTTTCCAGGCCGCCAAGTGCCCAGCCACGCGGGGAGGTGGGGGGGGCCGGTTCTCCTGGGGGCGGGCCGCCCCAGAGGGCCCAGGGGTGACCCAAAGGCCACCTTTCCCACCGAGGGCGAGAGCAGAGATGGAGGCCGGTGGGTGGGGTGGTGAGCGCTCAGCTCAGGGCCCGGCCAGCCCCTCCCCCTTGCCGCACTCCCCACACACGCATCCCCTGGTCCCTAAGGTGCCCCCTCGGAGGGCTTGCCCGTTCCTGTCACTAAGTTCCCACATTCCTGCTCCAGAGCTGAGGTGGGTCTGGGGCTCGAGGGCCGCCCAGGCCGCAGGGCGAGGTCAGCTGGGAGCACCCCAGCCCAGTGGGCAGGCGGCCCTGTGTCCCGCGGCGCAGGCACCCGAGTGTGATCGGAAGTCCAGATCCTGTGCCTCACCCCAAAACTATGTCAGCGTGGAACACGGAGGAACACAGAGGAACACGGAGGAACACGGAGGCTCCCCGGGCCGACAGGACCAGGCCTGGGCCCGAGGGGGGGAGGGGCACCTCGGTTTCTGCCCTGGGCCTCTCAACACTCCATCCTCATCTCACGGCCATGTCCTCACCCCACAAGTCCTGACAGCCCCCCGCAGCCCCCCAGGTAAGGGCAGGTCTCTGCTGTGTGCGGTGGGCAGAGGGGCAGTGTTGAGGGTGGGGACCGGGGGGGCAGCAGGTGCGAACAGGGGGCCCACCTTTGCCTGGGGACGAAGCCACAGTCCCGGAGCCCACCCGGCTGTGCAGGGCCCCTTCCGGTGGGAAATGGGGGCCACACCAAGGGGCTCAGGGCTGGCCGTGGCCCTACACCTTCTGTTCTGGAAACTCAAGATCAAGGTGAGACGCTCCAGGTTGGTCTGGAAGCCCTGAGCTGGGGTTGGACAGAGAGGTGGCCTGTGCCCTGCACCTGCCCCAGGGCCTGGGGGCTGAGGGTCAGTTTCCCAGCTCGGCCTCCAGCTGCTCTTTCTGCTGCAGCTGTGTCACCGCTGACCGGACTGTGCGTCTGGTTCTGGGAGTGAGCCTGCTGCCCGGGGCCTGCCCGGGCCATGGGGCTGGATTCTGGGAGGGTGTCCTCCCGGGACGGCCCGGCCCGGCTGGTGTCTCAGGTCCTGGGCCCCAGCCTGCTCACTGGGACCTTCCCGGGGGAGCTGTGGCCCCACAGGGCATCGTCCCGGGCGACGGGACTCCGACCTGGGCACGGGGAGCCGTCCTGAGGGAGGGGCCGTGCCCCCAGCACCCAGAACAGACACAGGGCGGGGAGAAGGCTGGCTCCCTACTCGCAGGTGAAACAACCGAGACGTTAGCCAGGCACACGCAGCTGATTGCAAGGCACCTGTTCCATGGGAGGGACAGGAGGGGCGGGGCTCAGCCGAGGGCGCCGTGGGGCCGCGCTACGTGAAGGCCGGGTCGGCGATGCTGTGGTCGGGGTTGCAGGTGAAGGCGATGGTGACGGCATAGCGGGTGCCCCAGTGCACCCTCTCCACGCGGTGCAGGTTCTCGGACCCCGAGGTGAAGAAGGACACGCGGCCTGGGGAGGAGGAGAGAGATGTGACCCCGGCCACGTGTGGCCTCTGCCACCTGCATCCTACCAAACCGGCACCACGACCCAGGCGGCGGGGGAGGCCCACAGCAACCGGGACAGCCTGCCCATGGACTGCCTGCCCCCGGACTGCCTGCCCCCGGACTGCCCATGGGACTGCCTGCCCCCGGGACTGCCTGCCCCCGGACTGCCTGCCCCCGGACTGCCCATGGGACTGCCTGCCCACGGACTGCCTGCCCCCGGACTGCCTGCCCCCGGACTGCCCATGGGACTGCCTGCCCCCGGGACTGCCTGCCCCCGGACTGCCTGCCCCCGGACTGCCCATGGGACTGCCTGCCCCCGGGACTGCCTGCCACCGGACTGCCTGCCCCCGGGACTGCCTGCCCCCGGACTGCCTGCCCACGGGACAGCCCACGTGGGAGCAGGGCGAGAGGGAGGGAACCCGCAGCATCTGGGGGAGTGGCGGGCGGGCCCTCAGGGCAGGGCGAGGGCACCCCAGGCCCGTTGTCCAGGCACCAGGAGATGTGGCAGGTATTCGTACGCCCTGGGGCCACGCTGGGGGGTCTGTGACAACACTGTGGCTTACAGTGGGGCCTCACGATACAGAAGTTCTACTCAAGTGTTTATTGGGCTTAAAATGCCCTCCGGGAGCTCCAGGGGGCACCGCACGCTCCCCCCAGGACCTGGCTTTCCTTCCTGACAGGTCCCAGAGGGAGGGGATGAGCCGTGTGCTCATGCAAGGTCGATGGCAGCGCGGTATTCCACTGTGGGGGCAGCAGGGCCCTGAGCTCATTGTTAGCTGCTGGGTCCCGCTGGGGAGGGTCGGGGCGGAGCACAGGGCAGGTGCAGGGGGGCCGGGCGCATGGGGCCGGGCAGGCGTGGGAGCCACTCAGCTGGGACAGCAGAGCCTGAGGACACGCTGCCTCACCCTCTGACAGATGGGTCCCCTCGGGGGTCTCAGCCCAGCGGACACAGATCCAGGCAAAGCTGGGCACACTGCAGGCGCTCCATAAACGCAGCGCCTGCCCCAGAAAACCCCCCAGGGCCGCCTGCACGTCCCACCTGCTCTGGGCTCCACCGTCTTGTTGGCCCCCTCCTCCATGAACACGAACCGGCCCCCGCCGAAGTCGTCCAGGTAGTCGGAGAGGTACAGCAGCGAGGTGTAGTCGAAGGAGCCATAGGTCACCTGCGGGTGAGGGGGAGGGCACCGCTGAGCTGAGGCGGCACCTGCTCTTCCCTCGAGGGCGGCAGGCACCAGGATCTCCCGCCGCCTTGCCTCAGGGGCGCTCTCCTTGCACCCACGTCTGGCCCACCCTGGGATCCCGCACGGTCACAGCCCGGCCCGTGCCCCAGGGAGTAGCAGGTGTGGGACCCACGGCCAACGCGTGGACACGCAGGGCGAGGGCGGCAACAAGAGCTCCTGCGCTTTCTCCGGGGGAGGAGCAAAGCTTTTTAAAAACCAGGGTCGCCTGGCCAGTGTGGCTCAGTGGTTGAGCATCGACCTATGAGCCAGGAGGTGATGGTTTGATCCCCGGGCAGGGCACAGGCCCGGGTTGTGGGCTCGATCCCCAGGGTGGGGCGTGCAGGAGGCGGCCGATCCGTGATTCTCTCTCATCATTGATGTTTTTCTCTCTCCCTCTCCCTTCCTCTCTGAAACCAATAAAAAAAATACAAAAAAATACACACACATAAGAACAACAAGGTAACATACATCCCACAGAGAACATGCTTGGACGCCCGGGCAGAGCCGAGCTGGGGTGGCCGTGGACAAGCGCCTGGTGCGTGCCCCGCAGCCACCCGGAGGCCCACCTTGTCCACGTGCGCGTGCCAGTACTCGTCATGGGCCGTGCGGGCCGCCGTGCTGTTGATGCGGGAGAAGAAGGTGGGCTTCGTCAGGTACAGCGAGGACGCGCTGATGCCGAAGGCCTGGGCGATTGCGAGCTGGACCTTCTGCCGCACGTCCCTGCGGGAGGACATGGTCAGCGGGGCCGGTGGCCTCGGAGGGGAGGATTCCCTACGGTCCCGCCGTGCCCACTGGGGCTGGACTGGAGGAAGGCGGAAGATGGACATGCACACAGCGCCCCACACCCGTGTCACAGCGCATCGTGTGCGAGACCCGGACCCTGAGGATCAGCCCCTTGGAGGAGTGACACGGCACCAGCCGGCTGGGCAGTGCCACGGGACAGACGGGCAGCGGCAGGAGGTGAGTGCCCGTCCCACGCCCACAGGTTCCCGGGCAGCGTGGAGGCCTGGACTGAGGGAGAGCCGTGCACGGCCAGGGGCTGGGCGACCGGAGACACAGGCCCCTCCCTGGCATGTCCAGGGGGCTGGGCTCCAGGCCGCACACCTGCAGCCCCATGCCAGGTCCCAAAATGACCTCCCGAGTGGGACGGCTTGAGCACAACAGTGTCCATCATCCCGACATTTCCACGCCACGGGCCGGCCCCCAGCTAAGGACACTCCCGCCCGGCAAGGGCCCTGACTGCGCACAGACGTCTCAGCAGGAACACCGATCTAGCCTGGTGGCGCGGCTCAGTGGGTGAGCGTCGGCCCAGGAACCAGGAGGTCTCGGTTCGATCCCCGCTCAGGGCACATGCCCAGGTCACAGGCTCGGTCCCGTGTGGGTGTGCAGGAGGCTGTGGCCTGCCTGGCTTTGTGACCCGCCTCGCACTGGCCGCTGCTCCTGGCCGGGGCCCTGACGGGTCACTGGTGGTCGAGACCATCTAGTAGGACCCACAGAGGCGTGCTGCCCTGTGCCACGTGCTCACCGACCCGCCAGCTGGCTCAGCTCAAGGGCCAGGATGCTGGGCAGCAGGCGGCCCTGCCTGGCTCTGCCCCCCCTCACAGCCCGGCCCCTCCACCACGCGGACCTGGGCCCTCCTCACCGGTACACCTGGAAGTCCTCCTCTGAGAAGATGTTCTCCACTTTATCCCCGAAGTATCTGAGGGAGTAAGGAGTGTTAACACGTGCCGCACGGTCAGATTCCGTCTTTCCTCAGGTGGCCCACGGGCCCGAGAGCTGCCGGGCCTGCAGGTCGGATCTGTTTGTACAGCGACACCTGAGGATAAAGGGCAGGAAGGGGCCAGGACGGCCGAGCCCACGGGGGGTGCCGGTCACGGGGCTGCGGGCGTCTGGGCTTCTGGCCCCGAGAGCGGTCAGAATCCCTCAGACCCCACGGAGGCTCACACGGCTCAGGGGAGCCAGACGGCCTCACCTCTCCCGCTCGCCCGCGGCCCTGGGCCTGAGCCCTGCGCAGGTCCCAGCCCCCCGAGAAGCCCCGATGCTAGACGGCCCCTGAAGCTTGAAGAACAAGGAAGCTGCTTCTGAGAAGGGCCACGCCTTCGGGTCCTTGCCGGCCCGAGTCCCTGCGCCAAATGTCACGGTTTACCCAGGACTCAGAGCCGCCGATGCCAGCCTCGCTGTGTCCCTGCCAAGGAGTGCTCAGACCCCAAGTTCAGGTTGCGCCGAGGGGGCCGCCGCCCCACGGACTCTCACCTGTACAGGTTCACAAAGTGCTTCCCCACAGACAGGGCGCCCGAGTGCAAGTCCAAGATGGACGCCTGCAAGAGACGGCAGAGCAGAGTGTGAGGGTGGAGGGCGGGAGGAGATTAACCAAAGATCTTATGTGCATAGGAGAGGCCTGGTGCATGGATTTGTGCACCGGTGGGGTCCCTCGGGCTGGCCTGTGGGGATCGGGCCAAAACCGGCCGTCCGACATCCCCTGAGAGGTCCCGGGTTGCGAGAGGGCGCAGGCCAGGCCAAGGGACTCCACTGGTGCATGAATCCGTGCACTAGGCCTCTAGTATTATATTTAAAATCATTTTACTTGAAATATTAATGTTTATTGTACGTAACATTATTATATTTAAAATCGTTTTTCTTTAAATATATATTCAAAAAAGGTCAGGCAGGTGATCACAGACATTCCAGCAAAGTCTGTGGGTGAGTCGGCGAGGAGTTTCTACACCGAGACTGGGTCAGGTGAGGTGGTGCCAGAACTCAGGGGTCAGCAAACCACGAGAAGGAATCTTCCCGCGCTCCACGCGCCCAGAGGATCCATGTTCAGGAAACCACACGAGAACTCAAGCCAACGAGCACTCAAACGAATGAGATCGCAAGGAAACAAGATTTCAAACTAACGTCCCATGCACTAGGAGGGCCCCGTCCGATTCCCGGTCAGGACACATGCCTGGACTGTGGGCTCGATCCCCGTAGGGGGGTGCAGGAGGCAGCCGAGCAATGCTTCTCTCTCATCGATGTTTCTGTCTCTCCCTCCCTCTCCCTCCCTCTCTCTGCCATAAATAAAGACATTTATTAAACAAAGGAGCAAAGAGAAAACGGAAGCAGGAATCGCATACAACTCACCCCTCCGTCGGATCCTCCCAGGGACAGCCCCTTCTCCGCTATGCTGCGGGAGAGATCAGTTTAGGTCAAACTTGTTAGTCACCTCACCTACGACATGGCTAGGAAAGTGCCACCCCCACGATCAATGCAACACGAACAGGCTGTAAGCACATGGTGAGACCACGGGCTCACCTTCCAAAGCTGAGTGAGTGAATGGCGATGTTTTATCATCTGTTGACAACACAGAACACGGCTCAGGAACAAGTGGGCTCCACGGCCGTCTGCTGTGCTGAGTGGCTGCACTGCCCCCAGGGGGTCCCTGTCCTGTCTCCACAGGCTGGGGGGCAGCCTCTGGGACCCCCAGGTCAGGGAGTTGAGGCCGCGTGGTGGCCCTGCTGACCTGACAGGACCACCGACCTGAGGAGGCAAGAGCCTCCAGCGCCTTGAGCAGGTGCTTGCAGCGCCCAGCAAGCTGCCCGGAAGGCCAACCCTAAGCCAGTGCCCTCGCCAAAGAGCCCACAGCGTGGTCTGGAACGGGACGGGAGCACCTCCCATCGGGACTCGCTCGGCATCCGGCTTGCGGCTCGCAGATGCCAACAATGTTGACCGCAGCCCAAGGGCGAGCCTCTGCCCCACTCACCACTCGCTTCCAAAGACATTCTGTGTCTGAACAGCGCATGGGAAAGTCTAAGCTTGAAAATCCTGTTTTTAAAATTTCAACCAGGAAAAACCCACCTGCTTCTGAGTAAGACTTCCTGCCCTTCCTTCCTGCTAGTGGCCGAAGGGCTAATCCCCACCCGGTTCTGGAGGACAAGGAGCCAGTACGTAGTGACCACCTGCTGTGGGCGAACACCCAGCCTCTACCCAGGCAGCACCCGACCCGACCACCCGAATGGGTCAGAACCGCTTTCCGGGGAGGAACCAGCTTCACAGCAGGCAGCAGCCTTTCCTGGAAACCAGACACGCCTACCCTTGTCTTGGGAGCACACAGGACATTGTAAATGAATTCTCTAAGTCACCCTGTTAGTAATTCTCAGCTCCCCTCCTGCTCCGCGCCCCCAGCCCCAGGTTCCTGCTGGCTCGGGACAGAAGCTCGAGGTGCGTCCGTCCTACCTGCGGATCCGCCGGGCCTCGTCCCTGGTGATGACGGCGTCGGTGATGCCCCGGCCACACTTGGTAGGGGAGCAGCCTGGAGAGAGAGGAGCCGGGGTGAGAGGTCGCCGATAACAAAGCCTGTGGGAGGCCCTCCCCGGGGACAATGGGGTTTGTGGGATGCGGCCCCCAGCGTGAGGAGTCCCTCCTGCTTCTCTCCCCTGTGAGGAGAGGGCTGGCGAAGGGCTGTCCAGAGGCTATAAAATACACGCCCGCTGTTTTATTGTTGTGGTAAAATACACGTCACAAAACTGCTGCTTTAGCCGTTTTTACGCGGGTAGGTCAATGGCATGAAGCGCGCTCGCATGGCTGTGCAGCCGTCACCCCACCCAGCCCCAGAACTTGGTCATCTTCCCAAACCTGACACCCCTCCCCATTAAACACGAACCCCCCCCCCCCGCCCTTCCAACGGTGTGTAAGGTTGATGAATTAGTAAATGGGTGGGAAGCAAACTTCCCTTCAGTTCCAGCCGCTGAAAACGGTCTCCTGAGCCCTGGGCCCCAGAGGGCAAGACCACCTAAGACAGCGCCACCCACAGGGCCCGCGCCTTCCCCGCGCTCAGCGGCACGAGGACCCCCGCCCCCGCCCCCCGCATTGCATTCCGTCCCGTTACACCCCCTTATGTGCAGCCCGACAGCGCCCCCCGGTGGGAGGAGCCGGCAATTCCTTGGTTCAAGTTCCAAGCCTTGCTCTGTCTAGAGAGAAACTGAATTCTGCCTGTGAAACCCGGCCGCCCAGGCTGCGGCTTTTCAAACGGGGACAGCATCCACGGAGCGGGGGACCGTGCGGAATGTGCAGCCGCCGGAGGCCCGAGGGCGCGGGTCTCACGGCCTAGGCCCCGCTCCCCCAGGTCGGCGCTCTCTCCAGGGTGCTGAGCCCGCCGGCTCTCGGCCTCGGGCACCTGCGGACACAACCCGCGGCCCTTGACCAGACCCTGACCTCGCCCTCCTCCTGCCTCTCAGAGCCGAGGGCGCAGGATGGGACCGGCGCCCAGGTGAGAGCCGGGCCTCTGGCTGACGTTCCCGACGCACGTTTCTGCAGCCAGTGCCTTTGCTGGTTTCCACGTCCGCAGTCCTCTCTCTCCAGTCCAGTGCACCCTCCAGGCAAGCCTCCTCCATCGCGCAGCAGCCACAGTGCGGGGGCCGCCGTGAAGTCCTGGCCCGGCCTCCCAGGTCCTCCAAGGTGACCAACGGGCCTGCCCTGCGCAGGGCCTGAAACACCGGCACTGCCCAGCCCAGGTGTGCGTAACAAACCCGGGGAGGGGCAAAGGTCACCTGCCACCCCCGCCCTTTCCACCTGATCCCCACCGACGCACTGTAGCAAAAGACACGCCTGTTAAACACACCGCATTTCCTGCTAACGCGCCGCCCCTTCCTGGGTCACCAGGCGCCGCCTACCTTCAAATCGCCGGTGACTGTTATAATCCTCGGAGCAGGGCACCTCAATGAACCTGCCGGGCAGGACCTCACCGCGGCGAGCCAGGACCTCGGTGACCCCGTCATCGCCCCCCGGGCTGCCCCAGAGCAGGAGCGCGGCGAGCGCGGCGGCCGCCCCCAGGACGGCGGCTCTCAGCCACTTCCTCCGCACCTCCCGCGGCGCCCGGGCACTCTTCATGCTGAGGACAGAACGCACACCGTGGTCCCCACCGGCACCGGCGTGGGCGGGAAGGCAGACCATGGCGACCAGAGGCACGTCCACCGCGGCTCGCAGCCCTGACCTGTCCCTACACTGACCGCGGTCAGAGCTACTGTCAATCAACAGAGGGCCTGCCAGGGGGTGCAGTGCGGTGGGAATGTGGGGAGTCCGGCGTGGAGCCATCGCCACACACGGGGTTGGGGAGTCAGTTAAGGTTTCGGGCGGGGAGCCCTCCTTCCACGCCGTGATCCCCGGCCCAAGCCACCCCGGCTTTGGGCTGCCAGGCTGACTGCGGGTGCCGGTGGGGGCGGGATTCTGCTGGCCCCTCCCACCCACACGACAGCCCCGCCCAGCCTCGACAGACCACGCCCACTTTGGAGGACACTCCCAGGGAAGCCCCGCCTCCCGTGAAAGGCCCCGCCCACACCCCAGCAGGCCACACCCCTGGCAGCCCCGCCCACCGCCGGACAGACCACGCCCACCGGGCAGCCCCCTCCGGCCACGCCCACGGCCCGGCCCGCTGCCGCCCAGCTCTCGCCGTCCCTCCGGGCTGCCGGTACCTGCTCGGGCGCCTGCGTTCGGCCGTCCCGCTGCCTTCGGGCGCCTTGGGCGCGCCCCTCCGCTGAGGCGCCATCGGGCCAGCCCGCCACGGAGCCGGGCCGAACGCGGGAGCCGCCGGAGCCGCCGGAGCCGGGACGAGCGGCGCGAGAGGGAGCGCGAGGCAGGCGCGGCCGGGGACGCGGGGCGACACGCTCGGCCGTCCACTCCGGGGCTGGCGGCCAGACCCGAGCAATCGCCAGCCGAGCGCTGCCAGCGGCCCCGGGCGCGCACCCGGCAGGCACCCCGCCCCGCCCGCCTGGAACCCGCGGAGCTCCGAGCCTCTGGGTGCCGCGCGCCTCCCCCTCCCGGCGCCTCCTCCCCGGAGTCCGCGCCCTCCTCCAGCGCCCGCGCCCTCTGGGTGGGGTCCGCCACCCCCGAGCGCCGGCACGTGGTGCTCAGCAGGGGACCCGCAGGCCCTCTGGGTCGGGAGTGAGTCGGAACCAGCCCTGTCAAGGCACCCAGGATTCTGGATAAGCCGAGTTAGCAGTGAGGCTCATTCATGAGAAGTGAGTCTGAAGGTGAGTCACTTACTGATGGGGACGGGGGGCCGGGGCCCGGGGGGCCGGGGGGTAGGAAGGGAACCGTCCAGGGCCTGTCGGACTGAAAAGAGTTCCGCCCCGCAGTCCTGGCGCTGGGGACGGGGGTGCCATCGAGGGCCACTCCGGGCCGTGGGCCCCGACCTGGGAGCCGCGGAACCAGCCACAGAACTGCGGAAACGAACAGGGACAGGGGCCCAAGTCCCTGAAATGATCTCATTTCTGTAGCTTCTCGCAGGAGGGAAGCAAAGGAATTCGCGCTCACGAGCTGGAGCTGACTTCTCGCTTCTGTTCCTTTGCATTTTAGCTGGAAGCCGGCCCGAAGGTTTCAGGTTGATTCCCGGCCAGGGGCTCAGTGCCCAGTGGGGGGCGTGCAGGAGGCAGCCCATCGGGACAGCGTTAATGTTTCCCTCCCTCGCCCTTCCTCTCTAAAAATCAATAATAAAAAACCCTCAGTCCCCGCTCTTTTTACGCCATTGTTACAAGAGTAACAGGATTTCTGTCTGAATAGGAGACGCACACGTGACCAATGCAGATTTCTCAGCTCGAAGTGCCTCTTTTAAATCTATTCGCTGAAAAGTCGGTTTGGCTTGTAAGATTTTAAAACAATTCAGCGTTAAAAAGCATTGCCGTTTTTCAGAATGTTTTTTCATACATTTCAGCTACCCCCTTGGCTGGGTAGTTGCCTTAAGAATTTCATCACTGAGATTGTCTTGAATATAATTTCTTTGTTGTTGTTGTTAATCCTCACCTGAGGATATCTTCCCATTGATTTTAGAGAGAGTGGAAGGAGGGGGAGAGACACAGAGAAACATCGATGTGAGAGACACATCAATTAGCTGCTTCCTGCAGGCGCCTGACCAGGGCCAGGGGTTGAGCCTGCAGCCAAGATGCGTGCCCTGAACTGGAATCAAACCGAGACACTAACCTCTGAGCAAACGGCTGGGGCTGTAACTCCTTGTTAAAAGACATCAAGTGGATTGGTTTCTGGATGCATCTATTTTGTCTCCCCTCTGCACTACAGACTCCTCAAGGCCAGGTTTATGAGCCTGTGCGGAGGAGTAGCTGGAGTTACTGAACTGTATCTGTGACCAATATAGCAAGGGTTTCTTTCCCCATGAATCCTCAGTGCTCTTATAGTAGAAAAAAAAATTCACTATTTCCAGCTGCTTCATTGTCATCCAAACACTCCCTTCACATCAGCATAAACCAGCCAGCCCTGAGACACGTGTGGCTCATCCATTTTCCAAACAATTAAAATTTTTGCCCTTAAAAAAATTCAGGTACAGTCGACATGCAGTATTATATGAGATTCAGGTGAACGAGGTAGTTATTCAACATGCCAATCCATGGCCTGTTTTAAATCCTGGGCAGTTTTCTCTGACCTAGCGGAAATGTTTGCAGCTTCTGCGTGCAAGCGGCTGACCTCAGCTCTAGAAACGTAAATACTCGTGATGTTATCCAAAGAAAAGTAAAATTGAGGATAAACTTTCTACTAAGACGTATTGTGGGGCCTGACATGGTATCTGGAGACACCTGCCTGTTTTCGCTGATGAAGGGCCTTTAAGACGGGAGGATCCCTGCAGGCACGCGTGTTACCCCAGACTGGAGCCTCTGATGAGGGGACCAGTGCTGGTCCACTTCTGGGGGCAGGTCACAGTGAGACACACGCCTTGATGTGTGAGCCGTGTTGGGGGAATGAGTTTCCTCCTCGCTAGTAGCTGACTGGACAGGAAGCAGGGGCTCACTCCTAACTCTGACTTTCTCTACCAGGAAGAAGGGCCCGGACCAGAGGTCTTTGTCGTGTGACTTCCCCCCAAACGGCGAGATGTCGGGCTCCTCGCCGTTCAAGATGCGGTTTGTGCACCTGGACCTTAAAGGAGCCCCGCCGAAGGTCTCGTACCTCTCAGAGGTGGGAGCCCCCTTTACCTCGAGGGGAGCCCCCGGGTTGGTCTCTAAAGGTGCGGGCAGCGTCCTGTAGAAATGTGTGCTCAGAGCTCAGCCGTGGGGTCTGGCTGGGCCACAGAGCAGCCAGGAGAGTTGAAGGAAAAACAGGATGAAGAGACCCCCAACCTCTTCACCGTGGGCTGAATGTGTCCCCCAAAACGATACGTTCAACCCCTGGCCCCTCGCACCTGTGACCGGGACCCGGTTTGAAAATAGGGTCTTTGCAGACATTGTCGACAGGAGGTGAGGGTGTCGGTGGTTTTGTAATTTACGGTTAATTACCGATTACGGTTTTATGACGCATTACGGCTGATTTCTCCTCCCAGCTGACGCCCTCCTTCCCTGCAGCCGGTCTCAGAACGTCTCAGGCTCTAGGGCAGTGGTTCTCAACCTTGGCTGCACATGAGAATCACCTGGGAACCTTTTTAAAATCCTGATTTCTGGGCCTCATCCTCCGGAAATTCTGTTTCTTTGTTAATAATGTTGTGGCCCCACCCCATAACAAAGAAACAGAATTTCCAGAGGATGAGGCCCAGAAATCAGGATTTTAAAAAGACTCCCAGGTGATTCTCATGTGCAGCCAAGGTTGAGAACCACTGCTCTAGGGGAAAGACCGCTTTGCCAGCAATGTCCACAGGAGTGGACAAGCCGGACGAGCCCTGGGACGGCCCTCACCTGGGCACAGGCTGCTGTTCCCGTATCTGCAGGGGGCCTTCCCTGGTGCCCACAGGGCGCCGCTTGTCACCCTGCATGGTGCCAGACGGGAGGAGGCCCAGCTCTGTGTCGTACACACGACCTAGTCCTAGCAATCCTTGAGGGCAGGAGTTCATACCCTTTGAAATGAAGACGGCGTAGTGGGGAGGGGGAGGGGGCCTGTGAGGTGGCCAGGACCAGCCAGTATGCTCCCTTTTATGTTTTTAATCTGTTTTTATTGATTCAGAGAGGAAGGGAGAGGGAGAGAGAGAAACACCAATGATCAGAGAAAATCATGGATCGGCTGCCTCCTGCACGCCCCACTCTGGGGATGGAGCCCACAACCCAGGCACGTGCCCTGACCGCCCTGACCGGGAATTGAACTGTGACCTCTTGGTTCATAGGTTGGCGCTCAACCACTGAGCCACGCCGGCCGGGCCCCACTTCCTCTAAGGTTCCTTCCAGCCGCACACTACCCACCCCAGCCCTGCCACCCGCCACCCCCCCCGCCGCCCCCGTCTCCTGTGAGCTGCTCTCTGACTGTGGCCGCCTGTCCCTGCTGGCCCGGCCTCCCCCCAGCTTAGCCGCCATGAGCTGCTATTCAGGGGCAGCTGCTATAGAGCGAGTGGTCCCCTCACCCAGTGTCCCCCGAACATGTCAGTGCGTTAGAGGTTGACTGACATGACACAGCGCACGTTCCAGGTGAGAGTTTCCAGGGAGGAGAGGAGTCCGACAGAGACCCGTGTGCAGAGCGAGAGACGCCGCGTGCTGCCCGTGTCACTTCCTCACGCCCCTCTCCCCAGATCTTCCCGCTGTTCCGTGCCCTGGGCGCCAACGGCCTCCTCATCGAGTACGAAGACACGTTTCCCTATGAGGGCCCCCTGAGGCTGCTGAGGGCCCCGCACGCGTACAGGTACCTGCCCGCGAGGGTCGCCACCTGCAGAGAAAACGGGGTGGAGGGGTGGGGGCGGCAACCTGGGGGTGCGGGCGGGGCAGGCAAGAATTTCACGACAGTGAGATAATCCCTCCCATCTGTCATTTTAAGTGCACGTCTTCAGCTGTAGACATAAAATGAGTTCACAGAAGAGTAGAGAAAGCAAGCAAAGCCGTGATCCCCACGGGGTGTGACCTTGGTGCCGCAGGTGTGAAGGGTGGGGAGGAGCTCTGACAGGTGCCAGGCAGGGGGAGGAGGCTGCTCCTGAGGCCACAGGGGGTCCCCATGGGAAGGTGGAGGTTAAAGGGGAGAGGCTCAGAGTTCATGACATCGGACATGGTGCTCCAGGTGCCCCCCGCGGGCTTCGAGATCACGGTGTCCAAGTGAATCAGTAACAAACAGCCCAGCCTGACCGGCGCGGCCCCATGGTTGAGCGTCAGCCTATGAACCAGGAGGTCACGGTTCAATTCCCGGTCAGGGCACATGCCCGGCTGTCAGTGATTCTCATCATTGATGTTCCTGTCTCTCTCCCTCTCCTTTCTCTCTGAAATCAATAAGGAATACATTTTTTTTAAAAAAGACTAGACAGGGAGCATTTCAGGCTGTGCCCGGCTGGTCTGTTACCACAGTAGCTGTCCCATATGAGGGCCGTGGCCAGCCACAGGTGACATGTGAATGACTGGGTGTGGCTGTGTCCCAACAAAACATTAGTGGACACGGAAATGTTTCTCTGAACCCTTCAATAACGTAGAAGCCATTTTTAGGTCACGGCTGCACTAACGCCCGCGGGGAATTTGCCCTGGGCCCGCCTGCTGACCTGCGCTGCCATGACTCCATGTGGCAGTTTCTGGTACAGGGACTCCAGTGTCCTGGGGTTTGGGTGAGAATAGCTGGCAAACAGCAAATGTCACTTGAGGCCATGACGGCCCAAGTCCTAGAGCAGGAGCGTCTCTGAAACCCCAGAATATTGTGGAGCTTTTCGGTGTTAGCCGCGTAGCTTCCTCGGGAGGGTCCCGGGCGCTGGCGAGGAGGCCTGGGGAGTGTGAGCGGAGCTGGGATCCTGTCTCGCAGCCCCAGTGAGGTCACGGAGGTCCTGCGTCTGGCCGCCGCGCACGAGCTCGAGGTGGTCCCCTTGGTGCAGACGTTTGGGCACATGGAGGTAAGTGGGCCAGACGGGTGTTGCCTGCGCCCAGGTGTGGGGTCCGGGGCGCATCGGCTGGAAGCAGCGGGCGCTGCAGGGACAGGCTCTCAGAAGCCCCTGCGGACAGGCGTGCCTGGCTGAGGGTCAGACCTGCTGGGCAGGGACCTCCAGCCGCTGTCGAAGTTTGAACCCAGAGGCGGCCTGTCCGGTCCAGGCGTGAGCTTCTCTCCCTGTGTGACCAGCGCCCTCCTCACGTCCCTCCCCGCAGTTTGTGCTGAAGCATGAGGCTCTCGCCCACCTCCGAGAAGTGGCGCTTTTCCCCAACACCCTGAACCCGCACGAGGCGGAGTCGCTGGCGCTGGTGGGAGCCATGGTCGACCAGATGCTGGCGCTGCACCCGGGAGCCCGGTGGCTCCACATCGGCTGCGACGAGGTGGGTGCTGCGCCAGGTCTCTGCCCCCAGGTCCACAGGCTCCCGTGTCGTCACGTCAAGGCCACCCCCCACCTCGGGGGAAAACGGCCCACGTGCCCACATGCCAACGATAGAGGGCGGGCGTGGCGGACATCTGCTTCTTCCCCTCGCACTGCCGTGGAAGGGACCCTCGAGGGGGAGTTCAGGTCTCAGCGAAGAGGCAGGTCGCCCTCCACTGCCGCCGCCTCCCGTGCCTGTGCCCCGGCCCTGGGTGCTCCCGGCGGGTTGGAGGCCAACGGGCCTGTCTTCCCTCCTCCAGGTCTATTACCTCGGGGAGGGCGAGGCCTCGAGGCAGTGGCTGCAGCAGGAGCAGAACACCACGGCCACGCTGTGTCTGTCCCACATGAGGGCCGTGGCCAGCCACGTGCGGGCCCGGCACCCGGCCACGACGCCGCTGGTGTGGGACGACATGCTGCGGGACATCCCCGAGGACCAGCTGTCAGGTCAGCGGCGCGTCCACGGGAGGAGGCGCGGCTGCTGCTGAGCCCCGTCTGCTCAGGGGACTGAGTTCAAACGCAGCGGAGCTTTGCCGTCCACAGTCCCGTCAGCCATGGTTTAAATGTCCTCACACGGAAACGCCCTCCCCCTGGAAGGCACCCTAGAGCCTGGCAGGAGGATGGGAGCGCTGGGTCCGACCTGGGGCAGCCATGAGGCCCGGGGCCCTGGCCATCGGGGGTGGGCGGCTGGGCCACAGGGAGCCCTGCTTCCCGCCCTCTGGCCCTCTGCCCGCTGGGCCTCCCCGGCCTGCCCTGCACGGACGCTGGTGAGGTCCTGGCTTGAGGCTTTGGGCGGAGACGGGAGGTTGGTGTGGTCACTCACAGCTCTGGCCAGAGCCGGGACGGTGCCCCGGTGCCCACGTGGAGGCCCACCTTCCGCAAGGCTCAGCCAGCACCCACACGTGGCCCCCTGGGTTTGAACTTGGGTTTGTTACAATTAAATCCAATTAGTGCACGTTCTTGTTGGCCTGGGCCTGGCGCCCCCAGGGCAGTGCTGGGCCGCAGGGCTGGGTCGGGGCTCCTGGGGCTGGGCCGTCCCAGGACTGGCTGGCTCCTGGCGTGGCATGTCCACCGTGAGCAGTGCAGTGTGGAGCGAGTAGAAAAGATGGTGTCTACCCTTTTCATGCAAGCAGTGGGGGCCAGGGCGTTCCGCCGGCCGGGCCCTCAGAGCTTCTCGCCCGCAGCATCCGGGGTGCCGCAGCTGGTGGAGCCAGTGCTCTGGGACTACGGGGCTGACCTGGACGTGCAGGGCAAGGGTCAGTACTGAGTTGCTGGGGGAGGCCCTGTCACCTGATGCCCAGGGGGGACACGGGGCCTCTTTCCTGGCTCATCAGAGCCTGAGCTGCCTCTGCTTCACCGCAGACCCTCCCCAGGGGGCCGGGTCCCGGGGAGCGGCCTGCGTGTCCTGTGGCCGGTCCTCACGGGATGGCCTGTCCTGTGGGGGCGGGAGGTGGGCTCCCTGAGAGGGCGCCGTCCAGGCCGGGCGTGGGCTCCTGTGGTTTCCCCCTGCAACGCGGGTGTTGGGCCACGTGTTCCAGGCTTGGTGGCCGCAGCCTCCTCGGCCCTGGCCCAGGCACACCTCTCGCTGTCTCGTCAGCCCTCCTCATGGAGAAGTACCGGCAGTGCGGCTTTCCCCGGCTGTGGGCCGCCAGCGCCTTCAAGGGGGCCACGGGGCCGAGCCAGGCCCTGCCCCCCGTCGAGCACCACCTCCGGAACAACCTGCAGTGGCTGCAGGTGGCGGCCCAAGGGCGGAAGGACACGCTGCAGGGCATCATCCTGACCGGCTGGCAGAGGTGAGCCGCCCGGAGCCCGTCCTGGAGGGTGAGGCAGCTCCCGAGGAGCACACACCGCCCTCCTCGCCATGCAGGCTGGGCCTCTGACCGGGAGGGAAGGGCAGATGCTCTGGGGATGGCGGGGGAGCAGCCAGGGCCCCTCACACCCTGTAGCTGCCCCCAAACTCTGCCCAGGACGTGCTGCCCTCCTGGCCCCGCCCTGTGGCCCGCGTGCCCATCCACCGTCTGCAGCCTCTATGAGGCCACACGCAGCGGCTCATGCACAGTGGGGACCAGGACAGAAGCTGGCTCTTCACGATTTCATACCAGTTGCAAATCTGAGCTATGAAAGGACCCTGGTCCTGGCCAAGTCCCACCTAGGATTGGGGCCAGGGGAGAGGCAGGTGGCCTGGCACCAAGGGCAGGGAGAGCGGACCCGCGGCAGCTGGAGGCAGGGCCTTTGAGGGGAGCCATGCCCTCGCCCTCACTCTCAAAGCCGAACTCTGAGGATTTCAGGGTGGCGACCACAGAGCGTTGAGCCCGGCTGGGCGGCGGGTGGGCCTGCACACCCGGGAGCCAAGGGTGCTTCCGGAGGCAGCAGCCAGCTCTGCAGACGCTTCTCGGTGCCATCCTGGTGCAGGGAGCGGTGCAGCGTCTGCTGCCGGTAGCGGTAGCTGAGCGCCCTCTCCTGTGGGCTCAGGTACGACCACTTCTCTGTGCTGTGTGAGCTGCTGCCCGTGGGCATCCCGTCCCTGGCCGTCTGTCTGCAGTCGCTCCTACACGGTAAGGTGCCCTGCTCTCCCTGGAGGCCGGGGCCAGGATGTGGCCTTCCTCAGCGGCTTGGGACGACGCTCCTGTCCCCACTCGCCACCACCCGCCACTGCAGCCAGGTTTCCAAGCCTAAACCCGAGACAGGCTAGACCAGGGGTGGGCAAACTTTCTGACTCAAGGGCCACAATGGGTTCTTAAACTGGACTGGAGGCCGGAACAAAAGCATGGATGGAGTGTTTGTGTGAACTAATATAAATCCAAAGTAAACATCATTACATAAAAGGGTAAGGTCTTTTTTTTTTTTTTTAGTTTTATTCATTTCAAATGGGCCGGATTCGGCCCGCGGGCCATATTTTGCCCATGGCTGGGCTAGGAGGTCAGGGGAACGTGTCCCCGGACACAGTGAGCCCTGAGAAGAAACCCGTGCCGCCTTGGGTAGGACAGCTTCTGCCTCGGCTGCAGGGACGTCCCGGCGCCCGGTGCTGGTGGGCTGGGGAGGCGGCGCCACGGGAGCGCCGTGATGTGCCCAGAGCGGTGACGGACCTGCCGCCTCTGCTGGGTTTCAGGAGGCTTCACCGAGGACGTGAGGGCACGAGTGCAGAACCTGCTGGGGATCTCGAGCCTGGAAATCGCCGGCGTCCTGAGGTGACCCCCCAGCCTCCGCGCTGCCCCCCACCTCATGCCCGGCCTCATCTCAGCGCCTGGGTTCTCTGTACAGCGAGGGGACCGGCTCCTTCCCTGGCAGTGACATCCTGGCCCTCGTCATCCAAGTCAGCCAGCACCTACGCAGCTCTGTGGACGAGATGCTGCAGAGGGACAGGTGAGCGGGGGCGCGGGGGGCACAGGGAGTATGGGCACAGGTGACTGGGGGCACAGGGAGTGTGGGCAAAGGGGAGAGGGGGCACAGTGGAGTGCCCCCCCACACACACACACCCAGGGCGAGGGCCTGCCCATCCTGCACCAAAACTTTCTGGGGGGAAAACAACTTGTTAAAATGTCTGGGAGACTGGAATGGCCTGAGGTGTCACTGAAAACCCCCCTGAGGCTGCCTGGCCTCCGTCCCCGGGGCCCACCTGTGTGGCGCTTCCCCCAGGTACGTGACAGGCTGGTTCAGCCCCTACCACCGCAGGCGGAAGCTCATCCACCCGGTCATGATCCAGCACATCCAGCCCCAGGCGCTCAGGTAGCCCCTGCCCCCGCCGTGCCCACCCTGGAGCTGGCGTCCTCTGCCACACGGTGGCTGTGCTCTGGATTCCCAGGTGCCCCCAAACGTTAGTGAAGCCAGCATGTTCCCAGCCTGAGGAGGGAGGGTGACCAGAATGACCAGGCAGGGTCCAGGCTCACTGTGGAGCCAGACCACCAGGGCCCATCCTGGCCCCCCAGCTGGCATGAGCCCGCATCCTCCCTGGCACCAAGGAGACAGGGTCCTGCCAGCCAGTCCGCTGGGCACTGGGCTCTGTGCAGACTGTTTCTCCTGAGTGTCAGTGCTGTGCACCGTTGATGGGTGTAGGTCTTAAGGAAATCCCAGGTTCAGATGTTAAAATGTGCCCTCAGTCACTGATTCCCAACAATGCGACAGCGCGTTGCACGGACGGGTAAACTTGAGGCACAGGCTGCTCCGATGCACGGGACCCTCACGGCTGCCGGGCTCTCAGTCTCCTGGGCAGGTGGAGCGCCCTCACGCAGGAGCTGGCGGCCGCCCTGCACCGCATCTTCCCCGAGGACGCCGTGGAGGAGTGGCTGCAGGAGAACGTGCACCCCAGCTTGGGGCAGCTGCAGGCGCTGCTGCAGGACCTCGAGGCCGCCAGCCCCCCACCCCCACCAGCCAGCCCCGGCCCCGACGCAGGCCAGGGCCCCTGAGAACATGGGCCTCCCACACCCCGTCCAGCTCTGTCTGCCCAACACGCGCCTCCTGCTGAGCCCAGGACACCAGGCAGCAGGCCCCTCGGCGCAGGTGGTCACGGGGAGAAGGGGCTGAACCGGGAGGAGACGCCCATCGGGCCCTGTTCACTGATCTGCACGCAGAGCTTTAATTCTCGTGAAATAAAAAGGAGAGAAGCTAGAGGTCAGGCTGGCAGGACTGTGACCGACCTCGCTGCTGCCTGGCCGCACTCAGGTGTTCACAGGGCCTGGAGGGTCCACAGCAACCCCACCCAGGGTGTGTGGGGGAAGCGGGCTCTCAGCCCCCAGGGGGAGCAGACGTGCACAGCGCGTACAGCGGTTATTTGGAACCCAACTCGAGCAGGTCCGAGCCACATGTGCTCAAGCCAAGGGCTGGTCGCAGCCTCTGCTGAGAAGGGAGACCCATAGAGACCGCGGTCCATGTCACCCGGCAGCTGCAGCCCATGGGCAATCCAGGCTCTGCCCACTGCACCTGCCCGGAGGTGTTCGGTGCCCAGTTCCGTGGGTGCAACCCACTTCCTGCCCCACAAAGGGGCCCAGCTGACAGGTCTTCTCAGGTTCCAGAGAAGCTGCATCTGGCTTCTCAGAGCGAGGTCCCGGCTTGAAACAGTGCACGAGGCTGGGAGAACCTCTTCTCGCCAAGGGGGCTTTGCCGGGGCTGAGGGGACGGGACAGGCGGGAGGGGATCTGCCCCAAGACAGCCCAGCACCATCCTGGTTGGTCCAAGACAGGCTGAAGTCTGGTGGTGACCTTGGAGCTGAGTTTCCCAGGGACCGTGTAGCCAACCTCAGTGGGTGCAGGAACACCAGCCTCAGGCCGTGCCCTGGGGAGCCTGCCCCCCCACCCCTTTCAGAGGCTGGAGCACACCCGGCTGGTCAGCTGTGGGGTGGATCAGCCCAGACCAGGCCACGCCACCCACCGCACTCACGCCCACACTGCCCAGGCTGGGGCCGCCTGGCTCCCGGAGGCAGATCCGAGGCCACACCCTCCCCGGGCGCCTTGGAGCCCAGCCGTGGCTCTACGCAGAGGGCAGCAGCAAGTAGCAGGAGCGGCCCAGGGCCCTGCCCAGGGGCTGCTGGGGACACAGCTGGGTGGCAAGGAGGAAGGCTGGCCTGCTGAGGCACCATCAGATCCACGGCCGCGGGCTCCGGTCAGCCCTGCTCAGCGGGGCTGTCGGCCTCGCTGTCACTGCTCTGAGACAGCTCCTCGGGGCTCTCCGGGCGGTGCAGCTCCAGGAAGCTGGTGATGAGCCTGGCGATGGCTTCCACATCGCTGGGCCGGGCGCACCAGAGGGAGGGTGGTTACCACAGGAGAGGTGCACCCAGAAAGACCACAGCCGCTCACCCAAACCATGCACCTCCCACACCCGAGAGCTCCCCACCAGGACCCAGCACCTTCCGTCCTGGTCCCCATCCTCGCCTGGCCCCTGCCCCGCCCTGTCCCGCTGGAACCCCTTAAGGCAGCCCCCTGCTCTGCCTGTCCTCATGGGGACCCCGACATCGCCTAGCGGTGGTGGCACGCCTGCCCCAGCCTCCCCACGGTCCTCTTCCCGTGCCCCCCCCACGCTGGGCGTCTGTTGTGATGGGCAAGGGGCCCAGGCAGCAGCCCTGGCCAGTCCCAGCCCCGTCCTCGCTCACCTGTGGTGGCCCATGATGGCGCTCTGGGTGAGGGGGTGTGAGAAGCCGGTGGAGAAGCGCAGCACCACCACGTAGCCCTTCCCGAAGTAGCGCACCTTCTCCTCCTCCACGTTCACGTCCCGGATGTCATTCAGCAGGACCACCACTGGGGGGCAGGGCGGGCGGGTCAGGGGCAGCGTCCCCCCACCTGGGTGCGGGCGCGGTCACTTCTGGGCCACTCTGCAGAGGCTATGCCACGCTTGCCATGAAGCAGAAAGCGTCGGTCACTGTGTCCGAGGCCGAACCCCAGGAGACAGCCAGACCCCGACCTTTGGTGTCACAGGTCAGTGGCCACAGCGCAGGGTCCTGCAGCTGCGGGGTCACGGCCAGTCTGGTGAGAAGGAACATCTGGCCCATTGTGGCCTCGAAAGGCCTGCCTGTCTCCCCATCTTTCTGCTTCATCTCCCCAATGGCTGAGAGTGCCTGCCTGGTCCTGAGTGGCCAGGCAATGAGCTGGGGCTGCCTGGCAGTAGCCTCAGGCCAGGCCATGTCAAGGGGCCCCCCATCCCCTCCCCGAGGCGGGATACAACCCTGACTACCGAGCAGCCGGCTTGGACCCAGGCCTCAGGCCCAGTCCCAGCCGTCACTCTGCCTTGGCTGCCCCGTCCAGCCCGGGGTAGCCCGTGTCCCGTTCAGTCCCAACACCTCACCCTGGTCATGGCCTGCTCGGAGGAGGGTCAGCAGCTTCTTGTACAAGCTGAACGTCTTCAGCACGACCTTGCCGGTGCTCTTGTCGAAGATGGCTTCCTGGAAACGGCCACAGGGTCACCGGCTGCTGGCCGCTGGGCAGGAGCCACCCACACGAACCCAGAGGGCCTGGCTTGCCGACTGTCCCACCCTCGCCCTTCCCATCCCAGTCAGATCCCAACGCCAGCGCCCAAGCTGCTCTGCCAAAGCCAAACACCTGCAGCCTGACAGGAGCGAGCGCAGAGGCCTGGGGGCTCGAGGCAGTTGTTCAAGGACAAAGGACAGTGGCCAAGGTCACCCAATGAGGGAACGGGTTCCGAGAGCAGCACAGGGCCAGGCAGCTCAAAGGGTCATGAAGAGGGACAAGGGAGAGGGGGTGGCCACCGAGGAAGCGGACTGGCCCCATTTCATTCTGCGCTACGGCGACCTCGGGAGGAAAGAATTTGGGTAAAAACAGCCAAGAAGAGCTTCTAGGAGAAAAAGGCTTCAGAGGATTCCTCGGCCCAGGAGCAATGCCGGACAGGCACCAGGGCCAAGCCCAGGCTCCCAGGACCCCTGCGCTGGCCTCAGCAGGGAGCCGAGCTGCAGCGGCCTTACCTCCCAGTCCTCTAGGTTCTGCACGGCCACGAACAGGCAGCCGGTGACGTAGAAGATCTTCCAGCCCAGACTATCTGGGGACAAACAGGACACAGCCCGTGAGAGCAGCAGCAGAGAGCGCAGGCTGTGGGCCCACAGGGGTCCCTCCCCCCAGGGCGGCCGCTCTCCCAGGCGCTCAGGGTCACGCTGCACCAGCTCTGCCCCGCTCCCTCTGGCGTCTACTCGAGGCAGGCAGCCGGTGTCTGCCAATCACCCGGCTTGTGGAGGGGAGAGGAGGGGGCCTGAGAGTATGGCTCAACCTGCAACAGGGCCTAAGCAGATACAAGAGGGTACCCTCTCGAGGAATCTCTGTTGACCCAGGAAAATGCCCAAGATACAGTGAGAAGGGCCGGGCATGAGGGAGAAGCCACCAGCACACAGTGGTGCGGATGTGCCCGTGGGCCCCTAGGAGGCAGAGGGGCGGGCGGCGTTCCCCGGGGCCAGGCCTTGGTGGGTCACGGATGATGGGCTTTCCTTCTCTCTGTTTTCCCAAGAGGCAGGAAGTTGCGGGAGCAGACGCTGCCTCTCACCTGCACTGTAGTAGGCAGCAGCCAGGCCGATGGACAGGATTCCTGCAGAGAGAAAGCAGGGGCCTTGCTGTGGGACCGCCCCCTCCCCAGGACCAGCCATGGCTACGGGCGGGGAGCAGGGAGAGACCAGCAGGCTCAGAGCCGGGGAGTTCCTTCACAAACATGGCACGTGCCATTCACAGTATGCAGGTGCCACCTCCGTCTCCGTGAGGACCCAGAGCGGACTGGGAGTCGGACGGAGGAGCCAGCGTGGGGGTTACCCCGACGGTATAGGGTATGGAATGAAGACAGGACTACGTCAAGTGTCACAACACAACAGCTGAGGAGAAACGGAGGAGGCCATGTGCAGGGTCATGGGAAAGGAGGACTGGAGACAGGCCACCGGGGCAGCTGCCCAGCCGGTGGGCCCTCTGGCAGCGAGGGGGATGGAGGCCAGGGCAGCCTCTCCACTTGGGGGGAAACAGGGCGCACTGTCACGCAGCACGTGGGCCTGCGGCGAAGATCAGACACCCGCGAGCTGGTGTACGAGGGCCAGCGAAAGGGGGAACACGCCGGCCACGTGGCTCAGTTGGTTGCCACGTGCACCAGAAGGTCACAGGTTCAGTTCCCGGCAGGGGCACCTGCCTGAGGTTGCAGGCTGGATCCCCAGCAGGGGGCATGCGGGAGGCAGCCAGTCGATGTTTCTATCTCTCCCTCCCTTCTCTCTATAAAACCAATAAAAACGTATTTTTTAAAGTGTGTGGGGTAACAAGGGCGCTCAGAAGAGCATGCAGTGTTAACTAAAGGACGTCCAGTGAACAAGACGAGACCCACATCAGGCATAACAGCACAGACGAAGGACAGGCCCGGGAGGACACAAGGGAACAGGGCAGCGCTGTGCGGGGGGTCGGTAGTAAAACAAGGAAGGAAAACTTCAGTGTCACTTTCAACTATTTCTAAGTGACGTTTCTTATTTGGGGTGAAATATGGAAACCCTTACCGACCAGCAGGGACCAGGACCGGATGCCCGGCGCCCTCTTCAGATGGAGGCGGGAACCGGAGAGCGTCTCCACCTGCATGTACATCCCGGGGCCGCGCGGACGCCACGCTCAGCGGGAGGCCGGCTGGGGAGGGCGGACACGCACAGCTGGGGCCACTGGCCGGACGAGGGCCCTCCAGCTGGCCCCCCAGACCGCCGGGGCCCGGGGCCGCCGCCTCCGGGAGGGAGGCCCTGCTCTGCTCGGCGACACTGACTGCGCTGGGGCCGCGCGCCCTCTCGGACTCACACCGTCCACGGGCCCTGCCCTCCGCCGCCCGTCTCACCTGCAAACCGGTCTCAGCACCTGAGCCCCAGTGGCCGTCAGGCTCCGGGACCCGCCAGAACCCAGAGGACCGCCCTCGTCTCCCCGGGCCGGTCCCGCCAAAACCCGGAACTGCAGGTCTCATCTCGGCAGAGTCTGCCCTGCGGTCGCCCGGCTGCGCGGTGCGTCCCCAGCGCTGACCCGCACGCGCGGAGGCGCACCCGGCAGAGCGGTGCCCGCAGGACGCGGGCGCGGGGGCCGGTTCTGGGGCGCCGCCCAGAGGGTCCTGCAACGTCAACCCAAACCGCGGGCAGCGGCGGCCGCAGCGCCGCGCTCCCTCCGGGACCTGCCCGCGCAGCGAGGGCACCGCCTGGGCCCCTGCGGCCCCGCGTCGCCTCCCGCGCCCGCGCCCCCGACGGCGGAGCCCGCCTGCCCCCCGCGCCACCCCGACGGCGGCCCCCGCCCGGCGCCTACCGAGAACGCGGACCGGCGGGCGCGGGACGGAGCCGGGGGCCGAGGGGCGGGCGCTCACTTCCGGGTCTGGGGCGGGGCGGGGCGGACTTCCGGGGCGGGGCGGACTTCCGGGGCGGGGCGGACTTCCGGGGCGGGGCCTCGGGAACCTGGAGGTGGGCGCTGCGCAGATGGCAGACGCGAGCGGCGGCGCATCCTCCGACGGCCGGGCCCCGGCGCCAGGAGCGGAGGAAACGCGGCCGGCGCCGACTTCCGCACTTACCCCCGGGAGCGGGGCTGACGGACCGCCCCAACCGCCCGGCACCGTGCGGGGCCCTCCGGCGCCCCCAGAGCAGCGCACGGTCCCGCACAGGTGCTCCCGTGCCTTCCGTAGATGCGCAGCACTACGTCTGCGGGTGGATGTGCTTACAGGGTCCGTTCAGGAGGGAGAACCGCACGGTACTTCGAACAGAGTTTAATATAACGGCTTACTAACGGGATTGTAGCAAGGAGGCTGATGGGAAGTAAACTGGACTATAGAGAATGGCAAGAAGCGCCCTAGCTGGTGTGGCTCAGTGGAAAGAGCGAGGCCTGCGGACTGAAGGGTCCCAAGTTCGGTTCTGGTCAAGGGCATGTACCTGGGTTGCGGGCACATCCCCAGTGGGGGGTGTGCAGGAGGCAGCTGATCGATGTTTCTCTCTCATCGATGTCTCTAACTCTATCCCTCTTTCCCTTCCTCTCTGTAAAAAAAATCAACAAAATATATTTAAAAAGAAATAAAAAATAGAGTCTCATCTTCACCACGCTTTTTTTAACAAGAAGAAGAATGGCAAGAAGCGAGGCGGAAGCCCCAGGCCATGAAGGGGCTCCCCGCGAGGACCCCACTCTACCCAGGGCCGCGACCTGGGCCTCGCTGGCGAGGACTAGCTGTGGCTCACCGGGTGGCAGCGAGGCCGCTTGGAGCTGCGAGGGAGGAACCACTGGGAATCCTCCTTGTACTTAAGGCAGCGGTTCTCAACCTGTGGGTCGCGACCCCTTTGGCGGTGGAACGACCCTTTCACAGGGGTCGCCTAAGACCATCCTGCATATCAGATATTTACATGACTATTCATCACAGTAGCAACATGACAGTTATGACGTAGCCACGAAAATAATTTTATGGTTGGGTCACAACATGAGGAACTGCATTTAAAGGGCCAGAAGGTTGAGAACCACTGACTTAAGGGGTCGCCAGGAGACGCTGGTGGACGCTGGGGGCTGCTGGCCACCACGCAGTGTGAGCGCTGAGAGCGGAAGGAGCCTGCAGTCCAGCCCGGCGCAGCGCAACCAGCAGGAAAAGTCTTCCCCCTGCAGTGTCTCCCCGGCACCCCTCGGCCGACAAAGCGGAACATCACACCTGCCGGCCAGAAAAGTAACCTCAGCTCCCTCCCCAGGAGCAGGCACTGGAGTTTGCACTGGGAGCTGACATATGGGCATTGGTAATAGGCACGCTATGCAGGGCTTACTCACTCAGTCCCCTGCCTACAGGTACTGTATTTATGTCCAGTCTTTTGCTATTACCAATATTCATCAAGATTTTAACCAAATCAGATATCACTTGCTCCCTTATTTAATATTTGTAGGATGCCGGTGAAGACTTCATCTTTAAATGGTTTATAATCTAGTAGAAAAGGTGGAATTATGCCAATAGCAGTATGCAAAGTGGAATTTTCCAGGGTATCAACTGAAAGGTTCCAGGTTCAATTCTGGTCAAGGGTACATACCAGGGTTTCGAGCTCAGTCCCCAATGTGGGGCGTGCAGGAGGCATCCAATCAATGATTCTCTCTCATCATTGATGTTTCTAACTCTCCCTCTCCATTCCTCTCTGAAATCAATATATATTCTTAAAAAGAAACACACAAACCTATTGTAATATAGACTATTGGAACATATTGGACCTTATTTAGACCCAATTTAAACTAAAAAAGAAGGAGATGCTTGGGGAACCTAGACACTGACTACATTTTCCCCCAAAAATATATTCTCATGGATTTCAGAGAGGAAGGGAGAGGGAGAGAGATACAGAAACGTCAGTGATGAGAATCATTGGGGGGCCGCCTCCTGCATGCCCCCCACTGAGGATCCACAACCCAGGCATGAGCCCTTGACCAGGAAGAACCCCGGACCCTGCAGTCTGCAGGCCCATGCTCGATCCACTGAGCCAACCCAGCCAGGTGACACTGACTACATTTTTAAATGAAACTAAGTGCCCGTACTTTGCTTCCCCCCCCCCCCCACATTATGGCATTGTGTTTATGTTTTCAAAACATTAACAAAAATATATACAAATGAGTACCCAAAATTATCTGCTTATTCATGCTGAAAATGGAAGATGTCTTCTGAGAGGTGCTGACATAGATTTAAGCAAAGCAGAACGTTAAGACCTGAATTAAAGGGATGCATTTATAAAAAACTGCACGCACCCAAAATTCTATAAATAAAAAAATTTAATGGGGAAAATCCTGAAGACTCTAGTGAGGTTTCTGGGACCTGGACTGGCCGTTAAATATCTTGTTGAGCCCTTGCCGGCTTTGCTCAGTGGATGGAGCCTCAGCCTGAAGACTGAAGGGTTTCGGGTTCGATTCCGGTCAAGGGCATATGCCTGGGTTGCAGGCTCAATCCCCAGTGGGGGTGGGAGGGGCGTGCAGGAGGCGGCCAATAATGGTTCTCCCTCATCACTGATGTTTCTCTCTCTCTTTTCTTTCCCTCTCCCTTCCTCTCTGAAATCAATAAAAAAAAAATTTTTTTTTAAAATATATTTTATTGATTTTTTACAGAGAGGAAGGGAGAGAGAGAGAGAGAGTTAGAAACATCGATGAGAGAGAAACATCGATCAGCTGCCTCCTGCACATCCCCCACTGGGGATGTGCCCGCAACCCAGGCACATGCCCCTGACCGGAATCGAACCTGGGACCCTTCAGTCCACAGGCCGACGCTCTATCCACTGAGCCAAACCGGTTTCGGCAATAAAAAAAAAGAAAAAAATTAAAAAAAAAATACTTTGTTGACCTCTGGGGCTGCGAGGTTCTGGGATTCCCGAGGAATGCTGGTGTTTGATAAAGACAGACACCCACAAGATCGTTTGCTTACTCTCCCCTGAATTCTCAGTTCTGATTGTCCTGCAAGAGTATGTGCGGATTTTATAAAACATTCATTATTATCAGTTGGACATTTCCGGTTAGCTGTACACGTGGTACCATTTCTTGGAGAGAAAAAAAGCTCTTGGTAAAGCGTAAGGGCAGAGTCACCAGCGTGCCCGCCGGGGCGCCGTGGGCCGACGCCAGCGCCCTCGTGCTCCGGGAACCACGTGCGCCCGGCCCGCCGCGCATGCGCACTGCCGCCTCGCCAGACCTACGTGCCGCGCCTCGGGGTGGCAATGGCGGCGGGCCGGGGCCGCACTTCCGCCCCTCCCCGCCAGGGCGGCACCGTCTCCCTCGGGCCTGCGCCGGCCGGGCGGCGCGTGCCTGGCGCCGAGCCGCGGGTCCCGGGCCCCCCGAAACGACGCCAGCTCCCTGCTCGGGGCGGCCCGCCGCTCGCTCACGGCCTTCGCGTCCACCGGGTGGGTCGGGGCCTCGCCCCGCCCCCCGCGCATCCCGATTGGCTGCGGGGCCCAGCCCTCCCCCCCCGCCCCGCGTTCTCATTGGTCGAGCCGCGCCGCGGGGTGGGGCCGAGCCGGGGCGACTCCAACAAAGGGCGGCGGGCGGCCGGCGGCGGTGACCGCTCTCCCCGTGCTTCCCGCAGGTCACGCGCGCCGGCCCCCGCCCGCCCCGCTCCAGATGAAGTGTGAGCACTGCACGCGGAAGGTGGGCGCGCGCCGGTGCGGCCGGGGGTCGGGGCCGGGTCAGGGGCCGGGCCTCGTGACCAGGGGTCGGTGCGGCTGGGGGTCAAGGGTCAGGGATGATCGCCGCCGGCCCGGGAGCTCCGTCCGCGACGCGGTCCGTGGGAGCGTGGGCGGGCGCTACGTTCTGGGTCGGCAGCTCCGGGCCCGGCGACCCCGCGGCCTCGGGAGCCCGGGGTCGGACGCGGGCCGCTCGGATGGGACCGCCTGGGTTCGGTTGGACCGAGTCCGGCTGGGCAGGGGCGCTCACCCTGCCGCGGCCCGGATGGTGCCGCCGCGGACCTGGACTTCGCAATCGGCTCCAGTTCTCGGAGCGCCGAGCCAGCCATTCAAAATGCTCTTTTCTTTTTGAAGCCAAAATCCCCAGAAAAGTAGAACAGCCTGTTACCTCTCAGAGCCGGCAGGGCAACCCCCATTCTGGAGGTCAGCCATTGATCCGCTGATTTCGGGTTGTTTTTTAACTTTGCAAGAAACCTAAGTGCTTGTAGTAACGGAACAATCCAGAAGTGTGGCCTGCCTGGCCACCTGTGTGACCATGGGAACTCGGCGGCCTTCCCGTTTCTAGGCCGCCGCAGCGCAGGCAGAGGGATGGTTTTGTTTTTCTAACTGTTGAATCGCATCGTGAATGCCGTTCCATCAGTTGCTCTTTTCTGTAACCTCACATGACGCGGGAGGCGGCTTCTCAGAGCGCTCCTTGTGTTCCAAGCCCATGTGTGTCCAGGTAGTCGGGCCCTAATTTACCTGCTGGTGCCAGGCGCACGGTGTCCAGGTTTCAGCCAATAGGAATATACAGGGAGGTGGTGGGCGGGTGTGTCCGCCAGCACACGTGCTTTTATTTTATTTCACATATATGTGTATGTACATATGTGTGTGTATATATATGATTTCAGAGAGGAAGAGAGGGAAACATCAACGATGAGAGGGAATCATTGAGCGGCTGCCTCCTGCACGCTCCACGCTGCAGATCAAGCTCTCACCCCGGGCCTGTGCCCTTGACCGGAACAGAACCTGGGACCCTTCAGTCCGCAGGCCGGTGCTCTGTCCATGAGCCATACCAGCCAGGGCAACATGTGCTTTTATTTACCTAGAAGAGATTTCCACTCATGAGGTTAATTGACAGAATAGGTATGCATTTTTTAATTCAGAGAGTCAAAGTTCTTCTATCTGTTTTCTATTCCCTTTCCAGGAATGTAGCAAAAAAACAAAAACCGATGACCCAGAGAATGCCTCAGTCGATGCCCCGCGTCCGGCCCAGGAGAACGGAGAGGCAAGTCGAATTTTCCGTTTCGTGTCAGCTCAGAGGAGACAGCAGCTGCTGGCTTCTCCCCTTTGGGGCTCATGTCAGCCCATGTCCTTGCTTTGAGGAAAAGAGAAGTGAGACGTGAGTGGGTAACGCGGTGCCCCTGCCAGGGGCCAGGCGTGCGGGCCCACCCGCGGGAGGAACACGGCCTCCCAGGTAAGAGGGCCGAAGAGACTCATCCCAAAATACAGCCGAACAGACTGTCATGGGAACAAAGGCGAATGTCACCCTTGGTCATTTATCAGAGATAGTGGTGTGATGCTTAAACCTCCAGTTCCTTTTTTAAAACCGAAAGTTCCATTCTGTAAAACGGGGGTTTAGGTGGGTAACTTATTCAGTGACTCAATTGTCATGGTTCTGTAAATGCATTTTTCTAACAGTTTCTCCGCCAGCTCAGTTGTGGGTTTTAAATCCCGTCGAGCAGAGAGGAGGCGGCAGTGGGGAGGTCAGGGTCACTGCGTCCCTTAGAAAGTACTGGCACCCGTTCCCAGGTGGGAGGCAGCAGCCCCGGAGAAGCGAATGTCGGTCTCTGTGGGTCAGTAGCCCTGAGAGGACATTAGTTTGACGGGCGTCCGTCTGGTCCCCGTTCACCAGCACTGCTCTGCGCTTGGGCGACTGTGCGGCTCAGTGAGTAGAGGGGGTGAGACCAGCACCCAGGGTCTAGGGCAGAAAGCAGGGACTGCCCGGGCCCTGCATCCCCGAGCAGGGGGCCTGGGCCCCCCCCACACCTGCCCTCTGGCTGCATCACCTGGGGCAGCCATCTAACCCTGGGGGCCCAGTTTCCTTATCAGTGACACGGGGAGTTGGGTTACTTCTCCCCCTCCCCCTGGGCTTTGGTCACAGCAAGATAACGTGTACACAACCGAAGCAGGCCCCCCGCCAGCTCAGTGGGTGGACACCCTGTTAGGTTGGGCTTGCCAGGGAAGGGCTACTGGAGTGGGCCCTGGGGTTGTGAGAATTGAGGGGAGGTGTAGGAATGGTGGGTGAGCCCACCAGGCACACAGGAGTGGACAGAAGTGGCCTGGGGGAGGGGTGGTGGGAGCCACTGAGTCCGTCAGGGTACAGATCCGATGTGTTGAAGGGTGGCTTCGGCTGGCTGAGCAGAGGGGGCATCAGAGGACGCCGCGTGGGAGGCAGGGTGTGGGGCCTGGGTGGGCGGCCAGAGTGGGCCCCTCTGCAGGGCCAGTAGGGTCAGGATTCTCGGTGCAGCTCAGCAGTCTCTCGAGCACCAGCTGGGTGCCAGGCTACGTGCTCCAGACCCTCAGGCACCCCCACCCCGTCACTGCGTTAGGAGTGCCAACCTTGGGCCCGTTCAGACCTCACTCGTATGCCTCTGCGACATGCTGTCCTGGGGGAGCTGCACAATGGCAGGCACATGGGGAGGAGGGAGGTGGCGGCGCACTCCCGTCCTGCACGGGGGGCCCTCCAGGGCCCTCTTCACCAGCTGGTGGTTCAAGGGAAATAAATGCACAGCTGGCAGGAGCGTCTGTTCATTTGTTCAGATGCTCCCGTAGGCTCCCGAACGCTCCTGTGTTCATCCACTAAATAGTCCTGAGCACCTTCTGTACGCGGGGCCTCATGGAGGTGCTGGGCAGCAGGAAGAGGTGAGGGTTCCTACCCCAGAGCTTACATGTCGTGGTGAGAGCCAACACATAAATGCTAGCTGGTCATCTGGGCTGTTTGGTAGGTGCCTGTGAGGACCCCAGGGGTGAGCTGGGCTCTTGGGGAGCATTTCTGGGCTCAGGGGTGACCCAGAGCAGTTTGGCTGGAAGTGAGAGCCAGGGAGTGACTGGGACAAGGGCCGTGAGTGGTTGGAGGCGAGGCCTCTGTGCAGAGGAGTATGGCTGTGTTTTCGTTCATCTCGGGGTCAGCGGACCTCAGGAGCGGAGTGCCAGGCGGGCAGACAACGGGGCCGAAGGGGACCCCAGGGTTCGTAGCCTGGACATCCAGGTGAGCAGGTCCCTGTTACTGAGGAGGCCCGAGGGCCCCGTGCATGTGCAGTGCCTGAGCCGGCAGTGAGCTGTGCCGGGTCAGCTCCCATGGGTGCCGTGGACCTGGGTGAACTCCCTGGGAGAGTACAGCAGGCCCAGAGCAGGAACCCCCGAGGCAGCAGAGGGGGGGCTGAGGGAGGAAGACGGGCCAGGACACAGGCGTGCCCCTTCCCTCCCCGGGGATGTTCGGGCGGTGTCTGCATTGTGACTGTGCTGCTGCTCCCTGAAGACCACGTGGTAGAGTTCTTAGTGAAGAATCAGGCAGGACGCCGTCTTTCTCTCGTAGAAGGGAGAATTCCATAAGTTGGCCGATGCCAAGATATTCCTGAGCGACTGCCTGGCGTGTGACAGCTGCGTGACCGCAGAGGAAGGAGTCCAAGTTTCCCAGCAGAACGCCAAGGACTTCTTCCGTGTTCTGAACCTTAACAAGGTAAAGGGGCCCCGTGCGCACTGGCACCCTGGCCTGGAGAGGGTGGGGGTCAGAGCAGGGCATGGCAGCCTCTGCTGGGACGTGCAGGCAGCCTGGCCCTGGGTCCCGTGCCCTCATCAACCCTCTGCAGGGTCCCTCCTCAGAGAAAAATCAGCTGGCCTCGCACACTCCCTCACTGACTGGGGCACTGGCTGTGGCCGGACCACCGGCCAGGCTCCCCGGATATGGGGCGGCTTCCACCGTGCAAGGTCCTACCATGGGCGCGTGCCTGAGGTCTCGGGTCTTCAGAGGCCAGGCGGATGCAGTTCAGCCTCTGGGGTGTTCTCAGGCGGGGGAGTCCCCTGCCCCACTGTGCACGGGCGCCGAGCCCTGACCCTCAGGGCAGCACAGGTGCCCGGAGCCCTGGGCGCAGCCTGGCTGGTGCTTGAACTGGCGCTGCATTGCATTTGCAGGTGCAGCTGAGGACGGTGTGTTCACCACACAGAGCTCCTCCCACGAGCGTGCGGCTCGGTGCTGCTCTGTGGCCTTCGGTGAAGGGCTGCTCCCCCCGTAGACGTGTGTCGAGTTACCCTCCTTCTCCGTGTCTGTTTTTCTTTAAAATGATCGTTTTCCTCCAGATGTGTGAGCTTGTCAGTATACTAGTGTTCTTAAAGTCGACGAAATCTCTTGGGATGTCCCATGTTTAACTGTAACTTTCCTTCAGTGATTGTGGCCAGTGTTTGCCACTTTTGCAGTCTTTGCCCAAGATGGCCCCCCCTCCTGCCTGTCCTGGATCTCAGTGGATTGTCCCCACCACCTGTGTGACGTGCTTCTCTGTCTCTCCTAGAAGTGTGATGCCTCACAGCACAAGGTGCTGGCAGCGTCCGTGTGTCCTCAGTCTCTGCCTTATTTTGCTGCTAAATTCAGCCTCAGTGTCACTGATGCATCCAGAAGGCTCTGCGGCTTCCTCAAAAGCCTTGGTGAGGTGCCTGTGGCGTCGGCGTGAATGTAGAGCGGGAGCTTGTAACTGCCTTTTCATACCCAAGTTCAGTTTTCCGGGGCTCGGGGTGGGTAATGTCTGTGACCCTGCCTCTGGCCCACGGCGGGCGGTGGCACTTGCCCCTTGCCGTGCAGCCGGGTGTTGCATTACTGCCGGACGGCCCCTCCCGGAGCGGCGAGTGACCGGCTTTGGCCAGAGTGGCCAGGGGTCACGTGTCCTGCTGCCCTGGCTCTCGGGGCCCCTGAGGTCATCTGTGTGGTGGGGAGTGACGGCTGCAGGGAGTGGTGTCTGGTCTCCTGGGAGCTCTGAAGAGCCGCAGGAGGGAGCGGACTTTGTCCTCTGCGGCCTCATGTGAAGCAGGAAAGGCAGCAGCTCAGAGCACAGCAGGGACTCAGATGAGAGGCGCACTGGAGGGCACCGCCCAGCAACAGGAGGGCTCCCTTATCTGCTGGTGTCGGACTAGAACGGTCCCGCCCCTGGAGACTTCACGGCCCTCCTGCAGCCATCAGCGGGCAGGCTCCGGAGGGAGGACTTGAGCCGTTTGCCAAAGAGCAGCTTTTGTTACCCCACGGTAGCTTTCAAAGACGTGAATGCAGTGGGGACCACGGACACAACGAGATGAGCCCAGACCGAGCAGGGGTGCCGGTGCCTGGCTGCTCCTGGCGCCCAGCAAGGCGCCGCGAGCCGGGCTCCTGCGCGGCCCTCCTCCATCTTAGAAGCCGAGGGTGTGCGTGTTTCACCGCAGAGCGAGCTGTTCGGTGCCATTGATCTCGGAGCGAGGGGCCTTCCTTGGACGTTAAACACAAACACACCGTTGGGCGTGATTTGTTACTGTTAATAATGAAGGGAGAGGTGTTCACTGTGGGTCTGGTTCCTTAAGGTAATGGTTTTAGATGACACTTAGAATATTTACTATATTTTTTATTTTACTTATTTTCTTATTTTTTGTTGATTTCAGAGAGGAAGGGAGAGGGAGAGAGAGATAGAAACATCGCTGATGAGAGAATCATTGATTGGCTGCCTCCTGCACGCCCCCGACTGGGGATCGAGCCTACACGTGGGCATGTGCCCTTGACCGGAATCAAACCTGGGACCTTTCAGTCTGCAGGCTGACACTCTATCCACTGAGCCAGACCGGCCAGGGCTACTATATTTCTTAAGAATAACTGGCTGCTTTTAAGATTTAGACTGGCTGTAGATACTAAATTTATTTGCTTAATTTGTTTTTAATTATTGAAAATACATTCTTTTGTCTCAAGCTTATTCACCAATAGTAAGAAAACTTATTAAGAAAAAGATAGCTAAGTAAAACTCAACATAAAATTAAGATCATCATAAGGGTGTACTCAGCCAGTTTGCTCGTTTTATTTATTTTAAAGATGTCAAGGACCATTACCGACCGAAATTTACTTAGTGTGCTGCGAGTGCCTTGTAATATTCCGTTAATTTACGTGAGGAGTACGGTGAGGTGCTTACAATAAGATGCAGGGAGAAAGACAGGAAGTAGGAGAGAGTAGGTATTTTATTATGAAAAACGTGCTATTGTTTTAAAAAAAGTGCAGTCCTATACTTAGCGATCAGTGATGGAGCCGAGAGCCGAGGTGACTGCAGTGCCCAGGAGGGAAGCCTACAAAATCCGCTAAGCTTGACCCTTCCTGTCCAGACGGAGAGGGACCCGGTGAGGGGTGTGAGCTGAGGCCCTCCTTCCGCAGGGGTGCACTATGTCTTTGACATGACGATAGCCGCGGACTTCAGCATCCTGGAGAGTCAGAAGGAGTTTGTGCGTCGGTACCGCCAGCACCGCGAGGAGGAGCCCCGGCTCCCCATGCTGACCTCCGCCTGCCCCGGTGAGCCCCAGGCCGCAGCCGGTTCCGCAGTACATTCCGGGGAGGCTGGACAGGTGGACAGGGTCGCGGGAGCTCAGGGTCCCAATGTGGGACAGGAAGCAGCCGGGAGGAGCTGACGCAGCCCCGGTCTCTCCCCAGGCTGGGTCCGATATGCGGAGCGCGTGCTGGGTCACCCCATCACGCCCCACCTCTGCACGGCCAAGTCTCCCCAGCAGATCATGGGCTCTCTGGTGAAGGATTACTTCGCCAGACGGCAGGTAAGCCGGCCTCTTCCCGAGGTCAGCACGAGTGGGGGGCCGGGCCTGCCCGGGGGGCTGACGGACAGGAAGTGAGGCGAGCCAGGGAGACGGGCGGAGCTGGTGGGAACAGGGCGGCGGCTGCAGCAGGAGCTGGTCTGTGGGAGACGGGGCTCCACCCAGAGCAGCTGGGCACCGAGGAGGCGGCCGGGCAGGGTGGCAGCTGGGTGGGTTCTTCTCCGCAGCCTGGGCAGTTCGCTCTGTCTCCACAGAACCTGTCCCCAGACAAGATTTTCCACGTCATTGTGGCCCCGTGCTATGACAAGAAACTGGAGGCCCTCCGAGAAGATGTTCCCACAGCTTTGCAGAGTTCCCGGGGTGCTGACTGCGTGTTAACCTCAGGTGAGAGGTGGGCAGGGCCGGGTGGGGCTGGCTCTGGCAGGACCCAGGAGAGTGAAGGGCAGCACTGCTGCCAGCGTGCGCACGTTGCGTGGCCCAGGCTGAGGGAGAGACAGGGCGGTGGGGGCAGTCCCACCTCACCGTGGAGTTCTGACAACCCCGCCTGCGCGGGGGCACGAGTGAAGTGGAAACACACGTGTGCTGTGGGGACGTCGCTGCAGCCTGCGCAGAGCCCTGTGCTGGGGTGCAAGGGCGTCTTCGGTCAGTCGAGGGCAGCGTGAGTCGGGTGCACAGGGGAGTCCAGTGGTTCTGATTTCCGGTTGGTCTCATTCGGGCCACAGGACATCTGTAATGCAGCACCCTCCCTGAGGCTGTCACAGAGTCTCCGCTTGGAAACAAACACATGGATTGTTTGCAGAGAGCCCTCATTGCAAGAGCAGAAAGAGGAATATACGCTTCTCTTACATTTCATTTGCGTTTTGCATTTTATTGGTGTTACTTTGCACTTGAGATGGGCCCCCTGCTGTCTGTGAGGGGGACAACATCCAAGGTCACCTTGACCTAGAATTTCCTGTGGGGAAGAAGGTAACTTTGGAAACAGCCCGAGGACGTGTGGTGTCCACGGGGCCCACCGCCTCTCGCTTGTCTGTAGGTGAAATTGTCCAGCTAATGGAGCAGAGTGACCTGTCTGCGGACGACGCCCTCGTGGATACTCTGTGAGTGGCTTTTGCAGGGAGGCTGCCTGTGGATGGGCCTCCCGTGGGGTCTCTCGGGGGACAGGGTCTAGGGCCTCCCTGCTTTACTAGGGGCTGTGCTGAGACGTGGGCACAGGGTGGCACCTGCCCCAGGCGGTTGCCTCAGGGAAATAGCAGATTCCTTGGGTCCCTTTGCACCCAGGGCAGCAGGCTGGGTTTCTGTGGTCAGTGGTGACCCCAACCAGTCACCGGTGCTCCTGCCGTGTCCTGGGCCGGGGCATCTGCAGAGCACTCCTGGGCCACTCGGCAGTCCTGCCCGCAGTGGCCCCGGGACTATGTGTGGCCCTTGGTGGGAGGCTGGACTGAGGTTTACAGACTCTTAGCCACTCGAGTGCCCATGGCCACAGCCTGTGCTGGAGCCAGGCTGACCATGGACCCTGTCCTGGTGGGGCTCAGGCAGGCGTGTTCTCGAGCCCATCTCAGAGTCCCAGGACCCCCAGCCCGAGGTTCTGGGGACGCCCTGAGGCACGTGCAGCAGCGAAGGGAAGTCGCTGCCTGTGTAGCTGAGCACAGCCCACTGCAGCCTGGTGGGCACAGATGACCTCTCAGGCTGATGGGGTCCTGCTGGAGCTGAAGGGCTGGTGAAGGTCTCACTTCCCCTGTGGCGGCCCCGGGTCATAACACTTTGAAATCTGCTGTAATTCTTGTCGCTTTTCTCTGCCTGATGAGGTTTGGAGACGTGAAGGAGGAGGAGGTGAGGCGCCACGAGGGTGCCAGCTCCGACGGGTACCTGGCGCACATCTTCAGGCACGCGGCCAAGGAGCTGTTCAACGAGGACGTGGGGGCGCTCACCTACCGCAGCCTGAGGTGCGTCTGCTCGTATGGTCAGCACGGCCTTGAGGGTAGATCCCCCAGAGCCGGTGTGCATGTGTGTGCGTGTGTTAGCGTGTGTGCATATGTGCGCGCACGTGTTTGTGTGCGTGCTGGGGCAGGGCTGTCCTGTTTGTAGAGTGTCTCCACCATCAAGGTCAAAGGCCTTCCCTGCGTTCACTCGCAGACCTTCCCGACTCAGTGGAAATGACAAGCGGCTGAAGTGGGCTCGACAGCGAGTCCCTGTGTCTGTGTTACAGGAACAAAGACTTCCAGGAGGTCACCCTGGAAAGGGACGGAGAGGTGCTGCTGCGCTTTGCGGCTGCGTACGGCTTCCGGAACATCCAGAACGTGGTCCTGAAGCTGAAGAGGGGCAAGTTCCCCTACCACTTCGTGGAGGTCTTGGCCTGCGCCGGGGGTAAGACTCGCCCCCAGCGTCGTGGGCGTGGTCCCTCTGCACCCACCCTGAGCCTCACTCGGTCTCCACGGCTTTGCCCTTGTTGTTATGACACAGTGGCACCTCCCTTTCCTCACACCCACCTCGTGAGAAAGAGCAGGTACTCGGACGTCACCTTGGAAACCGTGGTTCCAGGCTGAGGGGCCCCTGAAGGGCCTCAGGAGGGGTGTTCAGCACCCACAGTCGGGGCAGAGCTGGGCTGCCTCACCGCTGGGCTCTGCTGGGAAGTAAGCAGAGCCTCTGCCTTGGACAAGGGGGAGAGGTGGAGAGAGGCCTAGCCAGGGCAGAAACGTGCTTCAAGTTCTTTTAATGAATTTTTATCCTGTGAATCATGACATCACCTAAGGCATTTGAGAGGACGTGGCTCCCGTACAGGAGACCAAGCTTCCGGGCATGTGGGCTCCTGGGTGCAGGCAGGTCGGGGGCAGCGCACTGTGTGCTGCAGACACCAGGACACAGCTGCTCGTGCTGTGTCTGCTTCTGGTTCGCTGAGTTCCAGGGACACGAATCCAGATGTGAGCACACAGCCCTCGGGTCGAAGGGCAGCGGGTTATTGTGGTTTCAGGTAAAGGCGTGTCCTGGGCCATGGGAACAGGAAAGAGCAGGGGCACAGACCGTGAGCCTAGGTCAGGGCTCCCCAGGCCGCGGGCCACCGTGCACGCCCCTCCCGCCCGGGACCCCTTCCCTGCAGGACGGAAGGAGGGAGAGTGAGCCCCCGCCTGTGTCTTTCAGGATGCCTAAGCGGCAGGGGCCAGGCCCAGGCAGAGGACGGGCGTGCGGACAGGGCGCTGCTGCGGCAGATGGAAGGCATCTACGCCGCCATCCCGGTGCGGCCCCTGGAGACCAGCGCCCACGTGCAGGAGCTGTACCAGGAGTGGCTGGGTGGGGCCGACTCCCCCCTGGCCCAGGCGGCCCTGCACACCGCCTACCAGGGCCCAGGGCAGTCTGCCAGCAGCCGGGACATCAAGTGGTAAAGGTCCAGCAGGCGCCCGGCCTGCAGGCGCCCGAGGAGGGGTGTCAGACGCGTGAAGGAAAGGCTTAGTGTCTCTGTCATCGCTTTGGTTTTCAGAATTCCTGCTCCCCATCTGCCGGCTCCCTCCCTCTGAGGGGCGCTGTCGTCCTCATACGTGTGCAACTGGAATATTGTATCTCGAGAGAAGGATTGCCCCAATGTACGTATCCTTTTATCCAACGATGAAAAAAATCCCAAAGAACAAGAATGGAGACAGACTACTGTCCTTTAGGCTTAAAAAACCCCGCCAGTGTCCTGCGAAGAGCTGAGACTTGGTTCTGTCCACGCGCCTCAGAGAGACTGGATGAGGAAATGGCCCGGTGTGGCCCTAACTTTACCCACTTATGTTACTCTTGAAGGTGTCTTTGCCACAATGCGAATAAACTGCCACCTTTTGGAATAGGGGCTCATACCAAAATCTGCATTCCCACCTTTTCTTGAAACGGATCTACGTTCTGCAGCTGTGGCCACCGTCCTGAGACCAGGTCCTGTCGCTGGGAATTGGGGGGCACGAGTGGAGGCCCCTTGTGCCCTTTTACATTCAGGGATTGAGCTGAACTCACTTGGGGGAGGCCTGGCGAGGGTCACAGGTGTCACAGACGGAAGGATGGAGAATGGAGAGGCGGACACCCTGCTCGGTCCCTCCCTGGGTGGAGTCAGGCAGATGAAGGCCGGCCAAACCGCGCACAATTGGGTGAGATGGCATCCTCTGTGTCCGCCTCTCCCCTGTGGGCCTGGTCACTCCCTTCTGCTCTAGGGAGCCCTCCGCGTTGCATGACAGCGTGCTCTGCCCTCACGTGCCGCCCGCCCTAAACGAGAGGGAAGAGAGCAGTTGGCTCACAGATGACGACACAGAGATCCGCAGCCACAGAGCCCCGCGCCCGGGCGCCGTAGGCCGCCTGTGGAGTGAGGCCGGTGGCGGCTGGTGTTGGTCCCCAGAGCACTTGGATTCTGTTACCATGTGGGCGACCTTCTTGAACCCTCGGCCTGTTAGATTTCCCTCATTCGTGTGTTACTGCACCTGCGCACCCGTCTGGGTTGATAACCGGGACATTGTGTGAAATTCTCTATTTTCTGCTTTCAATCTGTTTACAGTGGGGTTTCATCCTCTGCAGTGATGTAGATCCATTTCTGATGATGGAATAAACAGTTGTAGTACCTGGTGTGGGGCACTGGGTGAATGATGCTGCTGTCCCCCCAGCCAGGGCCGCGTGTACTCTGGGCTCCACCTCACAGGGTTGTGCTCCCGTTTACTGCCTGAGCCAACAGCCGGCCCAGGGGCCGGGGCCTAGGGGGAAGAGGAGGGGACAAAGGAGGAGGAAACAAAAGGGGAAGCCGTGTTTCCATACAAAACTGCTTACAATATAAGTTCTAAGAAATCTTACTGTTCAGTGGGAGGGTTGCGGGGGGACACAAAAGGCACACACAGGTCCCACCGAGATTTGAACTCGGATCGCTGGATTCAGAGTCCAGAGTGCTAACCATTACACCATGGAACCAGACTGCTATGGGCCCTACACGTTTTGATGGGGACACAGGAATGGGAGGGTTCAGAGGCTGGGCCTGACTGGCTATGGGTTGGCATTGAAAAGCAGGCTACCTTCTAGCAGAGGGTGGGTTATGGGCCCAGCTCACCCCACGCCCATCTGCTGCACATGGTGTGGGTTGTGGCTGACAGTGAGAGACAGCGCCCTCCTGCTGTGCAGCTGAGCGGGGCAGGGCCCACAGGGCCAGGCAGGTGTCATTTCTTCCTTACAAAACTGCTTACAGTGAAAGTGTTGCGAAGTCTTGCTGTCCAGCTTTATAACTGGAAAAACTGCAGGTTCAAAAAGAAACTCCCTTAAGAACATTCTGGATATCAATCTTTGAGGAAAAAAATCTGAATTTGTGTGGAAGCTTTTCATGTAAAAAGTGTCCATGGAGCTACTGCTGTAGATGGCAGGGTGTCCCCCCCCTTGAACCAAGAAAAGCACCAGGAGAAAGAAACAGATGGAAACTTCTGGTGTCCAACTATGAGGATCAGCCAGGAGGAACTTAATGAACGACCTCAGTGAGCAGGGTTAAAGGAAGCCAATAGGGGTGGTAAGCGCCCCAAAACTAGGCACAGCCACGAGTGGTCAGAGTCCTGAGGCCTGGGAGCAGTTCCCGGACCCTGTGGCACCTGAAGCCGATGTGCAGGCACCAAACAGGAGCCGAGGCTTTCTCAGCGGAGCACATAGGCCAGGCCAGGCAGGAGGAAGCCGAGGGGAGCCCGTCTTCCCCCTCCATGTCTCTTCTCGCCGGGGATCCCCAGGCACGCAGCCACTTGGCTCTTTTGCCCTCTGCTTCCTGTCGGTTTTAGGGCAGAGAAAGGTAGAGGGGGGTCTGGAAGGCAAACAAAAGACACCCACGAGGGCCAAAGGAAACAACCATAACCCAGGTGTACCACTGCCAAGGGCGTCGAAGGGAGGACCTGACGTGAAGGTCTAGGCAAAGCCAGCCCGCGGGGCCTCTGCAGCACCCGTGACACAGCCAGCGGCCGTCAGTGGGCCCTGGGCCGAACTTCAGGGCAGACCTGCCGTTGCCATGGGGGGTGCAGCTCCCTGAAAGGCACCCTCAGGGCTGTCTGTGAGCCTGAATCTCCACCACAGGGTAGAGGGTATCTTCTGAGTCTGAGAAATCCAGGCATAGGTGCAGTCACAGGCGAAAGGTGGCCCCCCTGCGGGGCCCCAATAACACCAGGCTGGAGAATTCGTGTCCAAGAGCCTGGCCGGTGGGGCCTATGGATGGACTCTGGAACAGGCCCAGGATTTGGGAAGCTTCATGGTCCACGTGAAAGCACATGGAAGGGCTCCCGTGCAGGAAGGCTCAATCATGCACAGATAATCTGCAGACGCGGGTCAGACTCCCGCCACCCTCACGATGCTAGTTTAACCCTCAGACCAAAATGGCGTGGAGACAGGGAAGGAGACTAGGCCCAGGCTTGACAACACGGACTCCTTCCCCCACCAAGCCTGCCGTGGCTGTGCCGCCTGCTTACATGTTTGGTGGCCAACAGTAAATCCCAATTCTGGTTACGGGGGGAGGGCACCAGCCGCCTGATGGCAGGTGACTTCACTGATCCTTTCCCACCAGTGCAAGATTGGGACTGGGGAGGGACGCGGGAGGTTGGCCACGTTGGAGGAAGCCCCGTTCCAGCCCTTGAGGATTTGCTTTTGTTCGGGACCCGCGGTCATGGCACCCTCCACAACACCGCTCCTGGCCAAACCACAGGCTACAGCGACAGCGGCAGGCAGCGGGCCGTGGCCGGAGAAACCCAGTTTCCTCCCGGCTCCTCTCCATCTGCAGGCAGCTGCCTTGGAAAGAAGTGCCGGAGCTTATTCCTCTGACAACCTGGAAGGGAATTACAGGAGCCAAGCGGGCAGCGCTTTCCCACGCTTCTGACAGATGCGGCCAACTGCTGCCGCCGAGGGCACCCGCGTTTCAGCTCCCAGCCCAGGTGGGACCCGCAGGCGGGGCCGCGTGTTCTCCCCGCACCCAAGCGCCGCGGGTTCCGAGAGCCCAGCCCCGACCCATCGCGGGCGAAGAATGGAGCGGACAGCGCGACGGGCGCTGGGACGTGGCGCACGTGTCTTTCTCCGTTTCGGGACCAGCCAAGAGGCTCCGCAGGTGCGAGGCCCACCCCGGCCATCGGCGGTCACGTGGGCGCCAGGTCACGTGCGATTGCGGACGTCATGGTCTCGGCGCCGGCGTGCTGCAGCCCCGCCCTTGCCGGACGCCCACGTCTGCGCGTGCGCACCTGGCGCGCGGCCTGGGAGCCGGCGGCCCCTTCGCCGGAAGGAGAGGCGTCGGGATCCAGGGACCCGGCGGCCTCAGGGTGCCCGCCCTTCGTGGGCCGGTGATTTACCACCAGGACCGTGTAGACGGCACCCTCGCGTTCCCTGCCCTCCCCGATCGCGGGTCCCTGTGCCCAGGGGCCCAGGTGCCCAGGGGCCCAGGGGCCCAGGGGCCCAGGGGCCCAGGAGCCAGGGCTCCGACGTCCTCTCCACCTTTTGTCCCGCTCAGGGGCCAGGAGGCCTCAAGCTTGTGCAGTTTGCAGCACCGTTTTTTTTTTTTTTAAATACATTTTTATTGATTCAGAGAGGAAGGGAGAGGGAGAGAGAGAGAAACAGCAATGATGAGAATCGTGGATCAGCTGCCTCCTGCACGCCCCACACCGGGGATGAGCCCACAACCTGGACTGGTTCATAGGTCCACACCGTTGGGGCGGGAGCACCCTTTTTAAGAGAAAAAGTACAAAATTAGATACAAAGATGGAGATTGATTAGAATAAGAAAAGTAATCACAACAGTGACGTCTACAAAGCTGATCAATACCATAACTTCATACAATTAACTAAAACGATTAATTTTACCAATTAACTGCCTGGTACACTTCTAATATATTTTTTCCTAATTTTTTGGATGCAGACTTTGATGTGGCAATGATTTGAAAGAACTTTTGGTGGAGTGAATAGGGACATAATTCAGTCTTTGCAGGGTTGGTCGCATTTTGATTTTTATTAATACTTTAGAAGAGACTGTCAGCTTTGCATTCTTCCTAGTAATGCAACATAAACTGTTAGGATTGCTATCCAATTTGGCCAAACCTCTCCTGGAAGAGCCAGGGGATTTCAGGTGTTTCAGGGGTCTGGCAGGGCCTGGTCTGCAATCTCCCCTGGCCTCAGAGTGGCTAGTTATGAGCTTTGTGTCATTGTGTTTGTTTTGTTTTATTTAAATAATATTTTTATTGATTTCAGAGAGGAAAGGTGAAGGAGCGAGAGATAGAAACATCAATGATGAGAGAGAATCATTGATCAGCTGCCTCCTGCATGCCTCACAGTGGGGATCGAGCCTGCAACCCGGGCATGTGCCCTGATAGGGGATCAAACTGTGGCTTCCTGGTTCATGGGTTGACACTCAACCACTGAGCCACGCCGGCTGGGCAGGTTCATCTTTTTAAAAGTTGGATCATGTTACTCCTCACTGGAGATGCCCACTTCACTTAACGCAGAATCCAGTGTATAGCAAGCCCTCGAAACGCTCCCTGGGTAAATGCTCCCATCCTCATTCGTGGGCTTCTCCTGCTGTGGACACGACAGGATGAGTATATTCCCGCCTCAGGGCCACTGTCCTTGCTCTTTGCCCAGATGCCACTGTGGTCCCTGGCCCTGGCCCTTCAGGGCTCAGGTCCCATGCCTCCTCCGACCTTCCTGCCCACCTCTGGTTCCTCACCCCACTTTACAGCATGTGTTGCCTGTGTATTCCCACGTCCTCCAGCCCTGAGGCAGGCGCTCTCTTCCCGCACCTGAGTCTGCATGTGTCGGTGCTCAGTACACGTCTCCTGGATAAAACCACGTGCCCTGCCCGGCCGGCGTGGTCAGTGGCTGAGCATTGACCTGTGAACCAGGAGGTCGCAGTTCGGTTCCAGGCAGGGCACAGGCCAGGGCTATGAGCTCGATTCCCAGTGTGGAGTGTGCGGGAGGCAGCTGATCCATGATTCTCTCTCATCATGGATGTTTCTATCTCTCACGCCTTCTCCCTTCCTCTCTGAAATCAATAAAAATAAATAAATAACAAAAGAAGCCACACGCTTTGTAAAACTGGGGCCTGGGGTCTCCACGTCTGCGTGCAGCTCCCACACGACACCACCTACCTCCGGAGCATCTGCTGGTACTGCTTCTCCCCTCAGTCACCACGGCTCCACATGCTGGCTCCACATGCTGGCTTCCTTTTGGTCCTCCTTCCCTCACACACTGCGACTCCACACTGACGGGACATGGCTGCCTGGTTTGCTCACTGCCGTGTTTCCACCCCTGGTCTGTGCTGGTGTACAATGGATGCTCACTGAGCCCTGGGAATGGATGGGAGGCCCGTGGGAGCCCGGCCTCTGCTCTGCAGCCTCTGCCTGTCCCAGCCCCGGGCGCTTCTTCTCCCTCTGAGAATGGTGAAGTCCTGGCATTGCCCATCTTTTTATCCAGGTGCCGTGTGCCCACCGTAAGGATACACCCGAGATACATGAGTGCAAGGCTACATGCCCCTTCCCTGCAGGTGGCAGACACTCCGTGGATGAAAACATGTCTAAAGTAGGTGAGCATTTCCAGGAGCCTCGTATTGTTTCTTAACAGCAGGTAACACATGCTCCAAACACCATCAATCAGTGTATCTCAGCACAGCTCCCAAAAGCCAGGTGGAGTGGGGCATGTCCTGGGCTGTGCCCTCAGCACAAAGCAGGGCACAGAGCACCCGGGTGTGGGAGCTGGGACAACATACCTCACAGTCGCTCTGTCAACGGCGACCTGGAGACATTGGTTATGCTTAATCGAATACTCTTTCCTTCAAAAATATATTTTTATTTATTTCAGAGAGGAAGGGAGAGGGACAGAGAGAGAGAGGAATATCAATGATGAGCGAGAATTATGGGTCCGCTGCCTCCTGCACGCCCCACACTGGGGGTGGAGCCTGCACCCCGGGCCTGTGCCCTTGACCAGGAATTGAACCCTGACCTCCTGGCTCAGAGGGTGGCGCTCATCCACTGAGCCACGCCGGCCCAGTCGAATGCTCTTTCTTTTCCATCAGTTGTGTATTGCTTTTATTTATTTTTATTTTTAAATTGTGTATTGTTTTTAAACCAGGGGTTTCTCTACACCACCTAAAACCTCTCCAATATACACACGAGTATTTAATGAAACTGCTGTATTTTTCTCCCCCTATCTCGGACATTCTGCCATACTTTTGGTTCAAAGCAGTTTAAACGCTTAGGAATTTGTACTATAATTGCAAACACATTTATGGCAAATAATACACACAAGTGTTACATTCAGAGGGACGCGTTAATTTCCATTTATTTTAAATGTTTATTTTTTTAAATGTCCGTGTCTTTCAGAATGAGTTTCCACACACACACACACGCACACGCACACACACACACACGCACACACACACACACGCACACACACACACACACACGCACACGCTGTGCGCGGTGCCCCCCGGCCCTGCCTTCAGAGCTCGCCCAGAAGGCCCACGTTCTGCTGCTCAGCACAAGCCCAGCTTCCTCTCCAACCGCCGCACACGGAGCGCCTTCCGAACCTAAACGGTGCCTTTGGTCCTAATTGTTCTTCACGATGAACCGGCAGACCCTGCACCGCGAGGACCGCGGGCCCCGCCCTGCGACGGCCGCCACGTGGGCCGAGTGACAGCTCCTCGCGCGGGCCTCCGGGCCCACGTGCCCCCGCGGCGGAGGCGGGAGGGGCAACGGGCTGTGGCTTAGCCTCGGTGGAGGCACTTGGAGCCCGTGGTTCCTGGGACACGCTGAGTGGCTTTCCTGACCCCTTAACGAGACCTGCGTCGTGCGCGGCGGTCCCCGCTGTGCTCGGAGGGTCCCCGTTTTGCAGGGCAGCCCCCCGCCCCCAGCTGCACGGAGGGCGCCCGCAGGACCGGCCGTGGGTGCTGCGCTCTGGTCCGCAGCGTGTCCGAGGCGCCCACGTGCACCTGCAGGGTTCCCGCTGGCTCCGGAGCATCCAGACCACGACCTTGTGGATGTGGGGCGTGTGCCCGTCTCTGTGACGCGGCGAAACCTGACGACGTGGAAGCCGTCGGTGTTGAATGGTCTCCGACGGTAACTGCCGGTTCACAGGAGGCCGTGCCCGCAGTTGGAGGCGCTGCGGACACAGCAGAGGCCACGGGCGCTGCAGCCCCTGGGCGTCCGCGGTCGCGTCCGACCCGACGGAGCCGCTGCCCCCGAGCAGGTGCCCCGGCCCAGCCGCCCGCACGACCTTGACCCGGCCCTCGCCCCCGCCCCGCCGGCCGCGCGCCGCGCCCCGCTCCCGGGCCACCCAGCTCCACCCCAGGTTTTCCGGGCCGCCCAGCTGCCTGCGTCGGGCGTCGCGGCGGGACGTGCAGCGCCGGGCGACGTGCCTCGCCATTGGCTGCCGCCGGTAGCCCCACTGCCGTGCGTCGCCTCCATAGGCGGGCGCGCCCGTCCGTCAGCGGCCCGGCGCCGCACGAGCGCGCCGCGCGTGTCCCGCCCCTCGCCGCCGCTCGTCGCTCGCCGGCCGGCGGCCTCGCTGGGCCTCAGCTCCGTGGCGGCGGCGGCGGAAGGCGCCGGCCCGCGCAGGCCCATGGCGGCGGCCGCGGCGCTCCCGGGCGCGGGCGGGCCTCCCGCGGGCGGCGGGGCCGGCGGCGCTGGCGGCGGGTCCCCGCCGGGCGGCTGGGCCGTGGCGCGCCTCGAGGGCCGCGAGTTCGAGTACCTGATGAAGAAGCGCTCGGTGACCATCGGCCGCAACTCGTCGCAGGGCTCGGTGGACGTGAGCATGGGCCACTCGAGCTTCATCTCCCGGCGCCACCTGGAGATCTTCACGCCCCCGGGCGGCGGCCATGGCGCGGCGGCCCCCGACCCCTCGACGCAGCCCGGGCCCGACGCCGGCGGCGACTTCTACCTGCGCTGCCTCGGCAAGAACGGCGTGTTCGTGGACGGCGTGTTCCAGAGGCGCGGGGCGCCGCCGCTGCAGCTGCCGCGCGTGTGAGTGGGGGCCGGGGCCGGGGGCGCACCCACCAGCAGGACCCCGACCCGCCCATCCTGCCCTCGGCCCCGGCCGCCCTCTGACCCGCGACCCGACCCCCACCCGTCCCCGCGGCCGGATCCCCGCCGGGACTCGTGCACCCCACTCGCCAGGACGCAGCCGGCAGCCGGCCCCCCCTCGGCCCCCCGAAGCTGCGGGCTTAGGCACCTGTGCGCGTGGGTCCAGGGAGGGCTTTGCTCCGCGGCGGGCGGGAGTTTGCGCGCGGGCCCGACGGCAGCTGGTGGCGGGGCCGCCCCGGCGGGAGGCCGCCTCTTCCTCCCGCTCCGCGCGTTTCCCTGGTGCGTGGCCGCGGGAGCCTGGTCTCTCCGCTGCGCCCCTTTCCTCCGGCCCGGCCTTGGGCAGCCTGAGGGGGGTGCGCTCCTAAGGCTTTGCCGGAACCCGGAGTGAAATGTTGGGGAAAGTGGACGCTTCACGCGGCTTTTTAAAGTCAGGTGTGTTGCGAGGCCGGAGCCGCGCATCCAGGGAGCTGCAGGGAGCGCCGGTCCGCCCGCCCGCGGGCCCGGAAAGCCGGTCGCCCTCGGGTGTCTCGCCGCCCGCGGCGAGGGGCCTTGTCCGCAGGCCGGACTGTCGCTGCTTGAGCTCCGCCCGCGGTCAGCGCGGCTCCCGGCTCGGTGGCCGGTGCGGTGCGGTCGGTGGGCAGCCGCTGGCCTCTGGGCTCCGCTGCCCCGCGCGAGGCGGCTCCCGGGGCCGGTGGTTGTCTGCAGTGACTCCGGGTCACACCGAGGGTGCCGTCTGCGCTGAGGAGGTGGAGACGTTTCCAGAAAACGCCGTTCCCACTCGGCCAGGACCTCGGAACGCGGACGCAGCTGGCCTGTGGGTGAGGGAGCAGGACCCCCTCCGCGCGGCAGAGAGAGGCGCGGGCCCCTCTGCCCACGGGGGTGCCCCTTTTTCACGTGAAATAAGGGGGTGACTGTAGGACCTGGCAGCACCTCCCTTTTTGTGAGGCGTCGTTTTTAAGGCTTCAGCGTAGGGTGGTCGCAGTGCAGGTTGATGGGATAAATCGTGTAGACGATTGGCACCAGCTACATGGAGACAAGCTCTTAGGAATTCTTCTTGAAATTAAACTCAGTTTTATGTTACGAGTTCTTTGAAGTTAAAACATCAGATTGTTCAGTTTGAAAGCGCGTTCTGCAGAGGTTGGAATATCCTGTTGTGTCAAAGGCGTCACCGAGGAGTGAAAAAGTAGGGCACCCCTGGCTGGTCTGTTACCTGAAAGATAAGGATGTTATCCCACTTCCAACATGAGATGAATGTACGCTTTGTAGTTAGTGTTCAGCATTCACGTACAGAGGAGAGGGCATGAGTACTTTAGGCTTAAGGTGCTTCATCATCTCATTAAAATGCCAGTGTACTAATTTGGGGGGTAGAGAAAGATGAGGATGTGATGAGTTCTTAAACGGTTTGAGTCAGATGTGAATGCAGCACCTTTTCCTGGTGGTTGGTGAGCCCCGTGCCCAGCAGGGACCAGCACGTGTGTGTGTGCGCGCGCGCGCGTGCACGAGAGCGGGCAGGATGGCAGCGGTGAGTGTATGTGCAAGAAGGCCAGGGCCTGTGGTTTTCCAGAAAACAAGTGATTTCCACAACGTATGCAGGGCTAAATAAAAAGCGTCTTTTTATTCCCAGGAGTGTCTGCCTTGGCCCGAGGTGCAGGAGTTACTGGGAATCGGGGGTGGGGGGTCTGTGCTGTGAGCTCCGTGGGGAGCCCTGGGTGGCCTGGCAGGGCTTCTGGAAGTGGGCAGGTGGAGGCGGCTGGAGAAGGTGAAGTTGAGGCTGGAAGAGCCCTGGGGGGCGCGCTGTGGAGCTGAGGTTTGTGGGCTGGGGGGGACTGGGCTGGCGGGGATCGTTTTTCACGGCGGCAGAGACAGAATGAAGACTGTCCTCTTTGAGGACAGGCTCCGCCTTTGTCTGCGGACCTGGTCTGGGGCCTGAGTGAGCAGGAAAGTGTTTCAGTGAGATTGGTTGGGCAGGAATGTCTGAGTGTGTTGTTACTCTTGTTGCCATGGTAGCAAACAAAGTATAATTTATAAATAAAAATAAGCAATTCTTTAACAATTGTTCATACTTTGAAATGTCAACTGAATTTGACATTTTTTATCAATAAGATCCTACAGTATCTAATAGCCAAACATAAGTAGAAGTTGGGTTTGTTGTTGCTCCAAACTCTTTAACATGCAGAACTGCCACTGTTGATTTTGAAGGGTGGCCGTGTTCCTCGGCTAAACTAGCTGTCAGGGAGCCAGCAGCCTCGCCTTTCCCATGTGGCGGGTTTTAACTTGCAGATCACGCTCGGTGATTTCACACGTGAAGGCTTTCCCACTAAGTTAGCGATGGCGTCCTCTGAGGTGGGACTGGAAAGAGGCCACGGACAGTGGCTCCTGGCGCTTTCCAGGGGAGCTCCAGGAGAACTAGGAGCTCACCGGCCGGGGCTTGCGCAGAAACAGGGATGGGGCAGAACTGAGGTTTCCAGGGAACAGCAGACCAGACCGAGGGCAGTGATGGGACGGGCGTGCGGAGAGGAGCTGACTCCGGGAAAAGGACGTTAGGAGGAGGAAGGAGGCTGCCTGTGCGGTGGAGATGAGGAGGGAGTGGGGTCAGAGGGTTTGGGGGGTGGGGGTGGTATTGTAAGGAAAGCGGAGACGAGGTTAGGGTCAGAGGCGTGGCGACCCTGTGGATCACCAGCGTGCAGTGGGTGAGGGAACCACTGAGAGATGAAGCAGAGGCCCAGGGTCCAGGGAGTGCACACGGACGAGGTGAGGAGGACAGTTCCCAGGAGAGGAAGGTAAAATGGGGTGTCTTGTTTGAAGACCTGACAGAGCCACTGGTGAGGCCTGGCAGTTTCCTTTTCCTTGGTTCATTCACTTACGTTTTTTTACGCGCCCACCACCCCCTTTTGGCAGCCGCCAGCTTGCTCTCTGCGTGGATGGTGTGTCCTCTTGCCCCAGAGCCGTAGGGGAGGCCGAACCGCCTTCACTTCATGATCTGGGACTCTGACTAGCTCGTCGGCAGAGCTGAGAGTGGGGTCCAGGAGGCAGACTCTGGACCCACGAGTGGGTGACGGGTCAGGGCAGATGCACAGGGGGCAGAGGGGCTTTGCGCTGTGAAAAGCCTTGGGGTACAGAGTAGCTGCTTAGAGTGACCACTATGGTTTGTCTTTAAAAGCACAGCATGCGTTCATTTGGCAAATGGAGATGCATTTTGTCACTGGTTTGTAGACATCGGGGGACACCATGCAGCTATTTTAGCATGATCGTTACGTGACTAAGTTCAAAAAACAACAACAGCCGCTCACTTCTTCACTGAGTGTCTAGTAGTTCTTCCAGGGGCAGGACTGTCATTTTAATGTTCACTTAATGAGTCGTTTAAGACGGTTGAGGTTTTTAAATAATTTGAATTTCTAACGCATTTTGAGGAACAAGCCTACATGGTAGGACTTGTGTGCCCACTCACTGTATCCGGACGTGCTGAGGATGGCTCTGGAGCTGGACTGCCTGCGGCTGCCTGCGTTCTAGTTCCCTCGTTGGTGACATGGGGATCTTAACTGCCTGTCATCATGGGACACAATTAGCACCGTGCCTGTGTCCCTGCTGGACATGTGTTTGTTCATCACAAGTGTCCTGGTGTGGAGGGGCCGTGGGGATCCAGTGTGACAGACATGTGATGTGGTCAGCGTCAGCTGGTAGCTGGGCCTGGAGAGGTCCATGGGGGCGCCTCTCAAAGGCTCTGTTCCAACCTGTCAGCCTCATCACAAATATTCCTGCTTCAGGGGAAGAGGAGAAGCGCTGCCCTGGGCTCCGTCAGGAAAGGGTCTGATCGGAGGGACAGTTGTGCATCGCGCTGTCGGTCATAGAGCTTTGCCATTACAATAGACGCGTTTTCTTTCTCGAACGGCTTTGTCGTACGTATGAGAACCACGTACGCTTTTGAAACCTGGGCCAAGGTTTCTTTCTGGGGCAGTGAGGACCGGAAGCTGGGCTCCCCTGCAGGTCTCTAGGCGGGTGAGTTGCTGAGGGTGCCTAGGATGATGGGTCTGGGAGCCCCTTTCGTTGTGAGGCTGTAACTCATCTTCTCACTCAGCTCTCTCCCCTGCTGCTCCTCCAATGGGGGCCCAGGTCCTAGAAGTGGCACAGGGACAAAACCTGTGCCCGTTGACTGCTGACTTAGGACACGACTGTTCTGTGAACGTTCTCCTGCTTGTCACTGAGAGACAGGCTTCTAGTCGGACGTGGTGCCGGTTCTCGTCCCTGCTGACCCGCAGGACCCACCGAGAGCTGCAGGTGCAGAAGCTCAGCAGAGCCTCCGGTATGGTGGGTGGCTACCTTCCAGAAGGTGAGGCTGTTAGAGCAGCAGCAGACTTTTCTGTTGTAAAATGCTTTGTTGAGGAGAAAGGTTTTTTTTGAAAATGAAGACTAGTTCCGGCACTTCCGGTCCCCGTTTTTCATGAGGATTTTTAACTTTGCTAATGAACCTCCACACACCAGGGCATGTTTAAGGCGCACATCGCCATCCCTGTGATTTGGAACAGTGTGTTACTCTGTAGGGAACAGAAAACCCTCTGCAAGTACATTGGAGGCTCACTTCCAACGGAGTTTTGGTCTTTTGTTTTGTTTGTTTGGTGTTTTCAGAATATAATAGCATTTGAGTGCAAAGGTGATGTTTTAAAAATGCTAGTTTTCCCATTTCTAAACAGATGTTAGGATTGTGCCCATCAGTTGTGCAGCTGTTGGAGTTACATGGAAGAAGCTGTAGCTTAAATATAAACTGCCCATTCCGGTTCCTCCTTGAGTCTTCTGTTCCCACTTTGCCTGGTCTCCTGGATGTAATTCTCAGTTGACAGGTTTTTTTCTTTTCGTTCCCGATGAAGAATCCATCTGTTAACCTTATTGAGAGAGTCCTGATATATGACAAGTTACTTCTCTCTTGCAGTTTTCAAGGTTCTCTCGTTGTCTGTTGATGGTTTAATTATAATGTCTCAATATGAGTGCTTTGAGTTTATCCAACTTGGGGTTTGTTGAGCTTCTTGGATTTGTAGGTTCGTGTCTTTCATTTGGGAAGTTTTCAACCATTGTTTTTTCAAATATTCTTTCTGCCCCTTTCTCTCTACACCTTGGGATTCTCTCATGTGTATGTTGTTGGCTGCCTGCTGATGCCCCATGAGTCCTTTGGCTCTGTTCACTCTTCTTCATTCTTCTTTTCCCTCCTCAGACTTGATAATTTCAAGTTTGTGGCTTTATTTCTGCTTGCTCAAATATGCTGCTGGATCTGTATGTTGAGTTTTTCATTTTAGTTACTGTACTTTCTGTTTCATTCCTTCATTTAATTTCTCTTTATATTCCTGTCCTGTTCATACATCATTTTCCTGTTTCCTTTAGTTCTTTGTGATTTCCTTTGAGCTGTTTGAACACATTTAACACAGTTGTTCTAAAATCTTTGTCTAGCAAGTCCTATGTCTCACCTTTCTCACGTTTCTGTTAAATTACTTTGTTCCTTTGACCGAGCCATACTTTCCTGCTTATGTTTTATGATTTCCTTGTTGTTGAAAACTGGACATTTGGCTTTTAGAATGGAACTAGGGGCCCAGTGCACAAAATTTGTGTACTAGGGTGGGCGGTGGGGGTTGTCCCCTGAGCCCGACATGCACCCCCTGTCACGTTCCGGACCTCGGCTGCTCTGGGCCTAGGCACGGGCCTATAGGCTTGGTGTGGCCTGGCTCCCGAGGATGCCTGTCCCAGGGACACTGGCCTTTGGGCGCTGGCGCCTGTGCATGCACTCCAGTGGGGTGGGAGCTTCTAGGCCCTGCCCCCGGCTTCCGTGTGCGCTGCCCCAACCCCGGCTCCCCAGCACCTGCGCACATGCCAGCCGGGCAGGAGCTTCCCCGGCGTCCGTGCGCACATCCCGACCCCGGCTCCCCGACTCCCTGGTGCCCGCGCATGCCAGTGGCTGTGGGGTGGGAAGTACCTGCCCTGCCCCCGGGCACCCGGTGCCTGTGTATGCAAATTAACCTGCCATCTTTGTTGGGTTTATTTGCATACGCCTCAGTGGCTGGTGGGCGTTGTGGAGGGATGGTTAATTTGCATGTTTCTCTTTTATTAGTGTAGATAGCTCAGGAACTCCCTAGGGTTTGCTGTTTGTTGTTGGTTGAAGGCCATAGGAGTCCTTTTTACCTGGTGACTTTCCCAGACTTACTGCAAAGACTGTCCTCTTCCACAGTGTGCTCTCTGAAGTCCTGTCTCATAGCTGACGGTCAGCTGGGGTTTTGACAGGTTTCCCTGGACACCAGGAGCTCTCCCATCTCCGAGGCCTTGCAAATTGGGTCTGTGTCCGGGCTTCTCACTCTGGGTCAGGCTGGCACTGCCTAGGGGTCAGCCCAGGGTGTCTGGTGAGGTATCTGTTCAGGTCTTTTGCTCTTTTTTTTTTTAAATTTTTCTTTTTTAAAGAATATATTTTTATTGATTTCGGAGAGGGAGAGAGAAACATCAATGATGAGAAAGAGTCACTAATCGGCTGCCTCCTGCACACCCCACACTGGAGATTGAGCCCGCAACTTGGGCATGTTCCCTGACCAGCCATGACCTTCTGGTTGATCGGTTGTCACTCAACCACTGTCTTTTGCTTATTTTTAAATTGGGTTGTTTTCTTCTTGACTTTTAAGAGTTCTTTTCATATTTTAGATAACAGACCTTTATCACGATGTCTTTTGCAAATATTTTCTCCCAGCCTGGCTTCTCACTCTCTTGATGAATGTCTTTAACAAAAAATAAAGAAAGAAACAATAGCTAAGACTTAGGAGTGCTTACCTGTGTTCCAGACACAATTGTAAGTGCTCTTGAAAAGTGTTGTTATTGTGGTAAAGTACACACAACACAGTATTTGCCATCTTGACCATCTTTAAGGTGCACAGCTCAGTGCTTGAAGCACCTCACTTTGCAGTGCAGCCATCCAGCACCACCACCACCTCCAGAGCCCGTCTTGTAAACCTGAAGCTGTCCCCATGAAACCCTACTCCCACCCCCACCTGCAGCCCCAGCCCCCACCACTGCTCCCGGCCGCCACAGGTCAGGCTACGCTAGGGACCACACACAGAATCATGCAGTGTCTGCCCCGTAGGGTCTGGCTCACTGTCCTCAGCATGAGGCCCTCCAGGTCCAGCCATTTGTGGCAGGAGTCAGGATTTCCTGTGAGATGTTATTTCGAACACAAGACACATCGCAGTTTGGTCATGTATAGAGTGGGATTAACCTTTTGAAGATCAGACATGACCTGAGCGGGATTCTAGTTACCCAGAAGGCAGTAGGTGGAAAGAGCTTTTCTGTGCACTAGGATAGATGGGACATTTTTCCGTAGGAGGTTTTGTGAGGGCCTCCGTGGGAGTGCCAGTCGGGTGGGGGCGAGGAGCTGGGGAAGACGCCACTTGTCTGCTGGAGCCCAGGGCAGCTTCTCTTGCTGGCTTAGTTGTTTATGTGAATGGTTCTGGGTCCACTCTGAGAGCTGCCGCTAGAGCCTAGAGCCCTGGGAAGGCCCTGGGAAGGAGGGAGTCTTTGGTGGCTTTCTATTTTTATGTGCATTTATTGCCTATTAACGACAACAACGAAAGTACAAATGGAGAGTCTCCTCTGGACAGTGGCTTAATGGATTAATCATTTTTGAATAAGCCACCTGATTTCCTCTTGAACAAATCGGAATGTTTCTGAGGAAATTCCTAGGGAAAGGCACCAGCAGGCAGGGCCTGGACAGGCCCCCTGTGAAGCCTGGGAGCCAGTGGTGTCTTGGGTTTTGGGAAAGTAGCACAGTGTGTGCTCCCAGCACCCTGTCAGCCAATGTCGCAAAACACATGCATATTCTAAGTGGGATAATTAAGGGCTATAATTAGCTCCTTCTCCGTTCAGGTCAGAATGGGCTGCCAAGGAGTCCAGGTCAGGGTTTTCGGAAAATGTGAACAAGGGACTGTGGGCCTGCTGAGGCACAGGGGCTCCCTGAAGGCGAGGCCTTGGGGTGGGGACTTGGAGGCGGTGCTGACAGGCGGCTGGCCCCAGGGGCTTGAAGCCTCCTGCCCCACCCACGACTGCCGTCCTGTGTCGTGTCTACCTCCGTGTTCCTCTCTGGGAGCTACTATTGCTCCTCCAGGCCTCGGACTCGCCCTCTCCTCGTCCATCCTGTCCATCTTTGTCCACTCTGCTTCTCTGAATACAGCTACTGATCTGAATTGGTTCTGCTCTGTCCACTGAAGCTGTGGAGGACTGACCTCTGAGAGAAGTCGGGGGCAAGGCCTGGTGGCAGGGAGGCCCCAACCCTGCTGAGAGCTGTCTCTGCCCCAACTAAGGAGTTGGGAGGTATCACCTTAATGATGTCGCCTGGAGTGCGGGGACCATGTGCTGGACCCTTCCTTGGCGAGCACCCAAGTAGGACAGGGCGGTGGGCAGAGCCAGCTGAACGCCATCACTGGTCGTTGGGTTGTTTAAAAATATAACCCGAATCAGGTGCTTGTAACTGGGTGTGAATGCAGACTCGGAGACCATGAGTCTGAGGAGCTATTTTTAACTTTTATTCTTTGAAGGCATTTGGCTTGCATTCCTTTTTATTTTTATTTTTTTAATATACTTGAGTCATGGCAAGGAAGCTATATTAAAGGTGAACCAGAGTGTTAAATTGTAAACCTTTCGCCCCAAAATTTAATATGTCTGACTTTTGTTTGCTCAGTGAAAACGCTGATAGTTTTTAAAGGAAATGGAATGATTTTTCTTAAATAAGAAACAGCCACAAAATTGTCTTTTTGCTTAATGACCCAGTTATTCTTGTATGTTTATCTTGAAAGGAATAATGGATAGTAAAGGTACTAAAGTCTGCTTTAAATCTACTGACCTAAAATGTGTTTGTTCATTCATTCATTTATTTATTTGTTTGTTTTTAAATAATTTTTTTATTGGTTTTAGAGAGGAAGGATGAGAATCATTGATTGGCTGCCTCTTGCATGTCCCACACTGGGTATCAAGCCCGCAACCCAGGCATGTGCCCTGACTGGGAATCGAACTGTGACTTCCTGGTTCATAGGACGATGCTCAACAACTGAGCCACACCAGCTGGGCAGTTTTGTGCATTTATTTTAAAAGGAGTAATGCCTACCCCTGGCTGGTTTGGCTTAGTGGATGGAGCGTTGGCCTGCAGACTGAAGGGTCCCGGGTTCAATTCCGTCCAAGGGCACCTGCCCCATTGTGGGCTTGATCCCCAGTAGGGGGTGTGCAGGAGGCAGCCAATCAATGATTCTCTCTCACTGATGTTTCTACCTTTCTCCCTCTCCCTTCCTCTCTGAAATCAATATATACATATATATATATATATATATATATAAATAAATAAAAGCAGTAATGCCTAGGTTTTGGGTTTGATCCCAGGTCGGGGCACATACGGGAGGCAACTGATCAATGTTTCTCTCTCCCCCTTTCTCTCTAAAATCAATAAACATTTCTTCGGGTAAGGATTTTAAAAAAAGAAGTAATGCAGACTGAGTGGTATTTGAATCTTTTTTGAGTCTCCTTTTCTTTTTTTCCTGTTTGTTTGGTCTGAAGTTTTTGTTTACTGGTATTTTAAAGTCATAAATGCCTGGTTTGTGGTTTCGTTCATTAAGCTGCTCATAACGTGAGGCGAGTGCGAGGTGGGCTTCTCAGGGCCTCCTCCCCAGCAGACAAGGCTCCCGGGCATTGGGGGCGGGGGGGCTCTGTGTCCTGCTGCGGGGCGGGGGCTCTGTGTCCTGCTGGGGGGCTCTGTGTCCTGCTGCGGGGCGGAGGGTGGGGGGCTCTGTGTCCTGCTGCGGGGCGGAGGGTGGGGGGCTCTGTGTCCTGCTGCGGGGCGGGGGGCGGGGGGCTCTGTGTCCTGCTGCGGGGCGGGGGCGGGGGGCTCTGTGTCCTGCTGCGGGGCGGGGGTGGGGGGCGGCGGGGGGGCTCTGTGTCCTGCTGTGGGGCGCGGGGCGGGGGGGGGCCCTCCGTCCTCTAGTCCAGCCACAGGCACTGACGCCGGCTCTTTTTCAGGTGCACGTTCAGGTTCCCGAGCACAAACATCAAGATCACGTTCACCGCCCTGTCCAGCGAGAAGAGGGAGAAGCAGGAGGCCCCCGAGTCTCCGGTGAAGCCCGTGCAGGCCCACATCTCGCCCCTGACCATCAACATTCCAGACACCATGGCCCACCTCATCAGCCCCCTGCCCTCCCCTACGGGAACCATCAGGTACGCGGGCCTGCACGGGGATGGCCATGGACGGTCCGTGTCCACATCTCTGTCCTCTCCTCCTGCCTTGGTCCTTCCCAGCGCCATGGGGAGTCACAGTGGTGAGCAGAGCACACAGGGACCCTGTGTCCTTCCCAGGGGCTGGCAGCCGTGGAAAGGAGATGCTGAGGACACTTACGATACCAGACACTATCTGCTCTCAGCTCCCGATATTATGAAACACGCTTCCCAGATGTTCCTGGTTTTTACTGACGGGTTCTTTTACTTGTCATATTGGTCTAAAGTCCGAGATTTTCATTTTCATTTTGAGGTTTTTTGGTTTGCTACAATTTTATGTAAATTCTGATCACTTGTACTTCGGATTGATGAGTTGGATCCCAGTGAAGTGACCAACTTGTGTTCGTCATTATTTCCCAAGAGAGACTGGGCTCAGGAAGTGGAGGACGGTGCCGTTGGGGTACACTGTCCCTGGTGGAACCTGAGGCCCAGTGCACGGTGTTCAGGTTGTGCCTCGCTCACCGAGGACAGTAGCTGGACGCCAGGTCGAGAGCAGCCACGGGACCCTGTAGGCCGCTGCCCTCCCCCCCCCACCCCCCGACTCGCCCTGACCATCTTGGGTGGCTGGAGGCATGTCCTTCCAGCCTGTTCTCAGCTCCCTGGTAGGGGGGCGCGAGCTTGTGCTGTGTCCCTCCCCCAGGCCGGAGCCCTGCAGCCATAACGTCTGGCTCTGTCTTTGGTCAGTTCTAGAACCATCCTGAGCTTCTCTTCCTCACTGGTAAAGCGGGGCCGCCTCCTCCTATGAGGGTTTGTTTTATGTTCACGTGATACGACACATGGAAGCAAGTCCCCACGTTTCTTGGGGCGATTGTCAGTTTCACAGAGAATGAACGAGTTTATTTTCCATGGGAAATGCTGATGTTCTCTTGCTTTCAGTTTGTTTTCCCTGAAGTCAGAACAGCTATGGAAGCACGTGTGATGGTCACTCTATGGTCGGCTGATGCGACGTCTTTCTCATCCACAGTGCTGCCAACTCCTGCCCGTCCAGCCCCCGGGGAGCAGGGTCTTCAGGGTACAAAATGGGCCGTGTGATCGCATCTGACCTCAGTCTAATGGCCGACAACTCACAGCCAGAACACGAAAAGGAAGCTTCGGGTGGAGACAGCCCCAAGGTAAATGCTTCATCATCTTGAAATAGAACCGGGGCCGTCGTGTAGCCAGCGCCTCGCTGTGTGGCCTGCGTGTCTAGTAGCCTCCCCGCGTTGTCTGTCAGTGACGTGCACGTCGGAGTGGATGTGGGCTGGCTCTGGGCTCACTGGCCACTGCTTAGCCTGCTCTCGGTCATGGGGTCTGCTGAGAGCAGAGCGCACGGGGGTACAGGAGAACGCTTCAGCCTGTGGGGTGACATCCATTGTGTCCCAATGCTGAAGGTGGCATGTATGCACACGTCTGAACACTTCTGCACATGAACACAGACATACTAAAAACACCAAGAATCCTAAATTTTAGGACATTTAGTAAAGGTCTTGATAACTTCAATACTGTGTTTTTTTCCCCACTTGAATACAGGATGACTCAAAGCCACCTTATTCCTATGCACAATTAATTGTACAAGCAATTACCATGGCTCCTGATAAACAGCTCACCCTCAATGGAATTTACACGCACATCACTAAAAACTACCCGTACTACCGGACTGCGGACAAGGGCTGGCAGGTAAATCCATTCCAGTTTGCTGCGGAGTGCTGGTTGAGCTTCCCGCTCAGCTGTGGTGGTTGGACCCGGCCCCGGGGGAGAAGGTGCTGAGCGAGGGGTGACGTTCCCTTGGGGAGAGGCCCGCTGCTGCCCCGCCTTTTCTGACCCTTGGTGCCCAGTGGAAGGAATAGTGGTTCCAGAAAACCGCTCAGCCTCCCCTTCGCACTGTCACGACCCCCACGGGGTGGGGGAGGCGGGGGCGGCGGGCGCTGCCGGTTCTCTTCGATTGGGCTGTCACATCACGTCACGTCTGAATGGGGGAGTTAGCCCAGCATTGTTCTGTCTCCCTTATGTGTGCCGTCGGCTGAGGCACCTCGCTTTTAGAAGTTTGTCCAGAGACAGTTTTCAAACTGTTTACTGAGGAACCCTTCTTCAAAGCTATCTTCCTGGCTAGCCAGGACGTAAAACATGAGTGCCCGCGGCCCACTAAAGTGAGGAGCCCACCTGCCTGTCCGCCCGGGGTGTCTGGAACCAGGGCCTCCTCAGAGGACACTTTGAAATCAGTGCATAATCTTTGCATGGTTTAGCTTTTTAATTTAGTTTCATTTTTAAACCTTTACATTGTGTAGGTTTTTTCTGTGGTCTGTTGTGTATTTACTGGGTATGGATATACAGTAGGATCTCTGTCATTCAGACAGTGTGGGAAAGGGTAAGTTTGAAGTCTAGAATATTAAAGCATAATGAGAGAGAGAGGGAAGAAATGCACATTTCTAACTTCTAAATTCATGAAAGAACCAGGAATGGCTAGAGTTCCTTTGAGGCTTAATGAGTAAATGGTCTTGTGACAAGTGTGTCTGCTGAACCGTAACCAGACGATGTAGGCGAGGGCGGGGGCCCTTTTCTGTGTAGTGGGAGGTAAGAACTGACTTCTTCCGCCTGCAGAGGTGCATGTGTGAGTCAGAGCAGGCTCCCAGCCCAGCCCCGAGTGCTTCCTGTCTCAGGGTCCTAGTCAGGCAAGTCTGCACGGGTGGGACCCAGCCTCCCTCCTGGCCAGGGTGCTCCCAGCGGGCGGCCTTCCTCGTGGCAGTGAGAGGCTGGCAGGTCTCTTCCCAGTGGCCCGATGAACCCTTCCAGAACTTGCCGGACTTTATCTGGACAGCGAGGCTGTGCTTCAGAAGGAGCAGGGCGACAGAAGCAGGACATCTGGCTGCCGTGGAGCTCAGCTCCCCGTGTGCGGGATTCTGATGCTGTGAAAAGCCAGTCAGCTGGGCTTGATGGAGTGGGAGTTTCCGGCCAGAATTAAGGACCCATTTCCCTTATGGTCGTATTTCCCTGTGTTTCCAAACATCATCCATTTGAGTGAGAGCTGCTTCGGAGCAGCAAAAGGTTTTCTCGTTAAAGGGCGCCGAGGGACCAGGGCCATGGCCATGGCGAGGGGGCCGCCCCGTTGCCCGGTTGCTGTCTCCGGGGAGTGACTTGTCAGACCCCGTCTCTGTTGAACTATGTCTTTAACACTTGTTTTTATTGAAACGTCTTCTTTTCTGTCCAGATGAAGGTCGCAAGGGCGACTGTGCCTCTTGCTGTGTAAGGCTGCTCTGGGACAATTCACGCCTCCTGCCTCCAGCTGCTGTAGCGGGAAGGGGTTCCTGCTGCAGCCCTCCCTTTGCCTTAAGGACACACCCTCTCCAGTTCTCTTTCCACGGCACCATAGTCCTAGCTCTCGCCTGGGCCGCATGTGCCCTTTCACTGTAGGAGAGTCTCTGAGCTGCTCTTCCCAACGTCTGCCCGTGTGAGACTTCATCCCCATGTCGTCCGTCCCTCCTCCTCTCAACCACAGTTCTTACCATTCTTTTTTTACATACATATATATATATATATATATATATATATATATATATATATATTATTGATTTTTTACAGAGAGGAAGGGAGAGAGATAGTTAGAAACATCGATGAGAGAGAAACATCGATCAGCTGCCCCCTGCACACCTCCCACTGGGGATGTGCCCGCAACCCAGGTACATGCCCTTGACCGGAATCGAACCCGGGACCCTTCAGTCCCCAGGCCGATGCCCCATCCACTGAGCCAAACCGGTTTCGGCAGTTCTTACCATTCTGCAGCCTGTTTTAGAAAAGAGCAGGATCCTTTTTCTTTATCAATGTGTATTTCCAGGTTGTGTTCTGGCCTGGGGCGGGTGGGGAGGTGGAGCGTGTGTGGGTTCCTAAGGTGTTGACACTGCCCACCACCCGTTTTGAGCACTTAATAGGAGTCAACAGCTGCCTTTCAGACTGACTTGATTTCTACCGTTGTGCATCCATGGCAAGACTTTTGTATGAATCCAGAGGAAATTCTAGGATAAACAGGATGATCTAGGAACCTGTCCGGAGAGACAGCGTGCTTCTTCCCTTTGGTTGTATATTTGTGCCAAATGTTTTCTTAGGATTTAGAATGACACCTTCCCAGCCCAAAGTGAAGGTGTTTGTTGTGACCGTGAGTCTGAGAATTCTGGGGCCCTCGGCTTCTGAAAGGACCAGAGCTGGTTCCCGTCGAGGGCGGGCTCTGTGCTCGCCCCCGCCTGCACGTGGCCCTTCCTCTGGAAGGTGCTGGGTGTGTCTCTTGTTCCCAAGTTTCTTTACAAGCACTTTCTGTGCAAAGCAAACACTTGAATGCTCAGTGCTGAGTGTTGGTTACTAGACAGACAAACTGCCCTTGAGAAACGGAGTCTGTGTGGGAAGGACCTCAGGGAGGACCATGCAGAGCGAGCCTGAGTGACTGTGTGCCTCTCTTGGTCAGCCGAGGGCAGGAGGTGCCGGTTCCCGGTCTCGGCAGCAGCCGCAGTTGGGGTTTGGGAGAGGGGTGCTCAGGGTTAGACCTTTTCCTCAGTTTAGTTTTAAAGAGTAGTAGCTGCCTTTTCTGTGAGCACGGTATCAACTCCGGCACACTGGAGCCTGAGCCAGTGTGGTTTCATGGAGCCGGGTTTGATCAAATTACAGAGGCTCTGCCCCGGCCGGGCAGCTCAGGTGGGGAGAGTTTTGTCCCAGGACACCAAGGCTGTGGGTTTGATCCCTGTGGGGCACATGCACGAGTCAACCAGTGAATGCAGAAGTGGAACAACAAATCGATGTTTCTCTCTCTCCCTCCCTTCTTTCTCTTAAAAAATCACAGAGGCCTTATTAAATGAATGTAGAAGCATAGTGCCTCATCCTGTTGTGTCTGCATGAAGTGCCTCACGTTACTTCCTCACGCTCCCTGTCTTACTGGCTGGAGAGTCACAGGGGACCCTGGGGCTCTTTGCCCCTGAGGTGTCGTTAGGGTGGAGAGGGGGTGAGACCCCCCTCTGGTGCGACGGGGCCTCTTACATCTCAGGACAGAAAGTAGCCGCTCCCTGGTCTGGGAACCTGCTTTGCAGGGACGTTGCCCGGGGCGGGGAAGCAGCAGCCTGGCGACCCTGGTCTTGCCTTTTCTCTGTAGGTCCCCCTGTGCTCATGTCCTTCCCCTCCCAGCAGCTGCACCTGGCCATGCAGTGACGGTCAGACATCACCCTGCACTGGGACTTGGCGGCCACATCTGCCGTCCTACTCCGTGGCCAGGTTCCCAGAACAGTCGGAGGAACTCGGGGCCCAGGCGGCAGCTGCCGGTGGCCTTGCTCACCGTGCTCTGCAGTGTGTCACCGTCTGGCTGCTCTCTCCACCGGCAGCCTTGGAGCCTGTCTTCTCCTCCAGACTTTAAAAGGCCTGAGTACAGTTGGAGGACTGTCTCGTCCTTATGGGGGCAGATTTGGTTTTCTGCGGGAATTGATTGAAAGGTTTTGGTTGGTTATCAGCTAAAGCCTGTGATAAAACAGTCTAGCAAGTACCTGTGGTTATGAAAATGTTACAACTCTCACATACATTTGTTTATAGAAATTTCATAACTCACACCACCCAGCTGGCTCCTTCATGTTGCCAGTGTAGTACCTGATGCCGTGTCCTTCAGTCTCCGCCACGCCCTGTGGCTGGTGCCCTTGAGCGGGCACTTGGATTGTGTGCAGAAGTATTTGCCACGTCTTGATTACTGAGCCCTCTCTGGCGATTCAGAAGTTGAGGCCATGGCTGCATTTCTAGCAGAAGGTTAATTGGGGAGTTTAGAAATGATGTTTGGATAACCCAGGCTTTTACTTTTATTCCCATTGAGGAACTTGGGTAGTGTGTTCATTTCAACGTGAACGTTGACGTACCTGTGAGCGCAGGAGCGAGCTGAGTGTGGGGCTCTCGGCCAGCTCAGGGCCGGGTGTGCTGCAGCCGTTCCTCAGGGTGCAGTGAGGTTTGGCCCAAGGCATTTCTCTCCACCCTGAGCCAAGCTCCTTGATGCCAGGATGGGCGGGAGCTGAGGGCCGAGTTCCCTGCCTGCCTCACGGTGGTCGGTCACGGTGAGGCTCAGGTAGAAGCTGCTCCCGGAGACGGTGTCACTGACACTTCGCAGCCGTGGGCTCGTTTTTCCCCTGTGCTGCTTGGCCCAGTACTTGGTACTGGAGGAACTCACTGTAGATGGCTATGACAGCTTCTGAAAGCGAATTCTGTGCTGCAAAAAGGATATGAAAGGACCGGCTTATCCGGGCTCAGTTGTCTATCAGGGCGAGGGTGGCAGGAAAGACAAGTGGCCATAGTGATAGCCTCGGTTTCCCTCCTGGAAAAAAGGGGGCAGCTGACATTTTCCCGTTGGATTTAGCGCTTTCCTTTCCTCGTGGAGTAGCTCCTGGCCCTCCTGCTGAGGCCCCCCAGCCTCCCCTGTCTGCTCACGCGGGAGGGGCGTGCCCCCAGCACATGCTGCTCTCAGACTCCCCGCCTCTGCAGGAGCCTGGTACCAAGGGTTCTGCTGCGCAGGGCACTGAAATGAAGCACATTTTTATTTCTCAGCAAAGAAATATATGAATTCTATGTATTTTTTTTATGTTTCATAGAATTCAATTCGCCACAATCTCTCTCTGAATCGTTATTTCATCAAAGTACCACGTTCCCAGGAAGAACCAGGCAAAGGCTCATTCTGGAGGATAGATCCTGCTTCTGAAAGCAAATTAATAGAGCAGGCTTTTAGGAAAAGACGGCCTAGGGGCGTGCCTTGCTTTAGAACCCCTCTGGGACCGCTCTCGTCTAGGTAAGGAAAAAAGACAAACAAAAAGACCTCACTTCATGGTCAGTAAATTTACCTTCGCTGTATTGGTCAATTTTCCTTTGGAAAATGAAAGAAGTACCAAATGCATTATGATGAAATGTTGGGATGGGGATTTGGAAAGACAAAGTGTTGGATGCTCTGGGTTTGTTTCCAGTGTCGGAAACAATCCAGATTGTTTGTAAAGTTTTATTTAAATTTGTTTCCATGTAGCAGTTGCTGCTTCATTGAACTCATTGCGTATTGTAATATGATGAGTCACAATGTATCATTTCAGATTGATCAATACTGTGTTTTCCCTTCCCTTGGCCTGTGGAAGCTCTTTAAAGCTACCTTGTAGCTGCTTAAACTGGATCAAACTATACAGTGTTAATTGCCCGAGTTTAAAATGACACATTTTTAACTTCATTAATGGATACTGTTTTTAAACAAAAAAAAAAATGACAATAACGTAAGTCTGCAGCTCCCACCAGCTTGCACACTGCCTGCTGCCTGACCAATGGGCACTGCCTACACAGGGCGGCAGTCCACCTCCGTGGCTGTGCGGCCTGCGCTGGGCATGGGCAGCCGCGCCCCAGTACATGGTGACCCTGGCACAGACAAGCGAGCCTTCGCTGAGATCCCTCTCAGCCACAAGTGTCCACAGAGAAAGTAAGATCATGGGCATCATGGGCAGCAGACCAATGACACCCCTTTTTGCAAAATACACGTGTTAAACAAGGCAGCGCGGGCGTGCTTGACCTTTAAGAACCCCTGTCTTCTCTCTGGCTTCAGAAGTGCCCCCGCCTCTCCTAACCACGCCGGAGTGCTGTCTGCCCACTCCAGCGGTGCCCAGACCCCCGAGAGCCTGTCGAGGGAAGGTTCGCCGGCCCCCCTGGAGCCCGAGCCTGGCGCCTCACAGCCCAAGCTGGCTGTCATCCAGGAGGCACGGTTTGCCCAGAGTGCACCAGGTGAGGCGTGCAGAGGGCAGGCGGGGGGAGGGGGAGCAGCTCCTGGAGGAGAAATGGGAGAGGCTTGGTTCCCTGGTACCTGACACTGCACAGGCCTGAGCGTTGTCTGACGGGCTCTGAGCATTCCCGCACGTGACACTGTAGGTGTCTGAAGTAATTTTGAATTAAGCTGTTTCTTAGTTGCTTCATCATTTAAAAATTTATGAAAGAGATACACCCCCAAAAAGAAAATAACAAATTAGACATTGATTGGTTAGCAGCAAGAAAACGTCCATTTGATGATTGGTGAGCCTTTTGCAGTTCACTTGTAAAGTCACAGTGCAGAATAAAAACGTGCCCTGGGGATTAAAAACAAACGGAAGTGTAGGAGTGAGTCCAAATTACTAATTTTCCGGCTCCTAGTTGGTTGGTGAGTGTGCGCTTTGCTGTATTGGACTTCCTGCCCCTGACCAGCCTGGCCCTGTCGTCCGTGTCTCCTTGACTCAGAGGCTGGTGCAGGCTCATCACGGCCTCGTGTCCCGGCCTCTCGTTCCCTGGCTTGGGGGTGAGAGGAAGGCTGAGCCTGGCGAGCATGGCCCTGTCGGGCCTCCATGGGCAGCCTCCTCCCATTCCTGTGTCCAAATGGTTTTCGTGAGAAAAGAACCGTAGGGAGAGCTGTTGTAAGAAATGTGAACAGAGAGGATGTTGCGTTGCTGGCACTTGGGTCTGTGAAGGAAACGTCCCCGATAAACTGCACGTCTCTCATCGTGAGTGACTTTACTGTTACAGGTGGACGGGGCCTGCCCTGTTCTGTCAGTCAGTCCGTATGTCGTCAGGTTTGGGGAAACGGGTGGGAGGACAAGGGACACCAGCCTCACTCCTCTCCGTCATCCCCGCAGGCTCCCCGCTGTCCAGTCAGCCCGTGTTAATTGCTGTGCAGCGGCAGCTGCCCCCGACCATCAAGCCTGTCACCTACACTGTCGCTGCCCCTGTGACCACCTCGACCTCCCAGCAGCCCGTTGTGCAGACAGTGCACGTTGTCCACCAGATCCCAGCCGTGTCCGTCACCAGCGTGGCCGGACTGGCCCCAGCGAACACGTACACGGTCGCCGGGCAGGCTGTGGTGGCACAGACGGCCGTGCTGGCCGCTCCAAAAGCGGAGCCGCAGGAGAACGGAGACCACCGAGAAGTGAAAGGTGAGCTTCTGTCCCAGCTCCAGAAGCCACAGCCCTTCTGGCCCCGCGTTCCCCGTGCTCCTCACTGAGGGGAGAGCAGGCCTCTGGCCCCCGGGCTCTCCTGGAAGGGGGGAGGGTTTAGCGCCCGCAGTGCCGTCCGTGTCATGGCTGCTCTTTCCATTTCAGTGAAAGTGGAACCTGTCCCTGCACTGAGCCAGGCCACCCTGGGCACTGCCAGTCGGGTCATCCAGGCGGCACAGACCCCCGTCCAGACGGTCACCATCGTGCCGCAGCCACCTCTAGGTCAGCACCAGCTTCCAATAAAAACTGTAACACAAAACGGGACTCACGTGGTGCCCATCCCCGCAGCTGTGCACGGCCAGGTGAACCACGGTAAGCAGCGGGCACCCTCCCCTCCTTTCCGAAGGGCAGGCTCCGCATCCCGTCCCGACTGTTAGTCAGCATGACGGTTAGAGCCCCCCCCCCCCCCCCCGCTCCCCCCCCCCCACTCCGGCCGCGCCGGTGGGAGTGGCTCTCAGATCCCCGTGGAGGGGCTGCGCGGTGGAGCATCCAGAAAAGCCTAGAGAACAGCACTCCCCCTTGGTGTGCGGACTTGCCTGTGGCCTAGCAGCAGCCTGAGACTTGGGAGGTGTCCCTGGGGTGTCCTCGCTGACCTGTGCCGGGCAGTGTCCCCCAGGGGAGTGTCGGGCGTGGTCCCGCAGATGGCTCACTGAAGCCTGTGCGAGTCGCTGTCTACCCGGGGCCTGATGGGATGTGTGGAGAAGACAGACACGTGGAGGGAGCTTGGCTCTGAGATAAGAGACAGGTGTCTTGGTATTTTCGTCAACGGAATTGTTTTTTCATTTCCTTTTTAGATTGTTCATTGTAGAGAAATACAGTGGGTTTTTGTTTTGATCTTATCCCCTAAGCTGCTGCATTCGTTTTCTTGTGTGAATTTGTTGGATTTTCTATGTAAGACACGTCCTCTGCCAATGGAGACAGCCTGGCTTCCTCTTCCTGTGTCCCGGCCGGGCCAGGACCTGCAGGGCGGGGAGCAGCGCAGGCCGGGCCCTCCTCTCCCTCCTCCCAGGGGAGCATCAGCTTGCACCCCGAGGCTGATGCTGGCTGCAGGGCTGTCCTGTCGGGACTGGAGGATGCTGGGAAATTTCCCTTCTGCTGCTGCTTTGCCCGTAGTTTGTCGTGAAAGGTGCTGCATCCCATCCAGTGCTTTTCTGTGTGAGGAGGATCTGGGGGCTCCTCCCTTTGTTCCTTGTGTTCCTGGCATCAGCCCCACGTGGTCTGGTGAGGAGCCTTTGACGGTGCGACCTGGGTGTGCTGAAGCTGGTGGAGGGTGTTTGTATCCGTATTCGTCAGGGATGCTGGTTGGCTGTTTTCCCTCAGTGTTTCTGGCAGCTTCTGGGGCTGCTCTCCCTACTGGATGGGGTTCTGGGCTCTGGGGGCAGAGCTGTCACTTCTCCAGGCCCCTGTGTGCTCGTCCTTCTCGGTGGGTGAGGCGCCGTCAGGTCCTCTGCTGCCGGGCCCCACGCCCTCGGGCAGGAGGATGGAAGGGCAGGACCCCCCAGAGGACACTGCTGCCTGGGCCACGCGTGCCAGGTGTGCGCTGTCATCTTTGGCTCCCTCAGCCCAGTCCTCCTCTCCCTTAGAGGCAGTGGCGCTTTCTCAATGCAGAGCCACCCTCTCTGTTCACTGCCTGGAGCTTGCCTGGGGGCACAGAGCCTGGGGCAGGTGGAGACGCTTGTGCCCAGCAGGGATGCCCCATGTTGGCCTACGAGGAGGGAGGGCCCCGTGGTTGAGGTGGAAGCTGGGAGAAGCTGGGAGCCGGAGCCCCGTGCCTGCTCCCTCCTCCTGTGTGGACAGGTCGGCATCCGGCATGGAGGGGGGTCAGGGGCTCCTTGGCCACCACAGCAAAGCCATCTACTGTTGGGCCCACCTTTGCCTCACCCTGAGCCTCAGTCTCCCCCAGATTCTGTCAAGATGGCGCACTCTCCGAGTGATAGAAACAAAGTCACCTGTTAATCAGAACACCCACAATCAGTCCTGGCCAGAGGGCTGAAAGGTTACCCGCTCAGTTACCCAACAGGGCACATACCCAGGTTGTGGGTTTGATCCCTGTCTGGGGTGTGTAAACATGGATCAGGGCAACAGATCCATGTTTCTCTCCCTCTCCCTTCTTCTCTCACTAAAAAATCAATTAAAAAATATATTTTTTAAGTATCTTAAGAGCCTGGCTGGCGCGGCTCAGTGGTTGAGCATCAACCCAGGAGCCAGGACGTCACTGTTGAATTCCTGGTCAGGGCACATGCCTGGGTTGTGGGATCCCCAGTGTGGGGCGTGCAGGAGGCAGCCGATCCATGATTCTCTCTCATCGATGTTTCTCTCTCTCAAATCAATAAAAAATGCACTTTAAAAAATGTATCTTAAGAAAAATAACCCACAATCATGCAGTTTATTTGCCCAGGCTCCTGTCCCCTGGGCATCCAGGGTTGTGCAGGTGACAGGGAGAAGCTGACAGAGCCTGGGTCTGACTCACTGTCTCTCTGCAGCAGCGGCGAGTCCTCTGCACATGCTGGCGACACACGCCTCAGCCTCGGCCTCCCTGCCCACCAAGCGCCAGAATGGAGACCAGTCAGAGCAGCCGGAGCTGAAGCGGGTCAAGACTGAAGAAGGCGATAGCATCGTCATCGCCCTGAGTGTGGACACGCCCCCAGCGGCCACGAGGGAGAAGGGCGTCCAGAACTAGCGGCCGAGAGCTTTCTAACTTTCCTGTCAACTCTGGTGCCAAAAGGAGACACTGCCCATCCCGACGCGGGAGCGCCTGCTCTCGGGGGCAGAGGCCTGCGGTTGGACTTCACGTCAGCACTGAAACCCAAGACCAGGTGGCCTTACAACTCCGTTCAGACAACACTCACACCTGAACTTGGAAACCACACACGGCAGCCTGGTGCCGGCAGTGTCTCCGCCCTGCGCTCATCTTTTAACCCCAAGCAGACTCTCGGTCCTTCCGAGTGAGGATGAGGATGAGGCCCGGTGCCAGCGCATCGTCCGGACAGGCCCGCCTCGGGGCCAGCACAGGAGCCCCCACCCCCTCCGAGGACCCCCGGGGCTGGCAGGGGAGACAGTATTTTGTTGTTCACACTTGGAACTAGAATATTTGGGGTGTACTTTCTTTCTTTACAAAAGAATGGGTCTTTGGCATTTCAGATCACTCCATTCTACTTGGAAACTTTGGAATCACAGGACCTTTGTGTGGGTTTCATTTGGAGAAAAGAAACAACGTGGTTCTATTTGTTTTCATTGTTTGCTTTCGCCTATGGGAGGACTGACTGTCCGTTAGCGATCAGGAGGAGCTACGAGAGGACAACTGCCCGTTTTCCTCAGAGCAGCTGCTGATGGGTGTGCTCCTCCATGTCAGGGTGTGGGACGGACAGGACGCGGCCGGCTGCATGGATGAACTGCTGCACTTAACTGTTTCTCTTTCTTGCTACTTTTTGTTGTTTCTTTGTGTTGACTTGGTCCCTGGCATAATTTTCCACTCTAAGTAAAACAAGTCTCCTAAGTATTGTGTGTTTAAAATAACAGAACTATTCCTACTTTATTGGGGGTGGGGGAGTAATTCAGTCTTTTGTCTCAAGCCCTCTCACCTGTCACCGCTCTCTTGGTGGCATGTCCGCTCTTTTAGGTGCTGTCACCGGGTCAGCACCGTCTGACCAGCTGTCTCCCCAGCTCTGCCCCACGCACCCAGAGCAGCTGCTGGGCTGAGCAGAAACTCCGTGTTAATACAAGAGCCTGAGAAGCAAGCGCCCTGCGGTTAAGCATGGGAAACATCTAGGTCGTTTTCTGATTTGTGATAGGAAATTCCATCACCTTCGAAACCGAATCCGCTGAGGCCGACTTCTCTCCTACAGAAAACAGGAGACACCTCCCGGCCGTGGCTCGGCTCCTCCGGAAGGAAACCACTCGCCTTTCCAGAGTGTTCTGGGGGATCAGGGCTGAGCAGCCGGGCAACTAGGAGGGCTCTGGCCTTATTGTGAATTTTTAAATGTCATCATCATAACGTTATTTATTTAAATGTAGTTATTTTGGTATTTAATTTTTTTTTAAGAGAGGAAAAAAACCCTGTATTTTCCTGATGGAATGAAATGGCTCAGAATGGTATATTTAGGCAATTTTAAAACATTTATTATTTACCTAAAGACCAAATATGATAAATCTGTTCTAAGTATTGTGTGTCAATCCAAAGTATGGAGCTGTCACAATGTTACTGCAGATCATGCATATTAAAAATTATGAAATTACTGCAAATAGCTTGATTTATAACTCAGCCATTTAACAAATAAAACGGAACCATCGGTGAATGAGAGACCACGTGTGTGACAGTGGCAGAATCTCACTTGCAGATCCGAGCACGGGCGGGCACCTCAGGGCGCAGCCTGCATCTCCAGGCACGTTACCAACACCCGAGTGTGTGTGTTGACTTGCCTTGTTATTCAGGAGGTTTGCAGTTTGCAAAATATTTCAGGCTGTGCTGTGTCCTGTGTGGGGTCGGGTGCTCCTCTGAAGGGCCAAGACCCGCTTGTCATGCTGGTGCCCGACTGTGAGCTCCCGGCAGGTGAATGCACAAGACCACCCATGGGGAGCTTGGCTTGGGCGGCAGTGACCGGACACACCGTGTCCTCCTGGAGGCGTGTCCACGCAGGAACCGACCTGTCACCACCACGGAAGACCTGGGTAGATCCTTCCTACTCAGCCCAGTCCATCCGTTGGTTATTTCTGGCCCAAAACATAGATCTTACGGGTCCGGAGGAATTTCTGCTGGGATGATAACCTAGTTCTCAGATTGTAGAGAGGGGTAGTTTTCCACTCTAAGGCAGCTAGAGGGCCTTTTCAGGTGAGGATAATCTCTCCTTTCCCCTTTTTACTACCTCACCTAGTTGGCTCATAGAAATTTAAAAATATGAAGAAGAAGACCAGAGAAAACATGGATTAGAAAACTACCACATTCCAAGTAAGTGTTTTTCAATTTACCTCTGAATTTTCAAGAGCCCTCAACATACAAGGGCCACTGAGCTGTGTCCCTGCTGGAGGCCTGGTGTCAAACAGTGCATGTGTGACACAGACCCCCCCCCCCCCCCCGCCAGCTGTCCACTGGTAGTGCCTAAAATCTGATTTCAAGAAACTTCTACTTAGACTTTTACCAAACATCTGAGCTCCCTGAGGGACTAGAAATGTCATTTCTGCAGCTTTGCCCTGAACCACACAAAAATACAAAAGGGAAACTCAACGTGGCCTACAAGGCGTGGTACATTCTGGGTGTCTGCGTGCTGGTGCTGATCTGGTGGCAGGGTCCTCACGCAGACAGCTGAGCTCCTTAAACACACTGCCCCTCGGCCTCCACTGGAACCAGTGCAGCCGGGAGCCGTGGTCAGGGGTGGGGCGGTGCCAGGACTTGGAAGTCCGTGCTCTGTGACACGGGAGATAAGTGAATCTTCAATCCCAACCGCCACTCTCCAGAGGCATAGTGGTGGTTTGTGTGCAAAGATTTGAAATCTTAAAGTACCGAGTTCCTGAAATCCAATAAAATATTTTTATTAATTTTGATTGAATACAGAGTATCATTGTCATTTAATAAACTTAAACAGGCATTTCTTTGTTGTTTTTTTACTTTATGCTCTTTCCTGAGCACGCCGAAGGCCTGGCGCTCTGAGCGAGAGGGAAGGAGTCCTGAACAGAATGGCATGGAGGCCCCCGGGGAGCGAATGAAGCTGAAAGTGAGCGTTCAAGGACAGAGTTCATATGGAATGTTTCATTCCCTACACTGATGCTCTAATTTAATTTAAAAGTCATATTAGCAGAGAAAACTGTTCACGATATACTCCGACTGTGTATCCTAACAAACGGAAGCATTCAAATGGTTTTCCCCGGATGTTACGCTTGTAGTATAGATGCTTTAAAAAGCATTACGATCTGATGGTCCCCTTCTCCCAGGAAAAGCTCCTCTGGGGACTCATTAGGTTCGCTCTGTGGAAGGTAAACATCCCAGAGTTGCTGCCTTTACTCACAAAAAGGCTGAGTGGAGGAGCCTGCACTTCAGATGCAGGAACCCATCCAGCAGGAGCCTGTGAGTCCTGCAGGGCCCGCCGCTCGTCTGCAGCAGAAGATGCTGGCCCAGGACAAGCCTCTGTGCAACCGGTCCCCACACGGCGAGTTCCGGGCTGGACGGGAAGTGGGAGATCCTCCAAGGGCAGCAACTGAGACTGCAGCGCTGGCGCGGGGTTCGCAATTCCACGCTAGATTGGCACAGCTCACCCCTTGCTGCTTCCCCCTGTGTTTACATCACAGCCACGCAAAAGGGACCAACCTGAGGGTGCAGGTGTCCTGACCTAGAAATGTCTGTCAGAGGCCCCCGAGGGGTAAGCACACTGCCCGTGTCCCAGGGGCCACAACAACCAGCCCTGACAATGGGAAACCCTCTCCCCAACGCTGGCCAGTGTCCTGGGAAGGGCCCGACAGACCATGGTGTCATGCAGCTGCGACCTGTGAGCCGAGGCCCCGAGGCCTGTCACGCTTCTCTCACCATTTTGGCCTCACAGTGGACCCAGTCACAGGGAATATGCAAAACCAAAGGGAGGCAAAAACCTGAGCATTTTAGCCAAAGGACCAGAAGGGGTGCCTGGGAGTCGGCAAATGTGGGGGACAGCATGGCAAATAAGAAGTTAGAGAAGGATTCCCCTAAAGCCGCACAGGACATGCTGGGTTCAGCTGAGCTGCACAAGGCTGGCACTGACCTGGGGAAGCAGAGACTTGGTGACCCGACCGACCTCACGGACTGTGCACAGCTATGGGCCCGAAGAGCAGCACAGGCTTGGAAAACACTAGAACCACAGCCCGTGCCGTTTGCACCTAACAAAAAAGAATCAACATTCTCTAGAAGATTGTAATAGGACTCAGTCTCGTAATATACAAAATGTCTATAAAATAATCCAAAGATCCAGGAAAATCTCTAAAGCAGCCGTCGCCAACCGGTGGTCCGTGAGGTCCGAAAGGCTGGCAACCGCTGCTCTAAAGGACCATGAAAATTAATAGATGTCAACCTCCGTGTGCTGAAATAACTAGAAATACGTTAGCACTTTCTACAGCTCTATTATAACATATTCCACGAAGGGCAAATGCTCTTCAAATGAACCAAAAGTTACCCCAAGTAGGATTAACTCAACAACAATGTCAAGACATCCTTGACCACAAGTGGACTTTCTCCCTTGAAGGCAGACAGGAACAGTGTCACCACACACAGAGCAACAACACGGAGTAACTGCAGATTTCTCCACGTAACAGGGAAACTAAAGGCTGACGTAACGGTCACTCAGAATACTATACCCACAGAAAATATCAGGAATAAAGATGAAATAGATTCTTAGATGAAGGGAAACTAAGAGAATTTTTAGTAGAACTGCTCCAAAAGAAATGCTAAAGGAAGTTCTTCAGGCAAAAAGTAAACAATAAACTGGGAGCTTCAGGAAGAAAGATCCACAGAAATGGTACATATTTTGTGCAAATATTAGAAATGAATTTTTCCTCTTCAGTTCTTTCTGTCTGACTTTGTAATCAATGATAAAACATTAATTCTGAAGGAGACTGAAAAGGTACCTTTACTAGTAATTCTTAGTGAAGGGAAAGTGAAAAGCCAACAGGTACGGTGAGACGGAATGCTGGAAACTTTTCAAGTCAAGACCGACCTTAGCGGCACAGTGGGTTCAGTCCCAGGCCCTGCAGTGAAGCAAATATTGCAATACCTGGAGCCCCCAGTTTTCTGATTTCCCAGAGCAGTGAACAGTTTACACTGCAGCCCACTGAGTGTGCAGCTCGCTGGTTCCCTGGAGCTGGAGGAAATGGCAGGGATTGCTTCAGAGGTATGAGGTACGGGGGGGCGGGAGGGGGCGGCAGGTGTGACTGCCCAACACTGAACACACCACATGCACTGGCCTACACACCTTATGATGGCTAACTGTGTCGTACATGAATTTTCCTACAATAAAAACATAGACTACGTAAGGCCTAGGCATCACTAGCCAAGTCTACCAAACGTGGAAGAAAAAAATTCAAGAATTTAGCAGAACACCTACCTGGTGAGGATGCAGACCCCGCCGCTCGGACCTGTGGACACGCGAGGCCGCAGCACTTGAACTGTTCCTGTGGCAGCTTGGGAAGTTGCGCCACAGGAGTCGCACTCTTGATAATCCACCCAAAACAAAAGACGTGAGAGTCACCACTTTCTCCAGGCAATTCTGCGTGTTGAGAGCAGCATCTGTATCTCCCAAATCTGCAAACATCCCAATGGCCCTCGGTGCCATTTGGGGTGGAGCAAGTTTTGCTGCCATTTCAGTCACTTGTAAAGGAAAGGGAGGCTTAACCTTAGCCCCGTAGCCAGAGGGTCCCTAATAATCTGGTAGGAGATGGAAGACGCCCGCCCCTCCCCCCCAATAACGTGCAGTTCCCAGCGCTCACAGACACACCCTCCCCCACCCCCGTGACCATCACGTCAGGATGAGGAGAGGGGACACGCCCGGCACACTACGGGCTCCCTGTGGGCCTTGGCACCGCTTATGGGCCGAGGGCATCCGTCAGCCGACAGCGTGAAGCTGCCTCTCACAGCACTTCTCCAAAAGAACTATGTTCAAACCCCAGCATGGCTGCATTTTCTTCGGTGCTTCTCCGCTCCTCCCATTAAAAACCAACTATAAAAAATGGCCAGAGGGCCCTGACTGGTTTGGTTCAGTGGATAGAGTGTCGGCCTGCAGACTGAAGGGTTCCAGGTTTGATTCTGGTCAAGGGCATGTACCATGGTTGCGGGCACATCCCCAGTAAGGAGTGTGCAGGAGGCAGCTGATCCATGTTTCTCTCTCATCGATAATTCTCTCTCCCTTCCTCTCTGTAAGAAATCAATATATTTAAAAAAATAAAAATGGATAAAGGACACTGCCTGATCTCCTCGCAGAGATGGTCTTGAATGGCGGGATTTTGCTTGTCTGGTACAAGGGATAATCTCCATGGGGCCCAAAGGGGCTGTGGGGCTGGCTCTGTCCTTCCCTAAAGGAGGCAAGGCCTCGCCCCAGGACCTGCTCTCGCTGGGCAGTACCAGGTGGCCACACCGTCTACCCTGCCTTCCTCTCCAGTTCCCAGGCTCTCCATGCACCAAGAATTCCAAAGCTTCCTTTGTGGACATCACCCCAATTTAATGTATACTTGGCTACACCAGAGGGACTGTACTTGGGGAAAAAAACTAGAATTACATGGGTGTGAAGCATGCCTCCGATCCCTACCTAAAGTTGAGGTTAAAGTGTTAGCTGAGTGAGCGTGAAATTGACGGGGCAGCCTGACACCACTCGGTGAACAGCGTCCAGGCCTAGAGACCACGGGCCGAGCCTCCCTGACAAAACCTCGAACACCACTCAAGAGCGTCCTTCACCTCTGCTCCCCAAAGGAACTGAGCCGCCTGGGACAGGGCGCCCTGGAGCCCCGTCTCCGCCACAGCAGCCCAAAGGGCAGGACGTGGGGCAGCCCTGGAGCCCACAACTCAACCAGATTCTCAAAACCAGGGGCTTGGTTTTATAACATACAATTCTTTTCCCTTGCAAGGTACAGAGTACAACAAAATTAGTCACTTTTATTTAAAAGAAACATTAAAAATAAGTGTGCAAAATTAAATTTCATGATTAAATACACATGAAAGGAACATGCATACTTGACACTGAAACCCACATACAAAGTTAGCTGATTACACGACAGTGAAAGAACTGGCAAACGGAGGACTTGCTGCTGCAGATCCTGTTTGCTACCTGAAATCAAACCTGCAGCGAAGTTTCTTCAAAGGGGATTTGAGAACATCAAAAGCACTGACACTGAGCCCACAGCCTGTGTTACCCAACGGTACAGTTATGTGCCCTTCACTTCAATGTTAGTGTGCAGCTCTTCTTACAAGTGCTGGGAGAGAAAAGGTAGTGAGGCAGGAAGTGGAAGTGGCAGGGGAGGGCTCCCCGCTCCGCTCTGCTGAGATGTCAATGTTTCCCTTCAGATCCTCTAAGTGATGCTTTCTTCTATGACTCACTTTAAAGTGTATGCATTGCTGTTCCCTGCACACAACTGGGCGTTTTCACCAGGAGACCCAGGTGATGCACAAGCGGCCTCCTCACCGGGAGGTCCCGTGTTTGCCTCGACTCCAACAGAAAGACAGGCCGCCAGCACGTGCGCACAGCCTAACCACAGGTGACAGTGGGCACAGGGACCACGGCTGTCGCTCTTCATGTTCAGATGGGAGAAAATTCCTTCCTCCTTTTCTAAGGCAAGCTGCTGGTATGATTATTCTACTCAAATCTGGTTGTAAGAACTAACATTTATAGATCTGTCCATTTCCCCACTATAGACTCAGTGAAAACGACGGGACCTGTTGACAAAAACAAATTTCTATGTGTCCATCCTTTTCTCAACCCAGCCCCGAAGTCCGTGTGGAGCCCCGACTGCAGGTGGGAGGAAGCAGTGACCCAGCGAAGCTAGTGTCACGGCTGAACTACAGGAGCAAGCCAGCAGGCAGGCTCGGATGCTCGGAGCCACAAGTGTCCACGATGCTCGGGCGCTCATCCTTCCTTTAATACTGGAAATGCGAAGCCTTGCTTAGGAAACAGACAACCACATGTGGCTTCGAGACCAAGGTCCCCGGCGGTCCCTCCAGCCCGTCACCCACAAGGCCCCAAGGTGCCGGCACCAGCCCCAGAAGTTTGAGGGGCACACTCAGCACTTTGGGGGCACTCGGCCGTGGGTGTTGATTGCTCTCTGGGTGAAGTCACAGCTTGTCGTCGGTCATTTCTAGAAACTGGGCGTAGACATCCCGGATGCACTCCCCCTTGGGGTTGAACAGGAATTTGTAGTAGCTGCCGTCGGCACAGATTGCTGCAACAGAAGGAGACCATCTTACTCACGGTTCTTCCCGCAAAGTGAAAGCAAGCAGCCCTTGCTCAGCTGAACTGCAAAGGGCCACGCGGAGCACCAAGCAGTTGACTGTACGTGGCTTTGTGGACGGCCAGGGCTCCCCATCCTTACTGAGCACGTAGGTGGCCCGAGTCCCAGCTGTTCTGGGAGTGCTGGCCGTAGGAAAAACCCTCTCTGGTCATCAGTTAAAAAACAACGGATCTGCCCCCAGGATTTCCTGGGGAACCTCGGAGGCAGGGAGCTGGTAACATCTCACGCGGCTGTGCAGACGGGGGGACACGGGGCCCCGCAGGGCTGGGGGCTGTCACTCTCGTCAGGCAGGACCACTTACCAATGACAGCGTTTGGCTCTGTTCCAAAGGCACAAATGCATGGAGAGCCTGAGGGAACCTGAAACTTGGAAAAACTCCACTTGGAACTGAAGTATTTTGGAAGGAAACTGGCTGATGCCAAACTATGAGGACAAGGAAGGAAAGAAAAGAAGTTACATTCACTTACCTTAAAGCTACAGCTCTGTTTAACATAGTCTTAGCCTTAATAATTTGAATTCTATTTTTGCTGTTAATTTTTTGTTTTTCACATGAAAAAACTAAGTCCTTACAAATGGCTTTAAAATAACCCCAGAAGCCATCAGCACCAGAAGGGACACAGGCTCTCGACTGTCACTAAATTTCTAAACACAGTGAACACGGACAGCCACGGGCATGCAGGACCGAGTGCCTGCGTCCTCAGCGGGCATTTTCTAAGGAGGGGACAGGAAGTAATGACGCCCATTTCAGCATCAAATCGTCTGCACTGGTTTTCAAAGAATCAAAGGAAGGACCATGAAGAAGCCCCGCTGGGGCCTCACTGACTCTGCCCATGAAGCAACAGCGAGCCGTTCGTCTGGAACCGACCTGGACTGCTTATTCCTCTTCGGGTCCTCAGCAGCGAAGATGTGCACTGTGCCGTGGTCACTGGACACGCAGATGAGGGATGCGTCCTGATTGAAGTTGATGCTGCAGAGAAATCGGACGATGCTCGGGTCTCATGTGGGTGCCAAGGAGCCCAGCCCCAGCCCCAGCCCCAGCCCCAGCCACAAGCCGCCGAGCTGCCACCTTGGCCGTCCCACGCTCAGGACAGCAATGGAAGGACCGCCCCTCCTTGAACGAGCCCACAGCACTCGCGACCATAGAACCCGGGGTCAAAGCACAGCACCCCAGTGTCACAGCAGGCCTCTCCCTGGGCACAGACACGCTGGCTGCTGGGGACAGGGAGGGCTTCCTGCAGACCTGCCCCACACGCCCCTGGGTGAGAAGACCTCCACCTCTCCAACCACCCTGCTCCCTGCAGGGCAGGCTACCCCTTGGGAGGTGGACGGGCTGGGGAGGCACCGGCTCTGTGGGAGGGGCCGAGAGCAGACAGACAGGAGAGCATGCTGCCACCACAGGCCCCACTGGCACACACATGTTTATATAGGAAATACATTCTTAACTCCCAGACCCAAATGCTGCTCAGCACCTACAAGAGCCACGGATGCAAAGAATGGAATCCTGCCCACCCAGGGGTCCAGCACCTCAGTCCTGCCGACACCAGGGCCGTGGTAGCAGCTACGATGGAGAAGCAGCTCAGACCCCAGAGGCGGCTAAGTCATTACAGAGGAGCCAACAGGTCTCTAACATTTGCCATAAAATACCCCAGAAAAATAAGCTGGGGGGAAGTGAAGAGGTAAAATAAAACGGGACAATACTGATAAATGCTCAAGTAGGGTGATGGTTAATGGTAATTATAATACTCTTTCTACTTTTGTATATATTCCCATAATAAACGTTAAAATTACTACTATAAAATGAGCCGACATGTGCCCCCCACCAACACAGCATAGCCGCCTCCTGCCTGCTGCCCATTTCAATGCACCACCCAAGCAATGCCTTGTCTCAGTGGAAACGCAGTCACCTTACCAGTAAATATTGGCTGCTTGAGATCCTCTTCGTAGCTCCTGGATTAAATGCCCTGATGAAGTATCAAATATTCTTATAAGGGTCCCCTTTGAAAAACAGTGAAGTGTTTCATTATCAAAGATTCACAACGTTTTAGTTTTTTCACCGAGATCTATTCACAAAACCACTAGCCCTACAACCGTCCTCCCAAACTCACCCACATCATCTAAAACCCGACGTTTCCCTCCACTGTTCCCAAGAATGGGCTGGTGGCTCTTTGATGCGACAGCTCTGGGCAAGGGCCAAGGGGTGAGGGAGACTTGGGACCCTTGACTGACCCTGGGCATCTGCTCCCTGCAGTCACCCAAGAGCACACGGAGGCCAGGCTGACCTGTCCCTTGAGTGCTGTCAGCTCATGTCTAAAGAAATGGCACCTTCACTGTAACCCCCACAGCCAGTTAGGAAAAGCAAGGCTGCAATTCTGCCCACAGACGAGGCTGCCCAGGTCCAGTGACTTCTGAACCGGCCATGTCAACGACCACTTGTTTTCTGTGAGGTCGTAGGGGTGGGTGAGCACCAGCAGGACCACACCCTCCAGGGCAGGGACACACCCTTACTTTTTCAGATGCAGTTGCAATTCTTGTTCCCTGCAGGTTGAGAGCAATGCAGCTCAGAACGCCCTCGTGGGCAGGAATGTCCACAGGCGGCTTCTCGGTGCTGGCCAGATCCACGAGCTGCACGTGGCCCGTGTGTGTCCCGGGGAAGGCCAGGAGGGAGTTGTTGCTATTCGGGCACAGGACACAGAGGCCTAAACAGAGACAGAGAAAAACCGTCAAGGATTCAAAACCATCTTCAAAGCCTCCGCTTCCCCACATGCAAAGCCTTGTCCAACCTGCTCTCTGCTCTCCAGTTCCCAAGGAAAAAAGTGAGAATTATTTGTGGGTTTCCATTTATATCAGAATCAAAAAAGGGTACCAGGGGGCCAAGTGAAGCTACCTCCCATGAGACCTTCTCATAACTGGAAACATTTGCTGAACTTATTGAATAAACTTTATCAAATGTCTATCTTCCATGGTGTCAGGCACTGAGAATGCAAAATTGTAAAACGTGAAAACTGCTCCATTAACAACAGCAAGAGAAAACAAAATACTTAAGAATAAATTCAACCACAGAATTTAAGACTCTGTTACACGTTGCAAAGGAAAACCAAAGTTCTAATCGATGGAACTGCACTATGACCATGGGTTGGAATCTACATTCACAGTTAAAATCTCCCCAAGATTTTTGAGGAAAGAGACAAGCTGGTACTAAAAGCCATAAGGAAAGATCCTGGAATAGCAGAAACATTTACATAAAGTAAGGACAAGTTTGGAGGACTTATACCACCTAGTTGCCAGAAATATTTTAAAGCTCCAAAAATCAAGGCAGTATGATGCTGACATGACGACAGAAACACAGCTCACTGGAACAGACTAAGGAATCCAGAATATTCTTACACTTAATCTGATTTTTTAAAAGTATGTTTTTATTGAGTTCAGAGAGAAGAAGGGAGAGGGAAAGATAGAGACATCAAGAATGAGAGAGAATCATTGATGGGCTGCCTCCTGCACGCCCCACACTAGGGATAGAGCCCACAACCTGGGCATGTGCCCTGACCTGGAATAGAACCGTGACCTCCTGGTTCCTAGGTCGTCACTCAACCTCTGAGCCACACCAGCCAGGCACACTTAATTTGATTTTTAATCAGACTATATCAAGAATTCTTTCCAGTCAGTATTAAAATGAACAATTTTATTTTATTTTTTTAAAATATATTTTATTGATTTTTTACAGAGAGGAAGGGAGAGAGATAGTTAGAAACATCGATGAGAGAGAAACATCGACCAGCTGCCTCCTGCACATCTCCCACTGGGGACGCGCCCGCAACCCAGGTACATGCCCCCGACCGGAATCGAACCTGGGACCCCTCAGTCCGCAGGCCGACGCTCCATCCATTGAGCCAAACCGGTTTCGGCAAAGAATGAACAATTTTAAAACGGGCAAAAGATCTGAAGATACTTCACACTAAAGATACACAACTGGCGATAAAGCCTGGAGACGCTCCCGTCCCAAGTCCTCAAGGAGATACCACCATACCTAGAACACCATCTAAAGTTAAAAGACGGACAATACCAAGTGCTGGCAACTGGAACGCTCACAGATCACTGATGGAGTGCAAAATTTGCTAGTTTTCTGTAGAATTAGATGTGTATTACAATATGACCCAGCAATTACACTCCTCGGTATTTATTCAGGAGAAACGAAAAATGTATCCATACAAAGGTTTGTTTATTTTTAAGTTTTTTATTTATTGATTTCCAAGAAAGAGGGAGAAAGGTAGAGAGGGAGGGAGATTAGAGAGAGAATGATCTGCTGTTCCACCTATTCACGCACTCACTGGTTGATGCTCCTTACGTGCCACAACCTTAGAGCATCAGGATGATGCTCTCACCAACCGAGCTACCCCGCAGGGCTCCACACAAAGATCTGAATGTCAACATTCACAGCAGCTTCTAACGAATAACAAAGCCAGCCACAAGTCATCTTGCCTCCAGAAGAAAAAGGAAAGGAAACGCCTCAGAATTTAATAAAAACAGATTTCAGGGCCCACACAGAGCTCCCGAAGGGCTGACATCTCCCTGGAGCCCTGTGAGGGCCCCCGAGTCTGATCAGGGGCCACTGCCTAGGAGGCTGGCCGCGGAAGGGTCGCCCAGGAGGAAGTAGAGCAGTGGTTCTCCACCTGTGGGTCGCGACTCCTTTGGGGGTCCAACGACCTTTCACGGGGTCGCCTAAGACCATCAGAAAATACATATATAGAGCTTAAAATATTCACTACGTGAAAAAAACCAAGATGGTGGCATAGGTTAACGCAGGAGATTGCTGCCTTGAACAACCAAATCAAAATACACCTAAAAGACGGAAGGGACATCATCCAGAACCACAGGAAGGCTGGCTGAGTGGAAGCTCTACAACTAGGAGGAAAGAGATTATCATACCCAGACTCAGAGGAGGTGCAGTGCTGAAGTGAAATACTCAGGTGAGGAGTGCACGGTTGGTGTTTTCAATCGGGAGGGAGTCTCACACTCTGAGCTCCAGATCCGGGCGAGTCTCTAGGGACCCAGACTCAAACGGGAGAAGCGGGACTGTCTGGCTTCGGTCAGAACTCGAAGGCAGCTTTCTCTCTGAGGTTTGCAACGGTTGCTGGGACTCAGAGAGGCAGAGCCCCTAGGGACGGAACTGAGAGCCGCCATAACTGCTCGCTCCGGCCCACCCTGTTGATCCCCAGCGACCCACCCGGCTCGCCCAAGCCCTGCGCAGAGCCATTTGCTGGATAGCCTCAGGCAAAGGCTAGATTAGCACCTCCCTAGAGGACAGAAGTTTTCCCACTGCAGACACAGCTGATTCTCACAGCCAATTGGCCTGGAGATCAAATCCCCCTAGTATTAACTACAACAATCAAGGCTTAACAAGACTGCGCACAAAGACCACTAGGGGGTGCACCAAGAAAGCATAAAAAATGCGGAGACAAAGAAACAGGACAAAACTGTCAATGGAGGATATTCAGTTCAGAACCACACTTTTAAGGTCTCTCAAGAACTGTCTAGAAGCCGCCGATAAAGTTATTGAGATCCTCAACAAATCTAATGAGACCCTTGATGTTATGATAAAGAACCAACTAGAAATTAAACATACACGGACTGAAATAACGAGTATTATACAGACTCCCAACAGCAGACCAGAGGACTGCAAGAATCAAGGCAAAGATTTGAAATGCGAAGAAGCAAAAAACACCCAACCAGAAAAGCAAAATGAAAAAAGAATCCGAAAATTCGAAGATAGTGTAAGGAGCCTCTGGGACAGCTTCAAGCGTACCAACATCAGAATTATAGGGGTGCCAGAAGATGAGAGAGAGCAAGATATTGAAAACCTATTTGAAGAAATAATGACAGAAAACTTCCCCTACCTGGTGAAAGATATAGACTTACAAGTCCAGGAAGCACGGAGAACCCCAAACAAAAGGAATCCAAAGAGGACCACACCAAGACACATCATAATTAAAATGCCAAGAGCAAAAGACAAAGAGAGACTCTTAAGAGCAGCAAGAGAAAGAAACTCAGTTACCTACAAGGGAGTACCCATACGACTGTCAGCGGATTTCTCAGCAGAAACTTTGCAGGCCAGAAGGGAATGGCAAGAAATATTCAAAGTGATGAATACCAACAACCTACAACCAAGATTACTTTATCCAGCAAAGCTATCATTCAGAACTGAAGGTCAGAGAAAGAGCTTCACAGATAAGGAAAAGCTAAAGGAGTTCATCACCACCAAACCACTATTATATGAAATGCTGAAAGGTATCCTTTAAGAAGAGGAAGAAGAAGAAAAAGGTAAAGATACAAATTATGAACAAACATGCATCTATCAACAAGTGAAGCTAAGAATCAAGTGAATAAATAATCTGGCGATCATAATAGAATCAGGGACATAGAAAGGGAATGGACTGACTATTCTTGGGTGGGAAAGGGGTGTGGGAGATGCGGGAAGAGACTGGACAAAAATCGTGCACCTATGGATGAGGACAGTGGGTGGGGAGGGAGGGCGGATGGTGGGGCAGGAACTGGGAGGAGGGGAGTTATGGGGGGGGGGGGGGAAGAGGAACAAATGTAATAATCTGAACAATAAAGATTTAATTTAAAAAAAAAAAGAAAATACATATATAATGACATACTGTTTTTTGTTTTTTTTCTCAGTGTCAGGCCGTCAACCATCCAGGCGCCCACAGCCAGGACGCTGGGCGTAGGTGAGCCTCTCTGCTCTCTGCCACCTAATGACACAGGTGCGACACGGCAGCCACACCTGCAACGCCTCTAGGGGCAGTTGTTTTTTTGATTAATCGCTATGCTTTAATTATGTTCAATTTGTAACAATGAAAACGCATCCTGCATATCAGATATTTACATGATGATTCATAACAGTAGCAAAATTACAGCTATGAAGTAGCAACGAAAATAATTTTATGGTTGGGGGTCACCACAACATGAGGAGCTGTATTAAAGGGTTGAGGCATAAGGAAGGTTGAGAACCAATGAAGTAGAGGGAGCAAGTGCGCCAACACACCTCAGGACCACCTCCCGCAGCAAGGCCCTCAGGCACACCCTCTGAATCTCTTACCTTTAGGGTTATAGCAGGTTTCAAAGACATGCAATTGGTGGGGATTGTGTGTGAATGTAAACACCTTAATCATAGAGTCCAAAACAACCACAATTCTAGAAAGAAAGAAAAAATAAATCAGAATTCCTCTCCCCAAAACAAAACTCAAATATTATGGGATATCTGCTCTTATCATTTTGAACCTTAGAAACTCTAAACACCATCAAAGGATTATTCTTGCTTGAATCTGGGGTCCTGCAGGTCTTTGGAGCAAGTCACATAGGAGCAACCGGAGGGTGAGGTCAGCACCGAGGAGCAAACGCCTCTCACCTGGGTAGAGCTGGCTAATGACCTCTCTGAGATTTAAAGAGTATTATCATCAACTGGCCCACCTGGAGTAAGAACCACGTAGAACACATGGGGCTGAAACGACAGTTCTGTGCTTTGAGGCAGGTCTGGATACTTGAGAAATGCCAGGAAGTGGGAGGTCCTGGATTTGGCTCCACTATTTGCATTACTAAGGGTCTCTGGAAATAACACACCTCAGACTGCAGGGATGACATTCATCTTGTTCAGTGTCTTGTTCTCCACAGCTGAGTATGTAAACCACATCAAATTAAACCCAAACTAGGGAAGCTTTGTTCTACCTTGCTACCCACAATACTGCCCTAAACACCCTGAAGGCAGCAGCTGAGAAAGAACCTGCTCTCAACAAGGAGAGACACCATCTCCATGAGTTTCCAACTGTTCCTGTACCTCCAAAGCAAACACATGTACTGAGACAGCTTTTGGAAAAGCTGGTTCCAAACCTGTGTCTTCCGTCAGCACCTGCTGGATGGAGACAGCTCTCCTGAGGACTGAGAGCCAGCCACTGAGGGCAGCGCCAGGCTGAGACAGGTGCGTTTCATCTATGCCCCTGACCCTTGACCCCTGACCTCGAAAGGACCATCGGAGGCCAATAAAATTCACCGCCTTCCTTGCAGTAACATAAATCATCCTATGTCCTTTGGATCACAATCATCACATTTTTTTTTCCTGTCATACATTCATGAGGTTTCCATTTATTGTGTCATGAATTTTTTAAAATTCTTTATTGTAGTCATCATATTTCAATACATCATTTTCCTGAACACTTTCTTCCTTCAACATAAAAGTATTTCAGCCACCTTCTGAGAAAGTGACTATTCCACTTTCAGAAATTGGATACCAAACCTACCTATCTCGCCGCAATTTGACTGCCTTGACTTCTGTAGAAAATTCTATTTCAATAACAGTCTTCTTTTTCAGGTCATCCCAGATCATCACTGAAATATCAGAAAGAATGGATGAACACAATACTAAGCAGGCCACTCTGAAGGGATCCTACACCAGTCAGCTGACCAGGCAGAGCTGGTTCTCTCCCTCCCAGGTCTAACCCACCCCCTCAGGACTCACCTGCTCCTTCCCCTCCCCTCTGTCAGCACTCACAGCCCCTCTCCCAGTCACAGGTGCTTTGCTCTCTGCTCTGACAGCCCTTGCCTAGTGCTCGGGCGAATTTCATCCAACCCTCTTTCTAGTTACTCAGTGTGAATGTGCAAGAAACCTGGGTCCATCTCGTTGTGAAGCCCGATGCAAAGCCTAGGGCCAGGGCTTTCTCTGCTGCACCTTCTTCAAGCTCAGAAATGGTGGCCTGCTCTCGGTGCAGGGCTTCTCCAGGATGTGCTGGGAGTCTGCATCCCAAGGGCTGAGCTACCTCACAGACAACCTCGGAGGTCGAGCATGCTGACCAGGAGTGTGGGGAAATGCAAGGGAAGGCGGCATTCAGCCATTTTTATCTTCTCTACTCAAAAAGCCACCTTTGTTCCAGAAACCTCTCAGTTAACAAATCTCTGAGTGGGCTCCCCGTAAAGGGCAACAACACACACTAGCACTAGGTGTAACAACTGCCTGTCAACCTTCCAACACCCACGTGTTCACAACCTTCTGGACACTCTTACTCTTGTGATTCAAAAGCAAACTTCCTCTGGCTCTGCAACCAAATACCACAAAGTCTGTAATTCAAAACAAATGCAAACTGTCAACCAGACAGAATTCTGCAGATGAACAATGCCAATCAAGGGTGTCAAAAATCTGGGGAACTCGCCCTAACCGGTTTGGCTCAGTGGATAGAGTATCAGCCTGCGGACTCAATGGTCCCGGGTTCGATTCTGGTCAAGGGCATGTACCTTGGTTGTGGACACATTCCCAGTAGGGAGTGTGCAGGAGGCAGGTGATCGATGTTTTTCTCTCATCAGTGTTTCTGACTCTCTATCCCTCTCCCTTCCTCTCTGTAAAAAAATCAATAAAATATATTAAAAAAAAATCTGGGGAACTCCATTTTCAGAAATGTCTGGAAATGGTGTGATGAAGCCCCAGAGGCTAGCCCTTTGGACTACCCAGAACCACAGGGGGATCGAATGTGGCCACAGACACAAAGATGTTCTCAAAAGTCCAAGAAGCTAGTACACGTGAGACACAATTATTAAATACACGATGACTTTACCTTTGTTGGGAGGGTATTTTGGCTTCTTTCCACCACCAACTAAAGCTAAATAGTTGCAGCGAAATAACATTTCAACATGGCCAACTCCTCCTTCCAGAAATTCTGAAATGATATTAAAAAGAAGTTAGTATGTATATTTTATAATTTTAAAAAAAGGAAAAAGAGGTGAAACTAACAGTTGGCATTTGACTTTAATCAGCAACTTAAAGCATCTAGCTCCCATCAGAGATGAGAAAGGTGACTGAATAGGAAAATAATTAGCTACGAGCTAGACATCTCTCAGCATCCTGTCACCCATCAACTGTTTTCATGCATAAACGCTGAGCACGTGGCACCCCAAGAAGCCAATATGGCAAAGTATGACATCTAAATTCGTATTTTATGGTACAGCAAAACCTGTAAGCTGAGAAAGCACGCTAAACACTTTAATGCAAAAACCGAGTTTTTAAATCATTTAAACACTTCTTCCACTAAAGTTTGAAATGCTCAAAAATGTTCCTAAGCTATATTATGAGGAAAATATAGATCAGATTTTCAATGTCCTCCAGGATAGAAGACAGTCTCTCTCAGGAAGGTGAAGCGAGTCCCAATGAGAAGTTGGGGGCTCGGAGAAGCAGGTCCCACCACTGTGCTGTCATGGAGCAGGGCTGCCCACCCGTTCTCCCCAACCTTGCTCTCTGGTCTGAAATGACTGAGCTCCTGGTTAGTGAGGGCACAGCAAAGGGCAAGTGAGGAACCAAAACCTCTAGAAATTAGACATCAACCTAAGAATCAGCTCCTACCTGTCCAGTCACAGCTGCACAGACGTGTGGTGTCTTTCTCTTAGCTTATATTTTAGATTCTTCCATGCCTATTATTATTTTGTTCTCTTTTATTGCTGCTAGTAATCAACTCTTTAACTCCTCTCCATGATTCTGAGTCAATTTAAGTAAAAAGTATCCTGAAATTTGCAAGTCAAGCTGTTTCAAAATATTTTGTAACTATTTATCTGTATAAAGCAGTTGTCTTAATTCACTATCAACCCAAACAAAATGAACAGATGTCAGATGCGTGGGCGACTAACAGGAGTCTCCCAGCAATGCTGCTGCTGCAGATGGTGGGGGCACACGCTTGCCCAGAGCTTCGTGTGTGCCCAGCACTGATCTGTGCGTTACATGTTCCACCTCATTCCTCCTCACAATAACCGTAGGCAGCTGTCCTCCTTTTACACATCAAGAAACTGAGGCCCAGAGAAGGCGAAAGCCTTGCCCAAGGTCACACAGCAACCCGATAAGGGTCAGAGCCAAGATTCGGCTCCAAGCAATGTGGGTGGTGTAGTCTGGCCCTTCATTACCAGGCTACCCTGTCTCCTCCAATAAATGAAAGTTACAGACATCAGCGTACAAAATACATTCCTACATATAAAGCACCACTTACTGGTTTACATACCAGGCTGTACATAAGATTTCCTTTGACAAAGGGGTTCCACTATTTAAAAAAATAAATCTGAAAATGTGGAGTATTGTTAAAATGAAAGAGGGCTGTTTAATGGAGCACCAGGATGCAGTAACTTCCTCTCACAGATGAGAAATTTCTAGCATCAGAAAATGTCACTTGTACATTGAATAAAAACCACAACTACAACTGCAGGAGGAAAAAGGATCTCTCTTCCTAGGATTTATCTGAGATCGGTTCATCCATGGGGCAGTGCTTGATTCTCCCATCAGGACCAGGAAACACTAAAAGCTTAAGAAAAATATGTAGGAGAAAAAAAACAAATTGAAAAAGTTCTATCAGTAAATTTAACATTTTTCCTGTCAAATGGGAAAAGCACTACCATTATTTTATTTTAATAACAGAATTCCTGATTCCAGCTTGTACTCCATGAAAACATAATTTTATTGCTACAGATATTTCTAAGTTGGTCACTCACTAAGAGTTAAGAGTCCCATCTGCTGTAATTAAACCCATCATTTGAGTTCTCTACAATGTTACCTTCACCGAGGGGTGAAAATGGTCTAGATCAGTGGTCGGCAAATTGCGGCTCACGAGCCACATGCGGTTCTTTGGCCCCTTGAGTGTGGCTCTTCCACAAAATATCGACTTCTGCGCATGGGCCACGAAGTTTCAATCGAACTGTATGTGCACGCCCGCACGTGGTATTTTGTGGAAGAGCCACACTCAAGGGGCCAAAGAGCCGCATGTGGCTCGCAAGCCGCAGTTTGCCGACCACTGGTCTAGATCAACTACACCTTGTTCCTCCAGACACAGAAGACAGATTCTTCAAAGTTGACAGTTGACTCACTGGAGAAATCAGTTGGGCCCATGCCCACGACGTCACCACTGTATCCTGGCCCTGCACAGAGCCAGACACCGTAGAAGAAAGAAAAGGAAGGAAGGAAAGGAAGGAAGAAAGGAAGAAAGAAAGAAAGAGAACAGCTCCATCCAAGTTGATGGAGGACCAGGGACCCTATATTTACTTCGCAAAACCAGCTGTGTCCATCTCTCCCTTCCCCCCGCTGCCTCCTCCATCTACAGGATAAAATTTAGACTATGAGGGTTGGAAAGGAGAGAAACCATGAAATGTTGGTTACTTCTTACCTTGTTTCTCTTTTTCTTTTAGTGGGTCGGTGTTATAGACTCGGAATCCATTTTCCATCCCACATGCAAAACATCCTAAAGTGAGAGACACATTAATCAGCTCGCTGCGTCTAGAGAAAGTGGCCACTCCTAAGAATGCCAGCAGATGCACAGGCCACACAGACGTGGTTTGCACAGGCCACAACCACTTCCCTGTGGGCAGTTATTAAATGACTAGAGGCCCAGTGCACAAAATTCGTGCGGGGGTGGGGGGGTCCCCTCACCCAGCCTGCACCCTCTCCAATCCAGGTTCCCTTGGGGGATGTCCGACTGCCAGTTTAAGCCCGATCCTGGCCTAAACCAGCAGTCGGACATCCCTCTCACAATCCTGGACCGCTGGCTCCTAATTGCTCAACTGCCTGGTCACCCCTCACTGCCTCTGTGTGCCGGCCTGATCACCCCTAACTGTCCCCCCTGCCGGCCAGGTCACCTCCAACTGTCCCCTCCCTGCTGGCCTGGTCGCTCCTAACTGCCCCCCCCTGCCAGCCTGGTCACCTCTTACTGCGCCCCCCCCCCTCCCCCGCTGGCCTGGTCAATCCCATTTGCCCCGCCTGCCAGCCTGATTGCCCCTCACAGCGCCCCCACCGGCCTGGTCACCCCACGAAGCCTGCTGTTCAGTTGTCTGGTCATCCCTCACTAAGCCCCCTAACAGCCTTGTCACCCCATGTAGCCTGCTTGTTCAGTCATTTGGTCGTCCCTCACTAACCCCCCTGCCGGCCTGGTCGTAGGCAGCCATCTTGCGAGGGCATGAGGGTTAATTTGCATATTACTCTGCATTATATAAGAAGTGCACGTCCTAGCACAACAGTGTCATTTGTCAACCCGTGCACTGAAAGGTTGCCTATTTGATTCCCCATCAGGGCACATGCCTGCGTGCGGGCTTGATCCCTGGTAGGGGGCATGCAGAAGCAGCCCACTGATGTTCTGCTATCACATCTATGTTTCTCTGTCTTTCTCTCCCTTCCTCTCTCTCTAAAAATCAACTAAAATGTTTTTTAAAATATTTAAAAAATAACCTTTAATGAGGCCTTTATAAAATTATAAACTTCACTGGTTTCTTAATTAGCATCATTTGAGCACAATAATTATACTGAAATTTAATACAAAGACAACTCCTTTGGCATTAAGGCAGGTACGTATATAAGAATTATTTTCTTGCATTAATGGTTTCAAGTCACTTGCTGTTGAGTATTTTTCTAAAGTTCTCTCTCCCTTCCCTTCCTATCAGCCAGACATCTCTTTTCACTGAAAGCATATTTTTTAAGGAGTTGTTACATCATTGTTAATGTCTTGACGCGTCCTTAGTTACTATAAAAACTTGTTACCAACTGTCCTTCCTCTGGTAACCTAAGCCCACAATGTTCAGCCACCAATCATTGCCCGAAGTCCAATGTCTGGCCCCAAACACGTTGGAACCTCATTATTACTTTCTTCACAACCCCTGCCCTTAGACCAACCTAAACCACCTGTGGTCACCCATGTGGCCATTCATTTAGCCCAAGTCATACACACCCGTCCCAGCCTTTCCACCTTTGGTCTGACTGCCGTCTCCTCCACGACCTACCGCCAAGGCTGGAAGTAAACTGGCCTCCTCTCAACTTAAAGAAAACCTCTAGTCCAGTGATGGCGAACCTATGACACGCGTGTCAGAGGTGACACGCGAACTCATTTTTTTGGTTGATTTTTCTTTGTTAAATGGCCTTTAAATATATAAAATAAATATCAAAAATATACATCTTTGTTTTACTCTGGTTGCAAAGATCAAAAAATTTCTGTATGTGACACGGCACCAGAGTTAAGTTAGGGTTTTTCAAAACGCTGACACGCCGAGCTCAAACGGTTCGCCATCACTGTCCTAGTCCCCGCCTCACAGCCTGCACACCCATCACCTCTCACCGTGGCTCTTCTGATATATTTCAGCTCTCCCTTCACAACACCTGTGCACAGGTCCTAGCACAGCACGAGCCGAGTAAACACGGGCACGGAGAGCGAGGCAGGCACCCACTGTCTGCTCAACACTGTCTTCGCTGGCTCCTACAGCACCTGCTCTGATTCTCCCAAAAACAAAACTTGGGAAGCCCACGCGTAGACGTTCTTGGCAGCCTGTCCCTGAGCTGCGGCTGTTACTCCTTCTCCTCCCAGTGGCGACGCCTAGTAAACCTGCAGCTAACCCTAACCCACCATCCCAGGTCCTCCCGCTCGCCCCTCCGGCACCCTGCACGCCCTTGGTTTAATCACCCAGTGACCCCAGCTGGGACCAAAATGTGAAAAAACCCTATATAATAAAGAGGTAATATGCACATTAAACCTCACGCCCTCACAAGATGGCTGCCTATGACCAGGCTGGCAGGGGCGGCTAGTGAGGGACGACCAAACGACTGACCAGCAGGCTGTGTGGGGCGACCAGGCCAGCAGGGGGGAGCAGTTAGGGGCAACTAGCCTGGGGGGATGGGGGGGCAGTTAGGGGCGACCAGGGCCGGGGGGGCATTGGGGGGCAGTTAGGGGCGACCTGGCCAGCAGGCACAGGCAGTGAGGGGCCATCAGGCAGGCAGGTGGGCGATTAGGAGCCAGTGGTCCAGGATTGTGAGAGGGATGTCGGGGGATCGGGCCTAAACCGCCAGTTGGACATCCCCCAAGGGGTCCCGGATTGGAGAGGGTGCAGGCTGGGCTGAGGGGAGCCCCCCCCCCCAGGGGAGCCCCCCCCCCCCCCCCCGCATGAAGTTCATGCACCGGGCCTCTAGGAAGTAAAATAAAATATGTATGTAATTTCCTGCTAAATTCTTAAGAGTCCTTTGATTTTTGGTAAACAAGAGAAACACCCTGGGTGGGAGGTATTCCTTCGCTGACATTTTCTGATTAAAACCACCACCTCCTCCAAAACACGAGGCCCGCGGGAAGGTCGATCAAAAGTGTAGGGAGGGCCGCCGGTAGCCCGGCCGGTCAGACTCCGGAGGTTTCCTTAAGCCCGCGGCCGCCAACCTCTCGGACCTCCGGGGCCACGGGGCGACCCCCGGCTAGTGTCGTGGGGAGCGCCCAGGTCGGGTTCCAGCCCCTCGGGGCACCTTCAGGAATCAACCAACGCGTCGGCGACCCCAGGGAAACCAGTTTCCCACGCACGGAACCGCCTCTGACAGGCCCGAGGCCGCCCCTCCGGGCCAGGCACCCCCCGGAGCGCGGGAACCCCGTCCCCACCGCGGTCTCCAGCCGCCTTCCCCGCAGATGTCCCCCGGGGAGGGCCTGAGATCTTGCTCCAAAGCACGTGAAGTGAGTTGGGGTCAAATAAACTTACAAAAACGCAAAAGGAAAAGCGTGACTAGGACGCGTTTTTAAGTAACGTTCGGCTTATCCCCCAAAGATCTTTAACGAGGGGCCGAGTTTCGAGGCGACGCCAAGACCTGCGGCGGGACAACCCGACGACGGTCCCACCGGGCGGGAGCCGGGACGGAGGGGACGTGGCCCGAGGGGTGGCCGCGCGGCTCAGGGGGCTCCGGCCTCGGCTCGCGCGGGCCGCCCCGGCGGGGACACGGGACGAGGAGCGCGGCCTGGACGGGCGGCCGGACAGGGGGCAGCCGCCACCCCGAGAATCCCGAAAGGCCCGGAGGAGCGGGACCCGCCCCGGCCTCGGCCCGCACCCCGGCTCCGAATGGGGACGGCGGCGGGAGGGCGGGGCGCGGGGCCCGGCGGAACCCGGGGAGGCCCGGCGGGTGGGGGCGCCCGGGGGGCGGAGGCCCGGCCGAGAAGGGGCGTCTGGGGGGCGGAGGCCCCGGCGGTGGGGGCTCCGGGGGGCGGAGGCCCGCCGTGCTGGGGGCTGCAGGGAGGGGCCCGGCCGGGGAGGCGCGCGCACCGTGGTCCTGGTTGAAGCCGGCGTAGAGCAGCCCGTTGCCGTGGGGGTTACACGGAAGGAGGTTCATGGCGCCGCCGCGGAGGGTCCGCGCTCGTCAGCGCCGCATTCCGCTCGAGGAGGCCGGGCGCAGGGTCCCGTCAGGCCGCCACCGAGGCCGCCGCGGCTGGAAGCGAACCGCGGACGTACTGCGTGCGTGCGTTCGTGCGTGCGTGCGCGCGCGCGCCCAGCCAGTCAGCGGAGGAGCGCCGATCACATCCACCCAGGCAGGCGGGGTTGGGAGCGCCGAGAGCGTCACGTGCGCGGGGCGGGGCCACGTCCCGGGGGCGGGGACAGGTCTTATGGGCGGGGTCTGGACGGAGAGGAGGCGTGGCCTGGCCTGACAGGTGGAGGACCGCCTGCCTGCCAGGTGAGCGGAGACCCTGAGGGCAGCTGACCCCCAGAGGGGAGGGGAGAGAAGCGGGTTCCAAGCGGCAGCCGTGCCCCTCGCCCTCCTGAGCAGGCAAGGCCCAGATCCCCCCGAAATCACACCCCCACTGGGACCCCCTCGTCCTCACCTGACCCCCTCCCCGAGGAGCAGGGAGGCCCATTCCCACCCCTGGGGGGCACTCTCGGTTTGAGCCGGGATGTGGATACAGGCATTACATGTTTCCATATTCAAGCCCCAATTTATTTTTGTGAGAAAAAACACCACCCACTGTTGCAGGCCACAGAAAGAAACGGCACACGGCATCCCGTCGGACACTCGGGGGGCGTCCGTGTCTGTGACGGGGCTCTTCAAGGGTTAAAAGGAAAACAGGATGAAAGACACTGTGTGCGAGGCCAGGGCAGGGGAGTCGGCGTGGAGCAGCCAGCACCCTCCACCCACACAGCAAACCCAGCACCCTCCTCCGAGATGCCACCCCCCCACCGGTGTGTGAAGATGGGGTCCCCCTCACTGCAGTGAGTCCGCGTTCCTGGTGGTCCTGGCTGGGCCCCTGAGCCAGGAGGGCTGAGGCTGGAGCAACAGCAGCTGCTTTGGGGCAGGTGGGCTTTGGAGCCTTCCTTTCCGCCTCAGTCTTTCCACCCACCGAGACCCCGAGGCCTCCATGCCCGGGGTCATCACCGTGAAAGGAGAGGAGAAGCAGCAGCCTGCTCTTGAGTTCCACACTGAGGCCGGGGAGGGGCAGCAGCAGCAAAAGCCAAAACTGTGACCAGCGTTTTAGAGAAGCGGAGTGAATGAGAACCCAAAGCTCTAAAGAAAGAAGGCACGGCCGGCTGGCATGGCTCAGGGGTTGAGCGTCGACCTGTGAACTGGGAGGCCACGGTTCCATTCCGGGTCAGGGCACAGGCCCGGGTTGCGGGCTCAAACCCCAGTGTGGGGCGTGCAGGAGGCAGCCGATCAATGAGTCTCATCATGGATGTTTCTCTCTCTCTCTCCCTTCCTCTCGGAAATCAATAAAAATGTATTTAAAAAGCTCAGCATCCTGAGAACACCCCAGGGGAGGCTGGCACCGGGGGAAGGGAAGTGCCCAGAACACGCACATTGTGAAGAGTGACCCAGGGACCCCGCCGCCCTTGCCTGGAAGGGGCTGAGGCCCCTCTGCCCGGTCCCCCCAACACACGCAGCTTCCGTTTCTCCTCGCATTCACTTTGACGAAGCCGTCCTCCAGCAAATGGAAGCATCTCTACCTCCGTCTTTTTGGCAAAACAAACATCACCAAGCCTGTGACTGACTCCCCCACAGGTTCAATGTTTGCCCGGAAGATGCCTTGGTGCTGGAGCTCCTGGTCTAGGAGATGGCTCCGCATGGCAGGTGTTTTCGCGGGCACTGAGGACATCAGTGGACGCACACGTTTTGAATCTCCATGCTTGAGAAGAGAATCACACACGCCTGGGACGCGACTCGGCGCACGTTTACAGCCTGGGCGGGCTTCGCCAGCAGCAAGGGCCGTGGGAGAGAAAGACAAATGACAAGGTTGGGGCACAGTTTGCTTCAAGGTTCAGTTTACATCTCAATTACATTTTCTGCATATTCGCCACCGAAACACGCACACGTCCCCGTAGTTCATCCTGAGTCGGGCTCCTGCTGTTTCACCCAGGTGCCTCTTGGGCTGGGAGGCACCTCCTCCTGGGACATCACCTATTTCCGTGCGATGTGAGTGTCCTGGGGCTGCCGTAGGGAATTGCCACACAGAACTCTGTCCTCTCACAGCTCAGGAGGCCAGTGTCTGAAATCCAGGCGTGGGAGTGGGGGTGAGGGTCGGGGGTGAGGGGGGCTCCGGCCTCTTTCCTCTCCTGGCGGCCACCTGGAGCCTGGTCTGCAGAGGGCTGAGGCCCTGGAACCGTGCGCTCCGAGAGAGCCCCTGTCCCAGAGGCCACGGGAACTTGTCATAGTCCTTCTAGGACACACGTGTCATCCTGAGGCATCCTTCGATAGGAAAAGAATAAGGAAGTGGAAGGGGAAGAAGACTTTGTCCCCGTTTAACCTCAGGGCCAGGGGACCCATCCCCGGAGCCGACACCATCCGTGGTCCCCACACCTTCGCTCTCCTGTGGGGTCTTGAGAAGTGCGTTCTTCAAAGGGGAGAAGAGGTGCTGAGGTGTTTTCCTTCCCCCTGGACCCCTCCTGGCCTCTCCTAGCTGCAAACGAAGGGAGGAGTGGCCCCACCTCAGCCGGCCCAGCTTCCTGGCCAGCGTGGCAGCCCTTCCCTCTCTCCATCCAATGCCCAGCCGCGTGTCCTCCCAGGCCAGCGGCTCCCTCAGGGTTGACCTGCTGCTGTCCACTTGCCTGCTCCCCTGTGGACACTGTCCTCATCACGGCTGGCTTCCGACCTTCCGTGCCCATCTCGTTTCTCCTCTCTGGGCCTCGGTTTCACCATCTCTGAGTAAAGGTTGCCCCCAGTTCTAGGGCTCCTTGAATTTCTAAAACCCTACCAACCATTTATAGAAACGGAGGACACCTCAACTCGCGTTATTTTTTTAATCTTTCCTTCTAACCTCCAGCTGCTGCAGGGCGACAGCTCACAGGTCCTGCCAGGAACGAGGGGCCCTTTGCAAAGTCAGCCGCGTTCTTGTGTCACCGTGATCGGAAGGGCACCTCCCGGGTCTTACCAGACGGCGCCCTTCGTCCCTCGAGGCCCTTGAAGAATAATGGCTGGAACCGCCCGATCACAGGGCCCGGGAGGTCAAGCAGTGTCGTTGGAGGGTCGCACATGCCGAGGGCCCCCTGCGGTTACACATGGATTTCACCTGCGTGGGAGTCGGCGCCCACCCCCACATTGTTCAAGGCCAACTGTGCTCCCCTCTTTCTGCCTCTACATTTCTTTTCAGTAAAAGGAATCTTCTTCAGTAGACGTCGCAGTTCAGGAGTGGAGCCCTGTTGCCGACGCCGCATACCTGCACGGAACTGGCGCCCGAACCAGGCGGTGAAGCGAGGAAGTAAAGGGCTGTAAATACACAGGAGAGCGGGCAAACCGGCTAGCCTGCTACTGCGTCCTCCCGCGCCCATGCCCGCCTTTTCCCGCCCGGGACGCTCTCCGATGGGCGCCTTGCCCACCCAACTCTGCTGTAGCTGCTCTGGGTTCGACACAACCAGAGGTATCTGTGGCATTTTCTTTTCTCTGCTTCATAACCTGTGGAACATTTTATACCAAAAAAAATGTAGATTGACAGAAAAAAATGTGCATATAAATCACTTATTAATCCCAAAACGTAGTAAATAACATAGCAAAAACTTTATCAAACCCATTTTGTACAGAAGCGGGACGGATCAGCTTTCCATAATCCCAGATGCGTCCGCAGCATTTATAAATTAGTTAAGAAGGAGGTTTACAAAAAGGCCTCCCTCCTCGCGCCGACTCTACAGTCCCTGGCGTCGCTGCCGGGGTCCCCTGGACTGACACGCAGACACGCACATCACCATTCTCACCAAAGCAGCTGTGCTAAGGGAACCGTCTGCACCGCCACTGCGGCATCAATAACGTTCGAACTGCATGGTAGGAAGAGGCAAGCAGAGCACCAATCTCCCCTTTATGAACACACGTCTAACACAAGAGCTTCATGCACATCCACGGGGACACATCAACGCCAAACCGCGGCGTGGGTCCTCGTTGCTCGGAGCGGCGCGGCGCCGTGAGGGCTGGCCAGTGCTTCTCGGCCCTGGCGTGGCCTCCGGGCTCCCGTGGGATGGCCGGAGTCCCCCGGAGTCTGCGGTGTGCGCCCCGCTCCCGCCCCCTAGGAGACTTTGCAGCTGTTCCTGGCGCAGCGCTGGGGGGGGCTCTGGGGCGGCCGGGCCGCCTTGCCTTTGCGCAGGCTGCTCCTCTTGGCCGAGCTGGCGGTGACGGTGGCGGCGACGGAGTAGGAGCGGCCGTGCATCATCCTGGCGTTCAGGCCGTTGGCCACGGAGAAGGACTTGAGGCGGCTTCGCAAGGCCAGGGGCAGCGGGAGCTTGTCCACCAGGTGCACGGGGGTGCAGGACACCACCGCCCGGCAGCACAGGTCCTGCAGGCTCAGCACTGGGGAAGGAAGAGAAGCCGCGCTCAGGCGTCCCTGCCGCCTGCCTCAGGGCAGCCCGGCCCACCGACCCACCACCTTTCCCAGGGCCTGGGGCTGACGGGCCAGGAAAACCAGGGCTGACGCTCCCCGCGTGCCCATGTGCCGCCTCTGGCAGGACTCGGAGAGAGCCATCTGCTTTCGTCACCTAAACTCAGTTTGTCCCCCAAAACCCGAGAGGCCACCATCTCTCGCTCAGGTCTGAGAGGTGAGGGGGGGTGGGAATGATGTCCCGGGAGGTCTCCTCAGGAATTTTAATATACATCCCACTGCCAGTTACATTCTATTAAAAAGACCCTTGCCTAGCTGGTGTGGCTCAGTGGTTGGGCATCAACCTGTGAACCAGGAGGTCACGGTTTGATTCCTGGTCGGGGCACATACCCGTGTTGTGGGCTCGATCCCCAGTGTGGGGCGTGCAGGAGGCAGCCCATCAATGATTCTCTCTCATCACTGATGTTTCTATCCCTCTCTCCCTCTCCCTTCCTGTCTGAAATCAATAAAAATATATATTAAAAAACACAACAACCCCACGCACTTCTATTTCTCAAGTTTTTCTCTTTATAAACAAAGTGGAAAGGGAATTATTCCTCATGTGATAAGCTCTTCCCAAAGCCATCTGCAGGAAGGTCGAAGGTCACGTGGAAGCCACAGTGCTGCCCTAGGGGGTCCCTCTTCACAGACTGGGGTCCTGCTCAGGCACAACCCCCTCTCAGCGTGGACGCCTGCGGCCACCTTACAATAAATGCGTCCGCCTCTGCCTACACACAGATTTCCGCAGCCTCCCGTGCGGCCAGATAGAGCTGTAACCATGACTGCCCTCTAAGTCAGCACAGGTATGCCCTGGGGATGGGAAGGGTGGCCCGAGGCAGGCCCTGGGAGGGCGAGGGGCGCCCGGGCTGTGGGACAGCTCAGCCTACCCTTGCTCGGCCGCCAGAGCCGGTCCATCCCGTGCCGCAGCAGCACGGTCCTGGCCAGCTCGGTGAAGGACTCGGTGATGTTGAAATTGCACAGAGGGCTGATCTCGAAGAAGGTGACGCCCAGGCGCTCCGCGTAGGCCTGGGCCTGCTCCGTGGGGACCTGCCGCTTGAAGGCCAGGTGCAGGCGGTTTCCCACCAGGATCTTCGGGACCCCGGGAGCGTGCTAGAGGGCGAAAGGAAGGCAAGGGAAGTGGGTACTTGTGCGAGCTTCTGCTGTTGGCACTGTAGGGGTACTGGGTAGTAGATGGCATGCCCCCCAGTTAGACGGGCCCAGAACTTCAGAGCGTGTGAAGATGTAATTAGTAGAGATGAGGTCGTTGGGGTGAGCCCTGAACCCAATCACCGGTGTCCTTGTGAAAGGAGAGGACACGGGGAAGAAGGCCGGTGGCCACAGAGTGGAGACAGGGATGCCTCTCCAGGCCCAGGGGCGCCGGGGCTGCCGGCAGCCACAGAAGCGGGAGGAGACAGACAGGAGCCTCCTCCGGGCCTTTAGGAGGGAGCGCGGCTCTGCCCACACCTTCCTCTTGGACTTCTGGCTTCCAAATGTGAGGAAACAAATGTGTAGCTTTAAGCCACCTGGTTTACGGTTTGTTAGAGCAGCAGCAGGAAACTAAGGCAGTGGGTGTGGTCCCCGCACTCCATGTCCCCAGGGGCAGTGGGCTGGTCAGGGTGCCAGCAGGCAGCAGCCCGGTCGCTGCCCGTGAACCCACCGGACCACGTGCAGGGCCGGACTCCTGAGCTTGCCGGGTCTCGAATCAGGGTGGCTCCCGTGCTGGGAGGTGACACACCCTCCCTGGGCTGAAGCCTGGTGCCTGGCCACACGCGCCGTCCCCAGCCCGACACCCTCGCGCCCACAGGGAGGGAGCGCTGTGCTCCGAGGCACACCTCATCGATCTCCTTAATCCAGCGGTGGATGCCGTCGAAGGACCAGCGGTTCGCGATGTCGTAGACCAGGATCACCCCCTGGGGAGAGGCACCGGCTGACCTCGCTGCAGGCGCAGCTCCGGGCTGCACGGCCGCGTGAGGGTCACACAGTAACAGACTCACAACAGCCACTACCATCACGCTTGTTCTAACCCCGGCTTGTCTGGATTTATCCACCAGATGCAGCAGTTGTGTGGTTATTTCCACTATTTCACAAGCTCATTGCTGAGCCCTCAGACATCAAGGTGGGCTGGGGACTAGAATGCAATTCCCCACGTCCACAAGCTGCTCCAGGGACACAGGCGTGGGGAGCCCGGGTCTCACCAGCTCAGGAGGACAGACACACACAGGACCATTAACACGGGTGCACACACAGGACCATTAACACGGGTGCACACACGGGGACATTTACACCAACACAGGTATGCACATGTGCAAGCATGCATGTGCACACACAGCTCTCCTGCATGCAGTGTGTGTACAAGCACACACATGTACAACAACACACGTGCACGCAAACACAGGTATGCAACATGAGTACGCCTGTGCATGTAGACAGCCTCACACATGTGCATGAACACACACATGCATAGAACAACGCACACATGCACGTGCACACGCACAGCCCTGGCGCCAACAAAGGCTTGTGAGCCACCAAACCCTCCATAGACTCAGGCCTCAGTTTACACAGAGAGCTCAACATGAAAGAGCATCCCACATGTCAGCGCGACCTCCCGCTCGGGGGTTACCTGTGCGCCCCGTGAGTAGGAGCGGAAGATGGTACAGAATCTCCCCTGCCCGGACGTGTCCCTGGAAGGAAAAGGTGTTGGGGACAGGTGAGGCATTGCTGCTTCTTCCTGACCAGCGGGCACCGAACTTGGGACCCTCATCAGCCGGTGACCGTGCCACTGAAAGTCCGAGACCCCAACGAACGGTCACCTCGTCCCCTGGAGGGACCTGGACATCAGAATGTCCTGGGCTTATGCTCTTTTCTAGTTGTCATTCTGTAAGCCAAACTAGAAAAATTAGTGACAGGTTCCAACACCCTAATTCTGACATTTAAATAAATCTAATGTAAGCTTCTGAAATGACGTGGAGTCTGGAGATAAAGCTGTGTTGTGAGGGATGTGAGTCTCATGGGGGGTGTAGGTCGAAGGATTTGGTGGGATCCCTTGGCTTCCGCTAACTCTGAGTCAATCATATAAAGTCGGACCCACAGGTAACCTTCCCCCAGACTCAGGGAGCAGGGCCGCCCGAGAGGCCAGAGGCTGGGAGCAGCCAATCACCAGAACCCCAATCAGCCCAGTACAGCCTCAGGCGCTCAGGCCTTGCCCGCAGGTGGGGCTGCTAGAAGGTCTGTGGGCGAGGAGAGCGACCCTGAGGGACTGACGCCCAGCTCTGCCCTGGGGCCTGCCTCAGCCAGAACGGCCAGAACGTGTGGACAGTTCACCTGGCCTCCTGTGTCCTGCTGGGGGTCGGGGACTCCCGCGTGGGTGTCCAGCATGACTCCAGGGTCCCCTGGAGCCTTGGGGGGGGGGGGGGCGTGTGTTGGGACCACTCAAACCAGAAACAGGACTGGGAGCCGAGGGCCTGTTTGACGGCGGTTAAGGTGGGGGACATTCAGAAGAAAACTTGGAGCCGCTGCTATGAGGCCTTCTGAGCCCCAGGGAGGTTTGGGCCACAGATTCCTGGCAGACAGCAGGGCCCGAAAGGCCCAGGGCTCCCCTCCCCTGGACCAGGGTCAAAGCTTTGGGTCTGGACAAGGGGTCAGCCCCTCCTTCAGAGAGCCCTGGGCCGGGCGGGAGGGGAGAGGACCTTCCCCAGGTGCAGGCGGAGCACTGAGGGTCCAGGCGGGCACCAGACTCACCAGAGCTGCAGCTTCACCCGCCGCCCGTCCAGCAGGATGGTGGTGGTCTTGTAGTCAATGCCTGTGGAAGAGGGTGGGCGGCTTCAGTGGGAGCTGGCTGCAGCGTCCCCACAGTTATCCTCTCCCACAGGGCGTGGGGGCCTCACTCTCACCCTCTCTCCATGCAGATGCACGGTGTACAGGCTAGGGGGCTGGACCCTGCTTTGGGTCTCCCCGGATGGCTCGGCCCTCTCCCCCGCACCCCCTGCCCATCCGCGCCCCCTCCTCTCACCCAAGGGGCTAAAAGACTGAGACGGTTTCCCTCAAATTATCACAGTGAGGCTGTAAAGTAAAACTATGGAGAATGTGCAATCCGATCGGAAACACTATCGCAGCTCCGCCAGCCCCGACGTGTGTGTGTGTGTGTGTGTGTGTGTGTGTGTTTGTGTGTGTGTGTGTTTGTGTGTGTGAGTGTGAGTGTGTGTGTGTGTGTGTGTGTGTGAGTGTGTGTGTGTCTGTGTATGGAAGTCTCTGGGTTGCAGAATTTGGATAGTTTTTACTTAAAAAAGAAACTTTCTCTGTTCTCAAGAGCATGTTTTCTTCAATGAGCATGTATTTCTTCTAAGATCAGAAGAAAAAACCCACAATAATCATTTCCGAGAAGGAGAACTGTTCCTCCCCATTCAGCCAGAAGCCAGGTTCCTGCTCCTTGAGAACCTCCTGTGTGCCCCGAGGAGTCCCCGCATCTGTGGAGAGAACGCGCCCTGGTGGGCGACAGGGGAGCAAGGAGAGCCCGTCCCCAGACAGGACCCGGCTACTCAGCAAGCGCAGAGGCTTTGTGGTGCTGGCACCGTCCCCAAAGCACTCACACCCTGAGGGGCCGGCTGTGGACACTCTCCGGACGGACAGGACGTGATCCCACTTTGAATGTTTGCACAAATGAAGCTGCTGCATTAGAATTACGTGTCTGGGGGTGAGTGCCGAAGGGAGGCAGCCAGAGAGGGAGAGAGAGGGCCTGGCCCTGGAGGGATCCTGCCGTGGGTGAACGGCTCCTCCAAATTCCAAATTTTCAAGGGCTTGATCTGTGCTTCCTGGAAAGATCTAGAATGTTAGACTACCGCCCCCCCCCCAACCCCCACCCAAAGAGCTACGAGAAAAAGAATGTCTGGTTCATAAAGTCTCCTGTCTTTTCGGTGTTGTTAATCCTCACCCTAGGACAGGGGTGGGCAAACTTTTTGACTCACGGGCCACAATGGGTTCTTAAACTGGACCGGAGGCCGGAACAAAAGCATGGATGGAGTGTTTGTGTGAACTAATATAAATTCAAAGTAAACATCATTACATAAAAGGGTACGGTCTTTTTTTTTTTTTTTTTTTAGTTTTATTCATTTCAAACAGGCGGATCCGCCCGCGGGCTGTAGTTTGCCCATGGCTGCCCTAGGATATTTATCCACTGATTTTAGAGTGGAAGGGGGTGGGGGAGGGAAAGACGGAGGGAGGGAGGGGGTGGGGAGAGGGAGGGAGAGAGAGAGAGAGAGAGAGAGAGAGAGAGAGAGGAGAGAGAAACACACCGATTGGTTACCTCCCCCAGGTATGTGCCCTTGACCTGGAAGCCACCCTCCAGTGTACGGGCGACGCTCAACCACTGAGCCACACCAGCCAGGGCTAACGTCTCCTGTCTGTAAAGCAGGTTGAGGGTACGACGACGTGCCTTGTGGGGGTGACAACAGGTTCAGCTCCCCATTCCAGGGCGCGGCACCCAGGTTGCTGGGGCTGAGCATACATTTTGCAGAAAGTTTAGCTCAGTAGCTTCAGACTCTGTGAAATTACTCTTTAGAGCAACTGACTACCAAGGCCTTCCCCCCAGCCCCGGGGCATGCGTAGTGAGATACACACACACACACACACACACAAACACACACACTAGAATATCTGACTGCACAGAACACATAAATAGGATCTATATGTACATGTGTCGTGAATAGAACCTTAATTTCATATTTAGCCCGGTAGCTTTGAAGTCGCTAGAAAACATATTTTGGGAAACGTTCCGCTTCCCTTCGGAATGCTGGGGATTTCCCTCTGTCGACAGGAAGCACTGGATGCGCTTGGGAATCTGCTTTTGCGTCTGGAGGTAACGTGGACTGTGGGGTTCCTGCGTCCCGACAGGCGGGGGACCCTCACCCTCCAGGGCCTGCAGAGATGGTTCATTTTTAAATTTTTGCTTTGGCTCTTTTTCTCAGTGGCTCCTTTTTGTCCTGCACGTCTTTGATTTAGAAAGTGCCCTCGTGTACTTGCTTTTTTAGGTCCCAAAAGTTTTTTAAAAACCTTTTCGGAAATATAAAAATTCATTGCTGGTGGTCTTTGGGGCACCCCTGCGTTTCTAAAACTATATTTGGTTTTTCTTTTCATCAAAGTCGTGGAGACACGGGGCCTCCAGCATCAACTGGTTCTGGGACTTAGTATGGGAGACGGCAGGCCCCGCCCCGGCCCCTGTCTGCACCCACCTGTGTGCCCCCCACGCTAAGCTCTGTGTCTCCAAATCTGTAAACAACATGCTTATATTCCAACTCCCTGACTTTCCGTTTTAGACATTAACTGACTGCCCACCCTGAAGGGGAGAACGTGTTCACCTTCCTGACACGCCACCTGCCTTCATCCCTAACTCTCTGTCGCCATCTCTGCTTCTGTCTCTCTCTGTCTCTCTGCCTCTCTCACGCTCACACGCAGTATAATTATGTTGCCACTTTAGCCAGATCAATATTCGATTTTACATCAATATGACCAAGTAAACGCTACCCACAGCTGAACCATGTGGGATATTCTGTTCTCATTTTCCTTCATGTACAAACTTGTTTTCACGGGAGTTAAAAACAGCCTGTTTATTTGCTCCGTTTCCTCTGCATTTACCTCGAAGCCTCCTCTCAGCACTCGCAGCCCTCCTGGGCCTCTCGTCCGTCCTGCTGTCCGTCCTGCTTCCCCTGCACCGGGAGCGGCTGTCCTGGCCCTCCCTTCTCTCCGGGCCCCCATGTCTCCCCTCTTGGCTTATGCCTTCTCTGGTTTCCCTGAGAAGGGTGCGTAGAAGGTAGCTTTTGAGTCTTTGGATGTCTGAGGTGTCTTCAGTCTACCCAGGCATGCGCCCTTGATCTCAAATCAAACCCTCGGCCCTCTGTGCGTGGGACGACGCTATAACCCCTAAGCGACAGCGGCCGGCAGGACCTGGCATTTTTGAAAGGCGTCGCGTCAGTGTCAGGATCAGAAAATATAACTCACATCGGCGGTCCTCAACTCAGTCACCAAGAACTCTGCCCATCAGAAATAGAATAGAAATACACGAAAGCTCCCAGAACAAAGCCCGTCAGAATGTTTGAGTGAGTCAGGATGAGAGACAAGAAGAGAGATAATTTTAGCCTTCTTTAAAAAAAATAAAATGAAAAAAGGAAACCCCAAATGCCCAGCCGGTCAATACGCTTTTAGCTCCGCAGGAAGAATGAATAATTTAGGCGTCTATTTCCATTCCTCCGCCACCTGCTCGCTTCTGTTTTAGCGAGGCGGCAGCCCCAGGGCACCACACGGTGTAAATGTGGGTTAAACGCCGTTTACGGACGTATTGTCTTTGAGAGCCTGACTTTTGAGAAATGTATCTTTTCTACTTAAATGTTTCAACTGATGAGAGAGAGAGAGAGAGAGAGAGAGAGAGAGAGAGAGAGAGAGAGACATAGGTGAGAGAATCGTCCACGGGCTGCCTCCTCCACGCTCCCTGACCAGGAATGGAACCGGTGACCTCTCCGGACATGGCCGACGCTCAACCACTGGGCACGTGGGCCCGGCTGAGGAACGTACCTGGGGCTGAACTGAAGTATCAGGTACAAGACGGGCGGTTCCCAGGGACGGGACGAGGGTAACGCTCTGGAATTAGAGGGCGGGGTTCATCGAGACTGAATGCACTAATGCCACGGAATCGGTCCCTTTAAGATGGTTCTTTTTCCATCGTGTAAATTTGACCTAAAATATATGCATGTGCGTATGTCCTGCCCAGAAACGGGCTCTGCCTGGCTTTTGGGGTGGGAAGGGCAACAGGTGGAGGTGCTGGAGGAGGGGGAGGGCTGGAGGAGGGGGAGGGCTGGAGGAGGGGGAGGGGCTGGAGGAGGGGAGGGCTGGAGGAGGGGGAGGGGCTGGAGGAGGGGAGGGGCTGGAGGAGGGGGAGGGCTGGAGGAGGGGAGGGGCTGGAGGAGGAGGGGCTGGAGGGGAAGGGCTGGAGGAGGAGGGCTGGAGGAGGGGAGGGGCTGGAGGAGGGGAGGGGCTGGAGGAGGGGAGGGCTGGAGGAGGGAGGGGCTGGAGGAGGGGAGGGCTGGAGGAGGGGAGGGCTGGAGGAGGGGAGGGCTGGAGGAGGAGGGCTGGAGGAGGGGAGGGGCTGGAGGAGGGGAGGGCTGGAGGAGGGGAGGGCTGGAGGAGGGGGAGGGGCTGGAGGAGGGGAGGGCTGGAGGAGGGGAGGGCTGGAGGAGGGGGGAGGGCTGGAGGAGGGGAGGGCTGGAGGAGGAGGAGCTGGAGGAGGGGGAGGGGCTGGAGGAGGGAGGGCTGGAGGAGGGGAGGAGGGAGGGCTGGAGGAGGGGAGGGCTGGAGGAGGGGAGGGGCTGGAGGAGGGGAGGGGCTGGAGGAGGGGAGGGCTGGAGGAGGGGAGGGCTGGAGGAGGGGGAGGGGCTGGAGGAGGGAGGGGGCTGGAGGAGGGGAGGGCTGGAGGAGGGGAGGGAGGGAGCTGGAGGAGGGGAGGGGCTGGAGGAGGAGGAGCTGGAGGAGGGGAGGGGCTGGAGGAGGGGGAGGGGCTGGAGGAGGGGGAGGGCTGGAGGAGGGGAGGGCTGGAGGAGGGGAGGGGCTGGAGGAGGGAGGGCTGGAGGAGGGGGAGGGCTGGAGGAGGGGAGGAGCTGGAGGAGAGGGGAGCTGGAGGAGGGGGAGGGCTGGAGGAGGGGAGGGCTGGAGGAGGGGGAGGGGCTGGAGGGAAGGGCTGGAGGAGGGGAGGGCTGGAGGGGGAGGGCTGGAGGAGGGGGAGGGGCTGGAGGAGGGGAGGGCTGGAGGAGAAGGGCTGGAGGAGGGGGAGGGGCTGGAGGAGGAGGAGCTGGAGGAGGGGAGGGCTGGAGGAGGAAGGGCTGGAGGAGGGAGGGGCTGGAGGGGAAGGGCTGGAGGAGGGGAGGGCTGGAGGAGGGGAGGGGCTGGAGGGAAGGGCTGGAGGAGGAGGAGGGAGCTGGAGGGGAAGGGCTGGAGGAGGGGAGGGGCTGGAGGAGGGAGGGGCTGGAGGAGGGGAGGGCTGGAGGAGGGGGAGGGCTGGAGGAGGGAGGGCTGGAGGAGGGGGAGGGGCTGGAGGAGGAGGGCTGGAGGAGGAGGGCTGGAGGAGGGAGGGCTGGAGGAGGGGAGGAGCTGGAGGGGGAAGGGCTGGAGGAGGGGAGGAGGGCTGGAGGAGGGGAGGGCTGGAGGAGGGGAGGGCTGGAGGAGGAGGAGGGGCTGGAGGAGGGGGAGGGCTGGAGGAGGGGAGGGGCTGGAGGGGGAGGGCTGGAGGAGGGGAGGGCTGGAGGAGGGGGCTGGAGGGAGGGGGAGGGGCTGGAGGGAGGGGAGGGCTGGAGGAGGGGAGGGCTGGAGGGGGAGGGCTGGAGGAGGGAGGGGCTGGAGGAGGGGAGGGCTGGAGGAGGAGGGCTGGAGGAGGAGGGGCTGGAGGGAAGGGCTGGAGGAGGGGAGGGGCTGGAGGGGAGGGGCTGGGGAGGGGAGGGGCTGGAGGAGGGGAGGGCTGGGGAGGGGAGGGGGCTGGAGGAGGGGAAGGGCTGGAGGAGGGGGAGGGCTGGAGGAGGGGAGGGAGCTGGAGGAGGGGGAGGGCTGGAGGAGGGAGGAGGGGCTGGAGGGGGAGGGGCTGGAGGAGGAGGGCTGGAGGAGGGGGAGGGCTGGGGGAGGAGGGCTGGAGGAGGGGAGGGGCTGGGGGAGGAGGGAGGGCTGGAGGAGGGGAGGGGCTGGAGGGGGAAGGGCTGGAGGAGGGGGAGGGCTGGAGGGGGAAGGGCTGGAGGAGGGGGAGGGCTGGAGGAGGGGGAGGGGGTGGGGGAGGGGAGGAGCTGGAGGAGGGGAGGGGCTGGAGGGGAAGGGCTGGAGGAGGGGGAGTGGCTGGAGGGGGAGGGGCTGGGGAGGGGGAGGGCTGGAGGAGGGGGAGGGCTGGGGAGGGGAGGGGCTGGAGGAGGGGGAGGGCTGGAGGGAGGAGGAGCTGGAGGAGGGGAGGGCTGGAGGAGGGGAGGGGCTGGAGGAGGGGGAGGGCTGGAGGAGGGGAGGAGCTGGAGGAGGGGAGGGCTGGAGGAGGGGGAGGAGCTGGAGGAGGGGGAGGGGCTGGAGGAGGAGGGCTGGAGGAGGGGAGGGCTGGAGGAGGGGGAGGGGCTGGAGGAGGGGAGGGCTGGAGGAGGGGGAGGCTGGAGGAGGGGGAGGGAGCTGGAGGAGGGGGAGGGCTGGAGGAGGGGAGGGGCTGGAGGAGGGGAGGGCTGGAGGAGGGGGAGGGGCTGGAGGAGGGGGAGGGGCTGGAGGAGGGGAGGGGCTGGAGGAGGGGGAGGGCTGGAGGAGGGGGAGGGCTGGAGGAGGGGGAGGGCTGGAGGAGGGGAGGGCTGGAGGAGGGGAGGGCTGGAGGAGGGGAGGGCTGGAGGAGGGGGAGGGCTGGAGGAGGGGAGGGGCTGGAGGAGGGGAGGGCTGGAGGAGGGGGAGGGCTGGAGGAGGGGGAGGGCTGGAGGAGGGGGGAGGGGCTGGAGGAGGGGGAGGGCTGGAGGAGGGGGAGGGCTGGAGGAGGGGGGAGGGGCTGGAGGAGGGGGAGGGCTGGAGGAGGGGGAGGGCTGGAGGAGGGGGAGGGGCTGGAGGAGGGGGAGGGGGCCCGGGATAGTCTGGGAGCTTCAGCCCAGCGCCCGCCCCTCGGGGGCCTGGGACGGGACAGGGATTTGGCGCCCATCATAGGAGCCCACTCCTGGCGCAGCCACCCTGCTCTGGGCAGACTCTGCCGCCTCCTCTCTGAAGAGGAGCGTGTGTTCCCTGCTTGTTCTCGGCTGGTGTTTCTCATCGGCGCCTCCGCTCCTCGGGGCCCGCTGCGCCTGTGCCCCTACCTCTGGAACTAGCTCTTGCTTCTGGCTCTAATCAAACGGAACGCAGCCCTGTCACGACCACCGTGTGCCCCAGCTCACGAGCGGGCGCTAATTGTCGGCTGCGGGAGGCTCAGCCCCGAGTGGCCCGAGCTCGCGGAGGAGCGTGGCCGGCCGCTGCGGCCTCCGCCAGCAGCTGTGGGACGTCTCCCAGGAGAGGGCTCTTCGCGGTGGGTCCCGGCCGGAGACCAGGCGTCCATGGAAAGATCCAGAAGCCAGGCCCAGGCCTCGGGCCGGCTCCCCGTCAGGTTCCAGACCGGCCAGCCTCCCACTCGCACGGGCGGCGTCTCCGAACACCGTCAGTAAGGCCCCGTCACGAAGGCCCCGCCGGCGGGGCTGCCGGACCCCAGCGGCCCCGATACCGGGCTCTGCGCTGTGAGGTGCGTTCAAGACAGATCAGGGCCCGGAACCAAGTCCACGCGAGGGAGCTCACGCCGCCAGGCCCAGTTCTCGGACACGAGGATCATGGTCACAGTCTGTGAAAGGAGAGCGCAGCTCAGGTTCCGTGCAGATCAACAGAACCGAAAACGACAAAACCACCTGCCTCTTCCGTGACAAGCCCGTCCAAAAGCTCTTGCCTTTAATCAAAGAATAGAAACAGGGCGGGAGGGAGGGGAAGGATCAGCCGAGGGACTCGTGTGCATGCGTCGGAGCATAACCCATGGACACAGACGCTGGGGGCAGGGGAGGCTAGGGGACTGTCTAGGGCGGGGAGGGGAAATGGACACATGTAATACCCTTTGTAATAAAAAATTTAAAAAAATAAAAAGGTGAAAAAAAATAAAAATCAGCAATCCTAAAAAAAAAAGAATAAAAACAGCCCTGACCGGTGTGGCTCAGTGGATAGAGCGTCGGCCTGCGGACTGGAGGGTCCCGGGTTCGATTCCGGTCGGGGGCATGTGCCTGGGTTGCGGGCACATCCCCGGTGGGGAGTGTGCAGGAGGCGGCTGGTCGATGTTTCTCTCTCATCGATGTTTCTGACTCTCTGTCTCTCTCCCTTCCTCTCTGTAAAAACTCAATAAAATACATTAAAAAAAAGAATAAAAACAAAACAAGTCGTATGTATAGATGTAGTTCTCCTATACACACATGCATGTATAGTACATGTGTAAAGCATATTATATCTAAGCATAAAGTATATTTCTAGCCCAGCCGGTGTGGCTCAGTGGTTGAGCGTTGACCTATAAACCAGGAGGTCACAGTTCAATTCCCGGTCAGGGCACACGCCCAGGTTGCGGGCTGGATTCTCAGTGTGGGGCGTGCAGGAGGCAGCTGATCCGTCGTTCTCTCTCATCATTGATGTTTCTCTCTCTCACTCCCTCCCCTTCCTCTCTGAAATCAATAAAACATCTTAAATAATCTCTTCCACTATAGCATGTGTGCCTAACTTCAGCTGGTCAGCCTGCGGCCCCCTGGTGCCAACCCAGCCCCCCTGGCTGCCACATTCTCACTTCACAAGATGAAGCAAATGCAGAACCACTGGGAGAAACCACCAAACTGCAAGGCACAGTGGGGCCCTGGGAAGGGAGTTGCTGGCAGAGGAGGAGTTGGCTCAGAGGACAGCGACGGCCGACTTACCGCCAGGTCCTTAAAGTGGGGTGCACAGCACCCCTGGAAGGGAAGAGGTGACTGTTTACAAACACAGGGGCACTGGCCCGCTTCAAAAACCCCAAAGTGTAGCGTCTTGGGCACCAAGGGCACACAGGCCGTGCAGGGCCCGGCAGCTGACCAGACGCTGGTGGCATTTCCGCAGGCGGTGCAGAGGCGGTGCAGACCGTGGGACCAGCCTCGGAGACATCGAAGCTCCCGCAGCGACGTGTGGGTGGACTGGTGCCCTTGCTCCTGGACAGGATGGAGGAGGGCGCTCTGGGTCCAGCGAGAATTTGGTCAGGCCTCCAGGAAGGGGCCAGGCAAGCTGAGTGGAGCCCACTCCAAAGACAAAGCTGATGTGGGAGCTGTCACATCAGGACCACCTTTGACGTGGTTTGTTTGTGGATCTGATACAATCTAAATCTCTGATTTTTTTAAAGATAGATTTTTATTTATTTCAGAGAGGAAAGGAGAGGGAGAGAGAGAATCACTGATCGCTGCCTCCTGCACGCCCCACACTGGGGATCAAGCCTGCCGCCAGGGCATGTGCCCAAAACCGCGAATTGAACCGGGACTCCCTGGTTCGTGGGGCAATGCTCACCTACTGAGCCACGGCCCCTGGGGTACTGCCGTTCTTCCCAGTTTCTGCTTCTACACAATTCACTCTTTGCAGCCAGTTAAGCTGGAGAAGCCTGGGAGAGCGTTCCAAACAAAGGTTCCCACTCTGCCAAGAAAGTGAAGTGGCCACAGCCCGCAGGTGCTCTGGGTGAAGACCCCCTGCTGCTTCTCTCCACCGGAACAGCCAGGGCTGGTGAGGGGTGAGCAGGTGTAGACGGTAGAACCCCTCGCCTGTGCCTGCTCAGCCATGTCCACTCAGCAGCCACCGCGGTGCCCAGCGCCAGCAACAGAGGACACAGAGCTTGGTGGGTGGGCGTCCAGCCCAGGGGCTGAGCTCTTCCCTGGAGAAACCGGGGCTACCAGGTCTGAGCCTCTCCCTGCCCATCACCTGAAATCAGGTTCGTCCTGGGTTGGGGGCTGCAGGGATTAGGGGTCAGACTAAAGGGGTGGTCACCCTGTAGAAAGGAGACCTCACAGGGCGGAGGGGAGAGAGACTTTGAAAGAGAAACATGAAAGGCATTTAAAGAGAAAAGCTGATACAAAAGCAATATTACTGTTTTCAAATACATAGACGTATGTATGACTTAATTTAAAAAACCCCAAATGCATTACAAATGTACTGTGTGTTCACACGTGGCCCTGTTGGGGGTAGAAAGTAGAAGGCCATCTACCATCTCTTCTTTAAGGAATTACACTGTAAAGAAGAGGGTAAGATATGATGCAACTCTCAGGTCAAACCTGAAGTGATGACTTGAAAAATCGTGCTTTAAATCTTCAAGTGGTTGCCAAGGGAAACCGACAGCATAGCCATAAAACTGGCAAATGCACCACTGTCTGCAGCATCGCGGAGGCAGCGGGGAGGGTGCCTGCATCTCCTGGTGGAGGTTTGTCAAAGGCAAAGAGAAAGGACAAGGATCTGAAGCCGAGGTCACTTTCAGGAGAGACGTTTCCATGCTCCTCAAGGGGAAAAGCCACCTCTCTGAGCCCTTTCTGAACCAGAGGGGCCACAGGGGGTGTGATCAAGGGTAGGGCCCAGAGCCAGCCACCCTGTCCCACTGGGCTCTTACACGTATGCTGTGTGATCTTGAGGGAGTTACTCACCCTCTCTGGGCCTACGAACGTAACCTGTCTCAGGAGATGATTCTTCTGCACTATCAATAACGGGGAGATGTTATTATAGAAACTGAGAAAGAAAGATGGGATTTTCCTGCTGGGAAAACAAGCTGAAGAAACAGCCAGGAGAAGGCAGTGAGAGGAAACAGAGTCTCATGCTAGGGGGGAAATTTGAGAGGCAAGAGGTAGCAGCATTTAGTGTCAGAGTTTTAAAAAGTGAAGATGGAGGCAGAGTCAGTGTCAGAGTGATGTGAACTGAGAAAGACTCAACCAGCACTGCTGGCGTTGAAGGAGGAAGAAGGGGCCGTAAGACAAGGAATGCAGGCCGATTCCAAAAGCTGGAAAAGGCAGGGAACAGACAGCCCCCCGTGCTGCCCACCTGATGTTAGCCCAGCGAGGCTGTGTTGGTTCCTGACCGCTAGGATTGTAAGTTAATAAAATTGTGTTGTTTTAAGCCACTAAGTTGGTGAGAAATTGCCCAGCAGCAATAGGAAACGAACACTGGGTGTACTGGTTAATAATGAGGATGTTTTTCAATAGATGGAGTTACACACATGTTGATATATATACGATTTGATACGTGTGCTGTTTTGTTGTATTGCTCCTTCAGATCACCATTTGTTCGGATCGATGGCACACGCACTTTCTGAGCAGCACTTCAAAACATATGAAGAAGTGGAAAATTGGGTCTCTGAATGGCTTGCCTCAGAACAAGAAAAGTTCTATTGGGACAGTATCCATAAATTACCTGAAAGATGGGGGAAATGTGTAGCTAGCGATGGACATTACTTTAAATAATGCAGTTTTGATGTTTCTCTTGAAATTATTGTCCTTTCTTTTATTACAAAATCCGCATCATTATGGTCAATAATGCAGATGAACTATTAACCAGTTAATAGTGCAGATTAACACTTAACCGGTTAATAATACGGATTAACTCAACCAGTTAATAATGTGAATTTATTAATAACTAGTTAATAGTGCAGATTAACTCTTAACTAGTTGATGATACGGATTACTATTAACAGGTTAAAATGCAGATTTATTATTAACTGGTTAATAGTGTGAATTAACTATTAACCGGTTAATAATATGGATTTTGTAATCCAAAGAAAACATGATAATTTCAAGAGAAACATCAAAAGTGCTTTATTCAAAGTAATGTCCATTGCTAGCTACACATTTCCCTCATCTTTCAGGTAATTTGTGGATACCGTCCCAGTAGAACTTTTCTTGTTTTGAGGCAAGCCATTCAGAGACCCAATTTTCTACTTCTTCGTACATTTTGAAGTGCTGCTCAGAAAGTGCGTGTGCCATCGATCGGAACAGGTGGTAATCTGAAAGAGCAAAGTCTGGTGAATATGGCAGGTAGGTTCATACTTCCCAGGCAAGATCTTTTAACGTGTCTTTATCTGGTTTCGAAGTGTGTGATGGTGCGTCATCATGAAGCAAAATTACTTTGCTGTGTCTTCTGGCCCATTCTGGTCGTTTTACGAACAAAGCGTGGTTCAAATTGATCATTTGTTGTCGTTAGTGATCAGTATTAATGGTTTCACCTGGTTCTAGAAGCTCATAATACACCACACCTTCCTGATCCCACCAAACGCAGAGCGGTGTCTTCTTTCCAAAGTGATTTGGCCTTGCAGTCGATGTTGATGGTTGACCTGGATCAACCCATGATTTTGTGCGTTTGGGATTCTCAAAATAAATCCACTTTTCATCCTCAGTCACAATTCGATGCAAAAAAGACCTTCTTTCGTGCCGTTGAAGCAACATTTTACTGAAGACTTTTCGGTTTTCCATTTGACTTTCGTTCAGTTGATGTGGCAGCCATTTTCCTTCCTTTAAAATCTTTCCCATTGCTTGTAGACGATCGGAAATTGTTTGCTGAACAACGTTTAATCTTTCCTCAAGTTATTTTTGAGTTTGACACACATCTTCATCCAATATTGCTAGTAATTGTTGGTCTTCAAACTTTTTCGGTTGACCTGGATGTACTTTGTCTTACACATAGAAATCATCACTTTTAAACCGTTTAAACCAGCGTTCACAAGTGTCTTGAGATGGAGCATGTTCACCATAAGCTTCCCAAAGTATACGATAACTTTCATCAACAATTTTCTTTAAAATAAAGTGATGAATTAAAACTTCCTGCAAATGCTCTTTTTTTGACACGAAATTTGACATTTTTAAGTGTAAAAATATCTATGATGTTAGCACCTTCAGAAAATTTGACATATGAAGTTTTGAAGCTTGTTGTTAATACAACAAAATAGCATACTATCAAATCGCATAGATATCAACATATGTATAACTCCATCTATTGAAAAAAATACCCGCATTATTAACAGGTACACCTGGTAAAATTGGTGCCCCTCAAGTAAAAACACCAACAAATGTAACAGAAGATGTTTTAGGGACATTTACATAAATTTCTCTGAAACTGAAAAAGGATTCTGCAAAACTCAAAGAGTACTAGAAGTTCAATACCAATTACTCATCTCCAAGACGTGGTCTAGTTAAACTAACAGACTATGAAACAACAGAAAGAATTCTTCAGAAATTCAGGAAGAAAAGGCAAATCGCCCACATGGGGGGGAAATCAGCCGACCTCAGGCTTCACCACAGCACATCCAATGACAAGGAGGTAGCGGGACAATAGTCACAAAGTGTGGAGGGGAAAAAGATATAACCTAAGAATATCATACCCAGCCAAGCTATCATTCAAAGATAAAGACGATGGACTAGACATTCTCAAATGTGAAAATGTTCAGGAAATACTCATGAGCCCTCCCTGGAAAATGACGGGGGGAAAAATCTAGCTAATTAGAGGGATAGCAAAGTAAAGAACCCACTGACACGGATGGAAACAGGGCTGGTGGTGAGCACTGGTCCTTACCTGATGAATCATTACCGAGCAATTACGGTCACTGTAGCAACTACACAAGTGAGTGTTATAAACCTGGCAATGTGAAAACAACCGCCCAGGCTACAAAACCCAGGTGTGGGGTGGGCGGAGGGGAACGGGGATGTAAGCTGAAAATGCCTTGGCCTTTGAATGTCAGAAGCACCTATAGTTTTGAAGTAAAACCTGTCTTTAAAAAAAAGGATTCCTATTTTTCACAATTTTTCATCATCTCTTTTCTTAATCCTAGAAGAATCTTTCAATAAATCAAAAACTCACAAGGGGCACATCTATGACAAGGAATAAGCTTTGGAAGAAAGCCCTGTTTTTAGAAGTCCTGGTCGGTCACCTAACAAAAAGAAAGGAATGCACCAGAAGCTTAGTCCAGCCCTTGTCCAGACCCGTCCGCAGCTCATGTTTGCCCCACATCACTCACCCACTGTACAATTCAAAGCATCCCACAGCTCGGTCCCTCAACCACACACAGCTGTAAGAGCGTCATGCCTCAGCGTTGAATGTGTTACTCCTTCACCTCCACTGAGGCTCCTCCATTCAACTGCGGAGCCCTGAGGGCCCAGCGGTGGAGCAACTGCCTCTGCCCTCCTGGAGCTTAAACTCGGGGCTGCCCAGTCCAGCAGACCTCGGCCACCCGTGTGCTGTCACTGCTGAGCCCTGGAGAGGTGGCTGATGCAAACTTTCGATTGCATTCCATTTTAACTACTTTAAATTTACTTATTTATATCTGTATTGATTTCAGAGAGGAAGAGAGAGGGAGAAAGAGATAGAAACATCAATGATGAGAGAGAATCATGGATTGGCTGCCTCCTGCATGCCTCCTACTGGGGATCAAGCCCACAACCCAAGCATATGCCCTTGACCGGAATCAAACACTGGGACCGGCCAGTTCCTAGGCCCATGCTCTATCCACAGAGCCAAACCGGCTAGGGCTTAACTACTTTAAATTTAAAAAGCCCTGTGTAGCTAATGGCATCATCTCGGACAACACTGTTCTAGAATCTATCGGAATCTGCATGGGACCTCCAGGTGATTCTCTGTCCATTGCAATTTGAGGATGAGCCCAGGTTCTCCTCATCAGCTCATGCCCATCGTCTCAAACTCCCCTGGCTCTATCTCCACACCCTCCTCCCCCGCCACTCTCCCTAAGATGATTCTGTATTCTGTTATTCCCTTGCTCAGGAGCCCAATGCTCCCTCCTGCCCACTCTTTTTAAATAAATATTTTTATTGATTTCAGAGAGGAAGGGTGCGGGAGAGAGAGATAGAAACATCGATGATGAGAGAGAATCATGGATCGGCTGCCTCCTGCACACCCCACCCTGGGGATCAAGCCCGAAACCAGACTCTACGGCCTGACAGGGAATCAAAGATCAGGTTCATAGTTCGATGCCCAATCACTGAAGCAGAGGCCATGCTCTCCCTCTTCCCGCCTCAGATCCTGTTTATCTCCTGGTGAGCCCCCCCCCCCCCCCACGCTGTGCAAACTCCTCTGCACTGTTCTCAATTCTCTCCTACCTGGGGAGGTCGGGAGCACACCCAGGCTGGCGTCAGCATCAAGCCTCCACCCTGGCAGCACCCTGCCAGTTGCTAGATGGGATGCTGCCCAATTCATGGATCTCTTATTAAAGCCAAATAGATCTTCACATTAAAAAAGAAAAGACTCCGCTCCCTGGGCTCCTTCTTCTGCGCCCGAGAACCAGACCGCAAGCCCAGAGCACAAGTGAGAGGCAGAGCCGCAGGGTCTGTGCTCAGGTGTGGTTCGCACCCCTGAGAGGATGCTCAGAGGTGACCAAGTACAGGTTTCCTTCCGCGACCACTCAGTCTGCACTGCACAGCCGTTCACGATGGGCAAAGACCCTGACTCTCCAGTCTCCTGGCTCCAGTGTCTGCCCACCGCACTTCCCTCTCCTCCCCTGCTGCCCTTCTTTCCCTCCTAATGCCCACGCCCTCTTGGGGTTGCGGCTGTCAAACCTCAAACCTTGGGGAAACCCCTTGTCCTGGAGCTCTGGGACCACGGGCCTCCCCTCGACCCGGAACCCACTCCCTTGCACTTTCTCCGCCCAGGGCCGCACTCTCCAGGGTCACTCAGGTTCCTTGCCCTCCCAGGCCTGTCCACCTGGACCAGGAGCCCTTCGGTCACGCCGGGAACCCTGAAGAAGCCCCCAGACCCGGCCTCTTGCTCTTCTCTCGCTCCTCTTCCATCCGACCCACGCGCAGAGCAGCCACCTGGAAGCCTGAGCCCGCTCCACTTGGATCCCACGCTCGAATCCGCTCCCGTCTCCACACCCCACGCATTCTTTCCATATGCGTCAAGCGCACGTGGGCCTCCCTGTGGGGGGCCTTCCAAATCCCCACGCCCTCCTCCGCCTCGCAGTCACCCCCAGGTCGGGAGGACCTCCCGCGGCCTGCCCAGCCACTCGCTCCCTCCGTACGAGAGGACGGAAGATGCGCATCTGCGTCCGCCCCCGGCCCCCCGCGAGCCGCCTGGGTCCCCCACGTGTGGGACGGGGATGCTGCCGGAGCCGCCCGCGAAGTGTGGGCCCGATCCAGGCAGAGACAGGCCGGTCCCGAGCCCCACGCTCCCCGCACCCAGCTCCGCTCCTCCCCGACCCTCGGTGCGCTCCCTCCCGGCCCGGCCCAAGTCCTCCCCCATCCCCGGTCCCGCTCCCCCGCTGCCCTCCTGGAGCTTCCCCCCAGGCTCCCGCCCGCCTTGCACTCTCCTGGCCCCGCTCTTCCCCGCCCCGCGCTCACCCGCCGGGTGGCCGTAGGGGGACTCGGCCGCGCCGTCCTGCAGGCTCGCCAGGATCTCGCCCTTGCCCACGTCGCTGTCGCCCACCAGCAGGAACTTGAGCAGAAAGTCGTAGGCGCGGACCGGGCTGCCCAGGACGCTCATGGTGCCGGCGCCCGCGCCCATGCCCGGCCCGCGGGACGGCGCAGAAGGGGTGGCGGGGCACACAGGCGCCGCGCAAACCCGCAGTCGGCGGAATGCTGGGCTCCGTGCCCCCACCGCCTGACAGTGTGCGGCCCCGCCCCGCCCCGCCATTGGCTGGCCGTAGTTGCTAAGGTAGCTGCGCGTGCTCATTGGCTATCTTTGCCGTCCATCTTGCTGCGGTCTCCGCCTCCAGACCGACGCCCACCACAGCCGCAGCCAATGGTGGACGGGAGGCGGGGCCATGGTGGTCCAGGGACGGAGTGGGGCGGAGCCAGAGGTGACAGGGGGCGGGGACGCTGATCCGGCAGCCAATGCGGGGCGGGATGAGCAGGGGGCGGGCCGGGAGTTTACTGTGCCGCGTGGGCCGGCAGCCGGTGCGGTGGGGCGATTCTGTACGCGGACCCTAGGTCGGGGCGCCCGGGCCAAGTCTCCTGGCGCCAGGGGTCCCTGTCCGGGACGAGCTCGGTGTTCCCCCACGGCTGCTCAGGCCTCTTCCTTGTCCCAGAGCGACTCAAAGTCCGTGGGTGCGCGTACCTGTGTGTGCTCGCGCGCCTGTGTACGTGTGCACGTGTCTGTGCAGGTGCTGGAGAAGGGGACAAGGGGGGGACCCTCCAGCTCCGGGCTCCCTCCCGGTCCAGAGCGCCACGGTCTTCAGGCCTGGGCCTGCCTTCCGCTCTGGAGTGCTGACCAGGTAGGTGGTTGTTTATCTCAATAAAATCTTCGTGCGAATGCCCGCCCACTTTCTCTTCTGTATCATCACATTTTCTTTCCCTATTGGGTCAAAATACGCCAAGAATCATTTGATTTTTAAATATGTATATATTTTTATTGATTTCAGAGAGGAAGGGAGGAGAGAGATAGAAACATCGATGAGAATCATTGATTGGCTGCCTCCTGCACGCCCTCCACTGGGGAGCAACCCGGGCATGTGCCCTGACCAGGAAGCAAACCCGCGACCCTTCAGTCCGCAGGCCTACGCTCTCCACTGAGTGAAATTGGCTAGAGCTGATTTTTTTTATTTTAAAGAATCATTTGAGGAGCCGGACCCCTCCATTCGGACGCGGCCTCCAGTCCTCCTTTTGCTTGCTCACACCATCCGGGAGAACCTTCAGCTGCTGGTCGGTAGGCCCAACAGCACCTACTGTTTCAGGCTGCACAACGACCCGCCAACATCTCCGGTGACAGGCTGGTGTCGTTGGGGACCTGCTTCGGAAAATTCACTAAGACCCACAAATTCCGGTTGCACATCATAGCTCTAAATTACCTTACACCCTATGCCAAGTACCAAGTGTGGATAAAGCCTGGAGCAGAGCAGTCCTACCTGCATGGGAATCACGTGTTAAAATCTGGACGGGGTCGAATCACTGAAAACGCATCTCAGTACAGGGAGTGGTCGCGTGCTCCATGGCAGGCATCCCTTTGGGTTTTGGGGTGGCAGCAAAGTCTACACAGACTGTAGGAAAGTAGACCCCATGGCGATTGTGGTATTTCGTCAAGAAGACATTGGGGAATATATGCGACACGAAGAGACATGGACTTAAAATGGAATCATCGCAAGGACGTATGGCTGTGTGGAAGGGCCTAGCTTTGTTTCCTGTGTCTGTGGAGGCTCTGCCACCAGATTGCATTTGGTCAACACTGCGATCTCTGACCTCTTAGTTTAATGCGGACAAATGCAGGCTGGATTCTTATTCAGCAGAAATGGGTCAAAAATGGCATTTCAGGTGTTTGTGTTTGTTACTAAATAGAATATCGGGCTTTATATTTTAATCAGAGGGCTTCTTATTTTCAGTAAAAGGTTCTAAATCATTGGAATGGAGGACAAGAATAGCTTATTGTAGTGTATGATAACACTGTTGTCAGAACGCATGGTAAGAACACAACAGGTTTTCTTATTAATACTAGAAAGGTAGATATTGCTGTATGAGAATAGCTGGCCATGTCTGGGATTTTACAGATGAAATTTGGATAAAATACTAAGAGCAATTTATTCTGCTAGTTTTCCTTATGATGGGTGCTGTGTGGTGTGGAAGAAAACTTGGATCCGAAACCTAGTTCTAATACCTACCAACTCTATGATGCTTTAGATGAGTCATTAAACTTTAATGAGCTTCATTTTCTTCTGTTTCCAAAAACAGCTTTAACCATCTACCCAAAAATGGCTTTCAGAATTTGAAATCATGATTGTAAAGTACCTAACACAGTGCCTGGCAAATGACAGGTGCTGAGTAAGTGGTAAGAATTGTTTTTATGTTGCGTATACTGAGTGTTTCTGCTACTAAAAGTGGGATCTAATGAGTATAATTTGATTCTATTATTTTGGTTTTTCCAATCTGTTTTCTGAGTCTTTTTCCTGGAGGGTGAAAATTCAATATTTTTCAGGTTGAATGTTATTTTCATCTCCTTGGTTTCCTAAAACATTTCCCTTATGAGCCTTTACTTACCTTATTGGACTGGACAAAAAGCACTATTCAGAGACCCTGAAATAATTTTCCTCCTTCATTGTTCCCTATGCTTCCTGAAATCATTTTTAGAATTAAAATATTTTTTTAAATATATTTTATTGATTTTTTACAGAGAGGAAGGGAAAGAGATAGAGAGTTAGAAACATCGATGAGAGAGAGACATCGATCGGCTGCCTCTTGCACATCTCCTACTGGGGATGTGCCCGCAACCCAGGTACATGCCCTTGACCGGAATCGAACCTGGGACCCTTCAGTCCGCAGGCTGACGCTCTCTCCACTGAGCCAAACCGGTTTCGGCTAGAATTAAAATATTTTAAAAATGTAAGTTAAAAACAAGAATCATTTGATTTGAGAACGGTGACATATATGGGCTGTTTTTATTCTATTGCCAGTGGTTGTGGTTCATCAGCCCTGTGGGAGGATGATGGGATGGGGAGAGCTCAAGCCACAGAGAGGAGAGGGTGGGTGGGTGAGGTCAGAGAACCCACTGAGGGCTGTGTCTTTTCAGGGCTCGCACCCATCTTGCTGTAGATTGGGGACATCTGCAGCCACTTACATTTTCATAGCTATTAAGACTGCCTCAGACACCTGGGCTCAGTCCCACTGGGGACCTGGAGGGGTGGGGGTGATGTGAAGGGCATATTGGATTTCCCCACCCAAGGAGTCCATCAGGAACAGCGGCCTGCCCACTCTGGAATGCTCCACTGCTGTCCCCAGGCATAGGGTCCCAGTGCCTGCAGTAGACGCTGCTACCCATACACATACGGCAACAACTGGGTCTGCTATGTGTATTCTTACTTTTAGTCTGCGTACCCTGTGATTGCCCCTTTGTTTTAGGTTCTTGTGATAATTTATCGAGGGAGACGAGAGATTTTTGTCCTGCCATTTTTGTCTGGAACCACCAGACTCCATCACAACATAGGATGTCAGGCCTAGAGCACAACTGGATCACCTACTATGGAAGGTGGGGGAGAAGAGAAATGTCTGCCATCTCTGGGTGAAATACAGGGATCTCTTTACATAATATGAAATCTGTTTCCCATTTGACTGTGGAAAAGCATTTCTTAATCCAGCGCCTTAGACCGCTCGGCCACGTCACCTCACTGGAAAAGCATTTCTTTAGTTTCTTTCTCTGATGCTCACATAAAAATAGACTTAAGAACTAAAAAGGGACTGATCATATTTTCTCTCAAGCCCCAGGCACTTGCACACACCAATGAACTCCTGATTTCTCTCCCCTGCTGTCGGAAAGTAAATAGAAACGGACAGCTGATGAGACTTTCACACTGGGTGTATATTTGCTGATGACTCACTAAGAATTCACAGTCAAGGTGCCAGTTGTTCTTCCGATATAGAAAGAAAAACTATTTTAAGCAAAACTGTAACCTCACCGATGCTCCCATCACAGCCGCAGGAAATCCACGTAATGCAGGTTTCGCGCCAGACTTTCACCCCGCGCCACACTCCGCCCCTGCCCTCCCCATGCCCCGCCCATCAATGCTCCGCCCACACCACGCCCACAGCCCGCCCAGGCTCCGCCCCTCTCCGCCACGGCCACGCCCCCTTCCGGAGCCTCCAGCCCGGGTGTGACAAGCCTACAAAGTTTGTGTCCGTCTCAGGCCCCCTCCTGGCAGCCCGCACTGTCCCTTCTCACCCCCACAGACAGCAGCCCATCCTCAGGGGAGTTCGCACCAGACCGGCCCTAGTGGAGAAGGTGGAAGGTGGAGCTGGGTTCGAGCCGGGTCTGTCCCGACAGCCCGAGCGGAGACCTGGCTCCAGCTGTCAGGGGCCCGCACCCTCCACCCTCAAACTCGGCGTTGGGGGGAACTGGAAATCCTACTCCGTGGTCAAGGAGAGAGACTTTGGTTGGGAATAATGTTGAGCTAATGTGGTATCTCTCTCTCTCCTTTAAAAATATGTTTTTATTGACTTTAGAGAGAGGCAGGGAGAGGGATAGAGATAGAAACATCAATGATGAGAGAGGATCACTGATCGGCTGCCTCCTGCGCAGCCCCTCCTGGGGATCGAGCCCGCCACCCGGGCATGTGCCCGGACCGGGAATCAAACCCTGACCTCCTGGTTCATAGGTCAGTGGTCAACCACTGAGCCACACCGGCCGGGCCAGACTTGATTCTGAGACCACCCGAGCCTCCAGGTCCCGCCCCCAGCCGGCGTCACCCCGCCCCAGCCCGGCAGAGCCCCGCCTCCACCTTGGCATCACCCAGCGTCTCACCCAATCCCTGAGCGTCATCCAGGCCCCGCCCCCACCCTGGCGTCGCCCCGCCTCTCACCCAATCCCGGCGCGTTCAGCAGGCCCCGCCCCGACGTGACGTAACGGCGCCTCTCCCCGTCCCCAGGCCTCTCCGCGCCGCGCGGGCGTCCCGGGGCCGCCTGAGGCGAGTCCGCAGGAACATGGAGGAGCTGCTGAGGCGGGAGTTGGGCTGCGGCTCCGTCCAGGCCACGGGCCACTCAGGGGGCGGGTGCATTAGCCAGGGGCAGAGTTACGACACGGACAGAGGACGCGTGTTTGTGAAAGTGAACGCCCAGCCGGAGGTCAGGGCCGCCGCGGGCCGGGCGGGCCGAGGGGCGGGGGCGGGGTCCGCAGCCGGGGCCTGAGGCCGGGGAGAGGCTCGGGCGGGCCCTGCCTGGGGGCGGGGCGGGGCGGGGCCGGCGCGGCCCGTGGCCTCCTCGGCACTTGGTGACCCGGCCTTACCGTCCGGCCGTTTCTGGGCGCTAGTGGTCGGCACCGCCAGCTCAGCCCTGTGTGGCCCCTAAACGCCAGGGGTGGTCGGACCGTCCAGAACCTTCCCTGTGCGGGTGGTCGGACCGTCCAGAACCTTCCCTGTGCGGGTGGTCGGACCGTCCAGAACCTTCCCTGTGCGGGTGGACGGGCCCGCGGTGGCGTCTGGGGACCGCCGTCCCATCTGCCGGCGCTGAACCAGGACCCGCAGCAGGAGCCTGGCGCCTGGCTCCTCGGGTCCGGAGGGCCCGCCCCGGAGTCTTGGAGCGGAACCGGCGCTGCTCGCTCGTGGGCTGCTGGCCCCGCACAGACGCAGCGGCGGTCCGAGCAGCAAACACCCGCGTTCCCATTCTGGGTCTGGAGGCCCGGGCGCAGAGCCCCTCTCTCTCTCTCTCTCTCTCTCTCTCTCTCTCTCTCTCTCTCTCTCTCTCTCTCGGAGCCTGGTCCCGCCCGAGGGCCCCCCTCCCGCCACCCTCTCCGGGGGTTAGGTCTCCAGGCGGGAAAGCCTTCCGCGCTTTCTCCACTGCTTCCCTGCAGCAGGTGAACATGTCCCCCGAGCTCCTAGGAAACGCCGCTGGGTGCCCTTCTCAGCCTGCGAGGCCCCGCGTGCGTGTCCGCCTCCCGGCGGTGCTCACCGCCCGCCGCGGGCCGGGTGGCTTCTCCCGCAGGTGGCACCAGCCCGTCGCCTGCGCCGGAGGGGCCGTGCCCCAGGGCGGCGGACACGGAGGCCCTGGGAGGGAGGGAGCCGTGGGCCACAGCCTCCTTCGCCGCTGCCTGCGTGGAAACCATCCCCTTTCCTCCAAACCCGCGCTTAGGACAAGCACAGCAGGGCCCAGTCTCTCTCTATCTTCTAGATGCTCTGAAAATTCTTCTTAACACACAGTTCTTTTTCAAATTGTTACTGATTTGAGAGGAACTTCAATTTGTTGTGCCACCTGTGCATTCATCGAGCGATTCCTGTGTGTGCCCTGACCGAGCCCACAGCCGTGGCGTGTAGAGCTGACACTCTAACCGACTGAGCTCCCGGTCAGGGCGGGACACTGTTCTTACCGTTCTCCTCAGTGACTAGCTCTTGATGGCAGTATAATAACAATATTTATCAAGTGTTTAGCATGGATTAGTGTTAGCTGCTAACTTAATCATGGCAGCAAGCCCATGATATTGGTACTGTTATTAACCCCATTTTACGGCTGAGGAAACTGAGGCACAGAGAGCTTAAGCCACTTGCCCAAGGCCACAGAATGAGTGACTGTGAGAACGTGTAGAAGAATGTCCATGCAGCACTGTTGGTCATAGCCCCACCTGGAAGCCCATCAACCGTAGGCTGGATGCGCACCGGACGGGGAGGGAGCGGACTTGGCAAAAGGTGGGGGTAGTGCTCCAAGCAGAGGTGAGGGTGTGTGGAGGCTTCGAGGCTGGAGGAGGCAGGCGGTCTTTAAGACGGGAAAGGAAGCTGTCACCCAGGAACACAGGGGCGTGTGCATGTCAGTGTAGGAGTGGAGCCCAGGTAGGGGCCCTGGGTACGATGGGAGGGTGGGCAGGGTCGTCCCGTGGGACATGCAGGATCAGGGCAGGTGTGGCTCCGGGTGTGTGCCAGGGTGGATTCGCCTTCCAGAGGGTGGCTTCGGTTTGGTGAGCAGGGAGACCAGGGAGGAGGTCACTCAGTCCAGGGGGAACAAGGACTTTTGGACTAGGATGGAAAAGGTGTTCAAGGTGATACAGTTTCCAGTGCCAGGTAGGAGAGGCCCCAGAGCTTGGTGGTCCATTCAGGTGAAAAGTGACCACAGGTTCCTGGCATGCAGACCAGAGGCCACCTGCACCTGCGGGGTCAGGTGTTGTTACCAAGCAAGGACTTGCTGCCCAATGTGCACAGAAGCCAATGCTGTGACGCTGGCTTTTGATAAAAGAAAAGGCTTTATTGCAGTCAACCGGCCATGAGACAAGGCTCAAATCTGTCTCCCCAGTTGTGGGTTTGGGTGAAATTTAAGGGGTTAGGGAAGGACGGGCCGGGCTGCAGAAGTGCTGCAGGGCAGGTTTCAATGGAAGGCTTCAGCACTGGGTCCTGGATAGTGGACCAGTGACCGAGTTCCAGTCAAGTCCCAGGTCTTTGGTTCCGTGGTGGCGGTTGGGGGGCCGGAGGAGGGGGGCACACTTCGGTTCTGGGTATTATTGAAAGTCAAAATTCTCTCCTTTGAGCATACTTGAGCATGACATGCAGTTTTGTTCTGTAGTCCCTGGAAAACAAGTCAGTATCTCATTAGAACTAGGGTGAGGCCAGTGTGAGCTGGTTCTGTGGTTGCTGTGGGACAGGACTGTTGGAGGTACTACAGAGGGTGACCCACGTACACAGTCCAGCCCTGCACCAGGCACTTAGTGGAATATTAGTAGCTGACTTCTTCCCATCTGGAGGGGGTTGGACTCAACGATAGCATCACAATATAGTCCAACGCTGCCAAGTCCCATCTACTCCTGTGCAGCTTCAGGACGTATAACCTGCTTTACGGAAAAGCCAAAAAAGCTGTCTGTCTGTTGATTCTGGTTTAGAATTGTAATGCCTGAGAAACTTGTCTACCTGGAGCCTTTCCAGAAGTGATCTTGCTCTCCTCCCCTCTGCCATTAATTCTCCTGACAGGCTAGAAGAATGTTTGAAGGTGAGATGGCCAGTTTAACTGCCATCCTGAAAACAGACACAGTGAAAGTGCCCAAACCCATCAAGGTCCTGGATGCCCCGGGAGGCAGCAGTATGCTAGTGATGGAGCATTTGGACATGCGGTATCTGAGCAGGTACGTCTCGGCACCTTCCCCTCTGGTTGGCTTTGGTTTTCTTCTGAGTGGTTGCTCCATACCCGAAGTTTGCACTTGGGTATAACTTTGTGGATGTGATACAAGGGACCCACCACCCACACGTAATGAGCACCCTGCAAGCCAGAGGCAACAGGAAGGGACTCTCCAGGTGAGATGCTCACAGAGGACTTGGCTGCAAGCTCAGATGAGGCTGCGAAAGACCGTCCACTAATGAGGGCCCATCATCTCCCTCTTGCTTCACCAAAACAGACTTTCTATCCTCAAAATGTGTGACTTCCTTTGTGTGGCCTGAGCCCTTTCAGGTGGATGTGCTATCCTCTTGTGTCACGTGTTCAGTTGCTGCCCTTTGGTTTCACAGTCATGCTGCCAAGCTTGGAGCCCAGCTAGCAGATCTGCACCTAGAGAATAAAAGGCGCGGAGAGACGCTGCAGAAGGAGGCCGGCAGAGTGGGTATGACATCTTGTGGGCCAAGAGGGACCCCGCCTCGAGGAGGACACTGGGCTCTGATGGGTGCCTGGGTGGGGTTATGCCACAGCCACGTGAGTGAGGGTCAGACCTGCGTTGATGCCAAAGGAAAGGAATGTCAACCCCACGATGCATGTTTGGGGTGCAGTGAGCACAGTGAACGCAGTTTGTCTGCCACAAATGGCAGCTGCGAGCCATTCTGTCTGAGCATCCTCTGGGCACCGTCTGGTGTCTCTCCTAGAAAGCCGTGGGTGGCTTGACTGTGAAGTGGGACAGAACAGGCTCTGGTTCTGGGTCCTGAGGGTCGGTGGAGACCAGGCCCTGTTTGTCTCTGGATGGGACTCAGGAGGAGAAGGCACGCTGACATCAGGCCCCCAGCTACGCTGAGCTCCAAGGCAGGGCCGAGGGCGCAAGGCAACTAGTCGTCTGTCCTGTTTTTCTCTTGCTTCCAAGGGAGAGGAGGTGGGCAGGCGGAACGGCCCTTTGTAGACCAGTTTGGGTTTGACGTGGTGACGTGTTGTGGATATCTCCCCCAGGTGAGTGACACCTGCATTTTCCTGTCTCCCAGGTGGGAAAGCTGTTCAGAAACAGCTGGGAAAGCACACCTCTCCCTTTCTGGTGAAGTTTAGTAAGTCTTTGCTCCCTTTCTTTCTGTGCTAATTTTTAAGAGGTTGACATGAGCTTTACCCCTCATGGGCTGTGTAAGCTCAGAGAAACGGAGAAGGCCAGCAAGTTAGGATGCTGTATCTCAAGGTGGGTAAGAATTAGACAACTTTTAAATGTTTTAATTTAAATAGTAAGCTCTCAAAGGTAGCATAATGAAAAGGGATGGTAACTTTCAGTTTTATGATTTTACGGGTGGCTCCCCTGGGAGTTCTCCGTGACACCTCACAAACGCAGAGTGGTTAGGGTGGTGGATGTGCGCTCAGAAAAAGGCAGGTGGCTCCTTGGAAGGGATCTGCTGTAGAAAACTTTCGGGGATTTTGTGGTGGGCACAGGGGTGCAGTAGACACTATTCTGATTCTGAAGTGTTTTGGAGGTTGTCCAGGAACTTGCATGGGGTGGCAGGTGTCTGATAGCTGCGCCTCCTGTTCCATGCTGCTCTGGGGTGTCTCAGCTGGCTCTGCTCCTCTCTCTCCCACCTGTACCTTGCTGGCTGGTTGTGTGCACATGTGTCAGGGTGCATTTGTGTGAGAGTATAGGTGTGTGCACATGTGTGAGAGTACGTGTATGAGTGTGAGTGCATTTTGTGAGTGTGATACTCTGTCATTTGGCGTCACATACTGCCCCTGGGCTGCCTGCTCTTGTGTATGTCTGTCTTGCTCCCCCCCCGCCCCACCCCCATGGTCAGCACCTGTGGCCTGGATGTCCTCTCTCAGCGGTCTTTTTGAACAGGGTTCCACGTGACTTCCCATGTTACCACTCTTGAGAGGGCAGTGCCAGCTGCTTGGGAGGGGCCGAAGAGGGGTCCTCTATGGCCAGGTGGATGGACAGAAGTGAGCCACAGGGTCAGAGAAGGCCAGCCAGCTCTGGCCTCTGTGCTCCTGTGTGAGTATAGATCGAAAGAAAACATCCCAAGGCAGGAAGAGATTAACCAAAGAACTTGTGTGCATGTGTGAATAGCCCGCGGACACAGACAATAGTGTGGTGAAGGCCTGGGGAGGGGGTGGGAACAGAGGGGAGGGTGTCAATGGGGGAAAAAGGAGGCATTTGTAACACTTTCAACAATAAAGATAAGTTTAAAAAGAGAAAGAAAACATCCCAGAGCTCGTCAGAGGGGACCCTGTTGCTCTGCATGGGAATGGCCCCTTGCTTCCCACTGCTTCTGGGATAGGCTCTAAGCTCCCACCTGTCCACAAGGCCCCGGGGGTACCATCAGCTCCCACCCCCCACCCTCCACCCCATCCCTGCAGCGGGGTCTCAAGCAATCAGTCTTTCCCACTTTGGGGTACCTCCTTCAGCCCTGGCATGTGCCTCTGAGCTCGGCTTTCTCCTTTGCTGTCGCTTGTGCAGGTGAATGACTGGCAGAAGGACTGGGTCACATTCTATGCCCAGCAGCGCATCCAGCCCCAGATGGACATGCTGGCGAAGGGGTCTGGGGACAGAGATGCCCTCGAGCTCTGGTCTGCTCTGCAGGTGAGAGAGCCCCGCTGCGCCCTGTGCCCACCATGCCCTGCAGCCCCACCAGGGAGAGGTGGCGAGCCAGGTACAGCAGTGAGATGTGTGTCTGACAGGAGGTGGGTGGGCTTGGCCAATAGATGGCGGTAGGTGTCCCTGCACCCTGCCTGAGCCGTGCACGGCCATGCGCAGCCACACGTGGGAAAGCGTGCACCCCTCCCACACGCGTCTCGCGTTTCGCTGAGGCTGCCTTTTTTCCTCGCAGGTGAAGATCCCTGATCTGTTCCTTGATCTGGACATCGTCCCAGCCCTGCTCCACGGAGACCTCTGGGGAGGAAACGTAGCAGAGGATTCCTCTGGGCCCATCATCTTTGACCCAGCCTCCTTCTATGGCCACTCGGAATATGAGCTGGCAATAGCCGGCATGTTTGGGGGCTTTAGTAGCACCTTCTACTCTGCCTACCACAACAAGATCCCCAAGGCCCCCGGGTTTGAGAAGCGCCTGAAGTTGTATCAGCTCTTCCACTATTTGAACCACTGGAATCATTTCGGATCAGGGTACAGAGGGTCCTCCCTCAACATCATGAGGAACCTCATCTAGTGAGCTTGCTCCGCTCCAGAGGGAGGCCTGTGCGAGGAGCCTGCCGGAGCCGTAGGTTCAGATGTCCCAGGTCCTAACCCTCTGTTCCCCCACAGTCCTCTTCTTCAGGGGTTCTGTCCCATTTCTTCACACACCTGGAGAGGCTTCAGACCAACTTTCCAAGCCTTGGAAAGTATGTGATATCTCAGAAGAGAGGTGTTGTCATCCTAAAGCTGTACATTTCGTTAGACTTCGTAGTTGGATAAACCATACTAGTAATGTGAACAGAGGGACCTCACAGTGTGGGGCCATGTCAAACCAAACAACTGCCCCAAAGGTAGAGAAGGGAAGTGGCCAGTGCGCCAGGCACTGCTGCCGCGGGCACCTTGCCACCATCCCCTCCCATCTCGCCTCCAGGAATGACTCGAGTTCAGGATGATGCTACTCGATGGCTGAGTGCAGCCTAGGCACGAAACCGTCTTACGAGGGGCATCTTACAATGACTATTCCCCAAACAGCACATTCCCTTTGCTTTCTGTGTGACCTCTGGACCAGCGCAGGCTGAGCAGGTCTGGAGATGGTTTGGGGAGTGGCCAAACTGCCAGCTTCCGGGGTGTCCTCAGTAGATTCAGGAGCCACTGAATCGACTTCACACCCCCCTGGCCTGCCGCTCTCCTAGCTTGCTGAGTGTCATTCCTTTGCTTCAGAGAGGCTCGCACTAAGCCAGTGTTTCCCCCCTTCATCTTGCAGGGCTGAGGAACCGTTATGAATGGCATTGATGTTAACATGCTTTTGTGCAAACTTTTCAGTGATTTCTATGATGCAAGGCACCATTTCCCTCATTTAAACCATAATTCAGTGTTTTTCCTAGATATTTGCCAAGAAGCCTTTGTAATGTGTTACTCTAATAAATTGTTTCTTGAAGAGCAAATTTTTTCTTTGACTTTGTTAAATAAGAGAAGAGCTTCAAACTAAGGGCAGGTGTAGCCCGAGGACTTTCTAATATTTGACTCAGATTCAATTTAACTGCTGTTCCTAGTCACCCTGCGAGATTTGTGAACATTGAAGGGATGTAGAAAGCAACTGTCGGGTTGCGTTTTGAGGAAGAAGCCCACTTGTGGCCACCGACTGGGGCTGGGGTGGGGCTGGGGGCACCAGTGTTAGGACACCGGTGGTCTCCCGGAGGCTGGTGGGAGGATAGATTCATTTTTTCCCCCTCTGCTTTGTGTTTCTTGCACAGGGGCCCCTCTGTGTAATTCGGAAGCAGAAGGATGCTTTCAGGGTCTGGCTTTTGTGGGACGGGAGAGAGGACTGTGACTTTAAGAGCTTCTGGTTGTCGAATGGTCAAACCCAGTAATTCCTAGACCACTATGAGCTGAGATTTTTAGCTTATTTTTCCTGATCCTGGGGAAACGGTCTCCGAGGGAAAGGGTGCTGAGCCAGCTTCTGACGATGGCACGTGTGCTGTTGTACTGTTTTTCTAAAATTTGTTATTTATTTTTTAAATCCTTACCTGAGGATATTTTCCATTGATTTATTTTTTATTTTTTTTGAAATATATTTTATTGATTTTTTACAGAGAAGAAGGGAGAGGGATAGAGAGTCAGAAACATCGTTGAGAGAGATCGATCAGCTGCTTCCTGCACGCCCCCCAGTAGGGATGTACCCGCAACCAAGGTACATGCCCTTGACCGGAATCGAACCTGGAACCCTTCAGTCCGCAGGCCGATGCCCTATTCACTGAGCCAAACCGGTTTGGCTCCATTGATTTTTAGAGAGAGTGGAAGAGAGAGGGAAAGACAGACAGAAACACTGATGTGAGAGAAACACATCGATTGGAGCCCGTGGTGAGAGGAAGGGACGCCTTCTGGCTCCCGGTGCCGGGGGAGTGGGGTCACTCACAGGCCCCTCTGGGTTCCAAGAGGCTGAGGTAGGGGAGGCAGCCTCCCCTGGTTCCTGGTCACCCAAGAAAGTGACAGGCCGCTGGGCGCTCAGACCAGGAGGATGGCCCAAACCCCCTCCCAAGAGACTCCTCTTGGGTGCTGTGCCAGGTCCTGGGAACGGCTGGCTCTGCCCCCAGCAGCCCTCCGGGCCCTGGACCTCATGCCTAGGCAGCACCACTGGGCCCTGGGAGAGCGCAGAGCTGGGCCTGAGCTCTCCCCAGCTGTTAACAAGCACAGGGAGACACCCACAGCGCACCTGGGAGGGAGGCCGCAGGTGAGAGTGCAGCCCAACGAGAGGGAGGGCGAGAGGCTCAGAGGCAGGTGGTGCTTAACTGATGTTTCTATCTCTCTCTCTCTTCCTCTCCCTTCCTCTCTGAAATCAATAAAAATATTTTTAAAAATAGTTAAAGTCCCTCCCCATCGCTGTGGTCTCTGTAATCAGGAGTCCCACGTGGGTGGGGTCAGCTGCCTTGCCTGGTATCAGACGCTCCAGAGCTGCCTCTATCAATTGCTGATGGGCACCAGGTGCCCTGATGAGCAAAGGCAAGGCCAGCTGTGGGGCCATTGGGCAGCGCCGGGCCTGGCAGGACGTGGTTGAGACCCCAGCCTTGTCTGGCCGGTGGGAGACCTAGCCAGGCCTCTGACTGGGCCACTCCAGGGCTGTGTCCAGTACCCTGCTGAGTGGGAGGGGTTCCAGTCCTGGGAGGGCTCCTGGGACCTCTGTGCAGGGAGGTCAGGCCCTACCTCTAGGGCCCTGTGAGCGCCCCCAGTGGGTGAACCCCCAACCTGGACTGTCCAGGCACACTAACTCTGCAGACGCCTGGGGAGAGCGCCGCCCAGCTCTGTCTCCCCTTGGGATACGTCCTCGCTCTACCCTCCCCCTTCCCTTTTTCCCTTCCTCCCTTCCTCCTCTCCCTCCCTCTCTCCCTCCCGCCTCCCTCCTCACCCCTCCCGGGAGGCGGAGCCTGGGAGGAGGGAGCTCCGGCATTCAGAGCCCGCTGGCCCTGCGGACCAGTAGCCTTCCCCGTGCACAGCGGCCTGGGCAGTGGCGAGCTCACGTCCCTGGCTGGGCAGTCGGCACCATCCTGGGTCCCTCTTTGCGTCCCCCTGGCTCCCCCTGGTCCCCGTGTTCCGAGTGTCCCCGCCCCCATGGAGCAGCTGCTGCGCTCGGAGCTGCGCACCGCGACCCTGCGCGCCCTGGGGCGCTCTGGCGGGGGCTGCATCAGCGAGGGGCACTCCTACGACACTGACGCGGGGCCTGTGTTTGTCAAGGTCAACCGCAGGGCTCAGGTGCGGGGACTGGAGAGGGGGAGAGGGTGGGAAAGGCGGGGAACGGAGAGAGCGAGAGCGTGGGAAGGGGAGAGGGGGCGGATAGAGGGGATGGGGCGCGCGAAAGGGGACGCGGGGCAGGGGGCGCGGGCACGAGGAGTGGCCTTTCGTGCGTCAGGCCTGGCGCCACTGCCCCTGTGTCAGCCTGCGGCCTTGAACCGGACACCTGCAGGCCACAGGGCTCCAGCATGTTCTGAGGGATCCCCTGCAGGATTTTACCCGCTGCAGGATTAATTCTGGTCCTTTTACCCCCCCCCCCCCCCCACCCCGTGCGTGCGTGAGTTTTCTGTTGTTTGGTTTAATGTCTCCACCCACCAAGCTTGGGGGAGGTGAGGCTTGGAGACCTGGGCTGCTTCTGCCACTCTCCTGCCCCAGCTCTGAGCTCAGGTTTCCCCAAGGTCCCGTCCTCTCCACCAGGTGTGAAGAGGCAGGAAGGTAGCCAGGACTCAGGCACCCCAAGGGCCAGTCTCCAGGCCCCTCTACTCACAGGCCCGGCTTGTGTTTGGGTCTGATTTTCATCTCCTGCTTACCCTATATCTGTTAAACACACGCGGATAATACAACACTTGACAAGCGGAGAGTTAGCCCGGCCGGTGTGGCTCAGTGGTTGAGCGTCGACCTATGAACCAGAAGGTCCCAGTCCAATTCTCCGTCAGGGCACATGACTGGTTTTCGGACTCCATCCCCAGTGGGGTGTGCAGGAGGCAGTTGATCAATGATTCTCTCTCATCATTGATGTTTCTTTCTCTCTCTCTCTCCCTCTCCCTTCCTCTTTGAAATCAATTTCAAAACAAAAAACCAAGTGGAGAGAGTTAGCCACAGTGCATGTACCCAGCAGAGGCGGGGTGCTGCCAGAGAGACCCCTTTGGACACCCTGCAGCACTGTCCATGGCTGGGTGGACAAGGGGTGGGGGCTGACCCAGCACCCCTGCTCTGTGGGCACCCAGAACTGCTGAGGAGTCTGATTTCAGAACCCAAATGTCTCAGAATGATAAGCCCCACCCACAGGAACCCCATTTTCAGTAACTAGTGGTCCTGGGTGCTTATGACCCCGTGTGGTGGCTTCTGTGGAAGGTTGTGAGCCACAGCCTGGCTGCAGAGGCCCCTGCTGGAGTGGGAGCTCATGGTGGTGTTCTGGACACAGGCCCGGCAGATGTTTGAGGGCGAAGTGGCAAGCCTGGAGGCCCTCCGGAGCACGGGCATGGTGCGGGCCCCTCGGCCCATCAAGGTTATCGACCTGCCCGGGGGTGGGGCAGCCTTCGTGATGGAGCATCTGAAGATGAGGAGCTTGAACAGGTAAGAGAGAGAGAGAGAGAGCGTGTGTGTGTGTATGTGTGTGTGTGTGTGAGAGAGAGAGAGAGAGAGAGAAAGAGAGAGAGAGAGAAAGAGAAAGAGAAAGTGTGTGTGTGTGTGTGTGTGTGTGTGAGAGAGAGAGAGAGAGAGAGAGAGAGCAGCCTCTTGCTGAGCTGCCCACATAACTCGGTGGAGTTACCAGGGGCAGGGTTCCCACCTGTCATTCTTTTTCTTCTGGTATTTTATTGATTTCAGAGAGGAAGGGAGAGGGAGAGAGAGAGAAACATCAATGATGAGCCTGGTGGTCTGGCTCAGTGGTTGAGCGTCAACCTGTGAACCATGGTTTGATTCCCAGTCTGATTCCTGGTCAGGGCACATGCCTGGGTTGTGGGCTCAATCTCCAGTGGGGGGTGTGCAGGAGGCAGCCAAGCAAAGATTCTCTGTCATCATTGATGTTTCTCCCTCTCCCTCTATCTCTGAAATCAATAAAAAAAAAAATTTAAACAACCCCACCAAAACGGGGAGATGGTTTTTTGTTCATTGGTTTGTTTTTATAGCAAAAGTGGAAATTTACTGAAGATCTAGCACAGACTCCCACGTGGGGAGGGGGAAAGAGTCCCCTGGGAGATGGTTTTTAACTTAATGTTACCTTTTGAACATTTGTCTTGTAATTCTCAGTACTTCTTAAAGCTTCTGTGGGTGCCCACCTGCTTCCCCACTCTTGGTGATTTTACACTGTTTTCTGGAAAGGGTCGCTGCCTACCACTCGTTTTCACTTGTCATGGCATGGAGAGTCGTTTTTAGGTATTAAAATATTCCTAAAACAGAGCGTACTGGCAGATTGTTGCTATTTCTTACTTTAATGGCTGCATTTCTTCTCTCCGCAGTCAGGCTTGGAGACTTGGAGAACAGGTGGCAGATTTGCACCTTTACAACCAGAAGCTCGGGGACAAGTTGAGGGAGGAGGCGAACACAGTGGGTGCGTTCAGATTGCCTTCGTGCGCCCTTGACTCACCAGGCCAGGGTGACGTTTCCGTAACAGGTTGGATTGCACGCCTGTAGAGGATCTCCCTCTACACTCAGTGTGAAAATGAGATTGTTAAGTAGGAATTTGATGGCGTTGATAAGCAAGTAGAATTGGCTCCTGACCTCTTTTATACCCAGCCCTGCTGTCTGGTGTGCTGAGGCTGTGTCCTGGCTGACTCACGTGCTACCTAATTGCTAGTGGGAGTGGTCCATTCTCCTATCACCCACCTTCCAGCAGTGCAGCCAGGCCTGTCCTGACTCTGTGGGGTCTGGCATTTAGAGGAAAGACCACATCTCTTCCTGTTGATAGGCCGGAGGGCCGAGGATGCTGAGCCCCAGCATGTGACCAAGTTCGGCTTCCACACGGTGACGTGCTGTGGCTTCATCCCACAGGTGAGTACCAGGGTTAGGATGCAAGTGCTTGCTTAGCTGAGGCCTGCTCCCTACACCCTCATGTTGGGCACCCCTTCCCTTGTATGTGACAGTGTGCCAGTCCCAGTGCACCAGGGAGATTCCTAAAAGCAAAGGGTGAGCTGTGATACCTGGGGTGAGGGCATTGAGCTTGGTGGTGGGAAGCCGTGGGGCAAGTGGAAGAGCGCTCTAAGCAGAGGGAACAGCAGGTGCGAAGGCCATATTTCAGGAGGGCACAGGCTGAATGGAGCCAGCACAGTCATAGTGGTCCCGACAAGCGTGGCTGAGTGTGGCTTGTCACCCTGCTCCAGATGTTGAGTTTAAGAGCTGTGGGGTCTCCGAAGACTTGGTTGACCTCATACAGTGGCTTTTCAAGAACCCTAAGGTCTGAAGTAGATGAGAAGGGATGGTCTGTGAGGGGCACAGGTAGGCCTTGAATGCTCCTTCAAACTACAGGATCAACAAGCCAACTTAGGTCAACTACAGCCCTGCCGGGAAAGGGGGATGGGAGGACAACCCGGCCCACCTCCTCATGCGAGGACAAGAAGGCCCTGGGACTTATTTCACTTAGCATGATACTCTCCAGGTCCCTCCATGCTGTCTTAAAGGATAAGAGATCCTTTTTCCTGCTGCATAGTATTCCATGGTGCAAATGTACTACAGCTTTTTTAAATCCACTCATCTATTGATGGGCACTTGGCCTGTTTCCAGATTGCTGTGTTCTTTTATTTACTTACTAGAGGCCCAGTGCATGAAATTCGTTCATGGGTAGGGTCCCTAGCAGCTGCTGGCTGCCGGCCAGGGCACTCCCTTCCCCCGGCCACCTGCCACCACCGCCAGCCCTGCCCCTGGTCAAACTCCTGGTCAGGGGGACCATTTGCATATTAGGCTTTTGTTATATAGGATTTGTTTATTTTAATTTCTTAGTTTTATTTATTTTACTTTAAGAAAGTAATATAATATCATAAATAATACATATGAAATTATGAACATGTTGCATTCAATTTTTTTTATTATTATTATTACTAGAGGCCCGGTGCACAAATTCGTGCATGGGTGGGGTCCCTCTGGGTGGCCTGCAGGGGTTGGGCCGAAACCCGCAGTCCAATGCTGCCTGCAGCTCCTACCTGCTGCTCCCGCTCATCCTGGCCCCATTGTGCCTGCCGCAGGCTCGTGCCCAGCGCTCACCAGCCATGAGCTCTGCGTCTGGTGCCCTCCCAAGGGTAGTGGCCTGCAGGATCGGGCTGAAACCAGCTTTCCGACATCCCCTGAGGGGTCGCAGTTGCCAGAGGGCACAGGCCAGGCTGAGGGACCCCACTGGTGCACGATTGGGGTGGGGAGGGACCGCAGGAGGGCTCCAAGGGTGTGTCCGGCCCATCTTGCTCAGTCCCGATCGGCCAGACCCCAGCAGTAAGCTAACCTACCGGTCGGAGCATCTGCCCCTTGGTGGTCAGTGTACGTCATAGCAACTGGTTGACTGGTTGACTGTCTGCCCCCTGATGGTCAGTGCATGACATAGTGAGCAGCTGAGCAGCCTTAGCATATCAGTAGCATATTACGCTTTGATTGGTTGTTCAGTTGTTCTGCCATTCAGTCTATTTGCATATTACCCTTTTATTATATAGGATTATTTGGTGGCAAATAGCTCTTTGCATCTCTTCTTTAAAAAAGTATTTCTTTATTGTTGAAAGTATTACCTATGACCCCCTCTTTCCCCCATTGACCCTCTCTGTGTCCATGGGTCATGCATACATGCATACAAGGTCCTTGGTTGATTACCTCCCACCCGCCCTCTGAGGCTGTGTTCTTTTAGCGGTTGATCTAAGGTTTAGGCAAATCGCGTGTATAACTGCCCTGTGACCACCACCTGCAGCATCCGCCTCCTTTCCCTTGCTGCCCAGGTGAATGAGTGGCAGGACGACTGGTCGACCTTCTTCACCCGGCACCGGCTCCAAGCGCAGCTGGACCTCATTGAGAAGGACTATGCTGATCGAGAGGCACGAGAGCTCTGGTCGCAGCTACAGGTGGGCACAGCAGGTATTTTCTGCGGGAGGGGCTGTCCCCCTGTGAGCCACCACATTTGTGTGGGGCCCTCTGGAGTTGGGACCACTGAGCCCTGGAGAGGAGCTGGTCAAGTCCAGGACACATGGCGCCTCTTGGCCTGATGGGGAAACGGGAAGGGGTGGGACCGGAGGACATACTCTCGGCCCCTGAGTGTACCTCTCCACCCCTGAGGTCCCTGGGTTCTTAAACCTCAGTCTTTGCTCATGTGAAACACAGGTCCTGGGATCGTAAAGGTGGCATTTACTGTTACGTTCTTGCTCACTTTTACCCTTTTCTGCCGAAGCATGAATGTTTTACTTCTTAGAGCAGATGGGGCAGAAGATGCCCGAGGGACTGGTTTCAAAGCAACACCCAAAATGTGAAAAACAGAATTCTCAGGTCAATCTAGAGTGAGCATGCATTGAAGAACTATTATTTAACTCTTCAAAAAATATTTTTTTTATTGATTTCAGAGAGGACGGGAGAGGGAGAGAGAGAGATAGAAACATCAATGATGAGAGAGACTCATTGATCAGTTGCCTCCTGCACTCCCCCCACCGGGGGTGAAGCCCGAAATCGAGTCTCAACCACTGAGCCACACCCTCTGGGCTTATTCAACTCTTTAATGACATAACCGATGGGATACAAAAGAGGTGCAGATACATGTGATGTGAAATAAAAGAATAGTGGAAAAAGTTTGTTAAGTTAGGTACAAAAAAACCCCCTTCACTCAGATTATACAGTTCGGGTTATATGATTTCTATTCTATAGGAGATAAAACCATCACCTCTGGGGTTTGACACCATATGTAAATCACTAGTGTCATGGAGCTTCGGGCCTGAGTCTAGACTAGACCAAGTTCCACTGCCCTGGGCTTGCTTTGACACTGAACCAACACGAGGCCATCTGTGCCTTCGTTCCCCGTATTGCATGAGGAAACCGTGGCTCAAAGTCCCATAACTGTGTGTCCAATATTATTTCCTTAGGTGAAGATTCCGGATCTGTTTCGTGGCCTAGAGATTGTCCCCGCCCTTCTTCACGGGGATCTCTGGTCAGGAAACGTGGCCGAGGACGACACGGGACCCCTTATCTACGACCCAGCGTCCTTCTATGGCCATTCTGAGTTTGAACTGGCAATCGCCTTGATGTTCGGCGGCTTCCCCAGGTCCTTCTTCACCGCCTACCATCGGAAGATCCCCAAGGCTCCAGGGTTCGACCAGCGGCAGCTGCTCTACCAGCTCTTTAACTACCTGAACCACTGGAACCACTTTGGGAGGGAGTACAGGAGCCCGACCCTGGGCACCATGCGGAAGCTTCTCAAGTAGCAGCCCACCTGTGTCCCTGCCACCTGCCTGCCCGCTTAGCAGACACCAGGGGCAGCAGCAGCAGAGGTGGCTGCAGGGGCTAATAAAGCCAGGGGGGGCTTCGGGGACGGAACCGCTGTGAGTCTTACTGTGTCTCCACCCTCCATGCACTTGGGCTGGTTTACAGGGTGCCCAGACCACCTGAAAGGGCTCCAACGGGCTCTTTGCCTACCACAGCCTGGGGGATGTTTGAAGTTTGGATGTTTTCATCATAATTGTATAGAAACTCACAGAGGTTTGGGGTTTGCTTAGGCAGAAAATGGTGCCCCATCGTCCTGTGGACGTGGGGCTCCTGTTTAGCTCAGGCAGTGTTGGGCACCATGAGTTGTGCCCCACTTTTAAAAAAAATATATATATATAAAATATATTTTTATTGACTTCAGAGAGGAAGGGAGAGGGAGAGAGGTAGAAACATCAATGATGAGAGAGATTCATTGACTGGCTGTCTCCTGCACACCCCCTACTGGGGATCAAGCCCACAACCCAGGCATGTGCCCTTGAGTGGAATTGAACCTGGGACCCTTCAGTCCGAAGGCCACCACTCTATCCACTGAGCCAAACCAGCTAGGGCTAAAAAATATTTTTAATATATTGATTTCAGAGAGGAAGGGAAAGGGAGAGAGAGAGAGAAAAAAATCAATGATGAGAATCATCGTTTGGCTACCTCCTGCACACCCCACACTGGGGATTGAGCCTGCAACCCAGGCATGTGCCTGACCAGTGGCCTCCTGATGCTCAACCACTGATCCACACCAGCTGGGCTGTGCCCACTTCCTAAGGAGCACCTCTGGGGCTGAGTGGGGGAGGCTTCAAGTCCACCCTTAAGGTGAGACAGATGCAAGGAAGGGCCCCCAATAGTTGTGGGGACTGGTATTTGGGCTGCAGCCACTGCCCAGCCTATCTACTTCTCCCCATTTCCCAGCCAGTGTGTTTTTCTCTGGATAAGGAGGAGGCGGGAGGCTTGGGGGGGAGGCTTGGGCAGTGGGGTGTGCCCCACAGCTGGGATGTCTGTGGTGTACAGGGGGTTGGGATGTCCACGTGGCCTGTTGGTTCAGGATGTCAGGGCTGTCACCGTTGAAGGTATCTGCCTGGGGACAGGCAGTGCCTGGCAGGGTCTCAGGGCATCATGGCCACCCATGTGTGTGTCTCTGAAGTCAGGGGACCACGTGATTGCTACTTCTGGAAAAATTGCCCATTAGTTCGTAGCAGTACAGCGCCAAATGCCCCTTTTCTGTAAAGTGCGACTGTCTAGCCGGATTTGTTCCCAGCGCAGACAGAGGAGCCTGTTGAAAGCTTTCTAGAAAGAAGTCCACCCCAAACGCTTCCTTCCAAACATCTGACGGTCTCAAATACAAACTGCCATTGTGGGCAGAATCAGTGAGACTCCTGGACTCCGCCCCCTCCACTGGCCCAGGCCCCGCCTCCATGGACTCTGCCCCCTCCGCTGGCCCAGGCCCCGCCTCCATGGACTCCGCCCCCTCCACTGGCCCAGGCCCCGCCTCCATGGACTCCGCCCCCTCCGCTGGCCCAGGCCCCGCCTCCATGGACTCCGCCCCCTCCGCTGGCCCCAGACCCCGCCTCCATGGACTCCGCCCCCTCCGCTGGCCCAGGCCCCGCCTCCATGGACTCCGCCCCCTCCGCTGGCCCAGGCCCCGCCTCCATGGACTCCGCCCCCTCCGCTGGCCCCAGACCCGCTCGGACTCCACTGCGCACGCGCCCCGGCTGCAGGCCGCCTGGGCGCGGTTCTCCCGGCCCCGCCCCCGCTCCCCGCTCTGACGGCCCGCGCGCACCGTAGCGGGACCAGCGCGTGAGGTCGGAGGTCACAGGGCGGGGTCCGCGCCCGCCGCTCGCTCCGCCGCTCCCTCGCGGGTCTCAGCCTGGTCGCCTCAGCGTCGTCCGCCCTGCATCCCGCCGACTTACAGGGGCGGCTCCGCCTCAGCGCCGAGGATGGGCCTGGATCAGGAGCCGGCCGCGGGCGCCGCGGAGGACTCGCCAGAGGACTCGCCGGAGGATGGGGCCCCGGCCCGCGGCGGCACCTTCGAGGCTTTCGGCGACAGCGCGGAGACGCGCGCGCTGCTGGGCCGCCTGCCCGAGGTGCTCGGGGACTGCGCGGCTCGGGAGAGCGCCCTGCAGCGGTTCCGAGGTGCGTGCGGCCCGAGCGCCGGCCCACGCGGGGCGCGGCGCGGGGAGGCCCTGGCGCTGCTGTCGGTGCGCGCTCTGGGGCGGGACCCGTGACGCCTGGGCTGCCGGCGGCACCGGCTCCTAGACACGCCCCCCTCCCGCGCCCTCCCCACCCCCCGAGGGCCCGTGCCGCGCGGGGCGGTGCCCCTGGGCCTCGGGCGCGCTCTGGGCGAGGGCGCGGGTGGTCCTGGGGGCCGAGCTCCCTCCCGCCCGCACCCCCTGCGGCCGCAGCCGGGGCCACAGCCGGGCAGGGGACGGGAGCGCGAGTCGGTGGGGAGCGGCCGGTGCGCCCCCCAACCCTCCGCAGCCGAAAACCGCCCGACCGATCCTGGGAGGCAGCCCACACCCCGAGGCCGAGTGGGGAGGGGAGCTGAGCGTTATTTTGCAAAACCTCCCTGGCTGCAGCTAAGGGGAGGGACAGGCGGCCGCCGGCCCGGCTGGGCCCGGTGCCCGTCCTGGTGCCCATCCCGGTCCCCGCGGAGCTGCGTGCCCTCCGTGGGCCGAGGTGCGGCGCCGGGGGGCCCTGCCGGGCTGGGCTGGAGGACAGGAGTCACCGGGAGCCCATCTCGGCACTTAACGGACTGACCTCTCGGGTCTTTTTGTTTTTATCTCATTTTCATTGATTTGAGAGAGGAAGGGAGAGAGAGAGAGAGAGAGAAGGAGAGGGAGAGAGAGAGAGAAGGAGAGAGAGAGAGAAAGAGAGAGAGAGAGGAGAGAGAGAGAGAGAGAGAGAGGAGGGAGAGAGAGAGGAGAGAGAGAGAGAGAGAGAGAGAGAGAGAGAGAGAGAGAGAGAGAGAGAGAGAGAGAAACGTCAATGAGGAGAAAGTCATGGCCTGGCTGCCTCCTGCCCGCCCCCTACTGGGCATGGAGCCGGCCTGTGCGCTGGCCGCCATTGAACCTTGACCTCCTGGTTCCGAGGGAGCCCGGCCGGCACCTCTTGGGCCTTTTCTCCGACTCCGTCCGCTGTCACGGAGCTCAGGCCACCGCAGAATGTGGCTCCTGTCCCGGAAGGCGCAGGACCAGGCCGCGTGGCGTCCCGGGGACACCCCAGCCCACAGGCCGCGCTCCAGGGCGTGGGGTGCGCGCAGCGCTCCTGGCGGGGCCCTGGCCGGTGTACGCTCTCGAGTCTGCGGCTTTGTCTCTGTCGGGTAATGTACGAGTCCTCAGGACCCCGGAGCTCGTGACCTAGGGTTCTGTGATTCGGGAAAAGCACGTTTGTGGGCCTGAGTTCGCGCGGGGCTCTGTGGCCGGCTGCGTGGGGGCAGCGTGTGCTTCGGCACCTGGTCCCGAGAGGATTCACACCCGGGGACCCAGTGCCCGTGCCCGAGGCTGGCTAAGGGCTCAGCACTGACAGCATCTGTGGACAGAGCTGTCTGGAGCGGGAGGTGGGTGTCCAGGGGCCGGGGAAAGCCCACCTCCCATTCCTGGCGAGTGGTCACGCGGAGGCGTGTGGCAGGTGAGAACTGCCATGGGCGAGGGGCCACTGCAGCGTCCGGGAGGAGTGGACGCCAGGCCGCCCGGGGTGCAGGGGGCGGGGAGGGGCGGGGAGGGGCTGGGGCAGGTGGGGACTGCACCTTGCTGGGGAGGCTGGAGGGGCGTTAAAGGAGCGGAAGGTGTGTGTTTACTGAAGGGGGAACGGCCGGGCTGTGGAAGGTCTGAGGAGGGGGACGAGGCCCCGGGAGGAAGCTGTGCCCAGTGTGCCCAGCGGACAGACGCAGTGGCCCCGAGGCGCTCACCCCGGCGTCCCGCGGCCTGGGAGCTGCACGGGCTGGGGCTGAGGAGGAAAACTGGAGGTTCTGAGGCCCCCGTGCATGTTTGTCTTGGAGATATGAATTCTCCCATTCTTCTCTCTAGTGATCATGGACAAGTACCAGCAGCAGCCTCACCTGTTGGACCCACACCTCGGTAAGAATAGGCTGCTGACTGATTGTGGTCATCCAGTTCCCGATGACCACAAAGCTCTGCTGTGAGTGCGGGCTTGTGCGCGCACATGCTTGTGTGTGTGTGCGTGTGTGTGCATGCTTGTGCGTGTGTGTGCATGCTTCTGTGCTTGTGTGCGCACATGCTTGTGTGTGTGTATGTGGACGCGTGTGCACGCTTGTGCGTGTGTGTGCATGCTTGTGTGTGTGCATGCTTGTGTGCGTGCGTGCACATGCTTGTGTGAGTATCTTGTGCGCATGTGTGCATGCTTGTGCGCGCGTGTATGCTTGTGCGTGCATGTATGCACATGCTTGTGTGCGTGTTCATGCTTGTGTGTGTATGTGTACGCTTGTGCGCGTGTGTGCATGCTTGTGCGCACGTGTGTGCACATGCTTGTGTGTGCATGCACATGCTTGTGTATCTTGTGCACGTGTGTGCTCATGTTTGTGCGTGTGTGCATGCTTGTGCGTGTGTGCACATGCTTGTGTGCGTATGCATGCACATGCTTGTGCGTGTATGTGCACATGCTTGTGTGCGTATGCATGCACATGCTTGTGCGTGTGTGTGCACATGCTTGTGTGAGTATCTTGTGCATGTGTGCGCGTGCGTGCACGTGTGTGCGCATGCTTGTGCCTGCGTGCATGCTTGTGTGCATGTGTATGTGCATGCGTGTGCATGTGTGCAGTGCATGCGTCTGTGCGTGTGCTTGTGTGCGTATGCATGCACATGCTTGTGCGTGTGTGTATGGCATGCTTGTGCGTGTGTATGTGTGCTTGCCAGCAGAAGGTGTCAGGATGAAGTGCCTGGGTCTTACTTGTTAGCAGGACTGTGAGGTGTAAAGATGTGAACCGGGAATGTGTAGGCAGGAAGAGTTAGCTTTGTGCACACATGTGACTTCTGAAAAGTGGGCTGGTGCTGTTCTTCAAGTAAGGGACAGGTTTTGTAGAAGGTAAGCTTTCTGAACTCTCCTTTCGCAGGCGGGAGACTAATCCCTGGCTGGGGGAGATATTAGCTATGGGCTTGTCATATGTGGCCTTCACGATGTTGAGATATGTTCCCTCTATTACCACTTTGTTGAGAATTTTTATGAAAAAATGATGTGGAATTTTGTCAGATGCATTTTCTGCATCTGTTGAGTTGATCGTGTCCTTCCTGATTTTTCTTCTCACTTGTTCGATCAATTCTGAGAGGAGTGTAAAATCTTTAACCCTTTGAGTGCCAACCAATATCCTAGGAACTATGCTAAAATTGCCAAGGCATTTTTGCAGATTTTATAGCAGTTTAGGAAAAAAATTATGAATTGCAAGTAAATGAAGTTACATATTCAAAAACTTAAGGAAACCTTTACTGTATTGACATATTTAGCAATATCATCATCACTAATAAAAGCAGACTTAGAACTGGATGCCATTTCGAAGCTTTGATAGCGCTCCCGGCACTTTTGGCGAAAGACAGGAGGAGTGTGATTGCGCTCCCTGGCACTACAATTACAGGTTTGTCAGGTTCTCCTTTCAGTTGTCAGTTTTTGCTCTGTAATTTGCCTAAATTAACCCTTTTTTCTTTTGGCATTTTGTTTTAATGTCATATTAATGTTTAATTTTATAGCAAATGTTTTATGTCTCTTTTTCTCTAGAATGGATGATGAACTTGTTGTTAGAAATAGTGCAAGATAAGACATCTCCAGTTGACCTCGTACATCTGGCTTTTAAATTTCTTTACATCATCACCAAGGTAACATTTGCTTTGCACTTCATAGTTGACAGAACACTTTTTAAAATTTGTTTTTTTCTTCTTCTTTTGACAACACTTTCTTTTTTTCTTTTAAATATATTTTATTGATTTTTTACAAAGAGGAAGGGAGAGGGATAGAGAGTTAGAAACATCGATGAGAGAGAAACATCGATCAGCTGCCTCCTGCACACCCCCTACTGGGGATATGCCCGCAACCAAGGTACATGCCCTTGACCGGAATCGAACCTGGGACCCTTGAGTCCGCAGTCCGACGCTCTATCCACTGAGCCAAACCGGTTAGGGTGACAACACTTTCTTAATATACCTGGTCCAGAAGTTACCTTTCAAAAATGTTTTTTCTTGGAAAAGATGGTTTTCACACATAAATTGTGGCTTTTATTTTCTCTCTTCCTTTTTTATTTTTTAAAGATTTTTAAAAACGTATATTTTATTGATTTTTTACAGAGAGAAAGGGAGAGGGACAGAGAGTTAGAAACATCGATGAGAGAGAAACATTGATCGGCTGCCTCCTGCACACCCCCTACTAGGGATGTGCCTGCAACCAAGGTACATGCCCTTGGCTGGAATCGAACCTGGGACCCTTCAGTCCATAGGCCGACGCTCCATCCACAGAGCCAAACCAGTTAGGGCTTTTAAAAAAGATTTTTAATTGAGTTTTGGAGAGTGAGAGAGAGATAGAAGCATTGATGTGAGAGCGAAGTGTCCATCAGGTGCCTCCTGCATGCCCCTTACCGGGGCCTGAGCCTGAAACCAGGGCATGTGCCTTAAATGGGAATAAGACCAGCAACCTCTCAGTGCATGGGAGGGTGCACAACCAACTGAGCCACACTGGCAAGGGCTTTTTTCTCATCTTACCATGTTTAGTGATCCAAGGGTTCTTCGGCTCCCACAATATCCAAGGTATTTATCATTTGGATTTGAGTAGATCAGGTACCACCTACCTAGAAATAGAGAGAGAGAGATGACTGATTCAGAAAAGTTTTTTACAAGGGAAAAGCAAACAAACATGGAAACAGAAGTACTTCTCAAACTTTAATGTACAGGTGCTTTTCCTGGGGACCTTGTTATAATGAAGGTTCTGCATAAGTCTGCCTGGGTGAGACCTGATATTCTGCATTCGAATAAGCTCCCGGGGGATGTCTGTGTCTGGCCTGCATTTACTGTTTGCATTTTCACCATGGAGTGATGTACCTCTCAGGGTGGGCTTTGTGGTTCTGTGGGCTACACGTTGCAGTAATGCCTGCTGTATGCTGGAGAGAGGCTCTTGGCCAGTGAGGGTGCACACTTCGCTGTAGCTCGATGAGTGTTTCTAAGTTGTATCACTGTAATATGATCTCATTTTCTTTGATCACTGGGTGGCATAGGTGGTGATTTTTTACTTTTATTTATTGATTCGTTTTTATTTTATTCGTTTTTAAATATATTTTTATTGATTTCAGAGAGGAAGGGAGAGGGAGAGAGAGATAGAAACATCAATAATGAGAATCATTGATTGGCTGCCTTTTGCATGCCCCTCACTGGGGATCGAGCCCATAACCCGGGCATGTGCCCTGACTGGGAATCGAACCCATGACCCCCTGGTTCCTGGGTCGATGATCACCCGCTGAGCCACACTCTTTATTTATTGATATTAGAGAGAGAGGAAGGCGGGAGGGGGGAGAGAGAAACATCAGTGTGTTGTGCACTTATTTATGCACTCATTGGTTGATTCTTGTATGTGCCCTGACTGGGGATCCAACCTGTAACTTTGCTCTAATCAACTGAGCTACCTACACCAGCCAGGGCTTGGTGGTAATTTTTGATGAGGAAAAGATAATTTTTTTCCTTTATTTTCTTAGTTATATAATTAATGCCTTTTTTTTTTTAATTTGGTAGGTTCGAGGATATAAAACATTTCTTCGTCTATTTCCTCATGAAGTAGCTGACGTGCAGCCTGTTTTAGACATGTTTACAAACCAGAATCCTAAGGACCATGAAGTGAGTGTCCCTCTCCTTCTCCCTGCATGTTCCCTCCTCTCCCTCCTCTCTCTTCCCTTATTTGCTCCGCCCCTGCTCTGGCACCGTCATCTGCCTGTCTCTCTACGTTTTACCTTACTATGCTGTTTAGTGTCACTCTTGTATTCTTTTGGCTTTCTCTTTTTTTACGTTTCTTTAAATTATCTTTTTTTAAAAAAAATAATTCCTTTTATAAAGAAAATACGCTTACACAGTGTGGTGATAACCCTCTTCCCCCGGATGGGTCACCTAGAACACCTGTAATTCCCCAGCACCGAGTGGTGACCATACGTGTGAAGTGTCCCCCACGGAAGGTATGGAGACTAGAACCCGTGGTTTCTATGGGGGCTGGTCTTGTAGGCACTCTGCTGGGCATGGACTGCAACTCAGGCTCCCAGAGGAGAGCAGGTGTTCAGCATAAACCTCACAGTCTGTGCAGTCATAGGCACAGTGAGTCACCCTTGTCAGTGAGGGAATGGTGGGGACTCTAATGAAATCCAGGCCCCTGATGGGCATGGTGGCTGCCCTGTACACGAGCCTTTCTGAGGAGAGCAGCCAGGCCTGCGGAGGGAGCACTCTTGTGCCCGTTGCATTCAGAAGAGCCCACAGTTACAACCACAGCTTGAAGGTCTTAGTGCGAATGTGCCCCATTTCTGTCGAAGTCTTGGGTGAGCCTTTCCTGCTCTCCTCTGCTTCTTTCTTCCTTTATTTAAACATTTTATTTTTTAGGTATAGCAAAGGTGGAGATTTATTGAAGATCAAGTTCAGACTCCCACGTGGGGAGGGAAACGAGTCCCCTTATTTAAACATTTTAATATATTTCATTGACTTTTTTACAGAGAGGAAGAGAGAGGGATAGTTAGAAACATCAATCAGCTGCTTCCTGCACACCTCCTACTAGGGATGTTCCTGCAACCAAGGTACATGCCCTTGACTGGAATTGAACCTGGGACCTTTCAGTCCGCAGGTCACCGCTCTATCCACTGAGCCACACCCGTTAGGGCGTCCTATGCTTCTTTTTTTCTCTTAATATATTTAGAAAAAATTTTTAAATTGATTTCAGAGAGAGAAAGGGAGAGGGAGAGAGGGTTAGAAACCTCATTGATGAGAATCATCGATCGACTGCCTCACCACCTACCAGGGATTGAACCCACAACCCAGGAATGTGCCCTGACTGGGAATTGAACCCTGACCTCCTGGTTCATAGGTCGATGCTCAACCACTGAGCCAGGCTGGGCTCCTCTGCTTCTTGCAGAGAAGGTGATTCCAGGGCCAAAGTGGAGTCTTGCTTCACTGACTGCTGAAATTCTGGGCACTTGTCTTTGATGGGAAGTTGAGAATTTTTTCTCATCTTCTGTTTCTATGTGCTTTCTACTTTCTCAAAAGGCTGATTGCATGCTGAAGCGTGCCAGTGAAGAAAAGCTGTCATACTGATGTGTGATGATTTTCCTTTGTCCACTTTGCTGTTTGTTTGGTCTGCTGTGGTAGCCACGTCTGTATGAAGAGCGTGTGTGTGGTGTGGTGGGGTATAGGGAAGTCAGGGGAGGAGCTAGCGATGGCCGGAACCCCAGACTCAAGTCAGTGGTGTTTGAGGGGCCTGGAGTGGGCATTGAGTGGGCAGGGAGGGTACCAGGTTTGTGATCGGGGCGTGTGGGTTACCTCCCTCCTTTATACAGGAATCATTTTATTTTGGTTTAACTTCTTAGACTTGGGAGACTCGCTACATGCTTCTACTGTGGCTCTCCATGACCTGCCTGATCCCTTTCGATTTTACACGCCTTGATGGGAACCTTCACACCCAACCAGGGCAAACACGAATGTCCATAACCGACCGTATTCTCCAAATAGCACAGGTGAGTGTGGTTGTACTAGTAATTACCAATAGTTAGTGCTCTTTTGTGCTCATGCTGTCCTGATATTATAGAGTTTAATTAGGTACACTCTTGACACTTCTATATTTCTGCAGTTGCTGTTACTATTTTTCGGGGTAAAATTTCATTACTTATGTGGAAATTGTGGTAATTCATATAGAGGTCAGGATGAATTGTTTAGCAAATTTCATTTCTTTATAGATATTGCAAATACTCTAAGCATAACAATGACATATAAGAGGTCTCAGGTGGCAATGGTAAGGTAAAATAAAGGTCTATTTAAATTTAAATCTTAATGTCATCGATAATACCTGATCATTGTAGAAAAACTAGAAAATAGAGAAGCATCAAAAATAATACAGTCTCAAATTCTAGTGCCAGGAGATAACACTTATATGTAGTGTTCAAACATCTGATGTAAATATTGTGCATGTAGATGTAGATTATTATATTATTTATCTACGGCTGTTTAAAGACTTACCCTAAACTTGAGTCGTTTAACACGTGTGTCATCTCAGATTCAGTGGATCAGGACTCTGGGTGTGGCTGCTCCGCCTTCTGCTTGGAGGTCTCCCCTGGTTGCAGTCAGGCCCCTGGGGCGGGTACGCTTCTGAGCTCTCCTGGTTGGCGGCAGAAATCAGACCCTCAGGGCCTTAATTCTTTGTTGGCTGTTCCTTACCGCATGCCCCCCCCCGCCCCCCCCCCACGGGGCAGCTTATTCTGTCCAAGCCAGCAAGGCCGGGCTCCGCTGGCCAGACGCAGCCCCAGTGACGGGCTACTGTCACGGGGTGATGTCCACCTCCACCTCTCCCCACACCTTTTGGTTTGAAGCAAACAGTGTGTTTAACCATCTGGGAGGGATTACACAGGGTGCACGTGCCCGCCGACAGGACCGGGGTCACCTTACAGCCTGCCAGCCATACTTTTCATGCCAAGCATTCATTGAGCGCCACTGTGTGCAGACACTGTGCTGACCGCTTTTCATATATTAACTCATTTAATCCTTCTTAACGAGTCAGGTCACCGTTTTAATCATTTTGCTGAGGAGACAATAGGCATACAGATAAGTCACTTAGCTGGTTCATTTTCTCATAAACGGATCCACCTTTGAACCCAGGCAGCTTGGCTCTGGAGCCTGTGCTTTTTACGGTGCTCCTCATTGCCCGCTCCAGCAGGGCCTAGGCAGCGCATCCCGAATGTCTTACGTCAGATGTCGCCCTCATAGTCTTTAAGGAAAAAGGTGCTCCACTGTACCCAGTTTTAAAATACTCTCTCACAGATGGACACTGTTCCTAGGTGTGCTCGGTCACAGCAGGTGGTGGTGAGCACCTTGGGGTCCCTGTGTGCTGTGTCCTCGGCGGGATTGCCCGATGAGGGCGGTACATTGCTAACCATTTGACACCCTGTGCGGTTGTTCTCCAGAAAGCCTGCCTCAGAGAAAAGCTCTTTGAAGAGTGTTATTTGGAAAAAAGTTAGTTGAGATGAGAATTGGAAACCTCTGAAGGCGGGCCTCCTAAGAAAAGCGAGTTGTTTGTGTTAGACCCAGGGGCCCTTCTGTTTGCATGAGGCCTCGTGACTGTCCTGATACTTAATGCTCTAGGCCCCAAGTGTGCCCTGTGGACACGGATTGTTGCAGTGGGTAACACACGGCTCATCTTTCTGCTGTTTTTGCGAATGTCTTTGTAGGGCTATGACACATACCGTGTGTGGTTTGGCGCTCGCCTGAGCTGAGCACAGCTCTCGACAGCTGCAGCTTTAGTTCAAGTTCAGAGAGGTTTGTGCAGCTTTGGCATTTGGCCTCTGTCTGTGAGCTTCGTGCATCGGGCTCTCGGGAAGCTCCTGGGTGCAGGACTGGCCGGCTGGGCAGCCTCCTGAGGTTTATTCTGTGTGTAATGGCACCTCTCCTTTTTGCTTTCTTGTAGTCCTACTTGGTTGTCAGTGACAAGGCCCGAGACGCAGCTGCTGTCCTCGTGTCCAAGTAAGTGCCCGATTGCCCTCCTGCGGCCCTGTTGGTGGATGTGTGACTGCTGCCTTCTGAGGGGTTTATCTCACACTACAGGCCCAGTGCACGAAATTGGAGCACGGGTAGAGTCCCTGGGCCTGGCCGGTGATCAGGGCTGATCAGGCTCCCCACCTTCCCGCCTCCTCCTTCCCGGCCGCCTGGCACCACCACAGCGTGGTTCCCCCTGGCCTCCCGCTTCCTCCTTCCCTTGCTCCCGCAGTGCCCTGCCCTCGTGTTTCTGTCTCTTTCTTTGAGGGAGCATCAGCTCTGTTTGGGTGTGGGAGATCTGTGAACCTCATGACCACTGACAGTGCCAGTTAGGGGCTCACTCAGGACATCTGATGCTGGGTTAGGGTCTCACAGGTCACCTGTTATGGGCTAGGAGCTCATTGGTCACCTGACAGTGGGCTGGGGCTCACAGGTTATCAGATCCTGGGTCAGGACGCACAGGCCACCCAACTGTGGGTTAGTGGCTTACAGAAGTCCTGAGACTGGGTTATGGGTTCAAGGAGGCCACCTCATAGGCCATCAACTGAGCAGAGGGCAGATATAGAATAGGGTGGCAGTTAGACGCGCCTTTGAAAGTCACTTAGAAAGCATTTTACTGTAGATCATGAGCTGTGATTGGGTCATTGTGGCTTGGGATAAAAATCCCCAATCACCTAGGTCAGTGATGGTGAACCTTTTGAGCTCGGCGTGTCAGCATTTTGAAAAACCCTAACTTAACTCTGGTGCCTTGTCACATACAGAAATTTTTTGATCTTTGCAACCATAGTAAAACAAAGATTTATATTTTTGATATTTATTTTATATATTTAAATGCCATTTAACAAAGAAAAATCAACCAAAAAAATGAGTTCACGTGTCACCTCTGACACGTGTGTCATAGGTTCGCCATCACTGATGGGTTAACTAAGCAATGGGCCAGGCCTCAAATAGGTAGGATGGCTCTGTCTGATGGGCTGGGTAAGCCGACCCAGGCGGTGGGCCCACTGTGTGCAGAAACTGACATGTGAGGATGGAAAGACGCCGTTTTTCTAAATTAATCTTTTGTATGACATGGTGTAAAATGTGTGTGGAGAAAAATACATTAGAAAACTTGGCTTTTTTGGGTTTCCTCTACATTCGTGAATGTTGGAAATTGGCTCTAAAAATGTGTGGATATTCTGATTGGGAAATGGGCCACACCTCATTCAGGGATTCTGGGTCACCTTATACAGCCATGGCCTCCTTGCACAAAGTGGGAAGTGAAACACTTAACTCAGAGGGCACTTAGGGGCATTGGGAGAGAGATTTGTGAAGGCACTTGCTGAACCACAGAACGTAAGAAGCCTGAACGAAAAAAGCCGATTTTAGGAGTGAGCTGCCTGAGACGCTTGCCAGATTGAGGCCCCACGGCTTGGACAAGGACTGAAAGACAGCGCATTGATTTCTGATTGAAAAAGTGATCACGTGTGTTTCGGAAAATACAGAAGAGCACAAAGTACAAAATAGAGCTCACATGTACTTCCATCTCCCTGAGATGGAACTGCTTGTGTCCTTTGTCCTGCCACTGTGTGTGGGCGCTTGTCTGCGGGCGTGTTGGTGCCCACGCGTGTCCGTACCAGGTGCCGACAGGCCTGGAGCTCCCTTCAGTCTTCTGCCTCATGGTTATGATGCGAATGTGGTTTCTCCAACCTCCTGTTGGCCGTGTGGGCTGCCCTCCCACCATTTGGTTAGTAAAATTAATACCGACATGCACATCCTGCATAAAACTTTGTACTGTTCTGATTGATTCTTAAGGATGAGTTCCTAGAAGTGGAATGAGCATTTTAGGGGTTTTAAATGATGTGATTGGAAAGGTTGAACAAATTGAAAGTCACCTTTTCCCCATATTTACCAATACGGTGTGTGACTTTATGAGTGAAACATGTTTTTATTTGTTTCCAGAATTACTGAGGGTTTGGTAGGTTTGTGCTGAGCCTGACTTTGGGGAGTTTTGAGTCTGTGGGTGGAGGAGGTGAATCCCTAAACCTTTTATTCCCGCCTGGTGGCCTCCAGGGGAAAGGTGACCGCAGAGACGAGACGGCGTCCTGGCCCAGACCGCGTCCTGGCACGGGGCGGTTCAGCCACTGGCGGGACTCTCCCTCGCCACCTGGTGGTCAACGGGAGCAAGTGTTCCTTGTGGTCGGGTTTTCGGCGCCGTAAAAAGCTCCAGCCAGGTTGCCAGGCCGAAGAGCAGCCCTGCCCTCAGGCTTCCTGGAGCGGGCGCGAGTGGTATCGGATGAGGGCTTCCAGCTGCCCTCGGTCAGCTCACCTCATAGCACGCATGCCCAGGCAGGCTCTGAGTGACATGTTTCTGTCTTGTGTGTGCGTTCAATATGGTGATGGGTGTGCAGGGCTGGCTGCGTGGCTTTTTTCCTCTGCCTGCTTATTTTCTGGTATTTTGCAGAGGGAGCTGCCTGTCTAACGAGGTCAGATGTTTTCCCTTCACTACTTGTAGTTCTGGAGCTTCCCGTTTCTCTTTACTAACTGAGCCTGAAACGCCGCTGTTTTATGTAACTTGATGTTCTGTGGATGCCAAGACGTTTAGATTTGAGTTTCTTTTATAGACACTTGTCAATGGAAACACATGACTTTATTCCTATTGATTACATCAATTTTAAAAGCAGATGTTTTTGTTTAATTATAAAAGCAATCTGAGCTGTATGTAGGAAAGTTGGAAATTTTGGAACAGAAAATTGGAAAACCCCAGACACATTTGTAATTCTAATGCACAGCACCTGTGTTGCATTTCTTTTCTTTGCCTGCACTGCTGTGGCACTGCCCATGCACACACCGACCGTGCACGCAGCCTCACTGAGTTACGCCCTGCGTTACCTCCCTCGGCGTCACCGCAGTGGCATGGCCCCTGCTGTCCCGTGTCAGGCGCTGGTAGCGGGTGAGGTTCGGCACCTGTTTGTCTCAGGCTTCACCGGCCTGCTTCGTGGCCGGACTTCTGTGCGTGGGTTTCTCGGTGCACTGTCTTCTTCTCTAGCGTGAGCTTCCTGCGGGTGTGGGTGGGCTCTGTACCCCAGGCGGTTGGTGCCTTTTACTTTCTCCTTTGGACGAAAGTTTTACTTTTAATATCAAAACGGTGCCCTGGCTGGTGTGATTCAGTTGGTTGAGCGTCATCCCGTGTACTGATGGGTCACCGGTTCAGTTCCCAGCCAGGGCACATGCCGGGGTTGCAGGTTCGATCTGTGGTTGGGGTGAGTGTGGGAGGCAGCCGATTGATGTTCTGCTCTCACATCAGTGTCTCTCTCTCTCTCTCTCTCTTCCTCTCTCTTAAAAACACACACACAATAAAAACATAAAAAAAGTCAAAATAGTAATTTTCCCCTTATTTTAGTTATTTTTACTTTTAAGCTTGAAGTCTTAGTAACAAATTTTATAAGTAGTCATTTATGTTTTTTTACATTTTTGTTGTTTAATGTACAATTACTAACCCATGTGGAATTTCTTTTGGTATACGGTTATACGATAGATCTTTCCCCTCACAGGTAACTTAGTTGTTGTAGCACTGTTTTGTGAATATTTCACTTTTCCATAAAATTCTTTAAAAACACACAGTAAGTTTGAGCCTTAGCTGCCGTCTGATTGCTCGCCTTGCACTCGCTGCCAGCTGCCTTCCTGCCTCGCCCAGTTGGTTCTCGCCCCCACCTCGGCCTGCTGAGCTTGCCCCCACCCCACTCACAGACAGGTCTGAGGTCAAGAGTGGTGGCCCCGAGTATGCCTCCTTTTTCGTGGTCATGGGCGCCTTAGCCGCCATGGTCTTCAGCATGTTCTGCTAAGAGTAGCACTAGCATTGCTGCCATGTCTGTCATGTGACCAGAACTGATCATGAAGTCCATTGTCCCAGTGGTCATGGCTGGCATCATTGCCATCTGTGGCCTGGTGGTGGCAGTCCTTATTGCCAACTCCCTGAATGAAGGCATCAGTGTCTATAGGACTTTCCTCCCATTGGCCGCTGGCCTGAGTGTGGGCCGCAGTGGGCTGGCAGCTGGCTTTGCCATTGGCATTGTGGGGGACACTGGCGTGTGGGGCACTGCCCAGCAGCCCCAACTATTTGTGGACATGATCTTGATCCTCATTTTTGCAGAGGTGCTGGGTCTCTACGGTCTCATCGTCGCCCTCATCCTCTCCATAAAGTAGCTCCTCTCTAAGCCCACCAGCCACAGGATATGCTGTAAAGACCACTCCCTCCTCATTCCAGAATGAACAGCCTGACACACATGCATGGGCAGCTGCCCCCACTCTCCCCAAGTAGTTGGTCTTTTTTAAAAAAATATATATTTTATTGATTTTTTACAGAGAGGAAGGGAGAGGGAAAGGGATAGAGTTAGAAACATCGATGAGAGAGAAGCATCAATTCAGCTGCCTCCTGCACACGCCCTCTGGGGATGTGCCCACAACCAAGGTACATGCTCTTGACTGGAATCGAACCTGGACCCTTCAGTCCGCAGGCCGACGCTCTATCCACCGAGCCAAAACAGTTAGGGCCCAAGTAGTTGGTCTTGTAAATGCACAATGGTGCCATCCAGGGCCCGTGACCAGTGAGGATGGTGGCTTCTGGCCACCCCCACCCGTTGACCTGCCGTAGAGTGCTCTGTGTATAGGGATGAATTTGAGTTGTCCTTTTCACTGTATGTTTGTTTATAAAGATTTGACCTGCTTGCACATCTGTGGAGCAGCCCTCCTGTCTCCCAGGTCTAATAATCTTTAGAGTGTTGCTTTGTGGGGTTACTGTGTGCCCTGAGATTGTTTTGTATGGAACCACTGTCCTCAGCCCTAGCTGGGGGGCCATGAGCCGGGCCTGCCAGGCCCAGAGCCACGTCCAATAAAATTCTCGGATGTGAAAAACAGACAGACAAACAAACGAAAAACCACAGTAAGTTCTTACACAGAATAGGGTTTGTCACCTACCTGTGCCGCTGCCCTCTTAGACCAGCTATTGAGTTATCAGCGTGTGGTCATGGTGCCCACGATGGTCCGGAGTGGCTGTCTGTCCCATGGACGCTTTGCCGAGGCATCCTTTGTTCCTCTGCTACGTCCAGTCCTGTAGTTAAGGTTTGCTGATAATCGTTCTAGTTGTTCTTCTGGGGCTTATCTCTAAGATACCCGCACGTGTTGGCTGAGCTCAGTGTGTGAGCAGGGGGGGCTGTGATATCACTTCTAAAAGGGAAGGAAGTAGAGGATTCAAAGATCTTTGTGTAGAAGAATCTGTTTCTGTAAATGTGTATTTTTATCTGTGGGGTAGATATCTTTCCCATTTTTGTTTATCTGTGTCTTTGGGACCTCTCCTGTAAACATATTCCTTTTAAAAAATAGTTTAGATTTTTAGAGAGAGAGAGGAAGGGAAGGGAGGGAGGGAGAAACACCAGTGTGAGAAGGCAAACTTGATTGGCTGCTTTCCTGCAAGCCCCCTACCAGGTATCAAGCCTGAACCCCAAGCATGTGCTTCCGTGTCGTTAGGGCCAACCAGCCCTCCGTGTGTTCTGTGGGGCTCCCGAGGGGAGTGTAAGCTCCTTACAGAGGCCTCCTTCTGACGTTCTCTGGTCACATGTCCCTGGACCTCTTGGAGGCTGCACTGTCTCCCACCCTCCCCTTACTCAGCTGTTTTCTTCCCGTTATTTGCTTGTTTCCTATGTTTCTGCCCCCAGACTGCAGGCTCCCGTAGGAGGCAGGGGCTCAGCCTGAGCCACTGAGTCAGAGAGCTGGGATTGGGGTGTGGATGGGCTGGGGAGGAATAGAGTTCTTGGTGTGGGAGCTGGAGGATGGCTGCCAGCCCAGACCAGGTGTACAGAGGGTCGGGGAGAGCCAGCACACCCATGTGGGTGCGGAGGGTGTAGAGCTGAGCAGCTGTGGGGCCATGGACACCAGCTGGAGCTCTGTCATGGGGAAGGGAGACCCACGGCAGATGCAGGGAGAGACCTGCGGGGCCTGCTGCTGGGCCAGGCCTTGCGTGTGGGGGCACGGCATTCCGTGGAGGAGGGAGGGCTGAGGAGTGACACTGATGGGGCCTAGGGCAGCCATGGGGGTAGGCAAAGGTAGTTTCGTGGCGAATGGGGCCTCGGGATGAGTGGCGGCCAGTGGGGAGGAGCTGGGGTGGTGGGGATTGCGCCGGACTTCGGAGAGGTCTGGGGCGGGGGGGAGTCGCTACCTGAGGATCACAGTTGGGGCAGTGTCTTCGTTTCGTAGATTGGGGTGTTGGTGAATTCTCCTAGGTTGGGCCTGGGTTGAGCCGCTACCTGCCTGTGTTCCCTTCTGGCAGGTTTATCACACGGCCCGATGTCAAACAGAAGATGGCGGATTTCCTGGACTGGAGCCTGTGCACTTTGGCCCGCTCCTCCTTCCAGACCATCGAGGGCGTCATCACCATGGACGGGATGCTGCAGGCCCTGGTAAACACTGCCCTGGGGGAGGGGGCTGTCAGTGGTCAGCCGTGGAGCTGCCCAAACGGGGACGAGTTCTGGTGACCTGACTCCATTCTGGAGTGGCCGGAACATAGGAAGGTATTCAGTCCTGACAGGACAGTGAACTGAGTGCCTTTTTCGCTGCTTTGGGCTAGACCTTCAGGCTGCCCAGGGCTGGCCATGGGTTGTCAGCGAGGGCTGTCTGCTCCAGTGGAGATGGGCCGCGTCAGCCTGCATGTTGCCGCCAGGGGGCAGTGGTGCCCAAGGAGCTGCTGCGAGCAGGCCGGTCGGCGGGCTGACAGGGGCGTGTCCTTCTGGGGTTTCCTGCTGTAAGGGAGTATAATTATTGGAACTGCTCTAATGAAATCAGGCAGGTGATTTAAAACTTAGTTTTTGCAGATACTCAGGTTAGGGCGTTTGTAACAACTGGGTTAAACCCAGAGCCTGTATCTACCCTTTCCTGGCCGTCCTGCTTCTAACTAATGAGGAAGGATCTAGTTTAAGTTCCATAGAAGAGGGGCTGCCCATGCCATGAAGCCTCTCTCGGAGTGGACAGCCTTTGCAGCTCTCGTGTGCTCCACCTCCTGCCCCGTCATTGCAGTGGGGTGACGTGGGTCCTGCCCTTGTCTGTGAGGCTGTAGAGGCCATGGCCCACTTTCAGGAGAACAGGACGCTTTGGACTGTGTTTAAATGGAGGTGTTTGGACCCGTGACTCAGTGTGATGTCATGGTCTCGGGAGTTGTTGGCTGTTGCAGGTGCTGATGAGGTGTAGGAGGCCAGGCTGGTGGAAAGTGGGGCGATGGTGTAATGACCCAGGCAGTGGGCATGGGTGGTGGGAGGTAAGCTGGTGATGGCTGGCCTGCCACGGGCCCCTCGCCAGGAAAGCCCTTTCTCCCCCACGCTCTGGGCACCGAGGGAGTTGACCGCTTGGTCTCTCACAAATGTTCTCGGCACCCGTTCTTTTCTTTCATGTTACCATTGTCTTCAGGAGGGATTGCCATTCAAGTGATGAGAATATTTGAGACATTTAAAAAGAAAATCTGGCCCAGCCAGCATGGCTCAGTGGTTGAGCACCGAGCTATGAACCAGGAGGTCATGGTTTGATTCCTGGTCAGGGCACATGCCCAGGTTGTGGGCTCGGTCCTAAGTGTGGGTCATGCAGGAGGCAGCCGATCCGTGGTTCTCTCTCATCATTGATGTCTCTACCTTCTCTCCCTCTCCCTTCCTCTCTGAAATCAGTTTAAAAAAAAAAAGGAAAATCTGGAAAAATAAAACATTTCCAGAATTCCTGTTGAAGGAATGTGTTTTTCATGCTTTTGTCCATTCTGTGAATAGATGTATGCTCTATTTCAACTTTAAAGAAACTGTTGTGGTGATGGTAGAGCCACTGAACTATACATCTAATTCAAGAATATTCTCATCACCCCTAAGGGAAACTCCACACCCATCAGCAGTCTCCCCCAACCTTGCCTCAGCCCCCCCGTGGTTCGTTTATTCTGGACGCCTCACAAGTGGAAGCACACGCTGCACCCTTGGTGTCTGGCTCCTCTCAGTTAATGTGATGCTGTCAGGCTCATCCACATGGTGCCTTCAGGGCTTCGTTCCTGTTCATGCCCAGATAATAGTCCACTTCTGGGCATCTTAGCTCTTGTGGTTGTGGCTAATGTTAATCTGAACTTGAGTATGTAAGTGTTTGAGCATGTATATTCAGTTTTCTTGGGTAGGTAACAATAGTTTTCTAAAAACAATGTAATAACTTAAATGTTTTTGTTCATGAGGTCTTTAAAATTTTGTCTGCACATGTGTCGTATGGATGAACACGGGTGTTCTTCTTGGGCCGATACACGGCCTGTGTCACAGGCAGCTCTCATTCCAGCGCATTGGGGGCGGGGGGTGGTTAGGATTTTACTGGGATTTTCGGTTTAATTGCTGTGATGGAAGTTGGCCAGGGGGAGGCTCTCCTGGGAGGACGCCCAGTGTGGAGTGCAGGGAGGGGTGGTGCAGGTCATGGCGTGTGCCCACTGGACCATTGTGGCGTGGATCCTGGGGCAATGCATTTATGTTGGAGATAATTCTGGGGAAGGAGGGTGGATGGGGTTGAGAGGGTTTATTTGAAGGTTTGGGTATAAGTGGAGTCCTAATTTTTTTGCATGAGTCACATTAAGAAGTGTTAGGTCATGGAAAAACCATGGAAGGTCTGACAAAGTGTAGCCTGTCAGTCAGTCCACTGTGGCCTGCAGGGGAGTGTGGCACCGCCCTAGGCACCTGCAGGCAAGGAGGCAGGTTCCCTGTGCCAGGCAGTGGGGGTGGGGGTGGGGGACCTGTGTGCTCAGCCCCCGTGAGAATGCCCCAATGGCTTCCTCGTCCCTGGCTCCGGCTTTATTTTATCCACCTGATCATTAGTGTAGGTTCGGTGAAAAGGTGAACTTGTGACAAGTACTGTGAAAACTCGGAGTGGAGCTTTATTTCCCTTGAAGCATATTCCTTGGCTCGAGAAGGTCCTGGGACCACTCTGTCCACTTCTGTAGTTGCTTTGTCCACAGGTTTCTTTTTTCTCACATTTTTGTTGATCATCAAGAGTGTTCCCCCCATAGCCGAAACCAGTTTGGCTCAGTGGATAGAGCGTCGGCCTGCGGACTGAAAGGTCCCAGGTTCGATTCCGGTCAAGGGCATGTACCTGGGTTGTGGGCGCATCCCCAGTAGCAGATGTGCAGGAGGCAGCTAATCGATGTTTCTCTCTCATCGATGTTTCTAACTCTCTATCTCTCTCCCTTCCTCTCTGTAAAAAAATCAATAAAATATATTTAAAAAAAAAAAGAGTTCCCCCATTTTCTGTTTTTTTTTTTTTTTTTTTTTTTTTTTTTTTTTAATTCCCAAATGGCAGGCCTGGGCATTAAACAGCAATACCAAGCCTGCTTCCAGCTGTGGGAGGGCTGGCATTCTCCCCATGGCCCCCCAGCCAGGCGTGGGGAGTGTGCTTTGTTTGGCTCTCGGAGCTCCTTACTTAGGTGCAGGGAAGTCCTCTGTTTCCTGTCCCTGAGGAATAAAAGGACGTCCTCAAGGCTTAAAGAAGCTCAGCCTTCTGCCCCCACCCCAGTGTGGGCAAAGGATGAGGAAGGTGTGCCCCCTCCCCAGGCAGGGCACTGGGTGGCGTGTGGGCCGCACCTCGGCAATCTGAGGCGAGCTGCTGGAGAGAGTGAGCAATTGCCTGACGCAGCCGTGGAGTTCCTGGGAAGTGAACGCATGAAACCGCCGGAAGCAGTGGCCGCAGGGCAGGCACATCCCCTTTGGAAGTCTAGGGTCTTTCTGGGTTGTGTCCTGTTTCCTTTTCTTTAATTGAAGGAGCAATTTGGTCTAATTGCTGCTGCTGCCACCCGGGCATGAGGAAGCCAAGCCGAGCGCAGAGCTCTCCTGGGCGAGCGAGGGTTTCGCCATGAGCTCGTCAGACCTGAACCGCAGAGGCCGGGCGTCTGCTGGGCATGATGAAACTTGCAGGCTTGTGCTTCAGGATTTCAGCTGTTCCCTTTGATGCACTTGGCTTCGTTTGTATCCACCTGTTCATTAGTGTGGGTTAGGCGAAACAGGTGAACTCGTAACAAGTACCATCGAAACTAGGAGTTAACTTGTATTTCCCTTGAAGCACATTAACTCCTGTGGGAGGGAAACAAGTGTTTGGCAACCCGATTGCACTGCAAGGCCCTTTGCTCCAGCTTTTAAAGCACCTTCGGTTTAGTCCCGATCAAAACGTTAGGTTAATGCCAGCTGAGGAAATTCAAGGGGGAAAACAAACGTTAAAATGGAGAATGGCTGTCACTTGGCTCTGCTGTGGCCATGCTCACTCGGTGGAGGTGCTGCCATCTCGGCTTGCACTGCTGATGGGAGATTCTGTCTGCATCCTGCAAGGGCTGGGAGGGAGCGGGAACGCCTACTGCCAAAGCCAGGGTCTTCCCAGGCGAAGTGCTGCTGCCGCCATCTGGCGCCGAAGACTGCTCTCCTGTTCACCAGCTGTTAGGGTTGCATCTCCCCTTCACAAGGAGCTTGTTTATCATTGACAAGAGGCTACCTCTTGTTAAAGGGAAAACAGTAGCAAACAACCACATAGAAAGCCTGGTAAGCAACAGGCCGAAAGCACCTGCCGCCTCCCCAGTGCACTGAGGGGCAGTGCCATCGCCTCTGCCCAGGTGGGAGCAGCTGCCCCAGAGCCTGGACGGCCCAGCTCCAGCCTCCAGTGGCTCTGCCCTGGGCACTTTGCTGCCCCGAGGAGTCTGATGTAAGTGGGCCAGTCTGGAGCCTGGAGACTCTGTAGCAACACCAGTGACCCCAGGCAGAGGTGAGGGCCTTGCTCCACACCCACCTGTAGAAGAGAAATAACAAACCTCTTAGCTCAGAGGGTGGTGTGAAGGCTAATTACTGTATGTTGTTCTTTGAAGATAAAAAGAAGCCACTCGATTATCCAAAACAGTTCTCATGGCGGCTTTGATTCCTTTTAGTGTTCCTTGGAGAACAGCACCCAATGGTTTCCTTTAAGGTTCAGTTTGGCCAGAGGACCAATTGTCCAAATTGGGCTTCTTTGTCACAACACTAGCCTGGGGCAGGGTTCTGGGTGAAGGAGAATGTGCTGAGAACCATTTGAATATTTGCAAATGTAGAATTTGGGTGAAAGGAGGTACCCTCAGTTTCCTCGTGGGATTAAAGACGCAGAGCAGCCAGCTCTGACTCTATTTTAATTTTATGTAACTCAGCATTCTTCGTGGAGCAGGCAGCACAGGGGTGGCATGAGTCTTGTTGAAACCTGTGTGCTGTGGGGCACGCCTTTAATTCACTGGCAGGCTGGGTTTGTACACCTGCTGTGTACTGAGGCTACCTGTCCTGCTGGACAGGTGTCTGCTCACAGGCAGCCTGGCCGGGCCCAGGCTTGGAGGGCAAGGGGCCTCTCTGATGGGGGAGCACATACCCTCTATGTGCGCCTGGTGGCTGGTGTCCCATGTTCCTGGCCCATGGCCTCCTCTGCAGGCCCTGGGGGCGCCATGCCGCTCCCACCAGCCTGCGGCTGCCTTTTGAAGGGCATGGTTCCTGCTGACCTCCCCGACCCTAATGCAGGTGTCCCTCAGGGCCTGTCCGGGATTCACCCTTGACCCTCAGTTCTTTGTTTCTTCCCTTGGTCCTGTGCACCTCTGCTTCACGCCCATGAGTTCAGAGTTGTTTGCTTTGTGTCTTCTCCCTCCTCCCCAGCCCTGCCACAAACCAGGATGCTGGGTCCCGGCTGTGCTGGGGTGGGCTGGGCTGTGCGGTGAGGCTCTCCCCTCCTTTCCAGGCTTGGTGCTCACTGGCTGCCCCACGGCTCTGTGCTCTCTGTCCAGTGTCAGTCTGCTGTTATTTCTTGGGGAGGCATTGCGGGGCCCTTTGAGATGCCCCTCACTTTCATTTATTTAAGTCAGCAGAGCTCCAGGCTGCAGTGGGTGGTAGTGGAAGGTTCTCTCCTGGAACAGCTGGAGGGGCCTCGGGCAGGAGTGCTGGGATCCTGTGTAAAGTGCTTTGGCTGTTAGTAAAGGACAAGGCCCCAGTTCAGCCTTGCTGCCCTGCTGGGAAGGTGTGGCCCTGGGTGGGCTCTTCCCACAGGTGAGGGCCATGGGGCGTGCTTGAAAAGGCGTCCAGCCTGGAGCTGGTTGCTGTGGGTGCTGACGGTCCTTCCTGTTTGTTTCATCCTCTTTGTGTGTCACAACTGTCACAACAGGGCATGGTACCACCGCTCAGCTTTGGGGTGAGACACAGGAGACTCGGGAGCCCATCTGCCCAAGCTCTGTCCTGTCTGCTCTGAGCTCTTCCTGAGGGATCAGGGACAGGGCAGTCAGGTGGCCAGCGGGGTCCAGCGTGCACGCCTCACAGGAGAGCTCACGGGCGCCATGAGTTCTGTGCTGTGGGCCCTTTCTCCCTGGGCCTGGGGTGGAGCTGCTTTTCTTGGCCTTGACTTGATGGTGCTTCAGGGAACCTCGGACCAGCATCTCCTGCTCGGCAGCTGGATGGACCTGCTCCTGAGCCGCTGACACTGATTCACCCGCCGGGCGAACATGCCCCGGGGAGGGGAAGCGGGAGGGTAGCAATCAAAGGGGTGGTTGTTTAGAATTATCACCTGGAAACTCATGCTGTCTGCACCTGAGCTGTGCTGGTTTCTAAACAACAGATGTGCGGGCATTTCCCAGCTGTGTGGTGCTGCTGCGTCCGCTCAGCCCCTGGCCTCTGACGGCGTGCTTTCTGCAGGCAGCTCGGTCGGTACCTTCTGTCCGACCGCTTCCTCCTGGTGCTAGGCTCCCAGGCTCGGAGCACGCTTGGGGGGGGAAGGGTAGTGAGGATGGCCCCATTTTTAGGTGAAAATCACCCACAAACAAAAGCAAAGTCCTTGTCCTAATTGATTTTTGTTCCTCCTTTTTCATCCCTTCTGCCCTCCTGGTCTGTTCATGTCAGGAATTTGGCAAATAAAGAACATTTAGCTCTGGGTGGGTGGCTGGCTCAGTTGGTTTGAGCGTCATTCTGTACACCAAAAAAAAAGCAAAAAAAAAAAAAAGCGGATTCGATTCCTGGTCAGGGCATGTTCAGGAAGCAACAGATCAATCAATGTTTCTCACATCGATCTCCCCCCCCCTTTCTTTCTCGCCCCCCCCCCCCCAATCAATAAAAACATATCCTCGGTTGAGGATTGAAAGAGAGAGACAGAATGTTCACCCGTGAGAGCGTTTTGCATTTCAGAGCATTTAAGAGTCTTGCTTCGTGAGTGAGACCAGAGGTTCTTTAGCAGGAGTCAGTGCTGTCAGTTCTCCTCTCACCATCGGGCATGTGCCCGTCCTTCCCTGCACACTTTCCGTCCTACTTCAGGCCTCTCGTGAGCTTTCCTGGAGAGGCCTCACCTTTAGTTTCATCCCCTTCCACGTGCCCTCCGTACTGCACAGTGTCAGTCTGTCCAATTAGAATGTAATGGTGTCACTGTGTCCAGGATTAGGCAGTAGCCCCCTTGCTTGCAGGGTGACATTTCAGTCCCTCAATGGTCCCTAAGTAGGGAATTCATTATGTCACCCCCAAGCCTGTGGTTTAAAACAGCAGCCGTTGTGTGTGTGGATTCTGTGGAAAAGCTGGTAGGCCTGGGCCCCGGGGGTATCTTGTCTCTGCTCCCGATGCCAGAGGCCTTTATTGACTGAGAATGGGTGAGACGTCAGACACAAGTCCTTTGTGTGAGACACGTGGACCTCAGCTTGTGTCCTTGGGTACCTTTATGCACAGGTACTCGTAGCAGCCTAGTGACGTGCCTTACTCTCCTCCTGATAACTTCAGTGCGGGCACGTGTCCCGATGAAGCCCCCGTCAGTGACCGCACCCCTGTGGACGATGCCCTTGCGGAGGCTTTCTCCTCCCGCCTCTGTAACTCCTCCTTTCATCAGTTCAGAAACTGCTCTCTTGCTTTTCGGTGGTGAGTGGCCAGAGGAGAAATGATGGAAGGAGCAGAGGATTGTCTTGATTTTTTTTAAATTTGTAAATGAATCTGCAACATTTTAATAGAACTTCTTTTTTTCTTAGGCACAAATATTTAAGCATGGAAAACGTGATGACTGTTTACCCTATGGTAAGGCTCATTTTTAAGAGGGTGTGTTTGCCATGGGAGTTTATCTGTTTAACGTGTTATTTGCAGGTGCAGAAATCTATCCCATGCTGTAGCAGGACACTGTCCTGGTTTGTAGTTTTTTGCTTTGTGGGTGTGGGGGCCGCTGGGGGGATGGGGTGGACCTCGGGGGGATGAGCTGACCTTTGGGCTTTTTCCAGGAGGTCGGGCTCCTGGCGCTGGTCTGGATTCCAGTGACTTGGCTCACTTCCTGGGGTCCCAGTCACAGCTGTGTTCTTCCTGTAGATATGGCCACATCTTTTGTGCTTTTACTTCATTCTCTTAATTTTATATAGAACTTCAACTTCTAAAAATAAGACTGCAGAGAGATGTGCTACCTGGTCGCAGAGGGATTTCTGTGTTTTAGAAGATATAGGAATCAGATTTGACTAGTAGAGCCTATTTTCTAAAAGGAGTTTTCATTATGGACACTTTGTAGCACGTATACAGTCAGAGAGAATGATGGTCCAGTGAACCCTACGTTCCTATCGAGGCTTCAGACTGCTGCTGCTCCTCACCCACCCCTGCTGCCTCTCTGCATCTGTGTCCCTAATAGAGACTCTTTCAAAGACATAACCTGGTATCATTATCACACCTGAGAAAATGAGCAGTGATTGCCCAACATTGTCACGTGTTGTCTGTCCTCCGTGGACTTGTGTACACAGAACAGGGGTCCGTTTTCAGTCAGTCAGTTACACCGGTTAGGGCTGCACACTGGGCCTTTCAGGAAATTACTCGGATGCTGTTACAACTTGTCTTGAAACCCTGCCTCCTCGTCTCTTACATGAGATGCCATTCCAATCACTGTCGTGGCCTCAGCTTCCCCCGAGGTCCACTGCATTCCCCACAGCGGCCCTGGCAGCATTTCCCTGCCCGTGGAGAACTCCCAGCAGGCAGCCTCACCCCCGCTGCTGTGACCACTCATGCCTGAAGCTGGCTCCCCTGTAAAACAACAGCAAACAGCAGCGACCCTACGAGTCATGTGCGTCATGTTGTGTGGTCTGTAGCGTGGGCTGTTCTCCATGGAGACGAGCTCCTTCTCCCTCCCTCTGGGCTGCTCTGCTCCCTCAACCTCTGGGGCTGCTACTTCACCGGGAGAAAGCTGAGCAGGTTCACTCTCGCTGCACTTGGTCAATGATGGGGGACGAAGGCGTCTTCATGACACGGGGCTCGGGGTTCATTGTGAACTGAGGCCATCACTGCCTTCGGGGGCCCTGTGGCATCGTCTGTGGTTTAAATGCTGTAGACGTCAAACACAGATGTTGCACATTGGAAGTGGGTGGGTAAAATCCTTCCACCAAACTGAGTCGCGTGTGCTGTTGTTCGCAGCTGCCACTGTTCTCAAGTGCCTGGACGGCTGCAGGATCCCTGACAGCAACCAGACTCTGCTCCGGAAACTCAGGGTGAAGCTAGTGCAGCGGCTGGGCCTGACCTTCCTGAAACCCAGGGTGGCGAAGTGGAGGTTGGTCGACCAAGGCGTGCCTGTGTGTGTCCTGAGCGACCCTTGGCGGGGCCGTGTTCTGTGTTTTTGGTGGCGGTGGTGAAGTTGACTGGTGGAGTGTCCTCTGCTTTCATTTCTTCTCGAGTGTTTCTGATTTTGAAAGGAGCAGCCACGTGAAGAGAGGCACAGGGCAGGTGTGGGACGGGTGGTGCTTCCATGCCTCACCAGGTGTCACCTCCCAGCACCACCTCCTGTTCACTAACCCGGAAGCTTTCCAAACCCCATTCTTTTGGGTTTTTATGGAGGCCCCATTACACAGACATAATTGATTAGATCATTAGCCAATGGGGAGTGATTCAACCTCCAGTCCCTTTCCCTTCCTAACCCTCCAAACCACTGGTTGGTTCCCCTGGCAACCAGCCCCCTTCCTTAGGGGCTTTCTAAAAACCACTTCATTAACATAACAAAAGACAGCTTAGTCCAGAGATGGACAAAAATCCAATACATAGGGTAGGGCAAAAGTAGGTTTACAGTCCTGGCTGGTGTGACTAGTAGGTTGCGCATGGGTCCATGCACCACAAGGTTGCTGGTTCGATTCCTGGTCAGGGCACATGTCAGGGTTGGGGGCTCCATCCCCAATAGGCTGTGTGCACGAGGCTCCATCCCCAATAGGCTGTGTGCACGAGGCAGCCGGTTGATATTTCTCTTTCACATCCATCTTTCTCTTTCTCAAATAAAAAACATAAAAAATATGGTACATCTCCACAGTGGAATACTATGCCGCTATAAAAAAGAAGGAACTCTTACCATTTGCAAGAGCATGGATGGAACTGGAGAGCATTATGCTAAGTGAAATAAGCCAGTCGGAGAAAGATAAGTATCACATGATCCCATGCATATGTGGGATATAATGATCAACATAATTTGATGAACAAGAATAGATCCAGAGACAAATGGTAGGGGAGGAGGGGGTTGAGAGCAGCCAGAGCACTGTGTGAATGCATATTAGCATATCCAGTGGACACAGGCACTGAGGCGGTGGGGGCTTGCCGGGGGTGGGAATCGGGGCGGGGAGAGAGTCAATTGGGGAAAAAGAAGACAAATGTAAAACTTCAGATATTAAAAAAAAAATAAAAAAAAAAAAAGAGAAAGGAACACACATAAAACACATAAAAAATAGGTTTACAGTTAATATGGAAAAGAATACAAAAGTTGCCCTAACTGGTTTGGCTCAGTGGATAAAGCATTGGCCTGCGGACTGAAGGGTCCCAGGTTCGATTCCCGTCGGGGGCATGTACCTGGGTTGCGGGCACATCCCAGTGGGAGATGTGCAGGAGGCAGCTGATTGATGTTTCTCTCTCATCGATGTTTCTAACTCTATCCCTCTCCCTTCCTCTCTGTAAAAAGTCAATAAAATATATTAAAAAAACAAAAAACACACACACACACAAAAAACAAAAGTTAACAAAAGACAGCTATTTCATATGCCCACAGCTGTAAACCTACTTTCCCCCACCCTGTATATTTATTATAAATCACAGTATCACAGCTGAATAACAGAGAACCTAAGACTGAGCAGCTTAAACATTGCCTTTTTAAATCACTGTTTCTGCAGGTCAGGAGTCTGGGTGTAGCTTTGCTGAGCCATCTTGTCTGGGGCTCTCACAAGACTTCGTGAAGATGTAGATGGGCTGCTGCCATCTCCACGCTAGGGCAGGCGCGCTCCTCCCCCCGTTTTCTCCCAGGGGCCTCTCTCAAGGCAGCTATTAGATCGGGAGGGTCAGCGGGACACAGGCCAGGGTCTCTTCATGGCTCATCTCAGAGCCATGTCCCCACAAAAGCCAGTCACTGGGTCCGGGGGACCCCAGGGAGGGGATTGTGTGACTGTTTGGAGGTGGGCCACCCAGAGAGCTGCCTGCTAAGTTGGAAACCGAGATCCAGAAAGAGACTTATTCAAGGCCACAGTTGAGTGTCCGAGCTGGTGTTCGAGTCCTGGGTTCTGGAGTTGACCCAAGGCTGCAGCCCCCAGCATTCGTTCTGTAACTTGATTTGGGCACTCTTAATGCTCCAGGCCTGTCCCAGCCACCCTCGAGGCAGGTCCTGTGTGCTTGCCACCTTCCAAAAGGAAAGGCCCTGGTCTGAGTGCCTGGTGCACATCCTCTCATCCGTCATTGTTGCAGCCCTCTGTGTTGGGCATTTTATAGGTGGGGAAACTGAGGCAGCAAGAGAGTCAAGAGCTGGGCAGAATCATACAGCTGAACCAGCCTGTGCTCACGGGAAATGGTGCCAGTGGCCTCTGTTGGTTGGGGAGGAGGCTGGTGTGTGGCAGACAGAATCTATAGGCTCCCTGTACTGAAGGACAGTGTCTGTGGGTGAGGGCAGTGGACCAGCTGGAGCGCCGGGGTGATGGGCTGGGAGGTGGAATGTGTGGCAAGGTGCTGCCCCTGTGAGTGAGGATGAGGCCTGCGGGTGGTTCCAAGGCCGCCCGGCTGCCTTTCCACCTGCAGACCTGACAGCCGGCACTGAGGACTCTGAGTCTTTGGGAGTTTGGGTCTGATTCTGTGGCTACGGTTAGTCATTTTTTCCTGGTGGTCTCGGTGCAGATCCCAAGTGACACTCAGTTGTCGATTCCCATTGTCAAGATTGTTTGCTAGGCTCTGAGCTATGACAGTGGGCCTAAGGTCAAGTGTGGTCCCTGCAGGTACCAGCGTGGCTGCCGCTCCTTGGCTGCTAACCTGCAGGCCAGCACCCAGAGCCAGAGGGAGGCCCGGACGCATGTCGAGACTCCTGACAGCGAGGAGGGCTATGATGTCCCCGAGGAGGTGGAGAGTGTGATAGGTGTGTGGCCTGCAGCCGGAGCGGCTGTCTGGGTGGGTGGGAGACGAGGCTTGGCCCCACTTGCTCCCTGCAGCGCTTTGGTGGAGGCTCTGAGGTCAGTCTGTTGGCTGCACCCCCACTTGCCCATTTGTGCCATTGTCACATGACCTTCTTTGTGTCCATTGAGCATGTGGCCTGCAGTCCAGCCCCATCCCCATGAGAACATCCATACCCGTGGCTCTTGGGGTCCTGGACCCTGAGATTCTCCCACTATTGGCCTTCATTTCCACCTCACTCCCAGCGTACCTCAGACTCCCAGGCCTCCCCTGGGGCTCCGAGCTCAACTTCCTTGGCCCCAGCCGCCCACGCCCAGCTCACAGAGCTCTCCACCGGCCCCACTCTCACCCCAGGTGGCAGTTCCTGCTGAACACAGGGGCAGAGCACCACCAGAGCCTGCTTCCCCACCCCTGCCTCATGGTCCGGCCCCACACGCAGGGCCAGCCTCTGCCGACTCCTGGTCAGTCTCGCTCTCACAGATGGGCTCCTGCTCTGGCATTCACTGCTCCAGGCTCCCTGTGCTGAAGGACAGTGTCTCACCTCCTCCCCGATCGCACCCCCAAGGTCCCAGACTGCCCATCACAGAGAACTCGTCCGCCAGCACAGGCTCCTGTTCCTCCTCCATGGCAGGCCTTCCCTGGGGCCCTCCATCAAGGTTTCCACCCACTGGGCTTGCAAGGCCCTTACCGTGAGGGCTCTGACACCGTCCCAACTTCCTTCCGTCCGGCCTTTGCATGGCTTTTCCTAAAGTCGGGCCCATCCTCAAGACCCTGTCCCCGTCTGGCTCCGGTGTGTTTCTGGGGGCCTTGCTCACTGGCTCAGGTCACTGTTGATTCTGGCTTTCCTGGTGCTTTGTGCCTGGGGCTGCTCAGGTGAATGTGCTTCTGAGGCACATTGGCAAAAGTTGGCTTCAAATGGTTAGAACAGAGAAGGAAATGCGCTTTTCTTGTCATTAGAATTAACACAGTTCCCTCCATGGTGCTCTCTCAGTGGAGTGAGGGCTGGGTGCCTGAGGCTGGGAGGTGAGGCAGTGACTCAGGTGCTCACGGACCTTCCTTCCTGTCTTCTGTAGAGCAGCTGCTGGTTGGGCTGAAGGACAAGGACACGGTCGTGCGGTGGTCTGCGGCCAAAGGGTAGGTGAGCCATCTCGCTGAGCGCTGGGTGTAGGGGCTGGCGGCTTGGGAACGAGACCCCTCACCCAATTCAGCACTTCCTGTGGAGTCTGGGAACGGGGGTTTTTCTAATTTACATTTGTTGTTTTATGTCCTCATTTTAAAGATAATCACTGAGGTTGACTTGAGGCTCCTTTATTTCCTTGTTTTTTTTTTGTCTAGAATGGGCAGAATTAGTATATGCCAGTGTGCCTGTCCCACCCGCCAGTGTTCCCCACGCCCCACAGACACTCGAGGCCCCATTTAATCCTGGGGTCCACAGGATGGGGCTGGCCGGCATCTTCTGTTACGCCTACACAGAAGGCGCCGCCCAGCAGGGCCAGGCCTCCCACAAGGCAGAATCTACCGTGGGGTGAGGGCACTGGGGGTACCAAGTCCACAGTAGAGGTGAAGACGTCCATGAGCCCTCTGTTGTGGAGAAACATAAAATGGAGTGAGGATGCTGCGAGGAGGGGTTCCCCCAGGCTTCTGTGCTGATCATCCAGATACACGAGCACTCAGGCTGCAGGGGGCACAGGGCAACCTCTGAGTCCAAAGTCACGTCCGGTTGGACTGGGATGGGCTGGCGGCGAGGGGCCTTCCTGGGGAGCTTGGCCAGGACCTGGCCTGGCAGGGCCTATGCAGGGATGCTGGTCCCACATCAGGTAGCCTGATGGGAGCCTATGGTTGGCATCCACTGTGGAAGTGGGGCCTCCCGCCAGGCGGGAGGGTCTGCAGGTGCTGGGTGCTGCGTGCCCACCCTTTGCATCCGACCTTAAGGCGCACAGAGGTGTGTTTGTGGCAGCCTCGTGGAGTCCTGTGGGGCAGTGTGTGCCTCTGGCTTTGGGTCAGCCTCTGCTTCCCCTTCTCTGGAGGGAGGGAGGTGGCTGGATGGCTCCTGGCCTGGCGTGTGCCCCCACGATGGGCTGGCGGTGCTGATGAACGCCTGGCCCTTCTCTTCCAGAATCGGCAGGGTGGCTGGAAGGCTTCCCCAGGAGCTGGCGGATGACGTGGTGGGGTCGGTGCTGGACTGTTTCAGGTACGTGCAGGGCAGGGGTGGGGAGGGGAGAGGGAGATGCACTTCTGGCAGGAAGTGGTGGCTCTTCTCTCCGACCTTTTGCATTTTCTCTAATTGAGCTTCTTGTCAGAGCCCCAGAGTTATGTGTGTTTTTTTCTGTTTGAAGTGAATTCGAGAACTCACGGTATTTCTGATATATTTTATCAGCTTAGGTTTTGTTACATTTCGTAAACCTTAAGGAAAAAGGTCAGTCTTGAACATCCATCCATAGGCATTCTTAGAGAGAACCCGTGGTCTGCACTGTCCCAGGGAGCATTCGCGATGATGGAATGTTCTGGATCTGCCTCTAGGGCAGCCACGAGCCGCCTGTGACTATTGCGACTTATAAAGAGAGGCCGGCTTCACTGAGGTCTGAATTGTAAGTTTGTAATTTTGCCGGATTTCAGTGTCAACAGTCACACGTGGTGGTGGTTGTGTTGCACCTGTCCCAGCCTTGCAGGAAGTCTGGTGGCAAATGGCCTGCCCTGGACACGGGTGTGAGCCTGGGGCCTGCAGGTCGGGACAGGGCAGAGCCCAGGCAGCAAGGTGCGCCCAGGTGTGTGCGCGTGCATTGGAGACAGGCGTGGTGAGCAGTTACTCCCGGGGGTTTATGCTTAAGTGTCATTCCTGGTTTCAGAAGCAGGTGTTTGGAGAACGGGTGCTGTTTGCTAGGCCAGTGGTTGCACTCCTGCCCTCATTAGCTGGTGGATTTTCTCCTAGGATTGCCGCTGAGTATGGAAAGGGCACCGTCAGCACTTCTGGGTGCTCAGGTGTGTGTGTGAGTCACCGAGGCCGCTCCTCGAGCGTCCCTCAGAGCCCGTGCTCCTCCTCAGCGGTTTCTTCTTGACTTCGCCTGGAGCCTGCTTGGTGACAATGTCAGGAGTGCAGGGAACAGGATGTCAGATGTGGGTCATCTTTTTCAGAATAATGGTGCACATGTGGTCAGGGTGTCTTCTCGTGGAGACATCTCACTTCCCGCAGAAACGTACACTTCTTGTCGGGCCTGGGGGGCCCCGGACGAGGAACAAGACTCCCCTGTCTTTTCTGGCAGTTCTGCCGGCTTGTTCGAGGGCATCTTCCTGGAGTTCTGTTCTGGTGGCGTGGTGATGGGTGTGCTGATGGTGCTGGGACCCTGCTGGGCGCAGAGGTGTCCCCGGGTGGCCACTGAGGGGGTGGCCATTGTTGTGGCCACGGTGGAGTGTCTTGCTGTTGAGAGAGGACGGAGCTCTGAGACGGGATTTGGGAGCTTTTCCTCTGGCCCCTTCTCCAGGGATGGCTGTCTGCCTCTAGCTCTTTTATCTGCTCCTTCCCTCTGGTCAGTTAAAGCTCCTGTGTATGGAACTCCCCCCTTTCCTCCCTCCCCTTCGCCGCTGCACTCACAGCCTCCCTCCTGAAGCCCCTCCCCCATGCATTGAACATTTTCTCCCAAAAGACACATCTCTGGTCAGGTGTGTGGGTCTTTCTCCAGTCCAGCAGTCTTAGTGTAGCTTCTCTTGTCCTCCTGAGTTTAAACTCAAGTACTACTTTGCCTTTATTTTGTCATGTCTGCGAACTCTAATTTTGTAGCTGGGCTGTGGTTCCCAGGGCAGCAGCCGAGGGCTCTCCCGTGAAATTGGACTATTGTATTTCTGGTATCTGCTGATGTTTTAAACTCACAGGTGGGCTTTGGTGAGGCTTCTGGGCATCAGGTGTGGACTTCTGCACACGGGGCCTGGCGGAAAGCGCGGTGGTCTCACGATTCTGTGTGCTCTCAGTTTCCAGGAGACGGACAACGCCTGGCATGGTGGATGTCTGGCACTGGCAGAACTGGGCAGAAGGGGCCTGCTGCTCCCTCCCCGACTCCCGGACGGTGAGTACCTGCTGTGCGTTTGATTTGAATCGTCGGGACTATTGTAGACGCGGGTGCCTCGTCTCTCCCCATCTCCCCAGCATGGCCTGTGTGAGCCCACAGCCAGGCCTGTGCCCTCACTGACGGGCAGTGTTTGTAGGAGAGAATGTGCTAGATCTCGCTCACCTTCCTTCTTATATGGGCCTTTCTCTTTTCTAATTGCTGCTTCTCCCTGCTGGGGAATTTAATTTAATTTAATTCTCACCTGAGGATATGTTTTTAGCGATTTTAGAGAGAGAGGAAGGGGAAGAGAGAGAAACATTGATCGGTTGCCCTCTGCATGCACTGTAACTGGGGATGGAACCCACACAGCCTTCTGGTGCATGGGACGATGCTCCAACCAACTGAGCCACCTGGCCAGGGTAGTTCAGGCTATCCCTTAGGATGAGGCAAGGTTTTACATACATTTTATTTTTATTTAAAACATTTTATTTTTTAGCTCTGTGCTGAGAAGCCTTGTTACATACACAGGTGGTTGGGAATGGCTTTCTTGCTTTAGCAGTTTGTCCTCTGACGTCACTGGACCTGCATTTTGGTGACCACCTCCAGCCTGGTTGAGGACTTCCTCCCAAGTCCCTGGAGTGAATCCACCTCAGCACCACATGCCTCTCCAGGGCCTTTGTTGACATCCCAGGTGGGGTACATGTGGGAGAAACAAAGGGCTGCTGTGAAGAGCTGGGGAGGAGGAGCTCGAAGGCCCGCCGGCCCTCTCAGCAGCCCTTTAGGAAGCCAGGCTCTGGAAACTCGTCCTCCTGCAGCACTCCGAGGCCCAGGACCCTGGGGGAAGGCTCAGAGGAGCCAGGTGGGTCATGCCTGCGCTTGGTGCCCACTGGGCTGCATGTGCACTCTCACGCTCACACGTGCACACACACTCACACTCTCATTCTGTTTTAATTGTTGCCTCAGCTCTAGTCTCTTTTTTCACTGAGTTTATTATGGCAGAATACTCTAAAAGATAACACAGAGTTCACATTTGTCTTCATTTTGTGTACCCTTCAAGTTTATCTATGAGTTTATTGGAAAATTGGCAATATATACATCATTTTAGGAAATGGAAAGTGAGGCTGCATGAATCAGAAAGTTCACTGTAACATTATATGGAATGGACTATGTTGATAATAGCTCCACCAGTAATACATTTTCCCTCCTGGAAATAAATTATTTCTATAAGTAGCCTCTTGATGTTTGTGTATTATTTACTCACAACAAGTCACAATGTCCTCAGCACTTTAATGCTGGTGCTGAAAATGCTGCTCCTGGCACTTCCAGTCATTGTTACTTCACAACACAGTAGATTTAAGGATACAGTTGAGACCATTTGTTCTAGTGTAAGAATTGTATTTATAAGAAAAGTACTTTTAAAAGATTTCCTATGACATGGCTTATACCTGAAAGTTACCTTTTAGTCCAACCTATTTCATTCATTTTATTATAAAAATAAAAGCCAGTGTCTAACTCATCAGTCTTAGAATATGAGTCAAATATTTTTACAGTCCCAAGCGGAAGCACCTTATAATATTCTTGCTTAATATTTACAAAAAGTGAGCTGAATCGTAGCTCTTTGTGTGTTTTTTTTCTTTTTCTCTTTATGTGTATTTTGTTTTTTGAGAAGAAAAAACTGCTGTAAAAATGGACCAGATAGAAAATGCAGGGCCGTGGCGGATGTGCTGCCCTGCAACTTGCTTCAGAGGCGTGTGCTGTGCCCAGCTCTCCTGCCGTGTGAGCCAGCACTAGGACACCCGAGTCCTTTTCCGGAGTGTGAACACTCTGGCCGTGTCGCTCAGCTTCGCCTTCTTAGCTCCCTGCTGGGACTTCCCCGAATCCCGTGGGCTTGTCCTCTTCTGCCCTTTGGGTCTGAGGTCACTCTGAGGCTCCTGGCTCGCCGTGGCGCTGAGAGCTGGCGTGTCTTGTTGGCAGGTGGACTCCTGGGCCATAGGCTCCCCATCGCCCACCCGGACGGTGCCCGGGCTGTAGGCTGCCAGTTGGCAGAGGGCCACGGCTGCCGTCTGCTTCTGCTCGTCGCTGCTGTCCACGGCCCGTGTGTCCTGGGCCTTCCCAGTGGGGCTGGTCGTTGGAACTTCATCAGAGCCAAGGCCGTTCTGGTTCGTCTCTGTATGTCCTGGCCCATCTCCAGAACCTTCCGGCCCGGTCTTCTGATCAGTGGCAGTGGCAGGTTCCACCTCTGGCGCTGGGCTGTGGGGGGAAGGCCGCAGGGTCAGGGCATTGCAGGGGTCCTTCACCGAGAGGTTGAGAGGCACGTCCTGCAGCTCTGGGAAGTCTGTGTACAGGGGGCCGTGAGCTGCTGCTGGTCTGGCCTCCGGTTTCTTGGAGAGGTTCAGCGGGGCCATCCTGGAGCCGTCCTCTGGGCTGGGCGGCAGGGCCTCCACGCTGCGCGAGGTGCTGCCTGCCCGGGCCGGAGTGTCGATGTCCATGGCATTGAGGCTGGAAGAGGAAAAGAGAAGAGAAGGCTTAGCAGGGACGTCATGTAGAAGAGCTGCCGTGTGAAGCTTTCATTTTATTTTTATTTATTTATTTTTTAAAATATACTTTTATTGATTTCAGAGAGGAAGGAAGAGGGAGATAGAAACTTCAGTGATGAAAGAGAATCATTGATTGGCTGCCTCCTGCATGCCCCCTACTGGGGATCAAGCCCGCAACCCGGGTATGTGCCCTTGACCAGAATCAAACCAGGGATCACCCGGGACCCTTTAGTCCGCAGGCCGACGCTCTATCCACTGAGCCACACTGGCTAGGGCTGTGTGATGCTTTTAGAGGGAGTCTAAGCTTGCTAACGGAGCACAGCCAGAGACACGCTGTGGGGGTTCTGAAGAGGAGACGTCCTTACCTTTGTGGGGGGTCGTCTCTGTTTTCTGGAGCCTGGGAGTGTGGGCGCTCGGTGGTTTTCTGGATGGGCTTGAAGGCTGTGAGGCTCCGTTCTGGTTGCTGGAGCCTTCCCAGGGCGTTCACCATGGGTTTGTCCGAGAGGTCGCCCTGCCCAGCGCAGGGCTGGCTTGTCTGTGTGAAGTTGGTAGGACTTGGCCTTCCCGGGGAGCCAGTGGCCGCGCTGCCTGCACGTGGGCTCATCTTGGTCCCGTCTGTGTCCCTCTGCCTGTCTTTGGAAGGGTCTTCAGACTCGGCGGTCGGACTCTCTTTCTCAAACTCCGTGTGTTTTCTGTGGCCGTGGGAAGGGTTTGGCTTGGACGGGCTTGCGGCTGGGTAGGCCAGGGCAGCCTCTTCCAGCAGGCGAGGGCTCTGGTTCTGTGCAATTCCAGGGACGGGCGGGAGTCTGAGGCTGTAGGAGGAGAAGGCAGACTCCGGTCTGTAGAGCCCATAAGGAGCTGGCAGATTGGGGTGGTACTGCTGGAAAAACCGGTAGTGGTCGTACGTCAGGGGGGACGGGTGCAAGTGCTTGGGCATCGGCCCCGGGTGAGACAGGAAGTGTCTTTGGTCTTGGGCCCCGTAGACTGACAGCAGGGGGGTATCACACTCGGGCGAGCTCCCGGCCGGTCGGTAGGGGGAGTAGATGGTGGCCAGTCCATGCTCCGTGTAAAAGTGGGGCGAGTACTCGGGAATTGTGGGGTGCATGTAAGGGGAAAGGGCCCCAAACCCCTTGGTGGGTGGGATTTTATGTGAAAACTCGGGCGGGAGGAAAGGCGAGCCAGCCTTCCAGGGGTAGGCAGGGGCATGGAATGCGGACTTGGTGTGGAAAGGGGTGGCCTTGGTGGTGGCGCTGGGCAGGGCCAGGGCCTCGGGAGCCTCGGCGTGTTCTGGCCCTTTGAGTCTGTGCTCTCCGACAGGAACAAAGGCCGACGGCCGCCCGACGCCTTCCAGAGCAGGCGGGGTGCCCGCCGCGGCTTCTGGGGCTGGACCCCGGTGCTCGGCCTCCTTGTGGAGAGCAGGCTTCTGTCCGGGGCCCTTGTGGGGCCCCCGCAGCTGCAGTTCCAGATTCTCCTTGGCGTCGTCCTTGGCCAGGCCGCATGGGAGCTTGGTGTCCAAGTGGGGGAGGCTGTGGGTGACAGGCTTGGAGGCGGTGGGCTTCACCGTGGGGTCCGGCTGATGCGTGGGCTTAGGGTCTAGAGGGTTAGACTTGGGGCACTTGGGGACACGGTCTTGCTCCGAGACTAAAGTGATGGAGTTCTTACAGAGACCATACTTCATGTGGTTGAAGAGATGGGACTTCTCATTGCAGGTGAAGGGACATTGGAAACACTTGTACTTGAAGGGCTTTCCTGGAGGCCGGGGGATATAATGCGGCTTTTTGGGCTTCCGCTCTTTGAGCAGACTCATTTTCCTCTTCCGGTTCAGGCTCCCGTTTCCAGGGGTCGGCTCACAGCCGGCTCCTGTTGGATTCGCACGCGGTGGTTTTAAAGACGTGCTCTTGCTTTCCTTCCCACCGCTCGTACTTGAAGCCAGCTCCACGCGCTGCGGGTCTGCCCAGGAGAGTTGCGCTCACGGGGGGACTGGGAGCTGCAAAGGAGGAGCAGAGCCTTAGTGACAGGACACTGGCTGGAGGGCCAGTGGGGCAGCCCTGTCCTCACAGTGATCGCTGGGGGGTGGACCCAAGGCACCTGGAGATGCAGGCGATGTAAGATGTGACCACCCCCGTGGGTGCGGGGCAGGGTGAGCTGCCCGCTCAGAACCAGGATTTCTGTTTTCTCAAATCTGACCCGAATTTCCTTGGGGCCAAGAGGAGTGTGGTGTGTGGAGTGTTTGGTGTCAGTTCTGAGAATACCTGTCATTCTTTGAGTTTTGGGAACCTTGTTTCTGTGACCTGAGGCCTCAGATGCCAGAAAGGTTGTGGACTGAGGGGCTGAGTGACTGCTGGGATCCTGCCCCGACCACGCCCACAGTTTCTGGTCTGAGTCACATCACAGCGTGGTCTGACTGTGCTGAACGTGACTGCCGGAGGCCTGGTGCTGTGCGTGTGTTCCCTTAGAACGGGGAGCATGTAATTATGACGTTCAGGAAACACTGCTCGCCGGGGCTGCCCTGTTTAAGCAGGTTGTAGTCTACGTGCAGGCATTAAACATACTTTTGCAAATTGGATCCCACCCTAAAGCTACTAGTGTCACAGACAGTTACGTCGTCTCTAGTACAGACAGAAGTGGGCTCCACACACTCACGTGGTTTGAGGTGCTGTCAAGGGAGCCTGTGAGTGACCCAACGTCTGGTTCTGGTCACTGCCTGTTTCCACTGCCCACCTGGTGAGTGCTGTGGGGTAGGTCCATGCAGTGCCCCGCCCCTGCCTGGCCAGCAAACACAGATCCCTCTGTGAGGCCGAGAGTGTGGCAGGGGTGCCTGCCTCTCTTTCCTGGCCTGGCCTCCAAATGGCAGGACCAGAGCCTTGCAGCCCTCTGGCCACGGGGAAGGCAGTGATGGTGCCTGTTTTAGAGACGGTTGGATCATGGTAAGAGCCATTCAGCTTTTAACCTTTAGAAGCGGGCCCTGGGCCACACCCACTCAGGTCTGGCAAGTGGCTGGCAGGGCTGTCCCTCCCAGGGCCGTGGGTCCCAGCTTGGGCTGCTGGGTGTCTGGCCTTCTGGTCACTTTCCCTTAGGGTCCCCCCAACCCCCACCCCCAGGCCGCACTGCAAGTCTCAGCCCAGTTTCCTTCAGAGGCTCCGCACACGCACACACACACACCCTGGGCTCTCAGCCTGCCTCCTGCCAAACTGCGACGTGGATCTGGGAGGACCAGCCCTGCCTGGAGTGACTGTGTCCCAGAGAAACGTGGGTGGGGAAGGGCCCTGAGGTGTGAGCACTTCCATTTGCATAAAAATGGGAAAAGGAAAAGGTCTCTAGCTTCTGTATATTTTCAAGCACTTAAATACAAGGTTCAAAGGAAATGATGTAACAAAACTTTTCAGCTGCAGTTTTGATTTAAGGCCTGAACAAGAGTGGCCGGATTTCACACCCAGTCACCTCTCCACACGGGGTGGGGGTGGGGGTGGGGGCAGGGGGCGCACTGACAGGAAAGCAGCCTTTGTGTGGGAACCTAAGGGACTTGCTTTCACAGCACAAGGTAGCTGCTTGGGTCCCACACTCGGGAGATGAGGTAATGGGCCTCTTTCGGGAGGAGGGGTGGAGGTGGGAGGGTGGAGCTTTAATTTTCACTGGATACCTTAAATTCTAAGAACGCCGTCTGATTTTATTCTCAGCAAACTGGTTTCTCTGCTCATGTATCCTTATTTCTTAAAAATACAAAGAACCACTCTCCCACCCACAACCTGCCTCTGTGGAGCTATTTATCACCCAGTTCTTTCAAATCCGTGTGTGTTTACGGAGGCGGTTGGGGTAGAAAGAGGCTTTGCTGAAGCCTAAGCCTTCCGAGTTTCTCCAGACGGGACTGAGGGACGCATATTGGATGTGAAAGGAGACTTCTGCTGCCCTACCACGTGGAGAGGGGTCGCGGGGTCCTCCCCCGAGACATGCATCCCCCTCCTCTTCTCCAGCGCGGGCGGCCGGGAGTTGCACGGCTGTGTCAGAGCCGAGCAGATGACACTCGTCACCCTGGCTCTGCGTCTTTCTAACGTCCCCGCAGAGACGTGAAATAATTCTTTACGAGATCAGTCCATACCTTGGGGGGCAGAAACTCCGGGTGATAAAAGCACAATTTCCTTGCCGCCCGTCATCAAGTGACTCCAGCCAGTGCCGGGCCAGCCAGATAAGTAAGTCAGTGGGGCCTGTGGTGGCATGCCTCATTATGCTCTCTGGTTCTGGAGGCGTGAGAATCTCTGCAAGTCAGCTTCCCAGGGTTGTATAGGATGTGTTATGGCAGAGACCTGAGCGCCAGTGATTTCATCACGAGCTGCAGCACCATCCCAATGATGACAGTTGCAAAACGTTTATCAGGTGCGAGCCCTGAATCCCGGCGATACCGAGAGTGGACTCGGGTCCACCCCCTCCCGCATTAAAACACGTGAGCGCAACTGAGCGGAAAGTTCCCTCCGGATGTAAGAAAATGGTGTCAGGTTTAGAAGCGGTCTTATCTAACATTGCTAATACTTTTGGGCGAAATATAAATAGACCCACGTTGGTTAAGGTTTCTCAAAGATTTATAGGAGGCAAGTTATATGTACGTTATAGCATTACCCAAAAGAATACTTTCAGAAAGGATTGTTTTATATTAATATGTACTTTTTTCACTCAAATGTTGACTAGACTTCTTGTTGTCTGGTCGGTTGGCACAAAAGTACAGTACACAGGCTGCAGGGGACGACCCTTGGTGCCGTGTGGTGGGAGGTGAGGGTCCTTGGGTTTCGTTGCTGGAAGGACAGCCCGCCCTGGAGTCACAGGCGCAGCGTGGCGATTGTGCCACTCCGGGTGAACTGGCCTCAGGGTTGCACCATCGCTAATGACAAGAAGCGCAGCGGCCTCAGGCGCCCAGGAGACAGGCGCAGTTCACTCGGCTATAAAAGTGCAGTCATGCCAGAGGAGCCAGGGGGGTAAAAGTGAGGCTGTTGTGGGCTTTCGAGGGGCAGCCTACGGGATGATGGATGTCCGTGAGCTCTCCTGCCCAGGGACGGTTTACAGGATGACAGAACTAGAACTGAAACTGCTGGTGTCAGGTGTTCCCAGAAAGGGCATTGTTGCCACAACAGGCCAGCCCAGCGCTTTAACTGTTTGTAGGAGGTGGATTTGCGTTCAGAGGAAGATTTCTCTGGGGGACGTGAGAGGTGCTTCCCTCTCCTTTTCCTGGGACGCATGATTCTCAGTTAACACTGCATGGCGAGACGCTAATAGAGCAGGACCCCGTGACTTGGCTTTCCCTGTTAGCATCTTTCAAATTCAGACGTCTGCCTGTTGGAAGGTTTCCGTGACTGTTTTCACCCTCCTGCCCTCCCACTGGGCTGTCTCTGCCGGCTCGGAGGGAGCTGGCAGGTAGCACCTGCTCTGCCCGAGCGGCTCCGCTCAGGGCCACCACCACCCTGTCCTTTCAGACTCAGCAGCTGTCCCCCGGGGTCCACGCCGAAGGCAGAGGTCCGTGGGAGGCAGTGACGTGAAGGCAGGCACAGGGGCTGGAGCCCTCACAGAGGTTTTTCTACTTCATTTAAAAGTGTCCTTTTTGTGACTTTTCAAGCATTTTAAACATCTGCTTTTGCTAAGCTGATTGGCTTTTTTGCCTGTGGGAAAAGCTGGGAGCAGCGTCTCGCTGCCTCCCTTCTCCCCCTGCCTCGCTCTCCCCAGGGCGTGCGCTCTCCCCGGGCGTCCGGGCAGAGCTGCTGACATGTGGTTTCAGGTGGCCACAGGGCTGTTTGCCTGCTGTGAGGCAGGGCACTGCCTCTCACTGTCCCTGACGGCTTCCCAAGCACGGACAGCTACTGTGGCAGCCGAGACGGTGGTTAGGAGAATAGTGATTGGTTGGCAAGTTTAAAAAGTCTCTGAGGAATTTGAACTCTGAAAAATAGGTGAGAGGAGGAGATTTAAAAAAAAAAAAACTTTGATGGGACAAAACAGAGGTAATTACAGCCTAACTTTATGGGACGTTGCTGTGCCGGGCTGGGCAGCCATCCCATCGTGCCGTGAACCTGTGCACGGAAACCCTGCCCCGCTGTGTCCGGAGTCTGGCGGAGGCCTGGTCAGGTGGAACGTTCTGAAGGGCATGCTATAATTACGATATTGTGAGGTGGCGTTATTGCATAACTCAGGGACACGCCATTGTCGCCTACCCACTAGGGTGTTGCAAGAACAAGATTTGTGAGTTTTACTCCAATGGAGCTTTTCCAGTGATTAACCGCCACTCCCTTCCCAGACTTTTGGTTCCTTACAACGCAGGGGAACCTTCAGGACCACCGTGACCCAGGGGAAAGGCGCTTCCTGCGAGGGGTTTGGGAGAATAGGTCCAGGGAACAGCCAGGGGCCCCTGGTTTCAGCTGAGGCCCCGTGTCCCTGACCGCTCTGCACAGTGAGGGCACAGCTTTAACGCTCTGCTGGGGGCTGTCACCAAAGCCCCGGAGCCCACGGTGCCTGCCCGCTTGTCTGCATGGAAACAAAACCAAACCAGTTCAAAGCCAGGGAAGACTCTGGTCATGCAAATAGAAATTAGGGTAGAAATGCAGACAGACTGTGCTCAAACGAGGTCTCGCCTCGCACTTGGCCAGTAATTTGGTCAGTAATTGTTCTAATATACAGATTTATGCACACCTTTATAAGAGAAGCAACACACACTTCTGACACATCCTCTTGGGTTAAGTTTTTTTTTTTTTAACCTTATGTTAAAACAGCACTTATTTTAAACTTTAACATTTTAAAAGGTTTTAAAATTAAAGAAACTATAAAATCAGCAGCTGTATAATCACATTTATGTATATATATGATCTTTTATGTTGAAACTTATAGTTTATTTTTAAGGCGAGGAAACATAAGCAATAATAGAAATTCGAGTTCTGTTTTGGACTGTGTGGGTTTTATGGTAGAAATGAGGGACTTAACTCCCAGGTAAGCTTGTTCCCAGGCCAAGAATGCAGCGTCGCCTTGTGAAAAGTTCTGTGATCATGGTCAGCTTTGAGTGGTGCACCTGCTAAGTAATCTCGGAAAACAGCAGGGCAGCCAGGGACTTGCCGAGCAGGTAGTTTAAGATGCAGCCAAGAGTAGTTTTGAAAGAAAAGGTGAATTTGAGAAGAAATAATAGGGACTTACCGGAGGCAGGCAGCGCAGGCAGCGGGAGGCGCGGTGGGAGGCGGACAGTGCCCAGGAGCAGGACTGTCTCAGCTGGCTGCTCTCAGAAACTGAGCGGCCGCCCCGGTGGGAGGGGTTTAAGTGGAGGAGTTGCGCCCTCAGGGCCTGGAGATGCACCTGATATTCCTCCTGCCCGCAGCTACGATTCATGTGTTGGCTCCCACGTGTTTGCACCCACCGAGCTGCCTCAGAGCAGCGTCACCCATGGGCCAAGCCGAGCACCACTCCGTGCCTCCCAGAAGCTGCCTGCTTCCCTCGTGAGTGCCAGCGTAGCGCCATGGAGTGCTGGCCAGGCATCAGGACCACAGGGTCAGATGTGTTCCTGGTTAGAATAGAGAGGAATAGGGCACAGGTCAGACTCCCATAAATATGTGATGTTGTAATGAAGACGCACGTGAGCCCTTCCTCCAGCAGCTCCAGCTCGTGGAGGGAGCAGCAGGCAAACACCGGCATTTGGTCTGAACCACGTCTCCCCTGGTGGAGGCCACACTCTGGTGTCTTCTCCCTGGGTCTGAAGGAGACAGCTGCTGCCTTTCGCCCTTTACCCTGTGCCTGGCCGTCTTTGTCCTCCCTCGTCCTCCTCGAGAGCCGCGAGGGAGGGAGACAGGCTCAGCGTTTGCCTCCCCGCGGGGACCTGCTGGCGCTTGCCCGGGACCGGTCGCTGGCCTAGCTCACTGCAGGGCGGGACTGCAGCTGCCGTGGGAATCGCACACCCTCTCTACCCTTTTCGTTCTTAAAAATGTAATAACTAAGACAATTTTTGAGCCCTTTTATCCCCTTCCCCCCTTAAACTGCTTGCTCTTTCGTCCGTGGCTGTGTCCCACTGTTAGTGTGGCTGGAATGTGATGTCAGTTTGGGGACGGGAGAGGAGGCTGTGAGCTGGGTCAGACCCGGCCAAGTGTGGTGTTCCTGACACAGGGTCGGGCTTCCCAGGCACATACTGTGTTGGTTTTTTTTGTTTGTTTATTTCTTTAAAAATTGAAGGCTTAAGATTTTACTTAAGGCTTTATCATTGGGTTGAATTCTTTAAAAATATCTGTAGTTACTTTTGTCCATATGAGACATCGTGTACTTTAAAGAGGAAAGTCTTATCACAGGAAGCAGCGGGTCCCTGCTGCTCCCCTGGCCGCTCCGGGGGAAGAAGCCACCCGAAGCTTGGTGCCTTACCCGCTGTTGCGTCATGTCTGGGTGATGTGGGTCGAGAGTCTGGGCCGGCCTCCGCCCTGCCAGCTCTGTGCTCTGTGGGTGTTGAGGCCGTGGGTGGTGTCCAGCTGCAGGTACACTGGATGGGGGACCCAGGATGGCTTCACTCGCCTGCCTGGTGTCCTGGAGAGGGCGGCTGGGTCCTCCCTCCCCAGGCCGTCTCCCTTCTGAGGCCGCTCCAGGAGGTGGTCAGTCTTCCTTGGCTCAGGACTCTGGGAGAGCAAAGGCCAAGCGTCCAGTCCTCAGGAAGGCTAGGCCAGTGGTCGGCAAACTGCGGCTCGCGAGCCACATGCGGCTCTTTGTCCCCTTGAGTGTGGCTCTTCCACAAAATACCACATGCAGGTGCGCACGTACAGTGCGATCGAATCTTTGTGGCCCATGCGCAGAAGTCGGTATTTTGTGGAAGAGCCACACTCATGGGGCCAAAGAGCTGCATGTGGCCTGCGAGCCGCAGTTTGCTGACCATGGGGCTAGGCCATACTTCACCTGCCCAGGTGAGGAGAGGGTGCTGGCCCACCTCTCAGCAGGAGGCTGTCCCCTCCCAGTCTCTCTACCCAGGGCACCACCTGGAGTTGGTCTTGGCTGAGTACTTTGGTATTTACCTCCTGGATTCCAAGTAGCATTTCTCCATGGCTCCTTCCATTCCCTCCACCCCCCCTGCTGCTTCCAGTTTTGGGTGTTATCTGTTGACTTCCTTTTATGGAAATGAGTTTCACTCCTTCTCACCTGCCTTCCTCATCCCCCTAGATTTTCTCCACCTCTTTCCTGCATCGAAATCCCCGCTTCCTGGATCCCACATGGTCTCTGTGGACTGACCCTTTATTTTGGTCATCCTGTCGTGGGCTCCTGAAAAAGAGCGCAAGAGAGGCAAGGTTTGGAGAAGGACTGATTGAAAGTGTCTTTGCTCTCCCTGCTGCCTGGTTGGTAGTTTGTTGGGCTGGGTAGAGAATCCCAGGCCGGAGCCCTTCACCTGCAGGTTTGAAAATGTTCTCGGGGCATCTCGCCGGCAGCACTGCTGTAGGAAGTTTGGTGCCATTCTGATTCCTGATTCTTTAGCCCCAACATTTTAATACGAAACATTTCAAGCGTACAGACAAGTGGTCAGAATTCGACAGTGAGTGGCCACCTCCCTGACATTGGACTCGACAGTGAATGCTGTGCGCGCTGCCTCCCTTAGCCGTCCAGCCTGCGAATGCCGGCTGCTGGGAGCCTGTTTGCAGAGTCGGGCAGCCCTGGGGGAGTCACCCTGTCCGAGGGCCGAGCAGGATCTCCAGGCAGCGCGAGGGTTGCCCAGCAGGAAGTGCTGCCCTGCGCGGTGCTGACAGCGGCGGGGACCGATGTGGTCAGGATTTCAGTTGAGCTCCTGCCTGTTGGGCCGTGATGGGTGTGAGGGGGATGGGTGTCCCAGCAGCACCGCCTGCAGGGGGGTCGGTGCCGCGGGCTCCCCCTGCAGCATCAGGTCTTTGCTGCGACGTGACACCTGTCCCCCTCGTGGTGTGTGGGCCGAAAGCCCGTCCTGCTTCTAAGGTGAGGCCTGGAGAGGGCTCGGCGACTCTCCTCCACCGTGTTGGGCAGCTTATCTTCCTTCCCATCCTCTTCTCTGTCACCACCTGTCACTGTCCCTCGCCCTCCCCCTCCCCTTCTGTCCTCTTGGCAGCACCGTCCTCACAGCTGTGCTCAGTGCCAGCTGCTTGACTCAAGTCTGGAGTCCACCGTTGGCTCCCTTGTGACTTGGTGGTTACCTGGCTGGGTTACCTGGCGGCCTCAGCCGTCCTGTCGGAGGGAGATGTGCTGGGCATCCGCTCGTGGGTTTCCCTGGCTGGTGGGGGGATGGCACGTGTCAGAGCAGACACTTTTGTAGGAAACGGGTCACTTACGAGGAAATGAGATGGTTCTTATCTTAATGGTTTGCTTTCCTTCTGGCGCTGCCTCACGAGGAAAGGAGAAAGGAGAGGAAAACTCTACAGAAGTTCAGAGGCATCCTTTCAGTGTCTCTAACTTTACTTGTTGGAGAGCCCTAACCAGCTGCCAAGACCACATGTGTTCAGTTCTCGAACTAACACCCTCCTAAGGTTCTGCACCCGTGGCCCAGCCCCAGGGGTGGTTCCTGGGCTGAGGCTGTATCTCAGGCCTCCCCAGACGTGAGCTGTGCCCTCGGGGATCGTGTGAGATGTGAGGAGCTCAGGCCAGTGGGGTGGGACGCAGGCCCGATGGCTGCTCCCCCAGAAGCACAGGGTGGCATCGCCGAGGGGTCCCTTTCAGCAGATTCCAGGCTCCTGGAGGGCAGGGCAGCTTCAAGTGTCTTATGGCAGCTTATGTGCGTGTGCGTGTGCGTGTGAGCGTGTGCGCACAGATACATGCTCACACACTGCTCACCAAGTTCTTGCTGAGAGGGCCGAGCGGAAGGGGACCCCAGCGCTGTGCCCTGTGCCTCAGCCCCGTGTGCTCCTCCGTGACGGGGCTCCTGACTGGGTTGTGTCTGGGCTCCCGGAGCCCGGGTTCTGAGATGGCCCTGGGCTGACAGGCACGCTTGATGGCACTGTCCTTCCTCGTCCGTGTCCTCTGTGGGACGCCCGTGGTTTCCGCAGCCCCCCTTTCTGCCCGGGTCTCCGTGACGAGCAGGGTCGCCCTGTGGCCTGAGCTCTGCGGCTCGTGGCTGGTGTCTCGCTTTCAAGGCGCTTTTTCTCTGGACTAGGGCCAGGCCTCTCAGCCTGGAGGACTCCAGGCCCTGCCCCCCTGCACGCAGAGCCTACCAGCTGGGCTGGACCCCCCTTCTTGGACCAGGGGCGCATGAGCCGGCCAGCCCCGCCGCCGCTGTGCGTGCCAGGAGGCGGGGCTGTCGCTGAGCTGTCTGTCTCAGGTGATGCCTTTGGTTTCTCACTTCAGAAGCCCTCAGACTATCAGTGGATCGTTACCTCATCCAGCAGTCGAATAACTCACTGCCCACGTGGTCCCTTGCTTCTTATTCCAGTGATGCCACAATTTCACTTTTGTGGAACTGGAGCTGCTTCAATTCAGGGAGGGGCCAGAAGGGGATCTGCCACCCTCTCCTCCCAGGCCTCCTGTGGGCTGTGTCCTCACCTGGAACCACCCCTCCGGACCTTAAGAGGGGGGGTGGGGGAGCGGCGGCTCAGGGTGTGTGGCCTGCGGGCAGCTCTGTGCCTGGCACACAGCCCCGGCTCCTCCCTCCGATGCCCGTCCCCAAGGAGCCTGTGGGGCAAGGGGCAGGGAAGTGGATTCCTCTTGCCCTGGGGGACTGGCTTGGGGACACAGCAGAGCAGGGGAGAGGTTCTTGCGGGACCCTACCCCCCTCTGCCCTTCCTGTGCGATTGGGCTGCGGCTTTTGCTTCTCAAGTGAAACTTGAAACCGAGCTTTGTCTTCAGCTGGGAAAGTGATTCAGGGTTGGCACCAGGGCCAAGTTTTGAGGGTTCCCAGTTTCCCTGCCCTCGCCTCCTGTCCCCCTCATGGTGAGGTGTCCCCGTCGGTGTCCTGTGGCTCTGTCCTCTCTCCACTGGGTGTCTGTGAAAAGGTGCCCTTCACCAGCAATCGCTGGGCGCTGGGCTCGGTCGCCATCGGTGCAGAAACCACTTAGTTCAGTGGAACAAGGACAACTAACAAATGAGACCCCCGCCCCCAGGTTGCAGATAACATCAGTGAAAACCATAACAACAAAGGAACCAACAGAAGACAGCGAGGGGTGGGTTTGATCAGCCACGTTTATTTCTCACAGATCAAGGGGCTGCCCTCGCCCGCTCAGGTTCTGGGCTCCCAGGCCAGGCAGCCCCCTGCCGGTGCCTGTCCCCCTGCGTGTCCGACACTGTCCCTGCTGTGGTGCTGCCCTTCCCTGCCAGACTGATGGCTTCAGGATGGAATTATCAGGAGGGGGAGGCAAAGGTATTTGCTCTTAAAAGTCATTTCTTATTTGGTTGTTTTAATTGAGGTCAAATTCACATCATAAAACGAACGCTAACCATTTTACAGCGAACAGCTCAGTAGCATTTAGTACATTCACTTCGTCTAGTTCCAAGACGTTGTCATCACCGAAGAAGAACCCGGTCAGCCCATTGCCCCTCCCAGCCCGACAGCCGCCTGCACCCTGTGTTTATGGGTTACTTCTCCGGGACCTTTCCTGTCGGGGGTCATGTGACGTGGCCTTTCTGTGTCGGCTTCTTCCCTGAGCCTCGTGTCAGAACTTCATTCCTTTATGCCTGAACAGCACTGTCCACTGTATGGAGAGGCCACTTTCCCCTGTTCACAGGTGATGGACACGGGTTGTTTCCACATTTGGCCACTGAGTAGAGCTGTTCCGAATATGCAGCAGCGTTTTGTTGGAACGCTTGTTTTCATCTCTCTGGGCCAGTGTCACGCGTGGAATGCTCCATCTCATGGGGACTGTGTATGTGGAAGAGCCACCATGCTCTCCCAGAGCCGCACCATCTCACACGCCACACCCCAACCCCACACCCCACACTCCACACCCACCAGCAGTGTGCAGTGCCGGGCTCCGGGCTCCACGTCCTCAGCGGCACCTGTTATTTTCATTTTCTTGATTGCACCTACACCAGAGGGTATCTCATGGCTTTGATTTGCATTTCCAGAGCGATTAGTAATGTTGAGCATGTTTCCATGGGCTTGTTGGCCATTTGTACATGTCTTTGGAGAAATGTCTGTTCAAGTCCTTTGCCCATTTTAAAATTAGGTTGTGTGTCTTTTGTTGTTGTTTTGTATATTCTGGATTCTAGATCCTTATCAGATAAATGATTTGCAAATAATTTCTCCCATTGTGTGGGTTGATTTTTTGTTCTCTTGATAATATTTTTGCATTGCCATTTCTAGTAATTTTTTTTAATTCTTTATTTTAATGTGTGTGCATTTTTTGGGGGAAGGAGTATGTGGGTATACACACATACATTAGATGGGTTTTCAAAGGCTATCAAATTCTTTTACTTTTAGGTATTTGGTCCTCTTTAATTAAACTGAGATTCTTTTTTTTTTTTAAATATATATTTTATTGATTTTTTACAGAGAGGAAGGGAGAGAGATAGAGAGTTAGAAACATCGATGAGAGAGAAACATCGATCAGCTGCCTGCTGCACATCTCCCACTGGGGATGTGCCCGCAACCCAGGTACATGCCCTTGACCGGAATCGAACCTGGGACCTCTCAGTCCGCAGGCCGACGCTCTATCCACTGAGCCAAACCGGTTTTGGCTAAACTGAGATTCTTTATGAAAGAATTCATAGTTGAATGAAAGAGCAGAAAGCATGTCAAAGTAATACATGTTTAGAATTTATACTGTATGTGCATGTGTGGAAGCCATGTGAGACCTGTGTCATATGGTTCTATCTGTTATTTTAAGAGGTGAAATTCATAGTTTGGGTCAAAACTAAGATTGTGACAGTAACGGACATAGTGATATAGTTGTGTGTGTGTTAGTTATACACAGTGTGCTCAGAAAGTAATGTCTGTCCACATAATTTATTCTGTTGTTTTAGACACTTTGATAACATCTATGCTATTTCAATAGAAAATCTTTTTATGAAACTCTTTTTTTTTTTTATGAAACTTTTAATGAGAAATTTTGCTTCCTGGAAGAAACCTACTAAGTGTAATTCCACATTTCCCCAGCTTTGTTGCTGTCTGTTTTGCTAGCAGCATGCCCACTGTGGCATCGAGGGCAGGAGGCTGGTGTGACGGACGGGCCTTCTAGGTAGGGCTAAGGAGCGTGTACCTGAATTTCAGGTTTGCTGTGAGAGTGCATGAGCGTTTCTCCCAGTGACATGGCCCCAGGACTGCCTGGCTGGCTGGGTGTGCCCTGTGGATGTTTTTCCTGTGCCCGTGGAGAGGTGGCCATGGCTTCTTTGTACCTGTTTTCATGCTTCTGTCCTCTCTGGAGAAAGGCTGCCCAGCATGGACATGTTTGTGTGGAGGCCACTCCCTCAGCCTCCCGGGGAGCCGCGGGAAGCCCCACGCATGTCCTCTGAGAGCCGTGGGTGGCAGAGGCTGAGCGCCAGGTCACCAGCTCTGTGGGAAGCGAGCCTGTGGTAGGGTCCTGAGAAGTGGACCCAGCATCACACCACGTGAGAAAACAGAGGCTCTGACTTCCTGCGCAGCAGCGCGACTTCTTTCAGGCGAGGACACTGCTGTAGTTGGGGTGCTGTGAAGAGCTCAGTGTAGTCCCTGAAGTGGGTTCAAGAGCTCATTCAGAGCTGATTCAGGGATGAGTGGGGCTGGTAGTTGGGGTGCTGTGAAGAGCTCAGTGTAGTCCCTGAAATGGGTTCAAGAGCTCTTTCAGAGCTGATTCAGGGACGAGTGGGGCTGGTAGTTGGGGTGCTGTGAAGAGCTCAGTGTAGGCCCTGAAGTGGGTTCAAGAGCTCTTTCAGAGCTGATTCAGGGACGAGTGGGGCTGGAGGGGAACAAGCGCTCCTAAGGGCCGTAGGTGCGAAAGGGGGGATTAAAAGGGGTGGCTTGCTGTTTTCTGGACGGAGGGAGGAGGAGGCCAAGCCCTGCCCCCTCCCAGTGGGACCCCTGCCAGGCAGGGCCAAGCCTGAGGGCGAGGTCATGGGTGGGAGGAGGTCAGGCAGTGGCTGGGGCTTGGCTGCAGGCAGTGTGGCTGTGACAGGCTCTGATCAGAAGATGCTGCCCACACCCACCTGCCCTGGCTGTCTACGGCCCATCTTTCCAGGGACCAGGAGAGAGTCAGAAGTGGGAGGTGGTAACTTGGTTAAACACAGTGGCAGACTTGTCATTACCAAACGCTCATGGCCTGTCACCTGCACATTTGTGCTCCGTCCTACTGACCCTCTGGCCTTGGGCAGTCAGTCCTCTTGGGCTTTGTGCATTCTGTAGGTCAGAGTCCAAGACCCTCTGCTCAGTGAGGGGGGTCTTGAAGGGCACGATCCTCCAGGCCCGCCAGCTCTGAAACTGTGTGTGGGGACGCTCTTGGGGCCAGTGGAGGCCTGGGCGCTGTGGCCGGGAATCCAAGGCCATGAGTCAGTGGCAGAACTGGTCCCTGACTTCCTGGTTAAGCCTTTAATTCTCTTGATTGCTTATTTTCGCTTCTTTCAAGTTGTACTTGGGCCGCTCTGTCACCAGCTGTGGGCGGTTCATACACCAGCGGCCTGTTGCTGAGCAGAGCAGTGTGGAGTGCCCCTCGCCACACTCAGTTCCTTCCCCTCCACTGGCCTCTGGCAAGGGACAGAGTGGACGGCGCTGGTCCCTGTGTGGTCTGCCAGTTGGGGTAGGAGAGAGAGAAAGCAAGCCGAGTGAGAGCACATTTTTTCCTCTCACTGAAAGGAGGGTCCTTGAGGGAATCACAAGAGCATTTAACTTGCAAAGAACCTTTACTCGAAACTAACAGACATGGGCTCAGGCCAGGGGCCTTGCTGGGAAGCCAGCACCCCAGCATGACAACAGTGAACCAGGAGGTGCCGCTGGCTTTGAGGGGACTGTCCACTCCTGTGGGGGGTCTGTGGGCACCAGCTCTCTCCTTCGAGGTCGCCTCCTACATCCCTTTGTTGTTTTGTTGTTTTGTGAGGACTCTTGGGTCGCGAGTCCCTGGGCTCTGAGATACGCAGTGGGTGTGTCCTTGAACCGGGGCACCTGGACGAGGTGTCGGTGACCTCTGGGGATGGGTCAGCTCTCATGGAAGGATCGTGCCTGGGATTTCCATGTGACAGCTTCCCCCGAGTGGGTACCCGTGGCGTTTCCTTTGGATTTAATGAGCCATGGCCCATGCGGGGAGAGCGGCTGTTTGGTGGCATTGCTCCAGGCGTTGTGGTGCTGCTTGTCACCTGCTGCTGATGGGGTGACAGCTGCTCAGGCACAGCCCTGACTCAGCAAAGCGTGTGCTCAGCCCCTGTGGGTGCTGTGTCCCAGCTGATGAAGTGACGGGCCACCCGCTCCTTCCTGCTGGGAGCCTGGTCGCAGGCGCCGCTGCCACTTCCTCCGGACAGGAGACTTACAAGGAGTGGAATGTCCTGACCTTAGAGAAAGTGTCTGAAAGTCAGGTTTCAGGATTGAGAAAACTGAAAAGGAGCATGTTGGTTGAAGATTGCATTTTCCACCTGAGGGTTGTTTCTAAGCGGACAGCATCTCACTTCCAGGGCAGCAGGCGATGTGCGGCCACCATCCCTGACGCGCCCTGGGAACCAGCACATGGCCATCTGAACGCAGCTCTTTGGGGTCCTGCTTCCTCCAACAGGATCAATGAGGATCTGGTAGAGTAGGTGGAGCTTTCTGATGCTGGAGGTGGGTGAGGTGGGGGACACCAGGTTATGGAATTGCTGGAAGCTTCTGGGCCTGACCAAGGTTCTGAGTCACATGCAGTGACAGCTTGTAGAGGAACTGTAAGATCTGCAGGATTAAACCCAGAAACGTCTTCGTTGTGCATGGCTCTCGCAGTTCAATCCAGGACATTCCTAATGAATCTGTCCTTAGGAGCAGTTTCAAAAGTGAAACGGACGCCCCAGGGATGTCGCTCCTCTTCCCCGTGGGGCCTCGTCACTGTGGCCTCTTCTTTGACCGAGTGGTAGAGGGTGAGGGCTGTCCTGCACCTTCCTAGGTTCTGTGAAGGGGTCTGACTTCCACTATGAAATACAGTTTGTGCGCAGAATATAGAACCTGTGTGATACGTTGACCTCTGAACCAGCGACGTTGTCCTTGCCGGTCACGCCATCAGATGTGGCGTCCAGCCAACACCGCTCATTCAGACGCACTTCCCGCACTCTTAGTAATTCTGTAAACACAGAGAGACCTGCGCTCAGTGGAGATGCTCAGCCTTAAGTTTTATCAGCTTCCTGACTGCTGGTCCTTGCGCTCCTGCACCCCTCCCCCACCCGACATGGTTCAGGCTCAGTTGCGGCCCTGGCTCTGGGGTGTGGCGGGAACAGCCCTCGACACCAAGGGGGGCCTAGGCCACTGCCACACAGCGGAGCGGTGCCTCTTGTCCTCTGCCTCCGCCGCGCTTTGTAGTCATTTCAGGAGGTCCTGCAGGTGGGACGGTGGCGCCTGTCCTGCAGCGGTGGCTTCTCTCCTGTGATCCCTCCTCTCCCGTGCGGGCCCGTGGCTGCTGTGCCTGCTGTGCTGGGCATTGTAATCACAGCGGTGCCCACTGAGCCTGCATCGTGTGCCGCACGTGGTGGGAACTCACGTGATCTTCAGGGCACCTGTGAGAGCGCTCCCATCCTGGCCCCTTGACCAATGAGCCTTGGCTCTTGGCCGCAGCCGGGCCATGTGACCTACCTGTGCAGACAGGCGAGGCTCTGGTCAGGGCCTGCCCCAGTAGCATAGGATGATGGACACGGGCCTGGCCAGGGCAGCGCAGGGTCGGTGGGCTGGGGTCCCGTACCCTCCAAGGTCAGATCAGTCTGCACCCCTGCATGCAGAGGGCCTCTGGGACAATTTCTCGGAAGTGTCCTGTGGGAACTGAAAACCAAATGTCAATGGAATCAGATAGTCTGCCCATCATTCCCTCTTGTCTCCTAGCAGTTGCAACACTGGCTTTTTTTCTGAGCAAGTTGGGCTGCATTTTTGAGGAAGGTATGATGCTATTTGTACTGGTGGCCAAAACAGAAGGTCTATGGTGATGGCCACACCCACTTCCCCAAACCTGGGGCTTTCCTAGGTTCCATCTGGGCAGGCAGGCTCGGGGTCTGAGTGCTGAAGTGGCTCAGAGGTTTCCAGGGGGACATGGGCTCCATGCACCCTGGGAGATGTCATCCTGTGCACCCTGGGAGATGTCTTCCTAGTGCATCCTGGGAAATATCTTAGTGTATCCTGGGGCATCCCAGGAGATGCTGGCCCAGTGCACCCTGGGAGATGTCATTCTAATGCATCCCAGTAGATGCGGCTCAGTGCATCCTGGGAAAATCACCCAGTGCAGTCCAAGAGACACGCCCAGCTCAGTGAATGCCTTAATTGATAAGTTTGTTTTTTAAATTAGTATAATTTATGATTTATCAAGACGAAACTCTGTGCTGGCCATGTGATGACTTTTTTGTGGACAGGTGATTTATACACCTACGAAGAACCCTGGATTCCTCCTGGCCCCCTTCTGTCCCCAGGGTGCGCACACTGTAAGCCTGCACTCTGAGGGTTAAGTCGTTTCTCTCACCTGGAGGCTGCTGTGCCCTTAGGCGCTTGGTAGACAAATGACATGCTGTCTAGAGAGGAGGGTGTGTAGATTATGTTGCTAGACTCCGGTTGCCAAAAGGAAGCCCTCCGGGGAATCTTATGTATTGGCCATGCATTGGCAGTGTGTAATTGGAACCGTGAGAAAGGTTTTTGTTCAAAGCTATTGAGGAGTTTCCTTATTTTAAACCTGTTGAATCTGGAAAGAGTTGTCTTTGAATTTTTTTCTCTGATAATGACTTTTTGTGAAAGTGTAGGGCAAAGACTTTCTGCTCCATGTATTGCCTCCTCTCCTCCACAGCATGGCCACCGAGAGGTCTGTCCCTTGTCCTCTGGGTCCTCGGTGTCCGAGCTGGAAGCCCAGGGTTCTCTTTCACACAGAAGAGTCTGGAGAAGGGCTGATGGTCAGCTGGCAACCACGAGCCCTGCGGTGGGGGTGGCAGAAGCAGGCCCGACCCAACCTTGCACCCTCCCACCCCCTGCCCAGTCACAGCTCTCCTCTCCTCTTGGGATTAATTGGAGCTGACAGGCTCATTTTAAATTTTCTTGTCTAAGAAACCTATCGTCTTGCTTTCTCTCCTTCTCAGCTGTTTTACTTTCTGCACATCCAATTCCTTTCTAGTAACGCACGAGGAAAGGGTTCCCACTGCCACTCGGGGATGGCTCAGGTTCCCTGTCAGACCCCGTCCAGCCGCACAGCCTCTGGAGTGCTGGTAGCCACTTCTTCTCTGCACTTGAGTGTCAGTCCCCGATATTGCAGGTGCTACGGAGGGGCCATCAGAGGTTCCTGAGTAGGACGGTGCCAGGATAGACCAGTGGATGGCAAACTCATTCGTCAGCAGAGCCAAATGTCAACAGTACAACAATTGAAATTTCTTTTGAGAGCCGAATTTTTTTAAAAAAATATATTTTATTGACTTTCCACAGAGAGGAAGGGAGAGAGATAGAGAGTTAGAAACATCGATGAGAGAGAAACATCGATCAGCTGCCCCCCCTGCACACCCCCCACTGGGGACGTGCCCGCAACCCAGGCACATGCCCTTGACTGGAATCAAACCCGGGACCCTTCAGTCCGCAGGCCGACGCTCCATCTACCGAGCCAAACCGGTTTCGGCGAGAGCCAAATTTTTTAAACTTAAACTATCTAGGTAGGTACATTGTTATTAACTTCATTAGGGTCCTCCTAAGCTGGCCTTTGCTAAAAACGTTCTCAATCTGATTGAGGTACGTTCACTGAGGTCGACCCCTTCCAACTCTCCTGTCCACACTTGTCTTGTATACTTGTTTCAGATAGAGGAGTGTGAGTGAGAGAGTTGGAAGGGGTCGACCTCAGCGAATGTACCTCAAAACAATGTACCTCCCCCGCGCTGCATATCCCGAGGCCGGCCTGCGCTGCGTCTCCTGTCGCCTGACCGACCGACACCCCCTTCTTCTAACGCTACTTCTTCAAAATAGACTCGCCCAGGCCAAAAACCGACTTCTGCGCATGGGCCATGAAGTTTCCATCGCACTGTACGTGCGCGCCCGCACGTGGTATTTTGTGGAAGAGTCACAATCAAGGGGCCAAGAGCCGCATGTGGCTCGCGAGCCGCGGTTTGCTGACCACTGGGATAGATGAGGAAGGCTGTGCTGAGGATGGAATGATGCAGGCGGGGCTCTGCCAGGTGTGTGGGTGGTGCTGGCAGTGAGGCTCCTGTGGCCAGGCGGGCTGGGGTCTTTATTTCTCTGACTCAGAGAAGTCCAGCAACTTCACATTGTCAGTGGGCTGGGCAGCTGCCTGAGGACACAATCCAGGGGCATGTTTGGGTACCAGGGACAAAGGTGGGGTTCCCTGGCTACACAGAAAGCACAGCCCCCTTCCCCACTGTCTGGTTCATGTCAGGTGTACAGTTCCTAGCCCTTTCACAACGGATCTTTTCCCACAACTGGAGACCGAGAAGTGGGCCAGATGGACCTATGGTTGGACTTACTAGGCTGTCAGTTTTCCCCAAAATAAATGCCAATCAAACCTTACGAAGGCCTCTGCATCTAGGCAGTGGTCCATTAGTGGAACACAAGTCCGCGATCTGTGTCCTGTCCTCGTTGCTGACGGACCTTCCCAGCCAACAAAACGTCACTTACGAAACGATCTCACTTTGACTTGGGATCAGACACTTGGGCTTCCCAAATAGGGTCAGACTCTGGGGGTGTGATGGCAGTGGCTCCCCCAGCCGCTTAGGGACCTCGGGTGGTGAGCAGGTGAGGGTGGGGTTCTGTCCACATGGGCCTGACCTTCTGCCCGGTGGCCCCGAGCATCCCTAAGTGTGTCGTTGGGTGGGATGTCTGCACGAAGTGGACATCGAGGTACTGACTGCTGTCATTCATAGTTGTCTGTTTTGAAATTGATTTTGTCTGGCGGACCGATAAATTGGGACTCAGCAGTCAGCACCCAGAATTCCCTCTGGCTATGCAATCGCTGCCCGGACTTACCCAGAGCTGTCGGCGGCTGTGTTCAGGTGACGGTTTAGGGAATCTGGTGTGGCAGCGACACCACATTTATGTTATGCTTTTCTCATAAAGGTGCCACAGCCTGTTAGTTTTGACACTCGTCGGGCCATGGAAGGGCTATCCTATTAGCACAGAAAGTAAGTATGAGCAACACTAGAAATCTAGGAGTCATTCCAAGTAAAACAACCGAAGACCATGCTGAAGCATTACAGATGTGGTCCAGTTTAAATAGAGACAGTTGTTTAAAAATCACCAGCCAGATGTAACTACTTATCTACAGCGGCTGTGGCCTCTTGCCCGCTTTGGCATTTACTCGTCTTCAGGAGTCTGGATTGTAAGCTTCATGTTCAGAAGGTGGACATGGCCAGTCCCAGGGAGTGATAGGTGTTCCTTCAGCAGGGAGAGCGCAGCTTCTCGTGTGCTGCCTGGGGAGGCAGGCCTTGGTCAGCTTGGCGGCTCCTCTCAGCGAGGGGGCCTGGCTTGGGGTGCCGTGTGGGTAGCAGGCAGCACGCACCTGGTCATGGCCGAGAGAGAGGTGAGGCCAGCGTGGAATTGGTGTGGGTCCTGGGAGGACCCCGAGGGAGATGCAGGAGCTGGCGGTGCAGCCTGCTCTGCTGTGAAGGAGCGTTGGGCAGACCCAGGCTGAGAGGCCTGTTGGTTTAACAGGGGCAGGGCCGTGGGAGAAGCTGGGGGAGGGGCGATGGGCCCTCAGCAGCTGCCGTGGGCCGGGCAGGCGTGGCTGGACCGGGGACGCAAGGAGGGCGGCTTTGGCGTGTTGAGCGCATCCTGAGCTGTGCGAGGCCTCTGGCTGAGGCGGAAGTTGAGGGGCGACAGCCTCGGTTTCAGATGTTGTGGAATTTGAGGGGCCTTTAGCACGTCTCCAGTGGGGTGTCCTGTTGTTGGGTAGAGGAAATGCGAACTTGGTACAAGCGTGGGCCCATGTTTGGGGTCCGGAGTACACGCAGGTGCAGCAAGGCCAGCTCCAGGCTGGGTGACCTTGGCGTCCAAGGCCGGAGGCCCTGCAGCCTCCTGTCCCCCGTGAGACCTCGGGCTGCAGGTGCCTGAGACGCTGCTGACCCTGTGACCAGCATGTGTCCCAAGTTCCTCCCTCTGCTGAGGTGGGTGTAATTGAGGATGTGATGTCTTTGAGCTTTTTATTTTGGAGACCATTTTTTAAATGCAATTTAAAGTAAATTTATGCGAACCTTTTACAATCTTATTAAAAATAATTGCCACATGTGTATAAAGTAAACTATACAGAATCAAATCCACTTTTTTTTGTTGCTATTTATTGATTTTTTACAGAGAGGAAGGGAGAGGGATAGAGAGTCAGAAACATCGATGAGAGAGAAACATCGATCAGCTGCCTCCTGCACACTCCCAACTGGGATGTGCCCGCAACCCAGGTACATGCCCTTGACCGGAATCGAACCCCAGACCCTTGTGTCTGAAGACTGACGCTCTATCCATTGAGCCACACCGGTTAGGGCACTTTTTGTTGCTATTTAAATAGAAGCAGATATCTTTGGCTATAGAATGGCAGGAGAGTTACTTGTGTATGATATTCATAGTCCTGCCTTGTCTCCATTGATTTTTTTTTTTTTTTTTTTTTTACCTAAGACTGTTTTTAGATACATTTTTCTGGAAGATAATTTCTGTGATAATAGGTACATGTACGCATAGTTGATACTTTAGTTTTCTTAAGTTCACACTGGGGTGGCCTTTCTCAGGCTGCCTGGAGTCACAGTGTGAGCCTTGCTACAACGAGAGGCTCGGGGCGCCGGCCGAGGGTGCTTTGGAGGACGTGTGTGCTGACGTGCGCACCGGCATCTTGGGGGCTGGTGGTGACGCGCTGCCTAGGATCCCATCGACCTCACCGCTGGCTGTTGAGCTGCGCCTTTGTTTTCTTTGTTCAGTGCTCGGGCTCGCTCGCCTCTTGTGCTGGGACCGTCACCCTCTCACGACAGGTCACGTGTGAGAGCTGCATGGCGGGCTTCTGTGGTGGCCCCTGAGTGGGAAGCCTGCAGCCCCTCATCCTGCTGGCGACTGTGGCCGGGGGTGTGACGCTGCAGAACACGGGCGCTGTGCTGTGTGCACTGGTGGGACACCCTCCGTGGCTCACATCCCGAGGGGGCGTGGGGCGTGTCTTCCCTCCCTGGTCTGTCCTTCGGTGCCACGGGGCCAGATGCTGACCAGAAGCAGGTTGGCCCCAGACACGATCTCCATCTCCTGGACCCACATCTCCTCTTCTCACTCTTCTGCCCCCAGTGCCAGCTGCTCTGTGCCGTTTGTGGCAGCGTCCTTGTCTGTTTTCTGTCAGTAAATTGGGACTTTCCTGTGGTCTTTCAGAAAATTCCATGTAGTGTAACTTTTAAAAAATTTAACATTGTCTTTGATTTTTAAATTACAATGTTCTAAAAAAAATATTACAATGTTCATGTAAGCTTTTTCTATTACACTTAAAAATTATAATTATTTTAAAAGGCTTTAAAATTGGTTCATTTATAAAGTTAATTACATTTCTTTATACTTTTAAAACCTAGTATATGAATGTGATATTTTATTTTTAAGTAATTTATATGTGTCTAATAAGCAAAACCTTTCCAGATACTTGAAAAATTTTAGCCCTATTAAACATTTCATTACCCTCACCACACATCTTAAAATTCATATCTTTATATGAAAAATCACCTGTTAAATTACTCATTTAGATTTTATAATGGAACCAGGATAATCTGTTATGTATTTCAAATTATCGTTAGCATCAGACATTTCAGACAATTAAAAGTATGTGGATTGTCCGTAAGTTAACCTGGGCGCATGGAGCTCACAGTGGGTGGATCCACCTGATCACTCTAGTCCTGGATTCTGAGACTGCCCAGTGACAGACCCCCTGAGCAGAGTGAACAGGCCTGCGTACGGGGCTCTCCTCGCCCCCAGGGTTGCTCATTAGGTAGCTGCTTGGGGCCAGAATTATCAACCACGTGTCTTTCCATGACAAGACTCCGAGGCCGCGGTCCCCAGTGAATTGCCGGCCTGTCTTCCCTCCCCCTCGGCAGTTCTCCCTTTGAGTCTCCCGGGCCCCGGCTGCCTCCGGCACGCCCCCCCTGGGATGGAGCCCACAACCCGAGCATGTGTCCTTGACCGGAATCGAACCCGGACCTTCCAGTCCACAATCCAACGCTCTATCCACTGAGCCAAACCAGCCAGGGCTTTAGGCACCTTTCAAAAACTTGCTCCCCTGATTTGAGCTGGTGGACTTCTGTTTTCCTTCTGCATGTTTATTTTCTGACGAGGCCACCACTTTCACAGAATGACCTTGGGGTGGACTGCGTATATTGGTCTGCCTGCCTCTGTTTGGTGCTGAGGGGCCGACAGTCGTGTGACCACAATAGGCGCTATTTCTTTAAAACCACCTGTGCTGCCTCCCTGGTCCCATTCAGCCTGTCTTCTCTGCCCAGTGGTTCCTGTGATCCTGAAGGCACTGACCTACGAGGAGAAGCGGGGTGCCTGCAGTGTGGGCGACAACGTCAGGGATGCTGCCTGCTACGTGTGCTGGGCCTTCGCACGTGCCTACGAGCCTCAGGAGCTGAAGCCCTTCGTGGCCAAGATTTCAAGGTAAAGCCTGTTAAGAGTCGTGGCGGTTAGAGCTGTCGCTGCTCTCACCCTCGGATCGCGCCCTCAGTGGCGCAGCTCCCACAGGTGCTCGTGAGCTGGTAAGTCTTCAAGGATGACCTGTCACAAAGCAGCAGCTCAGGACCCTTTTTCGTGGGTAAACAGCTCAGGCCGTGTGTGGAGGAGGGATGTTCTAGAGACTTTGGCTGGCCTGTGGTTGGCAGGTCCCCACACGGAGGGCCTGGGCGTCTGGGAGAGTGTGGAGGAAACAGGCGGGAAGCTGAGCATTTGCGTGTTCTGCCGCGAGAACGTCAGCGGTCAGCCTCACCTCGGAAGGAGTTCCTCGGGAACCGGGAACCGGGAGAGCAGCCTTCAGCTGGCAGCCCTGCTGTGGAGGGTGGGGCTTGCCTGCCGGGTCTCCTACTTCTCCTGGACTAGCACCTGCATGGTCACTGGTCACAGTGCTGACTAGCGTCTTCATCATTGACACCTTCCGAACGAAAGCAGCCTGGCTTTGGGAGGCAGGGAAATGTGTTTCCTCTGGTTTCTTGGAGAACTGACACTAGCAGGCTGGTGGCCCCATCAGATGCTGTGGCAGCGTGGCCCTGGGTTCTTGGTGTGTGTCCCCAGCAGAGCCCCCAAGGCGTCTGCGTGCCCCTGCTGTCATGTCCCACTTTTCAGATCTGCTGTATTTTTGTTTGGGGAAAAATGCAAAACAAATGTGTCCCCAGTATAGTGAGATTTTAGTTAATTTTTGTCTCTGCTTTGTGCTGTGTTTTTGGGCTTGAGTACGTCCAGCCTTTTTGTTGTGTGTGAAGTGGCCAGAGGAGGGTGCCCCGCATGGTGGCAGCCTCAGCGTTAGTCATGGTGCGTGACACTCAGCTGATGACTTGGACTAGGAAATGGGTTTCAGAATGATCCTCCCACAGTTCTTAGGAGATTCCCCTCCCCCCCCCCCCCCCAAATCTGTGCATGAGGCCCAGAGAGAGTGTGAGATCCCGGGGGCCTGACTGCCCTGGGGACCCTGCTCCTCGCCCCTCCAGCCAGGTGCTCTGGTGAAGGGCGGTGGCACCTGGTTGGCAGCGAGCTGCAGAAGAGCCCAGGGTGTGCGGCCCCTCAGCTCCTCGCATGGCTCAGAGCCTCCTCCTGCTCTCACCTTTTCTGGGATCAGGGGAGGGACCACAGGCCTGTTTACTGCCCAGGAAGTGCCTCTGGCCTGAATCTCTTGATCTTGGCTCCTATCAAAGCAAAGCCTGCAGAACAGCCTGGGGATTCTGATAAAGTTGAAGGAACTTCCAGGAAGTTGTAAAGATGTCTGATTCCTCCGCTCGTCCTCCCTTGAGGGAAGGGCAGAGTGACAGCGCAGTGGTCTTAGGAAGCCCTGGTCCTGGTGACCACTGGCCTGCAGCCAGGGAGGCCCAGCGTGGCAGAGGCCAGGCTGCCTGCCCCTCGTCCCTCCCTCGTCCCTGAGGGTGGAGGCTGCCCCTCGGCCAGCAGCTCTGTGATCCGACTGCTCCGTGAACAGGGCTGTGCTGTTGTGAACGTGCTGCGTGGAGGGCACTTTCTGCCGCTCCGGGTCCTGCTGCTCACTCTTTGGAAGTGACTTCAGAAACTAGGAATGAAAGCAGCACACGTGAGGGCTTTCTGCAGCCGGCAGGACAGCCAGGCTCCTCCAGGTGGGCTCGGTGCCCTCAGTGTCCATGCTGTGGGCAGGTAGGCACTGTGGTCGTGCCCACTGCACTGAGGACACCTGCCCAGAGGGGGCAGCTGGCAGGTGCTGAGTGAGACACGGACACACCACCAAAGGGACCTGGCTCCCGAGGTCATTCCCATTTCAAAGTGCGAACAGTCCCAGCACTTCTTTTCAGCTGGACATTTGTCCGAGTGGTCAGCTTGCAGGAATTGTTCTCCTGGGACCCTCTGGCTGATCAGGGCTGAAGGCTGAGGGTTGGCCGAGGAAAGTGGAATGCGGTGAGGCTGCACTCTGCAGTGACGGGGGGAGGGCTGGGCACGGGGCGGGCGGCCGTCAGGTACCCGCTTCTCTACTTGGGGTGAAAGCTGCTTACCCACCGCACTGCAGGGACGAGTGTCGGTCACGATGCAGAGCAGTGACACTGGCGAATGTCGTGCCCTCCCGCCCCCACGGGGCCTGTGGCACAGACAGGTCCTCTCGCTCGGTCCCTGGCTTTTGGATCAGAGGCTCTTTTAGCCACAAGCAAGTGGTTTCTGTTTCCTGAGACTGAAACTAGGCCCCACAGTAATCTGAGCAGCGACGCTGTGCAGTGAGAATCAGTTTGAAGAGTTGCTGTGCTAAGCCTAGCCTGAGCATGACATGGGCGTGAGAGTCCGTGTTGCTAGCTCAGTTCTCTGGATTCAGCGTGGGCGGATCCATGCCCCATGGACCTTGGACCCATGCCTGGGCGAGGCCTGCACAGCAGCCTGAGGGGGCCACAGCCGAGCCACAGGGCCTGAAGTGGAGCATGTGTCACTGCACGGGGACCTGAGTGTCATGGAGGCTGAGGCGCTGGCACAGTGTACTCCAGGGCCACCCTCTGTTACCCAGAAAAGGAAAGACAGATTTGGGGCCCCCTGAGCTGCCAGGTGCTTCGCTTCCTGGGCATGGCCCATGGTGGCAGTGGACTGAAGAGCCCCAGACTGGTCCGTGTGGGCAGGTGGGCGGTCAGCGTGCTGCTCGTGTCAGAGTGAAAGTGACTTTGCAGATCTGCTGTAGCTAAGAGGGTGAGCCAGGCCTGTCCTCTGGGGGTCCTGAGGGTCCTCCAAATGCACCCCATAGAATCTCCCTCCGCCCCCCCCGCCCCCTCCCCCCGCCCCCCGCTGTGTCTGGACTGAGATGGGAGGGTGTGGGTGTGGGTGTTCAGGACACTCATCGTTCTGAGCTGGGACTCATTTAAGCACCTCACTCCACAGGAGACCAGAGAGCATTTGCTGAGCTGGTGGCCAGCGTCCTCTGCAGAAACTCCTCTGGTTGCACTTGGGCACTTTGATCTCAGGGGAGGTTACTTTCCTCGACTTTCTGGGCATGCCCCAGGGCCAGTAATGAGTGTGCGCAGCGTCACACAGGGAGCCACTGCGGGCAGGGACGCCCTGACTCCTGCCCAGCCTTTCTCATTTCTCCCAGTTCCCACAGGCCCCAGAGGCGCATGGAGTTTCTGCCTGACAGGCCCCCCTCCCCCCCATCCCCGTCCTGTGCCGTCCCAGGATCAGGTCAGCGAATGTGCCCCTGGGAGCCGCGCCCGTCGGGCTTTCGGGCCAGTTGGGCAGGTTCTGAGGGAGCTTGTGCTCTAGCTCTTCCTGCTCCATCTGGACGGCAGGCGTGGGGCGGGTGCGGAGGGAGGGCTGAGGTGAGTCACGTGCCAGGTGAGCCCGGAGGATGCTGCTGCCCCGCACCTCCCTACCTGCCCAGGAGTATCGGTTGGGGTGTGTCTTTCGAGATCTGCCTCCTTTGCTGTGTAATAAGCGGCCACATTTTAATTGTCAGCTTTTAAGCCCATTAGTCCTGGCACTGATAAAATGTTGATATCTTGAACTATACTTTCACACACTCTTCCTACAAAAGTTGACAGTGGAGATCAAAATGTAATTCTGTAAGTGAAGTAGGAATGTCTGATAAAAAGAATCAGGGGGCAGCAATAACAACGAGGCAGCAGGACTGGACGTGGTGAGAGGTCAGAGGTCAGACTGACTAGTCTGAAAGGCGCCCATGCGGTAAGAGGTCAGAGGCCTGGCCACCTCCTTACACCCCCGGAAAGTCGGGGCAAGTGCAGGGCTCAGCTGCCCACTTTCTAAGGAGCTTGCTGTTTTATAATGTCACAAAGAAAGTTTTCAAGCAAATTTAATTGTTTTGAATTAGTTTGGGCTGCTCCTGAAAATCTGTATTTCCTAAACTTATACACAGACAGGTGAAGAGATGAACAATTTTTTTTTTTTGTGGAAAAGTAAATAGGGTTTCCTGAAGAAAGCCTCTACTATGTTAGTAATTTAGGAACAATGAAGCCCGTGAAGTTAAAATGGTACAGAATGGTTGTGCTTTATCTAGAAAATACCTCCTCACCAGCAATCCAGAAGCTAATTGGCAAGAAGAAAAAGAAAAATGAGGTGCTGGCTGCCAGCAGGCAGGTTGTCACCTTCCAGCGATTTCCTCACCTGAAACTCTGTTGTAAACTGAGCCGTTGACATCAGCCTGCAGGCCCCTCCCCGTCCTGGGCAGAGCTCTGCTCCCAGGAGCAGCCGGGCAGCAGCGCCTGGAGATTGGCTCCCAGATCTCTTCCTCGAGGGCAAGCTTGTCCTGAAACATCAGGAAATGGCATGCGTGGCTCAGAGCTATGTCTTGTTCTCACTGCGACCTTCTCCAGGGCCCTGGCCCGCTTCCTGAAGGAAGATAACCCTTTTGTTTTTCAAGAAAAGTTCAGTGCTGATTACAGGTCAGAGTGCCCCTCACCTGGTCAGCGCCCTTGGCCTTCCTTGTGGCTCTGCTCTGACTACAGCGATGCCTGGAAAGCCTGGTGCTGGGAGCTTGGCTTTTTTCAGACGGACTTGGCCATAGGCAGGTCTGGCATTTTAACTTGATTTGCAACTTTCAAACAACGTGGATGGGTAATTGCTGGCTTGATATTTAATTTTTTTTTTAAACTTTGAAATTAATGGATTACTGTTACTTAAGATAACAACAGTGTATTTTGCTTTTAATTTCTATAAAACCTTACATAAACTAACGAAGACTGACTTTGGGGTGAGAGATGCGCCTTGCTGTACCTGCTCATCCAAACCAGGTGCCTGGGACGCAGGCAGGTCGAGGCGTGCAGCTCCCCCGACTCAGACAAGAAAGAAAGCCCCTTTCTGTGTGACACAGACCATTTCTCTTGTTGGGAAATCCTGGTGAAGTATCGCCGAACCCCTGCAGCGAGAGCAAACTGGCGAAGGCGCCCGCGAGGCGTTCCCGCCCTGGCAGCCCAGCCCTGCAGACACGTGTGCGCCGGCTCCCGGGGTCGCTCTCCACGTCCCCTCTGAAACCTGAGGCGAAAGTGTGTGACTCACACGCGGCCCCCTGGCTGAGGGGACTGGAGAGGCGCCCAGTGGACAAGGGAGCAAGCAGCACTCACACTCACTTAACCAAGATGATCATACCTGTTCTTATTTGAAATTACCAGTATTTCTAGGTAAGCCAGTTTTGCTCTCAAAGTAAAATTAGAGTAGTTTTCTAAACTTAGTACAAATCAAAACAGTATTAAAAACCAGTTACATTCATGGGTATACACACAGTTGATCGGTTGAATTAACTTAAGAGTCTATAGTGGTTAAAAGCTGTGTGGTTTTTTTTTTTTAAATATGTTTTTATTGATTTTTAGAGAGGGAGATAGAAGCATCGATGAGAGAGAAGCCTCGATTGGCTGCCTCCTGCACAGCCCCCATTGGGGATCAAGCCTGTAACCCAGGCATGTGCCCTGACTGGGAATTGAACCCAGGACCTCTTGGCCACACCAGGCAGGCAAAAGCTGTGTTTTTAAAGTGGCATTGTTACATTAGTCCATTAGCCCTTTGCCAGCTTCCCTGATGGTAATCCCTCACACAGCAAAACCGAGGACAGAGCCCCGTGTCACTGTTGGCCAGACTGTGGCCAGTACTTGGTGGTGTGCCTGCTCGGCCACATTTGGGGCACGTCCCAGAATTACGTGGGGGATGCTGGCCTTGATCCCTGTTGAGGTGGGTCTGCAGAGTTACTGTAGTTTCCTTTATAAGTAACACATGTTTTAAGACTAATGACTGTGCCCTTTCTCCATAAACTTCACCCATTTTCATGCCCATTGGTGGTCTTGCTGAGCCAGGTGCCGCCGTGGTCATGGCGCGTCTCTTCCCCTTTTTCCACTCGGGCGCTCGCTTTGTCCTGTGGGCGCGGGCGCTTCTTGGATCCTGGATTTTCATTCAGTGCTCCTGTTCCTTGGGTTGCTCAGTTGCTCCACCCCTGGCCGCTGGGATCTGTTTCAGGTTGCTGGCTGTGTCCTCTCACCAGCACCCTGTACTTTTATTTTTTAGAATATTTCCTAGTTCCTAGCCCGACCGATGCTCCAGGCTTATCTTTTTTCCTTTGCCCTGTCCCGGGAACCAGCCACTTCCCAGAGTCTGCGTTTCTCTAGTGGACAGTCGCCTTTTGAATCTGCATCCGGGAGTGGCCCCCAAGGCCGTGGGTTCGCGTGGATTCCTCACGTCCCACTCGCCCACTCCACACGGCCTTGTTCTCTGCGGTGTTTCCTGCGCCTGCAGTTCCATGTGCCGTAGCTTCACCGTGGCTAACCACACCCGGGGAGATGCCGCCAGCACCAGGCCGAGTCTTGGGCACGGCGTTCCTTGGCCTTTCCAGTCCATAGGGCCCTCCCGGGCCTCACATTCGGATAGGTCACTCTTGTACGTACAGTTCTTTGGGTTTTGACAGATTTATAAAGTTGGGTTCCAATCCACAGTACCAACAGAACAGTCTGTCGCCTGAAGTTTTCAAGTCATGCTTGGAAACAGCCCTTTGCAAGCCCGCCCGAAATCAGTTGTTCTCTGTCGTTGCTACAGTCAGGTTGAGTCCTGGTTAGTCCATGACAATGACATGCGATGGCCTAAGGAGGGGGATTTAAATGAAGCCCACTGAGCTGGACAGGTTTCTGCCTTAGGAGCCTGGTGTGGCTCGGGCAGACGTGCCTTCTGTAGGACTTGTGTGATACCCAACAGCTGTCTCTGCCCTTGGTCCGGCTGTTTCTAGGAGGGGATGGGTCGGCGCTCCTGCAGGCTTCTCTGTGTGTCACCGTGGGCCATGCCCGCCTCCCCCTCCCCCCACTCCCCTTCTGGGAACCCTGCTTCCCTTGGCTGCCCCCAGGCCTGTGCCAACGGCCTGCTCCCGGGGACTTTGCTTGCGCTCAGGTGCTCTCATTAGAATCAGGGTCAGCCACCCTCGGCCCACGTGTGGCGGCAGCTGTGTTGAGCCTGAGCCACGGACCAGCGAATGAAAGGCCCCAGGGTTCCCCGTTAGTGTCATGGGATCTGAGTCTCCGCAGGTTTCCTTTTAAGCAGCCGTTTGCCCCTTTCCCACAGCGCGCTGGTCATTGCCACGGTGTTCGACCGGAACGTGAACTGCAGGAGGGCCGCCTCGGTAAGTTCCCCCTCTCGTTCCTTTCCCTGTGGTGCGGGCTCCGGCTGGTGCTGCTGTGTGAGGCTGGCACGGGCAGCCACGCTCACGTTCCCGTCTCTGCAGTCAGGGCTAGGGGTCCCGGCCGGTGTGGCTGTCAGACCAGGAGACCCGCAGGAGGGGAGTGTGGGCCAAGAGGCAGTCAGGGCACTGGTATCTTTGTGAACCTTGGAGAAGAGATGGAATAAAACCATAGAAACCATGATTTCAAGTTAAAGTCATAATTTAACAAATTACCAGGAAAGTCTTGCACGAACATGGGCGTGCACCCTGTGTACCCAGCAGATGCAGAGCTGAAGCAGCCAGAGTCACAAGCTCTGTGTGAAGCTCAATTGAAAACACGGGGTCGAGACCTGATTCCTGGGAATAAAATTTCTTTCCACGAAGCTGCTTCCCCAGATACGGACGCATCCGGCCGTGTTGGCGCCTGTGTGTTCACATCCGTGCTCTGTGTGATGGTCTCCCTGCTCCCGGGCGGTGGTTCTTGAGGCCACTGGTTCCTGGGGTCTCGTTCCCTCTGCGCCGAGGGGTGGTGGGCACAGTGGAAGGCTCTGACCCTTCCAACCCCAGACGAGGCTTTTGTTTTACCGATTGCTTTGTCTCTATCCCCAGGTTTACATCTGGGCCTTCCCTGAGGCATTGGTTCAGGCCCAGCATTAGCCACCAGAGGTCACCTTTCAGGATGTGTCTGATTTTATAACTTGAAACATTAAATTGTGTGGGTTTTTAAAATATTTTTAATTGATTTCAGAAAGGAAGAGAGAGGGAGAGAGAGAGAGAGAGAGAGAAACACCAATGATGAGAGAGAATCACTGATCGGCTGCCTCTTGCACACCCCCCACTGGTGATCCAGCCCACAACCCGGCATGTGCCCCTGACCGGAATCGAACCCGGGACCCTGCAGTCCCCACAGGCCAACGCTCTATCCACTGAACCCAGCCTGCTGGGGCTAAGTTGTGGTTGTAAAGAGCAGGATACACAGGCAGGACAGACTGTCCAGAGGCTCGGACCAGCCACCGATGAGGACTCTGACGGGAAATAAGTTCACGGGTCATTCGTTGTGAGTCTGCCTCCTGATGTTCAGCAAAGTGCCAGGCTCACTCACTGCTGTTTGTTCTTCTGTTCCTCAGGCTGCTTTCCAGGAGAATGTGGGAAGACAGGTATGGCTGCTTCTTCAGTCTTCATTTTTACAGCTTCCTGTAGATGTAGAGGCAGAAATACTGAGAATTGCAAACGGAGAACCCTCTTGCGTTGTTAGGCCTGGGTAACGCATTTGCCTAGAATAAACTAATACGTAACACGGTTCTGGTCACAGACTCACTGGTAAGGTGACACAGGTGAGTGTTGACACAAGTTTTAAACAATTAGCAGTGAATGTAGAAGTAATTTTATACACATACACCCGTTAGAAATCAGTGCCTCGTGCATTGCTGAGGGCCACCCGACGTTGCCATTGCCCATGGTGCTCAGGGGTGTGTGCAGAGGAGCCTGGCTCACGGGACAGCGATGCAACCCCTGCCTGTCCCGCGTGTGGCATGAGCCAGCTTCCGGAAGCATCGACCCATGGCGCCTCTTGGTGCTTGCTGGCTTCATTGTGCCCCCAAGCTCTGCCTCTCCTCACTGGTCAGCCCTGGCTGGGAGGTGTGGCCTTTGTCCCTGAACGATTTGTGCTGAGGGTGACGGTGACAGGCTGGGACGCGTGGTGGGCCTGGTGGAGAATGGGCCAGAGGCAGGCGATGTGTGGGAGACCCTGAGCTGAGCTCTGGTTGGAAGGGGTGAGAGGTGAACGTGCCAGGAGGCAGGTCTGGGCTGACGGTGAGCGTGTCATGAAGGAATTGGCAGGCGGCACCGGGGAACAAGCAATGGGCCTTTGGGGCTTGGGCAGAAGTCGGGCGGCGGGAGCTGGGGGAACCCCGTGCAGAAGGCTCAGGAGGGAGAGGCAGCACCTGAGAGGGACGCTGTGGACAAAACGAAATTCCAAGGTGGGGCCTGAACTCTAAGGAGGAAGAGGCAATGCCTGAGCATTGCCCGCCAGGCCTGCTTCTCAGGGACCGTGTGGCAGACAGGCCTGCTGTCCTGACCTCTGTTCCGTGCAGGGGGAGTTGCCTCCTGGGCTGCCCAGAGCGGTTTGGACGGGGATGTTTTCGCCAGTGTCGCTGCACAGAGTGGGACCGGATGGTCTGGGCCAGGGTGGGTGAAAGCACAGAAGCACCCGGAGAGGTCTGAGTGCTGCCTACAGGGGGGCCCCACTCGGGAGCCACGGTGGCCTTCTTTCCAACCGTCCCGGGCCAGTGTGTGAACCGGAGAGGGTAGGACAGTGCACGCAGGCCAGGTGTCCTGCTGCCCTCAGGTGGCGGCTGTCTCCTGCTCTGCGTGTAGCTGGGTCATGAGGCAAATAGGCTTTTACATGTTGCCTGTGAATCAACGTCCCGTTAGTGAGTTTCCAAACAGTAACGGGACCCCGAGCTCCTTGTCACACATGGGATCCAGCCCACGCTTTGTTCCTCCTGTGTCACCGGCCGGGAGCTGGCGTCCGAGCACGGGTCATCCTCAGGGACCGTGCAGCCCCACTGCTCACCTCGTCCCTGCGCCCTGCTCCTACCTGTCGCCTGGGGGTGCTGTGCCCCCGGGGTGAGGAGGGACCCTGAGGGCAGGGCTGGGCCTCTCACCTTCCTCCTGTGGTCCACGGCCAGAAGGCCTTCACTCCGTGGTTCAAAGTTTGTCAAGTATTTAAGTCTTTTCAGAAGACGGTTTTTTAAAAAAATATATATTTTATTGAGTTTTTCACAGAGAGGAAGGGAGAGGGATAGATAGTTAGAAACATCGATGAGAGAGATACATCGATCAGCTGCCTCCTGCACACTCCCTACTGGGGATGTGCCCACTACCAAGGTACATGCCCTTGACCGGAATCGAACCTGGGACCCTTTAGTCCGCAGGCCGACGCTCCATCCATTGAGCCAAACCGGTTAGGGCCAGAAGACGGTTTTGTTTTCAGATTTTTAGATACTGTTACCAGAGAGTGTTCTCAGTAATAACACGCAGACTTGGGGGCAGGGCTGGGCAAGCCTCATGGGTGAGGTGCCTGTCTCCCCCTTTCAGAGTCTGCTTCTGGGTGTCAGCTGTCAAGCCGTGTCTCTCATTCTCTCTCACAGGCTGTGGTGTGGCTCCTGTCCAGGGTTCTCAGGGCCCCTCCGGGGAGCGCTGGCTGGGGTCCCCCTGCCTGGACAGGTCCAGTGAATCAGTAGGGTTAACACTGCTGAAACTGGATGTCTTTTCATGGTGTGTGGTTACAGGAAGGTCTACAACAATTTAAAGTTGAAATGCATGAGTCATTTGAAAAAAAATTAAATATTTTAAGAGATGTAAATAGTTTAGCGCCATGTCTGGCCTGGGATAGATGCTCAGTAACTGGACTTGACGGGAAGCCTGTGGACGAGCAGTTTCAGGTACCCGCAGCCTCGCTGTCAGGCTGTCTGGCCGCCGCGTCCATGAATGTAATTGTATAGGATGCAGTGCTGAGCTGGTGGGGGTGCCTTCCCTTGTGCACATGGTTCACGGTTTTCCTGCTCTTCCTCTCCTCAGGGCACCTTCCCTCATGGGATTGATATTTTGACCACTGCTGACTATTTTGCTGTCGGTAACAGATCTAACTGTTTCCTGGTTATAAGGTGAGTTTTTAATATTCATCACAAAACATAACATTGGCCTAGATGTCCCCAGTCAGCTTCTGCCGTTGTCTTCCTTCGTCCCGGAAGGTCATTAGTGATTGTAACTTACGTGTGAAAAGCTGAAGGTGGCTTGGAACCGTTATCCGGCCTCGTATCCCATGGTTGGGTGCGTGCACACCACGTGTTCGTTTACATGAGACTTTAGGAAATGCATGGGGCAGACCTTCCACTGACGCCACAGGAACGGTGGCAGAGGGTGGCGGGAGCGGTGCGGGCTGGGGAGAAGCTGGCTCACTTTCTAAAACGTGCTAATGGTTTTGGGAGCTGACTGGACGTGAGCACTCTGCTCTCGGGGTCCTGTTTCATTAGTGCTGTTTCTGCTTAGGGCTGGTCTCACGGGGAATGGCCGCAGGCCAGGCCATGCCCTGAGCTGCTGACAGCTGTCCTGGGCATCATCCGTGTATTGAGCTTCTCAGAATGAAACCTTGGGTTGGGAGTGACTGTTGCTTTTTCTGCATCAGCGCAAGTGTTCTCCAGGTGGCAGTTGTGTCTGGGCTGTTTGCGAGCTCAGTGAGGAAGAGGTGTTTGAGGAATCAGGTCAAGAAATGAATATTGAACGTCCCTGAGCGCAGTTTGCAGCAGTTACAGCAACACTTTTACTTAGTGACCGAGGTTTGGGAAATGGCCTCCGTGTCCTGGTCCATCCTCCGCAGCGTGAGAAGGAGAGCGTAGGTGTGCGATGTGCGTGCCCTGGATTGGGAGCAGCAGGCCCTGCGTTTAAAGTCATTACCATCGTGTATCCTGAGGACAGGTTCCTGACACTGTGCTGCACCGACCTCGCAGACACGACGTTTCTCCGAAATTGACAACATAGCTTTTTAGAAAGGCCTCTTTCCCAGAAGGACTCTGTGACTGAACACGTCTCGGTTTTAGCATCCTTCTCACCCGCCTCCACCTTCTCGGCGTCGGCCTGAGTGGGGTGAGGGAAGGGGTGTGTGGCAGAGGGAGCCTGGTGTATATTGGGGGGCCCCCCGGGGAGTGGGACTTTTCAGCCAAAGCGAGGAGTCGGGTTGTCCTGAGGCTGTGGGACGCAGTTTAATGGTCAGATCTGCATGTTAAGCGCGATGGTGGCTGCACTTTGGTAACTAGAAGCAAGGAAGTGGTCAGGGCCCTGCCCGGTGCGGGACATTCGGGGGACAGGGCGGGTGTGCTGTCTGCAGGTTGGAGGGGTTGCCCCGGTGCCACTTGCAGCTGGGCACATCTGTGAGGAGAAGATGCCTGTGGGATGGGGAAGGTCAGGTGATCCGTGTCACACCTGATGGTGAGGGGCTGGTGGCTCGGATGAGTGGCCGGACGGCCTGTGGACAGGTGACCCGGGGGCGGGGGAAGGTCAGGTGATCCCTGTCGCACCTGATGGTGAGGGGCTCGTGGCTCGGATGAGTGGCCGGGCGGCCTGTGGACAGGTGACCTGTGGGCGGGGGAAGGTCAGGTGATCCGTGTCGCACCCTGATGGTGAGGGGCTGGTGGCTCGGATGAGTGGCCGGACGTCCTGTGGACAGGTGACCTGGGGCAGGGGGATTTTCAGCACATGGACTCGAGTTGCACCGAATGGAAGCACCTGGGCCGGGGGGGCAGGGCCAGTCCTCTCTGGTGGTCATTTCAGCAGCTTAAAGTGCCGATGGCACCGGAAGCTGCGTGAGGGTACGTGTGCCAGCCTCTGTCCCCACCATCGCCACCAGGTTCCTGTGCCACTGCCACGGGCCACCCTGGCCTGAGCTGTGCTCCTCCCGTGGCTCTGGCGTGTGCACAAGAGATGGCCTCTGTCCTCTGGGTGCTGAGGTGTGTGCCCTCGCCTCGGGCGGGTGTCTGGGTGTTCCTTCCGGTCAGGCCTCACAGATGCAGCTGTGGGGACTCCAAGTGCCCATCTGTCTGGACGAGCCCCCGCTTCTCTGGGTTAGATGCCAGGAGGGGATGGGGGTCTTCACGTTAAGAAACTGCCAAATGGCCCAGCCGTTTGGCTCAGTGGATAGAGCGTCGGCCTGCGGGCGGAGGGGTCCTGGGTTCAATGCCCAGGTTGTGGGCTTGGTCCCCAGGAGGTGGCATGCAGGAGGCAGCCAATCAGTGATTCTCTCTCATCATTGATATTTCTCTCTCTCTCTCTCCCTCCCTTCCCCTCTGAAATCAATTAAAAAAAAATTAAAAAAGAAAAAAGCTGCCAAATCATTTTCCAAGTGGCAGCGCCCGCTGGCCAGGGGAGCTCTTTGTTTCCTCCCTCCCCACAGCCCTTGCTGTGGTCAGTTTGTATGATTCGGCTCTTTTAGCGGATGTGCAGGAGCAGGGCTTGGTTTGCCTTCCCAGTGCCCAATGACAGTGAGCATCTTTTCATTTCTGACAAATCTGTTGCCTGTTTATTGATTGGTGAGTTGTTTTCTGGCTGAGACTTTGAGAATTCCTTGTGTATTCTGAATGCAGGTCCTTCTTCAGATCCAGGGTCTGCAGATGTTTCCTAGTCTCTGGCTTTATTTTTGCACACCCTTTTTATACATGTAATTTGCATATAGTAAAATGTACTCATTTAAAACGTGGTCAGCGTGAGGGACGTTCCATCACCACAGCACCCTCTTGCGCAGCCCCGCTGCCCCGGAGCCCTCTGTCCCCGAGTTCACCTTTTCTGGGATGCGTGTGAGTGGGTGAGAGGCGTGTGTGGGCTCCTGTAGCCTCACAGTCATTCTGTCTCCGTGTCCCGACACTGTCTCCTCTGGGTGTGCGGTCCTGGGTGTGTGGACACAGGCTCTTTCTGCTGGGACCTCCCTGGCAGTGATGGGCACGCTCTGCTGGTTTGTCTCTTGCTGTTGTGAATTTCCTTCACAGATTCTGACATCTGCAGGCCTGTGTGTCCCTCAGCGCGCAGTGTGGCATATTTTTCTCTCTAGCCGTTGGCTCTGCAGCACCTGCACATTCCTGTCCACTGAGCTCGTCAGGGAGGCGGCTGTGCCTCCCCCTGCGGATCGCTCAGTGCGCAGCAGCCGCGCAGCCCGCTCAGTTGCTTCTCCTCCTGTTCCCAGCACCGGGTTGGTGACCTGGTTCTGTCACTTCTGCGTCCCTCACCCTCACACGCTCCTCGTCCGGCTTCTCCACTCGCTGTCGCCTTCGTCCAGCTCCCGCCGTCCTGGACGCTTGAAGAGCCCGCCACCGGTCCTTCCTCTGGCCGCTGTCCGAAGTGCCGGTCGGAGGCACCTTGTTCCTGTCACACGCCTGCTGTCCCCTCAGACTCCTCGCCCTCACCCTCCACCCTCTGCTGGACACCCCTTGGTTTGCCCTTGGCTTCTGCACAGATGCTGGGTGCGCAGCAAGCGCTGGGCAATGCCCGGTGGGGGCTCAGCAGGGCGTCTCCGAGGTCAGCCGCTAGTTGGTGCCAGAGTGCACCAGCACCCAGGCGCGGGCCTCTCTCCGCTCCTCCTGTGAGGCCAGAGGTCATTCCTCTGCCTGTGTTTCTGGAATCCCACCAGCTCCTGGACACTGGCCTGGGGCGAGCCTGTCTGTCGATGGCGCCAGGGGCCCTTAGGTGCTGTAGGACTAGGGGTCAAGGCTCAGCTCTGTTTCCAGCAGCTGGTCTTCTGCCTGATGTTCCTGTTTTTCCTTCTGACCCTCTCAAGCTATTTCATCCCTGTTCGAGGGGCTCTCAGCCCACCCACTTCGGAAGCAGCCTCTGCTTTCCTTTCTGTCAATCCGGGCACACTCTCCTTGTCCTCACGCCCGCCTGCCACTCGTGTTCATCCCGGGATGCACACACATGTGCCCACGAAGGATCCGTGTGAAATCGTGTTCCCCTTGGTGTTCTGTGCCATTCACTTGTCTTTCAGCTGCATTGTCACACGTGGGTGATGACCAAGTCCACGGTGGGGGTGTGGGGGTGACATGGCAGGTTCAGACAGTCTGTGTAAGCGATGGGCTGTGTTAGAGGCAGGAAGTGTAAAAGTGCATTTTGGGGGGGAAGGTGATACATGGGCTTGTAAATTCAGAAGGTGCAGGATAGTGTTCACGTCTGTCTCACCTCTCTTTTTAGCCTCCCGGTTCCATCCCAAGGTCGCTCCCCTCCCCCCCATTGTCTCCAGTTTCTTACGTCTTCTAGAGACGTGGTCCTTCCACCCCCTACGCCGAGTGGGGCGCACGTGCACAAGGTGGGAGCAACTAAATGCTCATCAGCTGTTGTCTTTTCAGCATGTTCATTGCCGGCTTCCCTGAGTACACACGGCCAATGATAGACCACCTGCTCACCATGAAGATCAGCCACTGGGATGGGTATGTGCTGGGTTCTCGTTGATGTGATGGGAGCCTCACAGAGTTCTTTTGTGAACCATATTTTATTTTTCTTATTTATTTTTTATTGACGTATACCTGACTTACACTATTACATTAGGTTCGGGTATTTCATAGTGATTTGACCCTTGCAGAGTTCTTTACAAACACTCTTGAGAGGTATCCCCTTATCGGTATCGGTATTCCGATCTCCCTTTATAGTGTGTGTTTTTAAGAGGCATTGGTCCACTTGTTATCTTTACCATTTTCAGTGTACGGTTCCGTAGTGTTAAGCACGTTCGCCTTGTTGTGCAAACAATCTCCAGGACTTTTCTTCTTGCAAAACCGAAACTCCATCCCCATTAAATAATGACCCCCCTTCCCCTCCTCCAAGCCTGGCACCCACCATCCTCCTCTTTGTCTCGATGCATCTGACTGTCTCAGGGCCTCATACGGAATCACACAGTGTCTGCCCCTTTGTGCCTGGCTGCTTTCACTGGGCCCCGTGTCCCCGAGGCCCATCCATGCTGCAGCAGGTGCCAGAATGCCCTTCCTCCTAAGGCCGAGGAGCATCCTGTGGCTGGACAGACCACGTTTTCGTTTTCCATCTGTTCATTGACCGGCTCTTAACTTGTCTCTATCTCTTGTCTGTTGTGAGTCATGCTGCTATGAACAAGAGTGTCCAAATATTTTTTTAAGCCTCTGCTTTTCAGTATTTTTGAGTATTTACCCAGAAGTAGGATTGCTGTGTCGTATAGTAATGCTATTTTTAATTTTTTAGAAACCTCAAAAACCATGCTGATTTTCCTAGTGTCTGCATCGTTTTCCATTTCCACTGGCAACCTACAAGGTTGTAATTTCCCCAGATCCACGCCAGGACCTTTTTTCCGTGTTTTTTTCTCTTAGTGGGTGTGAAGTGATATTTGTGGTTTAACTGGTGATTGTTGATGTTGAGCATTTTTTCATGTGCTTGTTGGCTGTTTGTAGTTCCTCTTGGAGAAGCAGCTCCAAGTGCAGCTCCTCACCGGTTGTTGAGCTGCAGGAGTTCCTTCCGTCGCCCAGACTTCGGCCCTTGTCAGATACAAGATTTGCCGGGTTTTCTCCCTCCCGCTCCGCATGTTGCCTTTCACTCTGCTGATTGTTCCCTTTGATACAACCGGTAGTTGAAAGCTCCGGTGCAGTCCAATGGGCCTGTTACCAACTTACCTATTTTTATTTATTTATTCTTTTACTTTTGTTGCTGAGAGGTCTGGTGCCACGCCCGAGAAATCATTGCTAAATCCGACATCACGAAGCTTCTCCTCTGTTTTCTTCCAAAAGCTCATAGTTTCAGGTCCCCTCAGGGTTCGTCCCATCCTCCGAGTCCGGGGGGTGGGGGTGGGAGGCAGGGGCGCTTTGCCACCCAGCACTTGGAGGTGGCAGCTGTGCCCGGAGATGGGCCTGCACTTCGGTGCTTCATTTGGTAAATTCTCGCTTCCTCGTTTGTGACCGTCAGGTTCTTATTCGTTTGGTGTTTATTTTCAATAGTGGTTTTGACTCAGTGGCCAGTTGACTCATGGAGACTGTCTCTCTTTTCATGAGTTGAATAAAGCTAGAATCATCAAATAATGGAACTAACAATTTTTCTGTCCCACTTGCCCCCCAGGGTCATCAGAGAGCTGTCAGCAAAGGCGCTGCATAACCTGGTCCAGCAGGCGCCCGAGTACAGTGCTGCTCAGGGTAAGTGAGCTCCAGCCGTCCTGTGGGTGTACCCCCCCTCGCTCACGTGTGTGTGCGCACACACACACATGCACACACTCACACACATGCACACATACATGCACACACTCACACACACATGCGCACACGGTAGCAGAAAGCCGAGGACGGGCCACCCTGCTGGTTCCAAGGCTGGAGGAGCGGAATGTGATGTGTTTCTCTGCTGAGAAGCACCGGACAGAGCACAATCGATTGCCTCCGTCTCCCCAGGGACGGCGCTGTGGTCGCTGTGGTCGCTGTGGTGTGTCCACCGGGAGCCCCCAGGTGGCCCTGTGTGGGTGCCAGTCACAGCGGGGAACTGGTGGGACCCTGTATGCCATGCATACTTCAGTTGTAGCTTTCTTTAAAAACAAAACAAATCAGCGAAATGACTCACCATGTAGTCAACTTTTTAAAAAGCGAACTGCCTCCTGGGTGCTCGGGCCTCGGGAGCAGCCTGCCGTGCTGCGCACTGACTCTCAGAGCGCAGGGCCCGCTCCCGGCTGCCCTGCCGGATCCATGCCGATCCACTGTCACGAGGGGAGAACCCGTGAGTCCATCTCGTCTTTCCTACTGGGAATAAATTAGCATCTGATTTCAGTGTGAGCACCATGCATACGTTTCATGAAATTACACTTATTCCCACCGACATCGGTTACAGGGAGTAGCGGTGGAATCGTGGTTCTTCCTCTAGTTACTGATTTCACGTGTGTGTGCGTTTCACACGCTCTGGGATCCCCCTCGTTATGAGGGCCCTTTCAGCCTCGGGGTCTGTTCCTTAAACAGGAACCTTGCGTGGTGCTCCCTCACCTGCCATTGACGATCTGTGGGAGGACCTGAAACCATGACCTTCCCATAGAGTTTGTTCCCAGTTCAGGAGTTCTAACGGCCGGGATGACGGGTCCCCTGACCTCAGACACGGAGCCTGTCCGCTGCCGCGTGGGAGCTCTTGGCTTGGACGCTGTCTGCTGTTACAGCCTCCGCACAGCTGCCCTTGTGCCTCAGGGACGTGAGGCTCTGAGGGGCTGGTGGGGGCTCTGCTTTCTGTGCCCAGAGCACAAAAGACCTAGAGGCTTCTCTGCCCTGAGCAGTGCTGTGGGTAGCGGGGGTCCTGCAGCTCGACCCTGCCCTGCTCTGCCCAGGCAGAGCCCTGCTGGCCATTAGCTCAGGAAAGACCTCGCCCCACACCAGCCACCTGTGCCCAGGGAGCCTGGGAAGCACGTGCTGTGAGTGGCGTCCTCGGTCGTGGTCCTGCTCACTTGCCTGGGTGCCGGGGGCCTGCCTGTTGCTGCCTCAGGTTAAGCTCTGGGGGTGATAACGGTCCTGACGGACAGTCTGCAGGTGCCTTTCTCCCTGACTCACTGAGTCTGCATGTCAGCCTGTGTGCCCACGTGACGTCTTCTCCTGCCCGTCCTTTGCAGTTTTCCCACGCCTGCTGTCGATGACGCAGAGTACGGACCTGCACACGCGGCATGGGGCTGTGCTCACCTGTGCTGAGGTCGCCCACAGCCTGTACAGACTGGCTGTGCGGGAGGACAGGTAGGAGCAGTCCCCCTCCCCCTCCCCCGCTGAAGCACGTGGTCGAGCTGGGACACGTCCACTGCATTTGTGTCACATGTGCCTGGGGGGCAGTGTCGTCACGTTTTACCTGATGAGGTTGATTGGTGGTCCTCTCTCTGATGAGTCATGGCCTGTGACGGGAGCCAGCAAGTATGTGGCCAGATGGGGCCACTGGCGGCTCCAAGTGTTACGTCCAGGCAGACGGCAGAGCTCAGGTCCCGACCCCGAGCGTCTGGGTCTCCCAGTGCACGTCCCAGCTGCGTGACCCCTACTGTAGGCCCCGCGTGGGCAGTGGCATCTACTCACAGTGCGCACCTGCGGGGAAGCGTCTCCGTGCCCTCGGCGAGTCCTCCTCCTCCTGAGGGGCGGGGCGGCCTCGACCTCGGTGGGCACGCAGGGTCTCCGTGAGGGAGGGCTGCCCGTGCTGCGTCCTCGGTCACCTCACTCTTTCTGGGGAAGTGGGTCAGTTATAACAGCAAAGAGGGGTTTTCGGAGACGCTGTTGAGTGGCTCCTGTATTCCATACTCTCCATCATTTGTCACTCTTAACAACCTAAAATCCCAGAGCTCAGGGCTAAAAGCTTCCACCAGGAATTCTCGGTGGGAAAGTGGGTGCGAACAGTGAGCAGGCAGCGGGCCCTGGAGCAGGTCCGCACGCGAGAATGTTGGGGAAGCAGCCACTTGGCTTTTCTTTCCTTTCTTTCCAACCACCTTTCCTCAGAAGCAAGAGCCAGCACACAGGACGCTGTAACATGGTCCTTAGCCTCCAGTTTGAGAAAAACTGTGACGTTGTGTCACGTCGGGGTGGTTCTGAGCGAGAGACGGAGCTCACCTTTCTCCTGACCGGAGGGCCGGGAGGGTTGGCAGTCTTTTACCACCCAGCTCGGCTCCCCGCTCACTCCCTGAGGGGCGGCCACATTGGGGGAAGTGGCTGAGGGCTGGGCAGCCACACAGGAGCCTGATCCCCCAACTCTGACTGGGAGGGTGCAGGTGCCACCCACCAGGGAGGGTCTGAGAGGCGCACCCAGGTTTCTGTTGGGTTAGTCCTGTGGTCTTCTCCACCAGACCCCCAGCAGACACCCAGGTGCCAGCAGGGACCATGTTGCTTGCACAGTTTGGGCACAGTCACCCTACTGCCTCGGGGAATGGTGGGAACCCTCCTGAACCTCAAGTTCCGGACCCAGTCAAGGGCAGCCTCTCGAGCAGCCTTTCGGATGGCAGTGAGGCTGTGCTGGAGCTCCAGTCTGTCAGGCCCCACACCAGCCGGTCACGTCTCCTTTCCAGTCGTCACACGGGCAGCTGTGAGCCTGCTGCTCCCCATCCATGGGGGGACTGTCTCTGTGGTCAGCAAGCTGCACCCGGGTCCCGGCTTTACTGATTGGGTCCCTATGGCCACCCCTTTGGGTGGGTGTTGCTCTAGGGGGCTACCTTCTGCAGGTGTTTGGGGGAGCGGGTGAAGCGCTGAACATGATGCAGGTTTCTCTGAGCCTGGCCCCCGGGGTGCTCGGGGCCTCACTGCTGTGTTTGACCTCCTATAGGCCGGTCGCAGACTACCTGGACGAGACGGTGGTGCAGGGCCTGAAGCAGATTCACCAGCAGGTCTGTGGGGCTGAGGGTGTCCGCCTGACCTCACGCTCTCTCCACCCTCAGCCTGTTCGAAGGCCGGGCTCAGGACCGGAAGCTCCCTGCAAGGCTCAGCTCTGGGCTGTCAGCTGGGGAGCAGTTCTCCGCTCTCCGTGGGCCGGCTCCTCTGGATCTCGGGGGAGGGAAGAGCATCTCCTCTCGTGTGGCCGAGTCCCAAGGGCAGTCTGGCAGGTGCAGGCAGCTCACAGGCCTACTGCCCTCCTGTCCGGGTCAGGCCTGTTCTCTCAGACCCCAGGCAGCACGAAGGCCTTGGATCCCGTGTGCCTGCGTGGTGGGCGTCCTGAGTCTGAAGTTACGCCCGAGTGTGGCGCACTCTCCGCGGAGAAGGGCTGTGGGCTTTCTGAGTTTTCAGCTTCTCAGAGGCTCCTGTGATTCAAAAGAGGGAATCTGTGAGCTATGGTCTCCCTGTTATAGGACAACCTCCGAGACACGATGCAGCATTAGATGGCGTCACTGTGTGTTGTCCTCGTTAGACTTCCGTGTTTTTATATAATAATGCACATTGGGTCTTCGCCTCTTACCTGTTTGGGCCATGAGCTTGCTGTGTGATTGGCGAAGCCATTGGTCTTTTTACTTACACTTGTCACTCTACAAGGAGCCTGGCCTCTTTCCCTCCCGCTGTCAGGGCAGCGTGAGCGCCAGAGAGCACAGAGACTCAGACGGGGGCCACGCGCCCCCTCATTCTGTAGAGTGTGGGTGGGCCCTCCTCCCTGCAGTTCTGGGGTGAAAGGACCGTGTGAGCACAGTCCCTGTAGCCGAGGTGGCGATGCTGGGAGGTGCTTCCAGGGCTTTGGAAGAAAGAGCCTCAGGCTCCCTGGTTGGCGGTCTTTGTTTTCTGCCCAAGCGGCCGTCTGGGGGATGGTCACGGCTTGGTCAGTCCTGGACCCCTCACGCCTGACCACCCTCTCCGTGCCTTGGATTCCCTCCCAAGTGAGGCTGTCGTGAGGATTATAGGAGAGAAGGCTGAGGGAGGTGCTTGCAGAGAGTGAAGCAGGATCCGTCCCTGCTTTCTCACTGTTAATATGACTTATCTACTTTCAAAACCCAAGAGACCTATCTAACTGAAGAACTTTCTGTTTTTAATTTTAGCTTTATGATCGTCAGTTATACAGGTAAGCTCTACGAACCCGAGAGTCTTAAGTTTTGTCTTACTGAGTAAGCGCACTACTTGGTCTGCTAACCCCTCAGCTGAGTGGGGTCCTGTCCAGCCGCCCTGCGGGGTCACCTCAGCGCTGAGTGGACTCCTGTCCGGCTGCCCTGCGGGGTCTCTTCTGTGCTCGTTGATTTGAGTGTGTGTCACAGTCATTTCCCGTTAAGAACTGAGAGGTCTAACCTACTGGTCTTCTAAGTGTGTGCAGGTTGACGTGACGCTTGCTGGGTGAAGTGTGGAATCTGACGGGTTTGGGGGCCCAGAGGCGCGTGCGGTTGTGGCCCCAGTAAGGCAGCATGTCGCCTGACACGCCCTCCTCCTCCCGTCTGCAGCCTGCAGTCTGCTCTCCAGCATCAGGGCAGTCTTTTCTGATCTCTGCGTAGACCCACTTGCTCTGCAAAGTCTCTGGTCTGGTTTCCTCGGGGCAGTGGCTCTGACATGTGGTGGCCCCTGTGCAGGCATTCCCGTGGGCTGCTGCGTGGTCCTCGGTGCTGTGTGCTCACCTGCTCTCAGGTGATGCGCGTCTGGGCTGGTCCTCTCTGCTTCTAAGACATGGAGGCCTCCCCGAAGCGGCTGTGACATGTTCCTCCTACCGGCCGAGAACTGCTCCGCATCCTCCTTGGCTGGGCTTCCTTGACGAGCCAGCCCCGTGGGGCGTGTGTTTCCCGGGGACCAGGCGCCTTCACGTCTCCTCTGTCTTCTGAGAAGAGACTCTTCAGGTCTTTTGCTCATTAAAATAATCTCATGATCTGTCTTCTTCTTACTGAGCCGTCAGCGTCTTTACATATCCTGGGTATGAGCTCTTTGTAGACATAGAAGATTTCCTAGCATTTTCTCCCTGTCTGTGGTTTGCCTATTCATTTTTCTTAGTGACTTTAATTTTATTGATTTTTTTTTTTTTAACAGAGAAAGAGGAAGGGAGAGGGAGAGAGTGAGAAACATCGATGTGAGAGTGAAACATCAATTGGCTGCCTCCTGCACGCCTACCAGGGATTGAGCCCACAACCCAGGCCTGTGCCCTGAGGGGAGCTGAACCAGCAACCTTTCAGCGCGTGGAAAGATGCCCAGCTGAGCCACACCAGCCAGGGCACTCTTAGTGGCTTTTGTAGTTGTTGTCGTTAACCCTCACTCAAGGGTATTTTCTCCATTGATTTTCAGAAAGAGCGAAGGGAGGGGGAGGGAAGAGGAAGAGAGAGAGCGCGGGGAGGGGGGGGGTGGGATATGAGAGAGACACATAGATTGATTGCCCCCCACACGTGCCCTGAGAAGGGCCAGGGATTGAACCTGCAACCCTTCGGTGCAGGGTTGTGCACGTCAGCCTCTCTGTTTGTTCTTGACATCTCTTACCACCTCCAGCTTTCCTGAGAGCCTGGGCCTGTGCAGGGGTCAGACCGGGCCTCCCCATGCGGGTGTCGACATCAGGAATGTCCAAACCTGTAGAGAATTTTTATGAGTTTATTGGAGCCAAACTGATGACAGTTTCTGGGAAGCAAAATCTCAACAGATTGAGAAAATGCTCTGGAGAAAGGTAGTTTAGCAGCTTATTGGAAACATGAGAATCAAAGGAGGAGATGGAAGTAGGGTCACATGAAATCCACGGGTAAATTAGGGGGACGGGAGAGAGCCGAGTGGGGAAATCTCGAGCTGGATAAGAGTAAAACGGCAAGACACATTCTTTCACACCAGCGGCAGGTACGGGACAGTCGATGCCCTTTACAGCACACGGAGATGCTGTGCGGCAGCGAGATAGCAGCGAGGGGTTCTGCAGTCTCGTGCTCTGGGAGGGCCCTGCGGGCTCTGAAACGGAGATTCCTCTGACGTTCCGGAGGTTATTGCAGATGCACAAAGGCCGTAGGCTCACTTGAGGTGAAGGCTGACCTTTGTCAGGGAAGCTGCAGGCCCAGGACGTGACCCTGCCGTGACCCGCTGTTGGTGAGGACGGGCTGTTCAGACCGTTCTGTGCGGTAACCTTTGGTCCCTGAGCTGGTGAGGCTGCCCCTGAGCTTGCAGGTGTAGGATGGGGACCCTTTCTGCTCACACTGGACCGCCGCCCCCCCCCCCCCCCCCAGCTGGCGCTGCACTCGCTGAGCTGGGTATTCCCAGCTGTGCCCCGTGTTCCTCTTCCCAGACCTCCGTTTTCCAGCCTCTGAAACGGTTTCATCTGCTCCATCCATGTCTCTGATATTTAAGGCAGAGAGCAAATCTGGGTCCCCTTCTCTGTCTGGGCCAGAAGCCAAAGTCTGGTGAAACGATGTTCTGTCTTCGCGAGTGTTTCTTACGTTCGTGTTCACCACTTTCCTGTTGTCGGCGTTAGACATCGATTTGATGTGACTGAGAGCCGGCAAGATAGGCAGGCTCTCCTCTCGGGTTTTGTTCGCAATGGAAGGCAGGGCGATGCTTCCTGGGCTGGATGACGGCATCTTCCTGGCGTCTTAGATTCCTGTCGTTGCTTGTTTGTTTGTTGATCCTCACCCGAGGGTGTTTTTAGAGAGAGTGGAAGGAAGGGGAAGAGACAGAGAGAGAAACATCGATGTAAGAGAGATACGTCGATTGGTTGCCTCCCACACGCACCCCCGACCAGGGACCGGGGATGGAACCTGCAACCAAGGTACATGCCCTTGACTGGAATCAAACCCGGGACCAAACTGGCCAGGCATTAAATTCCTCTAGTTTTTACAAAGTGAGAGTTGAACGGTGTTTGGGATTTGTTCTGTGTGATTGTTTGATGTAATTGACGCCAGTAAGGACTGTAGTGTCCAGGGGAAACGACAAGTCAGAGGAACCCCAGCTAGGACTTGGGACACCTGGGAGACGGTTCCAGGAGTCTTTTCGTTTCTTCCTGTAAAAAGGCAGCTTCTTACAAGTAAAAGTAATACACAGTGATACTGAATATCAACTGTAAGTGGAAAAAGTTCAGTTAGAAAAAAAGAAAACCACTCTTCAGTATAGGTCTTGCCAAACAATACAAGGACGAGATTTACAGAAAACCTACTCAATGAAGAAGGTTTTATGTAAAAAGTAATTGAAATAAGGTATGTGAGCATTGAGCAGTTGCTGGCACATGAAAACCTTTGTAAGTGCTCTCGCCCCCAAGTAGCTCCTCCGTGCCCTGACAGATGCTGCTAGGTGACATCTTAATGTTTGGAGCCTGAAGTGGTACCTGTTACTTGGTGAGGATATTTTATGTTGTTTTATATAATAAGGTACTTTAACCCTTTTTGTATTAATTTTCAGGGGTCTCGGAGGAGAGCTCATGCGACAAGCAGGTAGGTCTGAGCACGGGAGGCTGCGGGTTGTGGGTTGCACCCCCTCTTCCCCGCCATGGGGTGGGGAGAGTCCGAAGGGCGTTTGCCGCTCTCAGTACCGTGGCGTGAGCGTGCCCTTCCCAGGACCCTGGACCTGGCCCGCTGCCGGGGTTCACTTGACTCCACCATGTGCCCAGTCATTCCAGACAACAGATCGAGGTGTGGGGACCAGGGCTTCCCAATGGCAGCGGCCAGGATGGGGCGGGAGAGGGGGGCATGGTGTGTCTTTCAGGAAGGGATGGTGGTGAGGGACCGAGTGTTGCTATCTTAGCCTCTTCAGCAACATTTAAGTTAACTGTAGAGCAAGGAATAACTTTTTAGATTATATTTAAACTCTGCAAGGAACTCAAATGATGCCAACATGCCTAGATTTTCTGACGCATTTTTAAGTTAACCTAGAAGACCCAGACTCATCCGTTTCTCTGGTGGGCTGAGTAGGTGCCAGGTCAGTCAGGCCATGCCCTGGGCTCAGGTCCTGGAGAGTCCCTCACCTCGGAGCAGGCGGGCGGCGGGCGGTGGGGCTCATAGTCCTGATGGGACAGACGTGCCCTCATGGATTCACCCTTTCTCCTCCTAGTGTGCGTTTTAATAGAAAACCTGTCCCTTTCCAAGATGCCCTTCAGGGGTGACGCCGTAATCGGTAAGTGCTTTTCTTCAGTGCTCACCCTGTAGCCTTTTCTTTCAGAACCGCTCCACATGGCAAGTGACAGTGAGCCTGGTAGGACAGTGATCGCTTCCTGGTAGTGGAATCCTGGCTTTGAAACTGCTGCCAGAGCCAGTTGTAAATGATGGGCATCAGCCACACACCCTCAAAACCAGTCCCTCCCTTCCCTGAGACCTGCTCCTTCCTCAGAGCCCTGGTGTGGCGCAGGCCCTCGCAGGACCGGGGGAGGTAGCAGCAGGTGCCAAGGCCACTGGGGCAGGATGTGGGAGAACCTGCTCTCGTGGGGGCAGCAGCCAGGCCCCTGTGCAGGTCCCGTGCCCGGGGCAGCCGTCCTGTCCAGCAAGCAGGACCTTTTCTGGTTGTGTGAACAGGCAGCCGCTAGAGGCGGGAGGAAGAGCCGTGAGAAGGGCTGCTCCGCGGCTGCCTCGGTTCTGCAGCCTCAGGAGAGCTGTGTAGGGTCAGCATTCGTTGCCAGAGGGTGGATCTAATTGAGTGGAATGTTTGGGTTTTGATTGGCGGGGGGTGGGGGGGAGGGACTGGAGGGGGTTGTTTGAGGGAGAGGTACAGGAGAAGACCACCTGAAGTTGGTAGGTATAATAAAAGAACGAAAGTTTTCCAGGTTTGGCTCAGTGGATAGAGTGTCAGCCCTCAGACTGAAGGGTCCTGGGTGTGATTCCTGTCAAAGGGCATGTACTCCGCCTCCGCCACCCTGGTCGGGTGTGTGCAGGAGGCAACCAGTCGATGTGTCTCTCTCACCTCGATGTTTCTCTCTGTCTCTCCCCCTCCTTTCTACTCTCTCTAAAAATCGTTGGAAAAAATATCCTCGGGTGAGGATCCACAGAACAAAACAAAATAAAATTTTCCATGGTAAGAGTTTTAGCATTTCAGCAGCAAAAAGGAGACTTTCCCCCTTTAAACCAAGGGCCTTTGGAATTTGTACAACCTGGAGAAAGCTCACTTTAGATTTTCTCCAGACTCACCTCTTGTTTACCATCTGCATTGATTTAAGAGGTAGAAGATCTGTTTGTTGTTGACTTTAATTTCTAACTGTTCTTAATTGGGGCAATGGTCTTCTCTGTTTCTGTGACAGACGGTTGGCAGTGGCTGATCAGTGACACCTTGAGAAACCTCCACCATGTGTCCAGTCATTCCAGGCAGCAGATCAAGGTGCGGGGAGCGGGGTTTCCCAGTGGCGGCTCTACCGAGAACGACATTACTGTTGTAGTGTTTGTTTCCAAGGACTGCGTTATGGCCCCTTTTGTGCACTGATGGGCAACCGAACGATGCCACAGTTCTGTTTGGGCTTCTGGATGGCGTTGTCCATGTAACGTGTGACCAGGAAAACGAACTCAGCTACTGGTGACCAGAACGGGCAACTTTTAAGTTCCTGTTCTGGTTTGATCCTGTTCGCCTAGCGTTTTTCCTGCACATCGAGTGACTCTGTGGCGCTGTAGGGCTTTAGGGGTGGAAGCTGCGTGTGCGATGCCAGTCCCACCGCGCATGCCAAGTTGGCATTTCTGAAGGAGTGTGCTTGAGGGCCAGCTGGGTGTGGGGTGCAGAGCTGTTCCTCTCCCCGCACAGTGACCATCACCAGGACATTGGGAGGGACTCGGCTTCGTACTGAGGATGAAGAAATGAGGGTGTAATTCTCTCCTGTGTGTCTCAGCATTTCTGAGTTATAGGAGGCTTCGTCAACCCTTTTTAAGGGTAACTTTGCCATTCTGTAGGATTGAAGCACCGTTTTACTAGTTGAATTTGAGCGCCTCAGGTTCAGTGCTGCAAACTTTCCTTTTAAAACATCCATAACATTCATACAAGCAGTGATCCCGGAGCAGCCTGCTGCCCTGATTGGTACCAGTGACACCTCGTTCTGAGCTCCCTCCCCGCACTCAGGGCCCTCCTGCCCGGCCCCAGCAGCTCGTTCCTGGCAGCTCCGTGGCCTTGCTCCCGATCTGGCGAGTGGAGAGGACGCAGGAGTCTAGTGTTGGCTCTTTGCAGGTCCCTCTGTAGCCAGGAGTTCAGGAGAGGACCTGGAGTCCCTGTCACCCCCCTGCTCTCCCCACTCCCTCCCTCCCCCTCCGTGTGGCTCTGCCTGGGGATCGGTGCCCACTCCCTCCCTCCCCCTCCGTGTGGCTCTGCCTGGGGATCGGTGCTGAGGGCCCTTCTTGTTCCCAGGCTCCTGGGCCCCCAGGTCCTCTCTAAAAAGGCCCTGCACAGCCTGCTCAGAGCTCTTGCCCATGTTGCACACGCCTTTTCCTTCATCACCTCTGCTGGGAAGAGAAGTGCCCGTTCTGTTATTAGCTGCTCATATGATAAGACATGGAGTTTGCATTGTTTGGAAGAAATAATCAAGTTTTCTATTCAGTTTATTATTTGCAAAAAATGTTAAAGTTTTAACTACCTGACAGATGACGCACGCAGTTGTGCTTGAAGGAAGGATGTAGTTTATTTCTGTGTCTGACTGCGGAGCAGCCCGGCCGCCCCTGTGGTCCTGGAGGCTGAGGCGCTGTGTCCTGCTCGGTTCTAGGAAGCAGCTGTCTCCGCCCTGGCTGCTCTCTGCAGCGAGTACTACGCGGAGGAGCCGGGGAAGGTGGACTCCGCTGGGCAGGGTGAGTGCCTGTCGTGCTGACCCTCGGGCCCTCGGGGCGTGGAGGGGAGCTCGGGGTCTGGGTTTTGGTTTCGGCTCCCTTCCTCACCGCAGCGTGCACACGCAGGTTAGCAGGGACGGGTGGGCGCTGGCGCCTCCTGGGCCTGCCCGCTCTCCCGCCCCAGGCTGGCAGGCTGTGCAGGAGAGGCTGGCTGTCTCCCGCTCCGATGTCTCGGTGCCGGCTTTCCCGTGCGAACGTCCCTGGGACACGACGTTCCTGTTTAGCGTATGGAGTCAGCTCTTGTCTCAGCAGCGTCTGCTCACGTCCACTTTACGGGAGCTCTTCCTGCTCTGGGCTCTGGAGGCTGCAGCTCTGTGTAGGGAGCTGCCTTTCCCTTCTGTTGGGTCCTCATCGCCTTCGTTCTCGCTGTCGCCTTCGTTCTTGCTGTCGCTGTGAGTTGGCCCGGATGCCCCTCCCTGGCACTGCACTGAACGTCTGCTTGCCGTCCTGCTGGCTCCGTGCTTTCTCCTGGGGCTCCGTCCACAGGCACGATCACGTCACTGGCTTTTGTATTTTATGGTAAAATGTGTTCTTAGAATTCTCTATGCACCACGGCAGCATGTTCCCAGCGCGTGTCCTTCCTCTTCATGGGGACAGCGAGCGTGCCGCTGCCTCGCCACACAGCCCGGCTCCGGCGTGTTTCCCAGAGCCCTCCACGCTGCAGCGCCCCTGACCCCTCGCCGAGGCCGTTCCTGGGATCCACTCACGAGTGTTGCTCTTATCAGGAAGCTCCGTGCTCACGTGCCATGTTGCCTGTGGCTGCCCTGCTGCTCCGTGGGGCAGGCAGTGCAGCCCCTCACGTGCATGGGAAATGCTGTTTTAGGTTGTTGAATGTGAACATGAGTCAGACTTTCCAAGTTAATAGTGTTTTACTAGATCTCCTTTCCACGGGCAGTTTAACTTAAAGAGACAGTAATGTTTTGTATTTCGTCTATTTTTAAAATTGGGATAAGATCAAGTTTTGCTTTTTGCCTAAGAAAAGTGTACCGCATCACACCATTCTGAATACAAAAAGAAATAATACTCAGAAATGAACCTTGGAAACGCATGTGAATTGTAAGGGGGAAGGGAGGTGGGTTTTCACGTTGTTACTGGTGTCTTCTCGAAGCTCCAGCATAGGTGTCAGTGTAGAATATGGACAAATGGAACTTTATTTTATTTTTTTAATACATTTTCATTGGTTTCAGAGAGGAAGGGAGAGGGAGAGAGAGAGACATCAGTGATGAGAGAGAATCATCAATTGGCTGCCTTCTGCATGCCCCTCCTGGGGGTTGAGCCCGCAACCTGGGCATGTGCCCTGACTGGGCATCAACCCGCCACCCGCTGATGTATGGGACGATGCTCCAGCGACGGAGCCACCTGCCAGGGCGTTTGCCCGCATTTGAGGAAGGTGTTGTCTCCACAGTGAGCATTTGTGTTCTCAGTGAGTAAACAGTGAGAATTACGACTGTGTGGACCATTCTCAGCGCCCTCGTGGAGTTATTTTTCTGAGTGAAATCATTTGTTGGAATTGCTCATGAAAACCTTAAAACTACCCAATAAAATTTCTATAAATCTCTTGATTGATTCCACTTTGAAACCACATCTGCTCCTGAAGCCCGAGTCCTTCCTCCCTTCTCTCTTTGGACGCCATTTGGCTCCTGCTTCTGAAACATCTGTGAAGAGCAGGTAAGGAAACCCTGGGCCGCAGTGGGTCACCCTGTGGCTTCTTTTCAGAGGGGCTGGTAGAGAAGTATCTCGCTGAACTGCAGAGCCCGGAGGAGATGACGCGCTGCGGCTTCGCCATGGCCTTGGGCGCCCTCCCTGGCTTCCTGCTGAGAGGCAGGCTCCAGCAGGTGAGGCTGAGCTGAGCGTGGAAGGGGGTCCGTGCGAGACGATGGCGCATGTGAGACCATACACATGTGGGGGGCCGGGTGGCACACGTCCCTGCCCGGTGTCTCTTAGGTCCACCCCCAGACGGACTTGAAATCTCTCCCTGGGGAGGGTCCACAAACAACACCTGACTTGCAGCTGAGCTGCTGCCTGATGACGGGACAGAGCGCGCAGGGTCCCGGCCAGGACGGGGCAGGCACTTGCGCTCGCTCGGGCAGCAGCACCAGAGCTGAGCCCCCACTTGCGGGAAAGTGCGTGGATCTCGTGGGGGTGACTGGTCACTGCCTTTCAGGCTCTCGCGGGGTTAAGAGCCATCACCCTTTCCTCGGAGGACGTGAGCTTCGCGGAGTCCCGGCGGGATGCCGTGAAGGCCATCGCCAGGTGGGTCTCCGTCCCCCAAGTCCAGGGCGGTCCACAGCTGGTCCTTGGGAGCCCCTTCTCAGTGACGAACCTGCTTAGAGGCAAACGCTGTTCCTTATTTTCTAGTTTCTTCTCTGTGTGAAGGATTGGAAAGAACATTTCCAACTCAGGCTTGTTAGCAGTTCTGTCCTCATTCTAGGAAACATGAAGCCCATGGTGTGCTCGCTCCATCTCTTTAGGACACAGGACCACTTTAAAGATGAGCAACCCCAAGGACGAGGGCAGGACAGTGCGCGTGGTGTCTGGTGCTCAGTCACAAACACAGGCGTGTAGGATGCGTTGTCTGCCCCCCACCCCCCCAGCTGTGTGGAGCCCACATGCTGTCCAGGCCCCGATGGTACACGGTCCCTTTTCTGCCCAGACAGAGGGCAGGAAGGCCCAGGCACAACTCGCCCTCTAAGCTGTAGACACTGGAGAGTGTGATTCGGAGAAGAGGGGCGGTAGCGGGAAGGAACGCTGGGCATCGGAGCCTCCCCCGGAGGTGCCAGTCTGCTCTGAGCGTGACCTGTGAGGAGAAGCCCATCGGGCTGGAGGGACGGGCGGACACGAGCTGTTTCTAATTCCAGGATTTGCCAAACTGTCGGTGTGAGAGCAGAAGGGACCCCGGATGAGGTCGTGTGCAAAGGGAACGTGTCCCAGATTTACAGCACGCTGCTGGACTGTCTGCGCGACTACACCACCGACAGCCGCGGGGACGTGGGCGCGTGGTGAGGCGGCCTGCGCACCTGTCCAGGAGGGCGGTGGGCTTTCCCTGGTCTTCCAGCTGCTGCTGTGGTTGCCTTCAGAGCACACAGTGAAGTAGGGAGGAAGGCTCCCCTCCAGGGTCCCCCCAGCATGCCGGCGTGTGGGTGACAGGATGACTCGGGCCAGAGCACAGTCCCCCTGAAGGTGTTGTTTCAGAGAGTGGGTCTGAGTTCTGTAGTGCTTGGTCCGTCTTCAGAGATTCTCATTCTTGGCAGAAAGTCATTATTGTTTCCACTTTTTTCTCTTCAACGTGTTCCTCGTGGTTATTTTAAGGACTCGACCCATCACACCAGCACCTGGCACCCGGGTCTGTTTCTGTTGTTGTCTCTCATCACTTTAGCGCTTGGTCTTACTTTTTAAAAATGTATTTTTATTGATTTCAGAGAGGAAGGGAGAGGGAGAGAGAAAGAGGAACGTCCATGATGAGAGAACCACTGATTGGCTGCCTCCTGCACGCCCCACACGGGGGATGGAGCCTGCAACCCGGGCCTGTGCCCTGACCGGGGATCAAACTTGTGACTTCCTGGTTCATAGGTCGATGCTCAACCACTGAGTCACACTAGCCGGGCGGTCTTTTTTGTTTTTTAACATTCCTTTTAATTTTTAACTAAATCCAGAGATTGTGAGTTCAGAACTGTAGAGGCTTTGGATTGTATAATTTCCTTTGAGCAGGTGGTAGGTTTCCTTACGTGAGGCCCACGTGGGGGGTCAGGTCGCCGAGTGCCCTCAGCAGCGGCTGGGCTGGCCCTTACTCCTGCCTACACCCCAGGGCGTGGCCTGTGTCTGCAGCCCTGGCTGAGGGGCCTCAGACCCCAGGGCCTTCCTCCTGCTCACACGTCCCCCAGCTGCTGACTTCAGGACCGCGGACCCTCACCTGTGCTTGACCAGTTAGGAGCTGGCGAGGGCCCTGCGGTGTGTGCAGGTTCGGGTCCCCGTGTCCCTCCCCCAGCCTTTCCCTGTGAGTGCTGCGCCCACAGAGATGGGGGTCTTCCCTGCTCCCACACTCTGCCTGCTCCCTGGCGCCTCCAGAGAGCATGTGTCCTGAGTAGCGGTTTGCCCGTGGCTATGCCCTGGCATCTGAGCCACTCGTTCCTGTCAGCCTCTGGCCTGCGTCCGCCTTGCACCTCTGAGCACGCCGTGCCTGCACTCAGCACCTCCCTCTCCTGAGGCCTCCCCTGGGCTGAGGCCCACACCCTGCCCCCCTCTTCACTCTGAGCAGCACAGGCTGCCTCCCCGATGGGCTCATTCACTCCTGGTGGGAGGGTGGGTGCCCCAGGCCTGTGGGGCCGTTGTATCCATGATCCCTGTGGCCCAGCGGTGTCCTACCTGGTTGAGTGCACATTGTCCCAAGTTAAACATGTACTTTGTGGAGTTAGGCCAGTCCTAGTGTGAGCGCAGCTTTGCAAGTTGTATCAGTTTGTCTCCTTTCCCGGGAGCTGCTCTGGACAGTGTGTTCCGAGTGGAGAGCGTCCTGGTCTGGGGGCCCCGGGGCAGCGGGAAGGAGCCGCTCTGCGCGTCCTCCCAGGGAGGGCAGGCCAGGCCCTCGAGGTTCTGCTGGGACAGAGCTTTGCGGGGCGGGCGTGTTTGGCATTAAAAGTTCTTGGAAAACCAGTGCTGTTCCTGCGAGCACCCCGCCCGCTGGCCGGGACCCGCTGGCTGCAGGCACGTCCTTGTCGCCTGTCGCAGAGGAAGTGCTCTCGGAGGAGGGCTGCTCAAAGGGGCTTCCGCTCACGTGCGTCCGGCTGAGGCCTCCGAGCCCCCTTCCCGCACGAGGCTGACGGGCACCTCCAGCTCGGGAGCGGTCTCCTCACCGCCCCCCCCCCCCCCCGTCCCTCCTTGTCCCTCAGGGTCCGCGAGGCCGCCATGACCAGTCTGATGGACCTGACACTTCTACTGGGGAGGGACCAGCCAGAGCTGATCGAGGCTCCCACGTGAGTGTTGGGGTGCACCCACCTGTGCCTGGAGAAGGTCTGTCCTGCCCCCGTCTCCTGACCCCGCGGCTCAGGCCCAGGTCTCTCCCTCCGTCGGGGCTCAGGCCGGCAGGGGGGACAGCCATTCCTGGGCGAGGCCAGGGCAGGGGCCACTCCTCAGGCTTTGGGCCCTTGCACCTAAGTGCCTGTTCTAGCTGGGGGCCTGGCTGTCCCCTCTCCCGTCAGTTCCCGGGACATGGGCTGCCCCTGGGCACCTCACTTGCGGCGTCTCCATGTCCTCTGCAGGGCTGCTGCGTCTGTGGAAATCCCTTTTCCCGAGCCCCACCTGCCCTCCCCTTCCTCCTCCTGCCCTTTTCCTCCGTGTCCCCCTTCTTGTCCCTGTCTTTTCTGCCTCCTTCCCTGTGCCCCATCCCCACCTGCTGCCCACCTGGAGCCTGTGTGTCCTCACTGCTTCTACCCAAGACCTGGCATTTAGGCTCCTGGGGGCAGCTCAGCTGTGGTGGGGGCCCTGCCGTGTGGGCAGGGAGCCAGGCCCGTGCTGACCTGCAGCCGTGTCGCGGGCGCCCTCGGGTTGGAGCTGTGCTACCGTTGGGCTCTTGATTTGCAGCTGCCAGAGGGTCATGTGCTGCCTGGCCCAGCAGGCCAGCGAGAAGATAGACCACTTCCGTGCACACGCTGCCCACGTGTTCATGACGCTGCTGCACGCGGCCGGCTCAGCCGGCCCCACCGTCCCCCACGTGCCCCACCGGGCAGAACTGGAACAGCTCTTCCCCAGGTACGGAGGGTCCGGGTGCCGGATCGCGGGGGGCGGCAGGGCAGGCCCCTCCAGCTTGTGGCTCTCTTGCAGGTCCGAGGCCGCCTCTGTCAACTGGACCGCACCATCCCAGGCCTTCCCTCGCATCACCCAGCTGCTGGGGCTGCCTGCCTACCGCTACCATGTGCTGCTGGGGCTGGCCGTGTCTGTGGGTGGCCTCACAGAGTCCACGGTGAGCATGCGTCTGGCCCGGCCTCTCCCAATCGAGCGGCTTTGGGTGGGTGTTTGTCCTGGAGCTGGGGCAGCCGTCTCCGTGGGGTTGGGACGTGCGCTGCCGGGGCTGCCCTGGGGAAACCACGTCACCGGCACAGCTCCTTTGCTGGCCTCAGGCTCCTGGGGCAGGGTCCCCAGGGCGGCTTGGGGAACCCCCACCTCTGAGGAGGGGAGCTCAGGAGCCGGGACATTGTGGCGAATTCCTGTTCCCGGCGCACAGTTCAGCCGCCATCGTGCTCTGTGGTCCGGTCCCCGCCCTGTGCTGCCACATTTGCCACCACCTGCCCACGGCCGGCTGGTGTTTCCTGGGGAGGCCGTGTTTCCAGTTTCTGTTGTCATGTTTCTGCTGGTGTGGTGCTCACACACTCCCTGACCCTCAAAAGGTGTCGGCATAGCCTGGCGGGCGTGGCTCAGTGGTCAGCCTAGGAACCAGGAGGTCACAGTTCAATTCCAGGTCAGGGCACAGGCCGGCCCGGGTTGTGGGCTTGATTCCCAGTGTGGGGTGTGCAGGAGGCAGCCCATCGATGATTCTCTCTCATCATTGATGTTTCTCTCTCTCTCCCCCTCTCCCTTCCTCTCTGAAATACACACACACACACACACACACACACACACACACATGCACACAAGTATATTTTTAAAAAGGGTCGGTTTGACCTGCGGAGCCCCTCCCACCCCCGTCCTTTTGGTCCATGTGCCTGTCTGCACTTCCGCTGCAGTGGGCACTGCTCTCTCTGGACGTGATACCTGGGGTTCGGTTCCACTGCGATGGGTCCAGTGGGAATGCATTGTTTTGTGAATTGTTGGGTCCAGAGTTCTTGGCACTTTGGGGACAGTCTCAGCCCGTCTTCTCCCGCCTGCCCCTGCTCTCGCGCTTCCTCCACGTCTGTTCTCTGCTGTGCCCGCGTCCTCGCCGGGTCTGCCTCCCTCGCAGCTTTCTGTCGGCTGCGCTGGTCTCCCCCGTGAGATTTTGGTTTCACCGATTGTATTTTTTGTTGCCAGTCATTCCCTTTGTTCTGAAATCTGTTTCTCACGCTTGTTCATCATGGGTTCATCTTTATAATTGTGCTTTTGTCTTTAAAAATCAGTAATAGCATTCTCCTATATTCTGTCCTAAACGTGGTACCCACAGGGTGGGGCAGGTCTAGGTCTGTTCTCTGCTTCTGCTGACTCATTCCCAGGCTCACCCTCTCCGTTTGGTGATCGAGGGAAGCTGCCTGCAGACACCAGCTGTGGCCGGCCCCCAGGCCACTGGGCATGCGGCAGGGCTGGTCAGAGCTGCTGTCCTCAACGTCCGTCTCTCAGCTTCCTTGTCAGCTGGTGGCTGCTGGCGTCCAGTCTCGGACCCCTGGCTGCCTGCTGCTCCCAGTCTTGCCGCCTCGGTGCGGCTCCTCTGCAGGGGCCACTCCCTTCCTCTAGTCTGCAGGCCCCGCTCTGGCCTCCTGCCCTGTTTCCCAGGGAGCCCCTGACCACCCCACTGAGGCTATCCATTGAGTGATAGCGTGTGAGTGAGGGTTCGGGCGGTGCTGCCGCCTGGAGGGAGCGTTTCCGTGTCAGGCGTTTGCTGTGGTCCGGCTCATGCTGGTCTGGCCGGGCGTCGGCAAGGGCCCTACCCTCTGGGGCTCAGCCTCCTCTGCAACCGGGCACTCTGTGTGCCGCTGCGACCGACCCAGGGGCAGGTGGTGGGAAGGGGGCGGCCTCATGGCAGGACGAGGACGAGGACGGGGACGAGGACGAGGACGAGGACGAGGACGGCCCCTGTGTTGCAGGTCAGGCACTCCACCCAGAGCCTGTTCGCGCACATGAAGGGCATTCAGAACGACCCGCAGGCCCTGGAGAGCTTCGGTGGGACCCTCCTGCAGGTCTTCGAGGACAACCTTCTCAACGACAGGTACGCGGCGGGGCAGGCACAGGCCAGGGCCATGGACACGGCTGGGGCATCTCCACCCGCCCTCGGGGCCCCTTGCAGCCTGCTCTCTGGGCCTGTGGGATTCGGGGTTTGCACAGGATGGAAGTAAAGGTGACAGTGCAAGGTGCCCGTGTGCTCCCCCAGGTAGTGGCCCCGGACCATGGCCCCTGAGCAGTGGCACAGGCGCTCAGTGAGCCGGGCTGGGCATCACGGTGAGAAAAGGGTCTTTGTTCTAAACATTTTGCTGTCGGACTTTGCTCGCTGCTTCCCCACGAAAGCAGAGAGTGGACTCTGCGGGCCCTGAACCCAGCCTTCCAAGAGGGTTGTGGCCGGACTCAGTTCCACATGGTCCTGGGCAGGTGGGTCCCGGGCTGGTGGGCCACTCCTCACGGGGCCTGCAGCAGCCGCCAGCTCTCCTGCCAGAGGACTCGCAGGCGCAGCTCCGGAGAGCTCAGCGTGGTCTCTCCTTTCGGTGAACAGCCCGATGTGAGCACGTCTGGTGAAACGCACGTGGAACGTGCCCGTTGGAGTCCTGTTGGCCTCCCCAGAGCCATCACCATAGTCAAGACACAACCCCCACCCCCGAGAGCTTCCCCAGCCCTCCTCCCCTCTGCCCGGCCCCAAGCCTCCAACCCAGCATAGGTGGCACTTTCCAGAATTTTCCATGGACTCCTGCCGTGTGTGCCCTCTGCGCCGGCTCCTTGGTCCAGCACCTTGTCTGGCGCACGGGGTGGCACCGAGCTTCTCTGCTCACTGGGCAGCGCGGGGGCTGTTTCCCGTGGAGGCCGTCCTGGCTGGAGCTGCAGTGAGCGCCTCTGTACACGTCTTCCGTGGGCGTCTCCCCTTTTCTCCTGAGCAAAGGCCAGGGCTGGACTGGCTGGGTCACGTGGTTGGACAGTATTACATTTTAAAAACACTGCCGACTGTTGTCCAAAGTGACCGTGCCATTTACATCCCTGCTGATGCCAACTGCACGTTCCCAGCGCCCCCTTGGTACCCCGTGTGCAGCCCCCTGCAGTCGGTCCTCACTGCTGCCGTGGCCGTGATGGCGGGGATGTGGGGGGTGTAGCCGCGTCCTGGTCGCGGGGAGTCCTCTGTGCTGGTGTCTGCTCAGATCTTCGCCTGTTTTGGCTTCTCTGGCTGCTGGGCTTGGGGTCCCCCCCGCCCCTGGCCTTGCGTCTCAGAGTGTGACTGGCAGGCCTGTCTTGCCCTCTCAGCCGGTGCCGCAGACCTCGATGAACTCCGTGTGCCCACTTGTTCCTTCACGGGCTGTTTTTCATGTCACATCTAGGAAGTCTCTGCCTGACTCAAGGTTTTCTCTCGTGGTTTCTTGTGGACGGTTTATAGTTTCAGGCTCTGACCTGTGTGATGCTGGGCGGTGCCCGCGCACGCGTTGGCTCTGGTGGGGTCACTGCGCAGCTGTCACCTCCTCGGAAGCTGGATCTGTGGGCTCGTGTGATGAGAAAAGGGCGGTCCGGTCTGTTTGCGCATTGTTACAACCTGAGCTTCACCGTAACTTTCTAAGTGGAGCTGTGTTAGCCATCCTGCCCCTCCTTCCCAGGGATGGGATTCCCTTGATCCTTTGTGTTTCTTACAAAGTTCAGAAGGGGCTTCCCATTGTTGACAACCTGCTGCAGGGTTTTGACTGGGTGGTGGCAGTGTCGGGGGTCGGCGGTGTGGGGGGGTCGGCGGTGTGGGGGGTCGGCGGTGTGGGGGGGTCGGCGGTGTTGGGGGGTCGGCGGTGTCGGGGGTTGTGGCGGTGTCGGGGGGGTTGGCGGTGTCGTGGGGGTCGGCGGTGTTGGGGGTTGGCGGTGTCTGGGTTGAGTGCCCGCTCTCCACACGCCCTCCCTTCTCCCTCTGTGGCCCCTGGGCCTCACAGCACGTCCTTTCCCCGCAGGGTGTCGGTGCCGCTGCTCAAGATGCTGGACCAGATGCTGGCCAACGGCTGCTTCGACATCTTCACGGCCGAGGAGGAGTGAGTGTTCGTTTCTGCCCGGTCGGCTGCTTGACCGCTGACGCCTCGTGATTCATCTTCTAAAGAAACAGCGACCAGGCCAGAGATCAGAATTTTAGGGATTATTTCCTAGTGTGCTCAGGTCTGTTTCTACCTGCCCTGAAAATGCCCCCGTGAGGCTGGCTGGGCAGCTGAGGGGGGAGCAGCGACGGGCCTGTGGCTGCCGCAGTGGACGGAGCGGAGCCAGCTGGGTGGAGGCACCAGGTGTGGCATCTCTGGCCTCTGCTGGTCCCTCTCAGGTTTGTTTGGGACTTTTTCCTCTTTGCTGTTCTCTTCATGGTCACCCTGTCCGTCTAATTTTCAGTATTTCTCTCTCTTCCTGGACAATTCCAAGGACTTGGAACACGATGGGTCCATTTGCATTTTTAGTTGTTGTTTTGTTTTAGTATTTGTTACCCACAGTTTTACTACTTTTTTGTCTCTCGTTGCTCCCAGATCCCTATCTGGGGTCTTGTTCTTTCTGCCTAATGAACATTCTTCAGAATTTCTCCTAGTGAGGTCTGCTGGTAAATGCTTTCTCGTTTTCATTTGCAGTGTTTTTCACAGAACTCTAGGCAGCTGTTTTATTTCAGGACTTAAAAAATGTCTCCTTGCCTGGTTGGTGTGGCTCAGTGGTTGGAGTGTCAGCCTTCACATCAAAGGGTCGCAGGTTCATTTCCTGGTCCAGGGCACATACCTGGGTTGCAGTTCAAGCCCCGGCCCTGGTCGGGGGGGTCAGGGCGTGTGCAGGAGGCAGCCAACTAATTGGTCTCCCCCCCCCGCCCGTTTCTTCCTCCCACTCTTTCTCTCAAAAAAAAGTCAGTGGGAAACAATACACTCAGGTGGGGGTTCGCGTGTACACACACTCACACACGTTTATTCCGACGCCGCCTGTAACTCGGCGTCACCTCTGTCTCGGGTGGGGAGCCTTTTTCCTGCCGAGGGCCACGTGGATATTTGTACTCACTGTGGGCCGTACAGAATTACCCATGTAAACATTACCTCTGTATTTGGGCAAACATTTAATTAACTCGCCCCTCATGCCTTGGCAGGGCCAGACCGAAGGAGTTCTTGGGCTGCCCACGGCCCGCGGGCTGGCCGTTCCCGCCCCGGTCTAGATGCCTGGGCCTGGGTGTTTCCTGCCCCTCGTACGATTTCCTCCTTGGCGTCCCTGTAGTTACTCACGTGCCTGGCTGTCAGGTTTCCTACATGTGTCTTAATGGGGATTTGTTAAACTTGGCTCTGTGGTTCCCTTGGCTTTCATTTGTTCTAGGAAGTTTTTAGCTGTCCCACCTCTTGGGGTTTTGTCCTCGGGGCACTAGCCCCCCCACACCCCCAATTCTCGGGGATCCCACCGTGCCTGCTGCACCCCTGCACCGGCAGCCGTTCCTGCCATCGCCCGGGTCTGTCTCCACCTGCTGGTGTCTGAGACGGGTCGCCCCTGCTCGTGAATTTGTGCAGGACCTGCTCTGGGTTCGTAGTTTTCCGGTGTCTCCTCGCATCTGGTTTGTCTCCAGATCGGAAGGGTCCCTTACGCTTCCCTGTGTGGCTCTGGGCTGCAGTCCTCATGGGGTTCCCATGCAGCTTCTAGTTCCCCCTGGGTCTCATTACTTGTGGTCTGGATGTTGCGTCTGAAATGTCATGTGAAAGGAGCCTGAGGCCTGAGAAGACGACGCTGCAGGCAGGACTCTGCTCCCCTTGCAGGCGTGAGAGGGCAGCAGCCAGTGGGAAGGGTCTCTGGACTGTGAGGTCCCCAGCGGCTGGGCCGCCGCACCCGCTGGGCCAGGCTTCTGCTGCTGCCTGATGGGCACTGGTTGTGCGGCACCAGAGCCAGTTAAGGTGACCTGGTCCTCACACCCCCTGCCTGTGCTGTCCTTGCAGCCACCCCTTTTGTGTGAAGCTGCTGGAGCTTTGTAAGGCGGAAACCAGCAAGTCCAAGGACGTCCAGAAACTGCGGTCCAGCATCGCCGTGTGAGTCCACGCAGGCTGACGCAGGCAGGCTCGGGGAGGGGGTTGGGAAGCCCTGAGGCCGTGTAGAGTCCTGAGAACAAGAGGGAAGCTGTAGCCGTGGCCCCAGCCCTGACCACGTGTGACCTTGACCGGAGGGGAGGCGGAGTGTCCCGACCCTGGAGATCTAGACAGATCTGGACGGTGGTCTGGATGCCTCGATCTGCAGTGATTGTGGTGACTAAACTGGAGCGCCACCCTGAGGCCTGGGGTCAGCACGGCTCTGGCATCTGTGGCACCGCGGGCGGCTGGCGGGGCCGAGGCCGCTCACTGTGCGCTGCCGGCAGGTTCTGTGGGATGGCGCAGTTCCCCGGCGGCGTGCGGAGGAAGGTCCTGCTGCAGCTGCTGCTCCTGCTCTGCCACCCGTTCCCCGTGGTGAGTGTGTGACCAGCCGCCCACCCTCGGGGTTTCCCAGGGACGTGCGGCTGCGTGTTCTGCGTGCGGGTGCCGGTGTCGCGGGTGCCGGTGTCGTGGGTGCCGGTGTCGTGGGTGCCGGTGTCATGGGTGCTGGGGCGAGCGGCCGCAGAGCGGGCCCTGGTCCAGGTGGGACGCTGCCTCATTCCACCTCCTGAGACAGCAGGGGCCGTGTGGTGGGGTGTCCTCCGTTGTGTGGACCCTCAAGTCTCAGGAGCAGCAGCTGCCGTGTGACTTTCACGGTCTTTCTGGGGGGAGGGTTCTGCCCTTGAGGGGCAGCAGGTGATGCACAGTGAGGCCCTACCCCCCACATCTATCCCCGACTACCCCCCCTAGGAGGCCCTGGGCAGGGGGGTCCTGGAAGCTCCGCACACGAAGTGATGCCTTCACCCAGAACTGCCCACTGCAGGGTCAGGCTTCCTAGAAATCCCTGCCTTTGGCTGAAAGGATGCTCTTCAGGGAAACATCACCTTTTCCTAAGGGTGACAGGAGCCCGCACCTCCAGCAGCACCCGTCAGAAAGGCAGGTCTTGGGCCACTGACCTGCTGGCTTACACCCTGGGGTGGCTCTGTGAAATGTCCCCACAGGGGAGACGTGTCCCTGATGAGGGCAGGTCTTTCAGGAGGCACGTGGACAAGAACTCAGCCGGCCTGTCAGGCTCTGGAGGGATCGCAGGGGGCCAGGGGGCCTCGTGCTGTCGTGGGAACGCGTGCGGTCACAGCCAGGTCTCCCAAGTTAGGATCCGAGGTCAGCACGTCCTTCAGGCTTCAGTCAGACTCCGGGGTCCCCCTCTCACTAATGCTCTGTCCAACCAGATCCGCAAGACGACAGCGAGCCAGGTGTACGAGATGCTGCTCACCTACAGCGGCGTGGTGGGCGCGGACGTCCTGGACGAGGTCATGGCCGTGCTCAGCGACACCGCCTGGTGAGTGCTCGGCTCCTCCCCTTCTCAGGACACGGGTCATGCCAACCTCCCTTCCTGACCCCCGTCTCTCCCCAAGCCCCCGAAGGGAAAGGGAACGGGAAAAGTGAGGCTCCCAGCCCTCGACGGCCTTGGCTCTGGGTTTGAGGCGGCCGTGGGGGCGGCTGTAACAGGCTTCTCCCCGCTTGTCCAGCTCAGGCTCTCCCCTCGCACCCAGAGGGCTGTGCCAGCCACACGCGGAGCAGCAGGGCGCCATTTTCAAAGTGAAATTATTTTTCTCACATGCAGATTTTTAAAAAATCCTTATTGTTGAAAGTATTACTATGTATGTCCCCTTTCCCCCCATTGACCACCTCTAGCACCTCCCCCCCACTCCCCTCCCCACCAAGTGCAATATTTTTTAAGTGAAATGAGCAAATGTTTTTGCTTCTCGTTGGGCGCGATGGGCACTGGTGCACCAGGCCTGCTGCACGGGGACTGGGCTCCTGCCCAAGCTGCAGTGTCAGACGCAGTGGGGTGCAGTGTGGGAGGCTCGTCCTGCGCGAGGGTGTGCTGTGTCCGTGTGGTGTGCTGTGTCCGTGTGGTGTGCTGTGTCCGTGTGGTGTGCTGTGTCCATGTGGGGTGCTGTGTCCGTGTGGGGTGCTGTGTCCGTGTGGGGTGCTGTGTCCATGTGGGGTGCTGTGTCCGTGTGGTGTGGCTGCAGCGGGGGCTGCTGTGTGCAGCCTTGCCTCAGTGTTGGGCAGGGGGAGGTTCTTCCCTATAATTTAATCCCTTTCTGTTTAAAAAAATTCCCCAGCCCGGCCAGCGTGGCTCAGAGGCTGAGGGTCGACCTATCTATGAACCAGGAGGTCAGGGTTCGATTCCCGGTTGGGGGCACATGTCCGAGTTGCAGGCTCGATCCCCAGTGGTGAGTGTGCAGGAGGCAGCCGATCAATGATTCTCTCTCGTCACTGATGTTTCTATCATGTCTCCCTCTCCCTTCCCTTTTCTCTAAAAATCAATAAAAGCTATTTTAAAAAATAAAAACTAAGGTTTGTGGCAGGTTTGACTAAAGCGAGTGGGCCTTTCTTGCAGCTGAAGCCAACCTGTTCTCTCCCCACAGGGACTTGGAGCTCCTGCTCGTAAGAGGCCATCGGAACCGCCTCTGTGACCTCCTCGGGGTGCCCAGACCTCAGCTGGTCCCCAAGGTGAGTGCACGTCCCCTCGGGCAGCGCCAGGGACACCCAGGGCCCTTTCCAGGCCAGGCCTCCCAACAGCTCCGATGAGCTACTGTCCTGAGCTCCAGCCGAGACACCTGGTCCTCCTGGCTTTCAGGACGTGGGGAGGGCAGCACCCACATGGCAGTCCCCCCGGGAGCCTGGTGCAGGTGCAGGGCAGGTGCTGATCTGTCAGCCCCCGGGGGACACTCGGGCAGAGGTGGCAGGAGGAGCCTTGTGACACTCCTGTCTCCTGTGTGCAGGCCACGCAGTATCAGCTTCCCAAGTAAATGTGCTTTTTCGTTTTTATTGGGAAAGTGTTGCACTCAGATGGGTGTGGTCAGGGAGAACAGGTGTCAGCTCCTGGGATGTCTGGAGAAAAGGCCCAAACTCGATTTCCTGTGGGAAGTAGGGCCCAGAGGGAGCGGGCGGTGGTGCTGGCCGTCCTGACCAACCTGTCATGTGCGCTGCAGCCTGCTGTCCGCTGAGGCCAGTCCTGGGAGCCGAGTAGCGCTTGTGCCGTCTGCTGGGAGGAGCCACCAGATGCCGCTCAGGACAGGAAACCTGGTGCAGAACCCCGGCCCTTGCTGAAACGTGTGCGGAGGAGTTCGTCACCACGGAGGCGCTCTTTATTACGGGCGCCTGCGCGCTACTGGCCCTGTGTCGGTGCTTTTGTCTGTTTAAACGCGAGTCCACATCTTATAAAATCACGTGCTGAGCAGTCTGTCTGTCTGACACTGTTGTGAGCGAGGGTGATGGGGGGACAGCCTAATGGGGGCGTAAACTGGAGGCCAGTGAGAGTCCTAGGCTCCCTCCTGCTCTGCCTGCCCACTTGAGTCTAGGTGAGGGGTCTGGAGGGAATCCCCGGCTCTCACAACCTACCCTGTAGCCAGAAGCGGCAAGAGCAAAAGGTCACACGTGTGCACCGGAGGGCCGGGAAGCAAGAGAAGCTGGGACCCTCTGCACGAGGGGGAATGACCAGGGCCTCCTCCCAGAAAGGTGCGGCCAGAGCATCCCTGTCTCGGGCTCCACCTGGTGCTGGGGTGGAGGGAGGAACGCTCCCCTGGCCACCACAGCTCGAACACGGAGCCCCAGACCAGGGGCAGACGAGCAAAACCCACTACCCCTCTGAGAAGGCTGGCTGGTCCCCATAGAGAGATTTAAAATGTAAGCTCACATTCCAGAAATTTTTAGAATCAAACCCCAAAAGATACAAAATACAAAATGAGTTTATCAAGAAGAGCTTAAAGACAAAATGCTCCATGGATTAAACAACCTCGTGGACACCGCTGAGGAGAGAACGCGGACAGGAAGACCCGCAGAAACTGTTGGGAAGAACAGCCCGGAAACGTGTAGGCAGAGTCAGGAGACGCCTGAGAGGAGGGACCTGTCCCGGGGGCGGGGGTGCGGACCGTGCAGGCGCCCACACTTGTTGGGAGGCAGCCGTCCTCGATGCAGAAGCCCAGCGGTCCACACAGGACGGGCTCCCCCGCGAGCTGCTGTGCACACGGTGGTGCCCCTGCTGCCCGAGTCCCAGCGGCCGAGTCCCAGCGGCCGAGTCGAGAGGCTGGGTCAGCTCGCCCTGGTGCTGAGAACACGACTCCACGTGGCAGGACCGAGCGCCGAGTGGAAGGGATTCAAGAAGGAGAGCAAAGCCAAGCCATCGGTAGGACGGGCTCCAGCCTGTGGCTGGTGTTTCACTGTTGACATCGGGGCTGGATGGGTCTTTGCTGTGGGGACAGTCCTGTGCAAACCTCTTTCCAGGTGTGACGACAAGCTGTCTCCTTGTGGATGGACGTCAGCAGCAGGAAAGGGTTGAGCGGAAGGTCTCAGACGTGAGGAGGAACGTGGGACCAGGAGACCCCCACATTTAGGGAAAAGCTCTTTGGGACTTGTTCTCCTGGCCTGGGTGGGGCCACTGGGAGGGGTGGGATCCTAGGACTGGGAGGCTGGACGCAGATGATGCCAGACCAGCCATACAATCTCAGCTCCTGCCCAGTGCCTGCAGCAGCCAGTCCATCCCCGGGAGTGGGCAGTAACTGCCAGCTCCCCTAATTTTTGCTCCGTTTCCAACTGAGACCAACCAGAGGAAACGAGATGTGCCCCCTTTCCCGCCACAGCCCCCAGCAGGCCCCTGAGCCCCTTGCCCTCTGCTGCCCGATGCCCCACCACTGGGCGCTGAGCACAGCTGTTCTCGCCGGGCAGTCTGACTCCCACCGTCTCCTCAGGTCAAGCGCAGAAGCTGCACCCCAGGGTGCTCACTTTGACGGGTGAGCGCACGTCCACCCAGACGGCGCCAGATGGCAGTGCCCACACCCAGGGATTCCACGTGGCGAATGTTCTCAGACGAGGCCATGGTGTGTGGGCACGTGTCAGGTGCCCGGTGAGGGTGTGGATCCCACCCAATCAGAACACACCCCTCCTGCCCCGCCTGCCAGGTGAAGGTCTCCCAAGCGGCGTCTGCCATTCCCACACGGCCACATGGCTGTCCTTCCCGATGGCCCCCGATCCCTTGTCACCTGCAGGATTCCATGGCTGCTGTGGCCTGTCAGCTGAAGTGAAGGAAGTCCCGGCCCTCCTGCAGGTGCAGCGACCTCAGGTTGTCCTCAAATGCACCCCCAGTCAGGTCCTGTGGGAGGAGCGGCAGGTGGAGTCCCACAGAGCCTCCCTCCTGGGCTCAGGGCCCCCCGTGGCCACCTGTCAGGAGGTCCCCTCTGAACTTGTGCTGCACTGTTGGGAGTCGGGGGGGCAGGGCAGGAAACAAAGCGAGAGGCCACAATCTCCTATAGGCTGGGTCACATGGGAGGTTGGGGTCCTGAGAGACAGCCCCTCCCTAAGAAGGCAGCTGACCCCCACTGCAGGGACTCGGGGACAGTCCCTTCTCACCCCTTTGTCCAGGGCAGAACCAGGAGCCCCCAGCCACCTCTTCTGCAGGGGACACAAGTGGGAGGTGACCCTTGGGGAGAAACTGCCACTCACCCAGCTGCTGACGGATCCCCCTGCCGCCCGCTCTGCTGTCCCTGCAGTAGAGGGCCAGGACCCTGCACGGAGGGTCAGGACCCATGTGATCCTACAAGGTCACTGAGGTTGCCCCAGGGGCGGGGCGGGACTTGGGGGCAGGTTCCTAAATGCTTCAGCGTGGCCTGTTCAGGAATGCTGGCTTCGGCCAGGCCACGTAACCCCAACCCCAGCCCTGAGCCCATCCCCAAGCCCTCTTGCCCCCGGGGCCGCCCAGGCCTGTCTCTCATCCCAGACCCCTGCTGTCTCCATAGCCTGGCTCCCAAAGACACAGCCGGCACACCCGTGGGTCCCTGGCCTTGGGCAGCACGCGACAGGGACGGTGCTGCTTGGTTACCATGTTCGTTCCCCTTGGTGTCACGCGCGGGTCAGGCCCAGCGCGGGAATCGGCCTGGCTATGCCCACCTGGGCCGTCACGCTCCTCCTGCGACTCCTGGGCGCTGCTACACGTATTTAAATGACAACCACTCTGACTCTCTCATCATTAATGTCTCTCTCCCTCTCTGAAACCAATAAACGTATATTTTAAAAAGAAATGAAAACTACTCTACTTGGAAAACATCTGAAATGTCCAGATTCTGTCCGCCACTTGCTGTCCATGCTCAAACCCCCCTCTTCTCTTCTGTTCCCGTGCTGCTCCTGAGATGTTACAGGAAAACTGGGCTCCGCCTGAGTGTGGCCCAGGGGTCGTGGGCAAGGCTGCCAGCCCTGGGCCTGCAGAGGGGCCAACAGGAAGGGGCTCCTGAACAAGTGCAGCTGGACGCGTCCATTGACATCGCCCGTTAACAGCATGAAAAGGCCAGCCCAGCCAGCAGGGCTTGGTGCTTGAGCGTCGACCTATGAACCAGGAGGTCAGGGTTCAATTCCCGGTCAGGGCACAGGCCGAGGTCGTGGGCTCGACCCCCAGTGTGGGGTGTGCAGGAGGCAGCCGGTCAGTGGTTCTCTCATCATGGATGTTTCTCTCTTCCTTCCTCTTTGAAATAAAAAAAAATTTTTAAAAATGAAAAAGCCAGACAAGCCGACAAAGGGTGATAGCCCAGCAGGTAAGGATGGCGTCGACGGCTGTCAGGAGGCACACAGTCCCACAGGTAAAGGGGAGAAGCTGCTGGGAAACCACAGGCCCAGTCAATACAGGAAGGGGCTCAGGCTCATGGTGTCCTGAGCAAGAACGTGCATCTTAAAACCAGTGAGAGCGCCGCACCCCCATCTGGGGAACTGGCTCTGGGCGTCCCCTGGCCTGGCCACTTTGTGGGCATCAGGGTGTCCTCCCAGCACAGCCTGGGAGCCAGCTCCTAAGGGCGGAGCCGCCTGGTGATCCAGGGTGTGTCCCAGCCCCACGTGCCCCGCAGCCAGCACTCACCAGCTTCACGCAGATGACGAAGGGCGGGCGGGCGGCTCGGAAGTGCAGGATGGGCACCCGGGGCTTGGGCTTTTCCTGGGACAAGAGGGCGGGGGCGTTGCTCCTGTCACCTGAGCCCTGTACCACTCCCAACCGCACAGCCCAGGCTAGACCCGGGACCCAGCCACCCCTGCCCAGCCACCTCACAGCCGCTGCGGAACCCACCCAGGTGGGCGGTGGGAGACCTGGACTGTGAGCAGGGCTCTCCAGTGAAAAGATGGGGTGGGCACAGGTTACTCTGGGGTCCCCCAATCCCCCCAGGAGTCTGGGGGCTGTGTCTGCAGCTGCCTGGGCCCAGGTGGCCTGTCCAGGATGGCGTCTTAGAAGTGGACCAGGTGTAGTGTGGCGACCCGTGCAGGACCCAGCCCCCAGCTCGGGCGCCAGGGGCCTCCACACCTGAGAGTCCTCGTAGCAGTAAAAGCCCTTCTTGATCTTGTTCTCGTCTACGTCGCAGAAGGCAACCACCTGGGGAGGACATAGGACGCCAGCCTTGGACAGTGGTTGGGGGTGGGGGAGGGCGCCGGGGAAGGGGGGGCGGGGGAGGGGGCACCCACCTTGCGCCTCCCCTCTGCTGTGAGGCTGCGGTAGAGCCGGCGGCCCTGCTTGCCTGCGTTCCAGATAGTGAAGGTGGCCCAGTGTGGCAAAGCCCGCTCTTCCAAGAAGCGGACTCGGTGGGTCCAGATGGTGGCCCTGTGGAGCGAGGCTGTGACCCTTCCAGCCCCACCCGCCTGCCCGGTCCCTCGGTTCACGTCCCCTCGGTGCCTATGCCCTGGTCTGCGTCACCTGGGGCAGTGGCTTGGTGGGCATTACAGGGGGTTACAGTGCTGACGCCCTAATCCTGGCACTTAGCACCTCATTTCAGAAAGAAACACACAAGCTACACACACTCCAAGCCAATTACACACCACGCAGGCCTGGCTACACAACACGCAGCTTTGCCAGCATCCAAGAAAATGAAGGAAGCCCGGCTGGCGTGGTTCAGTGGTTGTCCACCTATGGATCTTCGATTCCCAGTCAGGGCACATGCCCAGGTTGTGGGCTCGCTCCCCAGTGACGGGCATGAAGGAGGCGGCTGATCAATGATTCTCTCTCACCACTGACGTTTCTATCCCTTCCTCTCTGAAATCAGTAACAAAAAATTGAACGAAGTTTCTAAGGACAAAAGAACAGTGGATCGCATGCAAGTGAGTTCTAGCGAATGAATGGTGTCCTGAGCCAAAAGTCCCTTTTAACACTTTTCCTCTTTCAAGTCAGCTCAGTGTCGAAAGGCACTGAGTGGGGCCCTCGGTTCCTGCGCGCCTGGGTTGGGCAGAAACAGGAGGTGCCCTGGGGCCCTGCCAATGGGGGGCACCCTGGCGCTTGTCTTCCCCACCACGGGCGAGGTGAGAAGGGGCTGCAGACACGGGGCCTCCCCACTTCTGGGACTTGAATTGCTTCTTTCTAACCAGCCCATTTTCTTCCATTTGAGGTACATACTGAATGAGATGCCCACCAGAAGGCCCACAGTTTTGTGGACGTTTACAAGGCTATGAAATGGCCCAGACCAGGTCTCTGAGCAGATCAGTACTGCCAACCAGACACGGCTCAGAGCCTTGGGGATTGGGGTGGCATGGGCCCACACAGGACCGCACCAGCCCTGGGGCTGGTGGGAAGGCTGCCCTGAGGGAGGGACAGAGCCAAACGGCTCAGAGGAATGTGGTTATTAAACGACCTCCGTGTCTCTGGAATCATCTCAGGGTCTCTGTCTGAAAGTACCACACGGGGTGAGCTGACAAGACTGAGAAACCGCCACAGACACATGTGCGTGGGCACTTCCTGCCCTGGGCCCACACTCGTGCCTGCTGGAGACCAGTGTCCTCACCCAAGGGCAGGGCAGCACAGGGGCCAGTGCACTCGTTTCCCCAAACCCACAGATGAGCACTTCCAGAACTTTCTGGGGAGGAGGGGCAGTGTCACGGGTAGCCTGCACTGGGCACAGCAGGCCCAGAGTTGAAACAGGAGGCAGAGACGCCGAAGGGATAAGAGCTCAACTCCAGTTAAGCAACATGCAATTTTCAGAAAGAATGAGCAGAATGCTACCGTTTACATAACATTTCAAAGAGGTTAAGGGTATTGTATAAAGAGAAATTGCACACCATGAACGTGTGAGGAAGTGGCGGGAGTGGCATGGTGGCCGCTGGGCAGGAGACAGAGCCTGGGGAAGCGCGAGGGCTCAGGGTGGGCCAGGTTTTATTATACTTTCCTTCCTGCCTTTTGGTGTCTGAAGTATTTCAGTGACAAACGTTAAATGATGTAAGTGCTCACCATTCTTAATATACAAAGGACCAGAACTGGCGCCCACTCAGAAGAGGGCTTTTGGGGAGAGAGTCTGAAGGAATCCAGTTCTTGACAAACCTCAGGGCATAATTAAGCCCATTACGCTGGGAGGTTTCCCACTCACAGCGCAAAGACTTTAATCCATACAGAAACTAACATGAGATCACTTCTTTCGTGTTGTGGGTGGCAAAGCCTCATGCTGCAAAATGGGGGGGGCGGTGTCCCAAAATAAAAGACAAGTATGGCATGCAAACAGGACGAGGACACAGCACTGCTGCCTGGTCCCTCCCCAATACCCAGGCAGCAGCCACACCGCAGGCCAGAGAGCACTGTGGTCACTGCCAGATGTTTTTAAATTCTAAAGGAAGGCCGAAACCGGTTTGGCTCAGTGGATGGAGCGTCGGCCTGCGGACTGGGGGGTCCCGGGTTCGATTCCAGTCAGGGGCATGTACCTGGGTTGTGGCACATCCCCAATAGGAGATGTGCAGGAGGCAGCTGATCGGATGTTTCTAACTCTCTATCTCTCTCCCTTCCTCTCTGTAAAAATCAATAAAATATATTTAAAAAAAAAATTCTAAAGGAAGTATAACTTACAAAGTGAAGTGCATGGATCTTAGGTGGTATCCTTTCTGTCTGAAATCTTTGATAGAACATATCTATCAGTAAACCCATTCAGCTTGGCTTTTCCTTATGGAAAGTTTCAAAATTACAAGTCTAAGTTTTAATTTTTATTTATACTTTAAATATCTCAGATCTATAGTGGTCTCCTTCATTCCAAATATATTGGTAACCTATATTTTCTTTTAAAAATCAACCTTGCAAAAGATATGCCAATTTTATTGATTTTATTTTGAACAGTTGTTGGTTTTGCTGATTTTTTTGGTATTGACAGGCCCTTTTATTTTTTTTTAAGTGTTTTTCTTTTTTTAAAAAAATTGATTTTTAGGGAGAGGAAGGGAGAAACATCTATGAGAGAGAAACAGTGTGCCCCGACTGGGACTCGAACCACCACCCTTTGGTGTAGGGACAATGCACCAACCAACTGAGCCACATGGGCCAGGGCTGTGCATGTGGCTTCTTCCACTGTTCATTTCTATTTTTCTGTTGACTTTGAGTTTATTTTGCTATTACTTTAGTAACTTTTAAAGGTGGAGACTCAAATAATTGCTTAGTATCTTCTAAGTTTTAAAAGTCATAAAATTTTTCTAAAAACTCTACTTTAGCTAAATTCTACAAACATTTTAATTTTCATCAAATTAAAAAGTTTGTGATTTCCTTTGTGATTTTTTTCCCTTGGTTGCTCAATTTCCAAGTATTTTGGCTTTTCAAAATGGTTTAATAATTTCTCATTTAATTCTGTGTGGACCTGAAACAGATCCTGTATGATCTCGATTTGAAATTTATTCAGATTTGTTTATTGATCCAAAGTATTGCCTGTCTTGCACTTTAGCGGAATGTACACTCTGCGGCTGGGTAGCGTGCTCCCTCCATATCGGGCAGGTGGGTCAAGCCGGTTGCTAGAGCTGCTCAAGTCTTCGGCATCCACACAGACGCCCCATTTCTATCTGAGACCGAGGCAGAGTCTCAGAAACTCCAGCTCTCACTGTGGGTTTGCTGCTCCCTTGAATTCGGGGAGGTTCTGCTCTGAGTCAGGTTCATGACAACAAACCCAATGGCGCTTCCCTGAAGCTACAGTGTCACATGCAGGCACCACCAGGACGAGGATCAGGGCCTGTCCAGCTGTACGTTCTCACGGGGAGCAGCACCTCCAGTCAATGCGGACGTCGCTGCTGGGACCCACGCACGACACGCAAAGTTGGCATCCCACCCACGTGACCATGACGCGGCCCCGTGACCTCAGTGTAAGTGGACATCACACCTCCCAGGACAGAGGGTCCCACACCTTCCAGGGAAAGGCGGACAGTCGGCTCGGCTTCCAGAAACGCGAGTGCGGGTCCCTGCCTCACGCTCTTGGTGTGCAGAGGGTCCCTGACTGACCGGTCTGGAGTCCCCAAAAGTGAGCAGCAGCACGACGGTGAGGAACCGAGGGCCACACCTAGTAACACGCACACATACGTGACACAGACGGAATACAGTCTGACCTAAAGACACTCTTCCTTTTTCCAACCCACCTGGCTCGCACCCCCGTGCCCGTCCCAGCAGCCGGCCTCCCTTGCACACAGCGCAGAGGCTCAGGCGGCCTTGGAGCTGGGGGACGTGGACTGTGCCTGACGGGGGAGAAGGGAGGCAGGGAGGGGGGCTGGCTTCCCTGTGATGCCAAGTAGGGGTGTGGCTCCACTGCCACCGAAGCCTTCTCTCGGTCGGGGTGAAGGAAGAGGGTGCCTAGCCCCCGGCAGCCACGTCAGAGTGTGCAGGGCCCACCTCGTACGCGTGAATTCTGTCTCAGTTCACCTCACACTGGACCCTGGGCCTCAGCCAGCCCCCAGAGTCCACAGCACCCCACCCACCCCGGCTGGGGACTGCGTACTCAAGCACGGAGTGCGTGGCTGCGCTGGGGTGGTAGCGGTAGAGGAGCAGGCTCTGGTCCACCCGTCCGACGCCGCCGCCCTTCCTGAGGTGGTTGTAGAAGAACAGCAGGTCCTCGGGCACGCCCTGCGGGGAGGAGGGTGCTCACCACCAGCACAGCACGTCCCGTGCCCCCCAGGCATCTGTCCTCAGGCCAGAGGCGGGGAGGCTGCCAGCCACTCGGCCCCCCTGGATCCCTGATGCCACCACCTGCTGACCACACGCCCAGCTGCCCCACCCAGCAGGTGGCATCACACAAAGCTCTTTAAGACAAGAAGGAGCTAGAGGGGAGGAGCGTGGCGGCCTGGCCAGGGGGGCAGACACCTGCCTCACACCGCCACATGCCTCCCAGCTGACCCTACAACCCTTGTTGCTGGTCCATTGAGACACGACCTCCCAGGGGCAGGCCCTGGGCTCTGACAGGTCCTGCAGGGTTCCCACGGTTCTCCTGTCTTGTGAGACAGGTCCACTTCCCGAGTCTGGACAAGATAAGGAAGGGGCACCCCTCCACCCGCTCACCAGGCTCAGACCAGAGCCAGGTGTGGGGCCTGCGGCCACCTCTGTGCTGACAGGGATGCGGATTGGCTCCCTTCGTCTCTGAGTCCCAACGTGGAAACAGGTCGTCCACCGGGATCAGAGCTCAGCAGCCTCTCGGGCTGGTGCCTGTAGGGCGTGTGGCAGCGCATGAGCTCCTCCCGCCCGCGTGAATTTGGGAGAAACGGCAGCACGGACAGTGCCCGATGCCCTAGAACCATGATTGGTTCGCCTCCAGGACAGAGACGGGGCCAGGTGATCCGCGTGCCATCAGGCGTGGCAGGGCCGTGGGCAGGAGCAGCACAGCGGGCCGATCCTGGGGCCGGGGCGTGGCAGGGGGCTGGCTACATCCCAGGCAGCACTGCTGGGCAGCCCCTGGGGCTCTGGCCTTTAAACCCGAGAACAGCCCTGACCCTGCAGAGCATGTCTGTGGCCGTGAGGGACTACCCAGCTGGAAGGCGGGTCGGGGGTCAGGGGTGAGGCTCCTGTGGGCGACAGGCACGGGGGTGGGGGGGGAGTGCTGGGGGGAGGCAGAGGGATGCTGGGCAGGACCAGGGAGGGGGCAGTCCACGTGGCCCCCATAAGTCAGTGAACTGTCGGCCCAGAGCCGGAAGGACTGTGGCCAAGGTCTGAGGGCGGATGGTGGAGTATGGCCTGAGTCCCCGTCCCTGCTTCTGCTCTGGGGTCTTCAGACACCCAGGAACCCTGTTCCCAGAACTCCCGCCACCCCCTACATCCAGACCCCCCGGGGGCAGGGCATCAAAGGTCAAAACAGGGAAGGCCTGATGGGCCTTGGCACACATGGTCCACCCTCTCCAACCTGGAGAGAGGAAGTCATGTCCTCACAGCCCATTTCCCAGGAGGGGTTAAGGGGAAACACACTGATTAACCCCGAGGTTTACTTTGTAATGGGGTGCAGGAGCCTTCACCCTAAGATGGGCTGGGGAGGAACAGTGCGCAGGCCAGCAGCAGAGGCCGGAACCCAGTGGGTGTAGCTCTGCCCAGTGTGGCTGCCTCCCACAGGGCTGCCTCCTCCCACTGTCACCCACCACCCACATCAACAGGATGAGGTAACCGGGGCCTGGGCCAGGGCAGGTGTGACGCCCGCAGCCTCACACAGAAATCCCTTGCTTATGGCAAAACAAACACAGTGCCGGGCCCCAGCTGTCCCCGGAGCTCAGCAGAGCAGCAAAGTGCCGGGGACCGTCTCAGAGGTGCTTCCCTCACCCCCGATCCCTGGACTAGGTCGTGGCGCCTACAAGCGTTAGGGTGGGGTGGGGGGACGGGGATCCCCAGTCTGGGGAATGACAGCACCAACCCCAATCCCAGAGGAGAACTCCACAGGGGGACCCACACTTACCTGCCCGCCCTCGTCGAACGGGCCCACGTGAGAAAACCATGCTCGTGAGCAGAACCAGGTGGGCATGACCACAGTTGGGCCATTGGAGGTGAAGACCTAGAACAGTTAACACTGGACGCTCGTCACAGCGCCTGCACCTCACCCCCGAGTGTCTTTCAGGGGTGACAGGCTGCTCTGCGCGTCCTCCTCTGCAGGTGCAGCTCGTGGGACTCTGTCCAGCCCCCGGCGCAGGGCGGAGGGCAGGCGCTGGGACATGGGTAGCGGGACCCAGCCCACCCCAGGTTCTGTTCCCGGCGGATGCTCAGTGTTTGTGAAGGAGCCTCCCCCTGCGTTTGATCGATGGCATTGCTTGTCTGAATATCACAGGGAACAGAACTAAAATAGCATAAAAGGATCGAGATGATAACTAGGAGTTTAGATGAAATGGACAAATTCCTATCGAAGGGACTCAAGAGGAAAAAGAAAACCTACGTAAGTCTGTACAAATAAGAGCCTGGACAGATGTGCCTACGTTGGGGTCCTGCCTGGGCTGCTGGCCGAGTCCTCCTCGCCGTCTCCCCAGAGCACACATTTGCCAGAGAAGAGGCAGAAGACTCGGGGCCGAGCTCAGGTCCCCGCACACGCTCAGTGGCCCTTATTCGGAGGTGTTCCCGGCTCCGTGCTTTCATCTGCAAATCCATCTCCGCAGCTTCTTGTTGTGGGAGGGAAGGGACGCACGAGGGGAGGGGGAGGAGTTTTCCTGAAGGTGCAACACAGCGGGATGAAAGCGACTGCAGGTCTCCCACATCCACAGCCTCCACAGACAGTCTGAGATCACACTTCATCGCCCAGAGCACAGCACCTATCATTGCTCAGGGCTGCTTCTTCCCAGACGTCTCACTCTCTCGGTCTCATCGACCCCCCACCCCCAATACTGCCTGAACAAGCCAGAACAGTTTCCAAAGCGTTTCGTAATGTTTCCTTCCATCAAAAAAAGAACAGAGAGAGAGGACTTCTGTGCCAGGGCATTTCTCGACCTCCTGCCTCCCTCCAAGCTTCCAGGTGGGCATGCCAGGGCCCAGGGGCTGTCTCTGCTCCCCGCTCGACCCTTTCCATGGACGGGCACCCGCGTCCAGGCCCAGTACACACCCAGCACCACGTGACACAAGCTCGTCTCCACCCCCGACATTATCTGAAGGGTGATGGGAACGAAGGAATAGAAATGGAACAAAAAAGCAAAGAAAGCACCTTTGGAGGTGATTTCTTTAAGTCCAGTCAGAGGACACGTTGGCCTGACCCGGTCGTTTCTTTCAAGCTTTTCTGTGTTCTTGCGTTTCAGGCAGTTCATTGCTTGCCCAGCCTCCTGCCTCCCAGCAGGCGTTCCGTCCAGCTCCCCCCTCGCATGCTCAGGTGCAGCCGAGCCCCTGGAGGAGCCAGCTCTGCCGCAGCCGGGCCTGAGCAGCCTGAACGAGCAACAAGTCCGGACCAGGCACCTCCCCACGTACCTCAGGAGTCCTGCGGCCACAGCCCGACCAGGCCGCTGGCTCTTTGCTGTTGTTTTCCTCACCCAAAGGCATTTTTTCCATTGATTTTTAGAGAGTGGACACCAATAGCCCGGCTGGGCACCAATAAAACTTTAGGTACGAAACAGGCAGTAGAAAAACCTGCCAACCTGGGGTCTACCTGGTAAGGGGTGGGCCTTTGGCTTCAATTTAAATGAAAACTGTTTGACTACTGAGCCTGGAATAGGCCAACGCCCCCCTCTTGTCTCCCTCACTGCTGGGTCTGTGAGTAAATGAGGTGCAGAAACAGTCCCAGATCTCAGGATTCGTGGACCCCACATAAAATAGGACCAAGAGGCATAAATGCTCTTATGCTGATTTTTTTCACTCTTTCATGTTCAGGTAAATAATGGGTAACTGAGCCTGTTGCTCAGATGATGACTCAGGGAGACCCGAGCTCCACGCAGGCCCAGCAGAGGGCACTCTGGGCCCAAGGAGGAGCGGAAGGAGCGGCCTGTTGGACGTTCAGTGTCAAAACCAGGCCCCAGGCCAAACACAGACAGGCCAGCAGCTCCCCTTCCTGGGTCAGCCCCTGCGGCTCCCCCCGTGGTGGACAGAGCTGCCCCCCACCTGCACCAAAGCCACGCCCTTCCCTCCAGAGAGACTGTTGGGACTTTCTAATCCTTTTTGATTTTCGCCTTCTCTTCACTCTCAAGCTGTCACTCCCTGTTTGTGTCACCAACTGAAAAATCAGATAATCCAGTTTCTTAGAACTTTGTCAACAGGGGCTCCCCTGTGAGGCCTCGCGGGCCCAGGCGCTGTTCTGGGAACCCGGGAGTTTGGGGCTCTCCCTGTTTTATGCCAACAGAAGGCGCACTTCGCAAAAGAGAATTGTATGTAGTTCTCAACCCTTAAAAGTCTATCCCAAGATGTTTCAGATGCAGAACAAACGGGAACAAGCCCCCTATGCCACCGGCAAACCTGCCGTGGCCCTTGAGGAAGGCGCAGAAGGACGCGTGGACGCAGCAGACAAAGGGGACCGCTTTCAGGAAGAGGAAGGACGGACTACGGGCTGCACAGGCGCTCGGTGTTTATTCACGAAGGAGAAGCCTGGAGTCAGAGAGTACGAGCGGTTAGAGAAATTCACAGCCTCATTAACTGTGTCTCTGCAGGAAGTGACAGGATTCTCACAGAGAAAGCACAAAGTTTACATGACTCATTTCCAGATTTCTGTGGCTTATTATCCTTATTTCTAAATTCTAATTTGTTGGAAGACTATCTTTAGATAGATAACCAGTTTTCCAGGATTCTGACATTTAACACCCACATAGCAACAAGCATAAACTTTGATGTGAAATCCAAACCCTATGGCTTCTGGATTTAATAGAGGCCGGCCGGCCGTTCACAGTCAGCTCCCCTCCGGTGGTGCTGGGGGAGGCTGGTGAGCGCTGCACTGCACCAGGTGGAGCGTCGCTCATTCCTACTGGACCTGCCCCACAGACACCACTTGATGACACTCCCGTTGACAGAGAACGTGAAGAAAACGACACAGCTGCACCATGTCAGAGCACAGTCAGATTCTAAATTTAATAAATGCTGATTTGGTTAGAGTTACGTAAAAACCATTGAGCTCAAAGACTAACTTTTTAGAAAAAGACACATGGAGATCAAAGAAGAGTGAAATGTCCTGGTTTTACACAAACCAGCGGGTTCCAACCATTGTGCTATGGACACTGCCAGAACCACGGGACCGGCTGCGGATGTCACCCAGGCACGCTGCAAGGTGCCACAGAGCAGTCGGCCCGAGGCTCTGGGTGTTGGGCTTAAACCCTTGCATTTTATGGAAGTAAAACAGGGCCACAGAGATCACCCAGCTGATGGAAGGCCTGGGGCCTCCGGGGCAGCAACTGGCCCACGGCACCCACTCCATTCTGATCGGAAACGCCCAACAGGATCGAGACACCAGTGCCCTCTCAGCAGGCCCCCTGCTGACTGACCTGCAGTGTGGCCTCAGCCCTCAACCTCAGGGCCAGGACGTTGGAGAGACCTTCCAGGGCCAGCCAGGGGGCCCCCGTCTCCCATCATCACTGCTGCTGACCCCACAAGGTGAGCTGACCTCTCGCCTGGCACCGTGCCCACACAAGAGCATCCTCTCAAACTCTCCTTCTCTCCTGGGTCCTCCTCGGTAGCTGATCACCATGGCCAGCACATCGCCAGGCAGTCTGGGACCAGGTGACCAGTACCGATGAGGTGAAATACCGTGCCCAGAGCCCTAGGATAGCCCCAGGCGGAGTCTGAGCCCAGCCTGGTCCACGTGGGCTGAGAGCTTTCATGGCGGAGCTGCCCTGCCGTCTGCAAGGATGTGCCACCAGGTCGAGGAGCACGAGGCGGTGTCTGTGCTGTGGCCTGGAGCCCACGTGACAGCCCTAACCACCAAGGGGACTGTACGTAGGAGGCGACTGTAAGGTAGGGCCCCAACCCAAGGTGTTCTCACAAGAAGAGGAAAGATGCTGGGAGTGAGCACAGAGGGGATAGTGTAGACCAGTGATGGCGAACCTATGACACGCGTGTCAGAGGTGACACGCGAACTCATTTTTTTGGTTGATTTTTCTTTGTTAAATGGCATTTAAATATATAAAATAAATATCAAAATGTAAATCTTTGTTTTACTATGGTTGCAAAGATCAAAAAATTTCTATATGTGACACGGCACCAGAGTTAAGTTAGGATTTTTCAAAATGCTGACACGCCTAGCTCAAACGGTTCGCCATCGCTGGTGCAGACTATGAACACGGAAGGACCCACTTGGTGGTGTTTGCCTGATTAAATCGTGGTTTTCTGTAACTAACGGTTGAGAAATGACTTCGTTAAGAAATACTGCCTTCAATTTATCCTGAGAAACTTCAGATGTTAAGCTCCCTGACCTGCTAAAGAAAACACCGTGACGAGCGTTACACGTAACTGTTTCTGTGCTGCAGGACGGGGCAGGCTTCCTGCACGCCCTCAGCCCAGACCGTGTGTTTCTGGCTGAGACGGTGCTGCTGCATTTAAACGACACCCTCTGTGCTTAGTTACAGTTTTGCCTGAGTCTCATTCCACCAGAAAATCACACAGGTCAGGAGTCCAACTCAGCAGCTTCATCCCTGGGGACCTGCCAGCCGCCCGCCCGGCAGCACCGAGTGCCCGGGGACCACTGACCGGCAGCTCTGGCCAGGCCTCCTGTGCTCCCTTGTTCAGAAAAACAGGAAAAGAACCCTGAGTGCATGTCCTGAGGGTGCGTGCACGACGGGCCTGTCCTGGAGTCGTGAGCCCCACAGCCCCTCCTGGCAGAGAAAGGGCCGGGGCGCCGGCGCTGTCACCAGGGCACACTCTGCATCACCGTGACGCGGGGAGCAGCACGTCAGAGCCACAATCACCAGCAACGCTAACCTCAGGAGAAAATGATCAGACAAACCATCCCTTACACCAAGTTCCAAAATTCAGTTTAGTAAAAAGCATTTTTTACATGGCAGGGCCCCGGGAATCGCTGTGTGAGCTCCATGCCAGCACCGGCCCCCACCACACGAGCCGGGTACCTTTCCAGGCTTCTGGAGCCATGTCCTGGGGGTGGGGGGGCTGCCCCCCTCCCGCCAGCCGTCCCCAGCAGCCCCACACCCCTCACAGGTGGTTTCCAGTTTGATTTCAACCCAGGCCTCTTGGCAGCTCAGAACCAGACCTGACCCCCTGCAGGGCAGCCCCACCCAGATGCTGTACCTCAGCTTCCAGCCCCTGCCCCGGCAGTGTGTCCCTCTGACACCACCCTCCACCTGCCCAAAGCTTGGCCCTGCCCAGGCACACCCCTGCGCTCCATCCAGTCCCCCTCTGGGCTGCTCTGCCCCACTCCCAGGCTCCTGCCCTCTGGCTCCTCTGAAAGGCTCCCCCTTCCCCAGTGAGCGCTGGCACACCCTGGGCATGGGCAAACAGGGCTAAAGGATGAACCAGGCCCGGCTGCCAGCGTAAGCGGCGTCTCCCCAGGGAGTGTGGCCGGCGCCCAGTCTGGGCGACAAGTACCTGCGTGAGCAGCTGCCCAGGCGCCAGCTGGTTGATCCAGCGCGTGTAGCGCTCCGTGGAGTTGGGCGGCTCTCTCCTCACTTGGCAGCCTATGATCTGTGAGCAAAAGAGAGTCTCTGTGAGCTCCTGGTGCACACACCTGTGTGTCTACCTCTCACCTGGCACCAGTGGGCACCGCTGGGCCGGGTTAGGGAGAGCTTCTGGGAACAAGGGAGGAGGAGGGGCTCTGCTGCTCCGCCCACAGCCCTGTACCCCCGAGGTGGCCTGTGTCCTCTCGGGTGACGGCACACAGGGGCCGCACACCAAGGATTTCATCCTCCTCGAGACTCTGATGCTCCAGGGCAGAGGCCGTGTGCTCGCTACAGGGCCTGCACTGGCTCGTCTGTAGCCCGTGGTGGTGCTGTCCTTGCCTCTGCTCCACACGGTGCTGCAAAGACAGAGGTGCCAGCATCCCCTCGACGCGGGGCCCCTGGCAGGATGGTCACGAGCTTATTGCTCATACTGAGCTCCCTGGGAACTCGCTGACCTCGGAGACATCCTCCTACCAAGGGTCCATCTTTCCCAAAAGCCGTCAACATGGGCTGGGAGTGCTCCAGGATGCTGCCCTCCTTGGCAAGGTGCCCCTGCACCCCAGCTCCGGCCCCATAGCTGATCTCTGCTCGGAAAGGTTCAGTACGTGCTGGACAAACGCCACAGTGGGGCTGCCTAGTGACGCCCACACATTCTGCAGAGACTATGCGGCTGCACCATTTGTGGAAGCCAACATAGGGCCTTGCCTTCACCATGAAGTGGCTTTCTTGTAACCTGTGCTCAGAAAACAGTGGCCAAGGGCAAGCATACACTTAGCATTCACTTCATTCTTTCCGAACTAAATATATGATACACTCGACAAAACCACCAATCAGCAACCGCAAATTAAGGTTTTGTAGGTCATGATTAAAAAGAAGCCCAACCCCACAGCAACGAGCTCTCTAAAGCTGCTTTGTTCTGATGCAGCCAGACCGTGAGGACATCTCGGTCTCCACTGAAAACCTGCAAGGCAGGAGCTGGCCCCACAGAGCAGCCCCCGCCGCCAGCCGGGAGCACTGGCAGGAGGCGGAGTTCCTCCGGAGCATGAACTCGAGTAGATGGCGAGCAAGAAAAGCTCAGCCTGGAACTTGGTAAAAATGCAGACCCAGGCAGTTTACGTCAAGAGCACGAGGAACAGACGCAGTCTGCCTTTTTCCAACTTCCTTGCGTATCCCCAGGCATCATGGTCCATCTGAGTCTTGCCTGCAGGACTGCCCAAAGTGATTTCATTACGGAGCTGATCGTGTTTGACTGTTTTCAGTATGAAAATGAAGAAGGTGGACAGCAACGTATCTGAAAGCAGCTCGCTCTCGAGAGTGCCCACACTGGTGCCAGGGGCGTAGCAGCTCCCACGTGGGCCACATTTCAACGCTAGGAACTGCTGGGTGGCCGTCACTCAGAAGGAGACATGGCGTCCCCCATGAGGACGGCTCAGCCAACTGCTCAAACACAGCGTCGTCCTCGCGGGGCGGGGCCGTGCCTGTGACTGTCACAGGGTCACACGATTAGCATGGACAGGCAGAAGCAGTGAGCTTGGCCGTCAGTGCAGCTTAAACTTGGAAAAGCTGGGCTGCTCCTCCGGAGTCGTGCCACCTGTAATTCCGTCACACCTGTCAGACCAGAAACTTCTGCAAACCTGCACCTGCACTGCCCTGTGGACGACCTGTGAGCAGAAGTCCATCCAGGGCTTCTTCCCACTCCTCTTCCTCTTCCCAGCAAACGAGCGAGACCACAAGGCGTGTGCATCTAATCTCTCCTTTCACGTCACGGGGAATCTCGCCAACATTGCTGGAGGCCAGCCTACTGACCCCACGGAGGAACCCAGTGATGCCTGATGACCAGGGCCGGAGGGTTGCAGGCCCAGCCCACTGTCCAGAGCTGGACGATGTTCCCATGTGGCTCCTAGGAGAAGCAGTAACTGTCCCAATGCTGTGTCCAAGCATGTTTTCCGACTTCTTTCCCAACCAGGAAGTGGTGAGACATGACATCTTCAGTGACTGTGGACGTCCACAAGCCTCCGTGGAGGCGGAGCCCACCTCACGCACCCCTGCCCTGCTCTCAGACTCCTCGCCTTGTGACCGTCTCAGGATCTGGTGGGAGCCACAGAGCCCTGAGCCCCATCGGGCGCCGGCAGCTCCTGCAAAGGGTCCCCCTGCCCCCTCGGCTTCCACACCCTGGAGATGTCCTCCCAGCTTGGTCTCCCGCCCTCGCGCTCTGGCTCCACGTGCAGCCTCTGCTCTGTCCCAGTCTGGCTTGTGTGCACCCAGGAGGCTGCTGCCGACAGTTCTTCACACCCTGTCTGGGTGCTGCTGGGAAGGGTTTGGCAGACGTGACTGGAGTCCATGGTGGCGGACTCTAGGTGAGGAAGGTTGTCTTAGGTGGCATGCCAGCCGACTCCATCAGGTGGATGTCCCACGCACGAGGAAGCTGTGGCCACATAAGATTCCAGGGGCTGACCCCTGCAGCAACGATACCACGCCGGGCACTGGATGGGCTAGACGCTGCCGTGGGGACGCCTGACACCCAAGCTGGGGCACACAACTAACATCCAAGCATTGACTAGATACAAGTGTTTTATTTGAGACACAAAACAAATGGAGACAGGATCCCTGCGCCCTGTAAACCCCTGTCCAACAGGTGGGCCCGGGCAGTGTAGGTGCACACGGCGGGCACAGCGCGGGGCAGGGGCACCACAGGGGATACGGAGTGACTGCATCCTGCAGGCGGAGTCCAGGACTCCAGGCAGAGGGGCTGGCAGGGCCACGCAGGGGGGAGCACGACAGCGGTGACCCCGAGCTGTGAAGAAACAAGCATGCGTCCCCACAGAGCCTGAGGGCAGAGCAGCACGTGAGGCCAGGGCAGTGGGCACCACCATCACTGACGGCTTCGGTGACCTGCTACACTGGGGCTTTGGGACCTGTTCCTTCCAGGCCGGGGGGTGGGGGTGGGGGGCGCGTGTCAGCACCGGGGTCGGATGCCCTCCACAGTGGGAGGAGCAGGAGGGAGTGTCTGAGGACTGACGGGGCCTCAGCCGCCTCCCCGCGCGGGGATCCTATAGGGAGACGAGCCACACGCCCCCGCTATGCGGGAAGATGGTTGTAGAGGGGCCTGGCTCTGGGGCCGACAGGGAAGCTGCTCTAAGAGAACAGGACTGAGTCACCAGTGGGAGAGGGACGGTTAGGCCTGTGGTGACAGGAAGCTCTCAGCCTGTGCGCTCATGTCCACGGGGCACAGCTTCAAAGATGCTGATTTAAACAAAACAGCACAAAAATCCAGAGGCCCTCTGTACCCACCAGAAGGCAGCAAGTGCCACCCCAAAGAGGAAGCATGTCTTCCTTCACAGGAAAACACCTGCAGGCCTCACAGGTGCCCTGGGAGGGCGGTCCCACAGTAACCTGCCTTCCACCCAGGAGGACGCTGAGCTGAAAGGCTGTGATGCTCAGAGAGCACAGCTGACCCGACTCTGGGGGGTTTTGCTCAGGGCCGTGATTCTGCATGTGTCTCAGGACAGCCACCCAGGCAAGAGCCTGCATCTGTGTCTGGTGGGGCCTCCCTCCTACAGGCAACATGACCCCTTCACATACACCTCTGAGTGTGCCAGATAAAATATACGCAGGTAATATGAGTTATTTTTCAAATTGTGCCCTTGTTTTAATAATTACTGTCACTATCTTCCCATTTCCCCCAAGACAACACCAGGGTATCCTAAACACTGCCTGTGAGAATTGGCATGTTAGCTATTTGTGTGTGAACTTCTTATGGTTTTAGCCAAATGAAGTGTTATCAGTAATAAGCAGGTCTCTTCTTAACAAGAAAAATAAATAAAGAAAAAAGCTGTGCTGACAATCTTATCAGCGGCAGCGAAAACACAGAACCAGACGCCAGCACTTACGCTTGTTGGGTGCCGGACGGCGGCTTCGAGCTGCAGCCTCACCCTCTGCGGCATCATCACGTCGTCCTGCAGGGAGGAGCCCACGGTAACTCACGGGAAGCCACAGACACGACAGGGAAGCGGCAGGCAGCCCCCAGCAAAGCGGGCAACAGACCCGACAGGCAGTTCAGACCCTGCCCAGTGGACCAGACCCTGTGGGTCGGTGCTGACCCAGCCGCAGCCTGCAGCTCCTGCACGCTGCACAGGCAGCAGGCGGCCCGGCCTGGCGGGCAGTGTGGCGGGCAGCTGGGGAGGGATGACTGCAGGGGGACGCTGCGTCGAGGGACAGGCTCCCAGTGCGGTAGGGAGTGAGCAGTGAAAACACAGCGTCAAGCTTTCCACCTGGCCTAGCACCTCTCTGTCCAGGCGTCCCGTGCTCCTCCAGCTTTTACAAGGGAACTGAGTTTCAGAAAGAGTGTTTGTGAGAAAACCTACAGCCAACAACATACTCAACAGGGAAAAGTTCCCGCTCTCCATCTTGAGACAGGGGAGGAGACAAGAATGGCCATGCTCACGACTTTAACAAATTCCTGAGACTTAAGTCAAGAAAAAGAAACACAAGACAGAGGGTTAGAAAGAGGAAGATTGTGTACATAAGCAATTCAAGAGAATCTATAGGGAAATATTAGAATTAAAAGTGAATTTAGCAAGGTTTCTGGAGACAAGATTGATAAAGTTCAATTAATTTTTTATAGCTACAATGTTTTTTTAAATGATGCCACTTATAACAGTATCAAATAAATCAAATAACTCATATATTGCTGGTGAGAATGTAAGAAGGTGCAGCCACTTTGGAAAACATTCTGGCTGCTCCTCGAAGTGCTACCTACAGAGTTCCTGTGCCACCAGCAACTCCATCCGCCCACACGCCTCAGAGCTGAAAGCGTCCACCCACGCAAACTCTCGTCCAGGTGGCCCGCGGCCCTGTCCCTCACGGCCGGGAGGTGGAAACCACTAAACGTTCATCCCTGGTGAAAGGATCAACAGTCTGTCCACACCCTGGCGGCGTTCTCAGCAGCAGGACTGAAGTATGACAGCAAAGCAGCCGGCCACAGAGCACACGTGAGCCACCCCACGTCCATGGAGCTCTAAACGGATCGCTCAACTAGTGATCCACAGCCCACGTCGTAGTTGTAGGAGGACTGAGGGGAGGGAGCCAACGGGAAGGCGCTATGAGGCGGGGACCTGGGCCACCTGGAGCCGAGGCCACCACCTCCTCCCACACCTCTGCCAGGCTGGCGTGGCCTGCAGTCACCCATGAGCACCTAAGGGGACCCGGGAAGCAGAGTGAGGCGTAGCCCAGAGCTGCTGGAGGAGAAAATGGGAAGGGAGTCTCCACGCTGCCCTCGTACCCAAGGAAAGGCTGCCTGTGCTGACAGCAGAGAGTCTCGCTCTAAAAGCAGCAGCGATATCATGTGGGAGCACAGCTCCCCGTGAATACATGACCCGGAAGGTCGAACTGCGACATGAACAGGCAAAATTACAAAGAAAGAGACAACAGCGGGAAAGGAGCAGACTGCAGGACCTAACACTCAAACGCAGGGACCCCAAGAGCAAAAAACAAGATAAAAAGGGAAGAAATGAAGAACTAGTACAGAAAAACTTATCTCATTTGAAAAAACCTTGGGTCTGCACTTCAAAAGAGCTCACCCAATTCTAGGAATACAGAAAAAAATCTTATAAATCTTCAGTAACAAACATAACTTAAAAACCAGCAAATCCCAACTGATACAGAAAAAGTATCTGACAAAAAACCCAACACGTGTTCACGGTAAGAGCTCTGAGCAGGCCAGGAACACGGTGCGGTGGAGCCGCAGCCAGCACAGCGCTGAGGGCGAGTGGACGCTTTCCACTGAGACAGTGGGAGGCAAGGATGTGTGCCTGTCAGCGCGGCGCCAGCAGGTCAGAGAGGCCAGGAGGGAAGGAGCCAGTGTCTCCAGAGCCGGGGCAGTCGTGCACCAGGAGAACCCTCAGTGGTGGGAGCGCTGCAGGATCACAGGGTGGGAGACCAGCACAGACAGCCACCTCTCCACGGAAACACCGTCACATGTGGGCACCAATGAAAACAGTGTCCACTTACAACTGCGCCAAAGAAACTGAAAACATAACGAAGCACGTATGTGGCCCGATGTCCTCCTGCGCAGGAAGCACACAGGTGCTGGGAGGCGGACACAATGCTAGCCGTGCGCGGAGTTCTTTGCCCTGTTCTTGCAACTTTTTTCTAAGCTTGAGAAGGAAAAGTGGGGAAAAGATGCAAACATGTTACGAGAAAAGGAAGCTGGCGAGGCCGTCAACATAGACCACGCTCGGCGCAATCTGAAACCAGGACACAGTGAGGCCGCTCCCTCCGTTCACGGGCCAACACTGCAGAACCTGCAGCCCCAGAGCTGGAGAGGCCCTGCCCCCAGGCCACCACCTATGGTCCCTGCAGTGTCCCTGCGGCCTGGGATCCACATCTGGGTGTGGCCCCAAGAGGACGGCTGCCACGTGGACAAGGAAGGTGATACAGGCACGTTCACAGGGCGTGTTTCACAAGAGTAAAGGCAGAGAAATAGCCCGCCCGCCCATCGATGGGAGGAGGGGTGAGGACATGATGGTGTGTGCTCAGTGGGATGTTGTACAGCAGGCAGAGGGAATGAAGTGCCCACAACAGACAAACAGAACAGAAGGGAAAACTGGAAATAACCCACACTGATACGGCCAATGGACTTTCAACACCGGCGCCAGCCGGTTCACGGGAGAAAAGTCTCCTCGGCCAGCAGTGCTGCCACCGAGAACCACAACAAACAGCCACTTCCGACCCCACACCACCCACAGCATCAGTGGGACGCGGACAACAGATTAAATAAAACCTAAAGGCTATAAGCTACTGGCAGAAAACATAAGAGAACTACTTCTCCTTTGGGGCAAGCAGAGATTTCTTAGGAAATAAATTAACGCTAAAAGAAAAAAATTATTAAATTTGACTTATCAAAATGTAAAACTGCTCATCAAAAGACACCACTAACCTATGAAAAGTGAAGCCACATTCTGGGAGCAAATACAGTACATGCACCTGACAAAGGACAAGGGTCCCAAAGAACACACTTTCTTAAGTCACTAACAGGAAGGGAAGCCAATTTAAAAAAGTAGGCAAAATATCTGAATAGGCATTTCACAAAAAAATGGCCAATAAACCATGAAAAGGTGCCCAACATCGTGCTCTACCAGGGGAATGTAATTAAAACCGCAAGGAGACACATCATGTCTGCTCGAGTGGCTGAAACTACGCCGACGGAAGGAGGGCAGGTGAGGAGGTGGGCCAGTCGGACAGCAGGAGAGCAGAAACAAGTTGTGGTCCATTCATACAAAGGACAATAACAACCAAGAATAAGCCACCGACACGCAGCTACCACGGTGACCACCACGCTGAGTGAACAGCTAAAAACAACAGTGCACACTACACAGTCCCATCCTACGAATTTGAGAACAGGCGGCCCCCGCAATGTGGAGTGATGGGACAGTCTGGATCTTGGCTGGGGTCTTAGTTATGTAGTGAATTCAGTTGTCAAAACTCATCAAATTGTCATTTTGTACAATTTTCCCATTAAAATCTTGTGTATCACTGTATATAAATTTCACCTCAGTTTTAAAAAACTGAATAAACTATGACATGCAACAAAATAGATGAATCTTAACAAAAGAAGTTTTAAATTTCCAAAGTATTATATACAGCCTGATTCTCTTTTTATAAAGTTAAAAACAGCTAAAAATTTTTTTAAATTAAGTTCTTTAGATTTGTAGAGAGACCGAGGCTCAGCAGGGGAGCCACAGCATGTGGCTGGGGTCACAGGAGAGGGAGGCAGGCGCTGATGTGGTCGGGGGACTGAGTGGGCTCACTCTGGGCGGCAGGCCCATGGGTCCTCATGATGTTATCAAGATAAACATGCAACACAGTCATGCAACAGAAACGGACACAAAACGGAGCTGGCACCAGGTAAGATGAGACTTTTCTGAACCAGGAACATGACTGACTCAAGTCTGTGCTCCTGAGACCTCAAGTTAAAAACAAGGAAATCACCATGGAAACTAGAAAATCGGAACAACACTAGGATGCCATGTTCAGAAGCTATAGGGCCCTTACAGTGACCCTGAGAAAACCAAACTAGTTACCTTCTCCATTGACTTATTTCAAATGAACCGAGAGCGATTCAAGCTCCCAGTGTCTGACAGCTGCACCCCTCCTCTTGTCCGACCGACGCCTGCCCCGCAGCCTCCCCGTCTCCGCAGACGGTCCTGTGACAGCTCCCCGCCATCTCCGACCACCCCCGCTACTCTTCCCCCGGACTGAGCAGGCCAGGCATCCAACTTGCTCTTTCTCTCTCTCTGGCCCTAAATGCTAACGGGCATCTTCAAGGACCTGGCTCCCCACCCGATGACGGCAGGCAGGGGTTTGGGACCTTCCTCTGCCCTCCTCGGTCTGTGGTTGGTGGCAACTCTGCTGATGCCTATCGCCTGCTTTACCGGTACTTGGTGACTCCTGGATCAGAATGTTCCACCATTCTCATCTAGGCCCCATATTTTCCAACGCTTCCACCTGGATAGCACCTCAGTTAGGTCTTTTTTCCTTCCCTTTATTGAAAAAAAGTAAGTTACAGTAGAGACCCTGTTGGGGAGAGGGTAACTTGAGCATTTCTCTCTTCTTCTTCCAAGACGGGAACCAAGTTCTTCAAGCTGGGCTCTCCATACTGAGGAGATCTTAAGATCCCTCGAAGACGAGATGGTCCGATCCAGCACCAATCACCAGTTCAAATGAAGTTTGTATTGTCACTAGTGGCCTGGTGCATGAAATTTGTGCACATTAAAAGGGAATTAGGAAAACCAAGATGGCGGCATAGGTAAACACCGGAAATTGCTACCTCCCACAACCACTTCAAAAATACAACGAAAAGACAAAACAGACATCATCCAGAAGTACAGGAAGGCTGGCTGAGTGGAAATTCTACAACTAGAAGGAAAGAGAAAAGCACACTGAGACCCAGAGGAGCTGCGGAAGTAAAGTGCAGAGGTACGGAAGCTCGAGTGTGCGTGTGGAAAGGGGCTGGCACCTGAGGACGTGGCTGTCTTTTTGAATCGGGAGGGAGTCACAAGCTCCCGACTGCTCTGAACTCCGGTTCCGGGAAGTCTCTGGGGACCCAGGACTCATATGGGAGAAATTGCACTGTCTGGAGGCAGGCAGAACTCGGAACTTGAGGGTGGCTTTCCCTCAGTGGTGCTTGCAGCAATTACCCGGACACTGAGAAGTGTGGCCCCTTAGGGCAGGGCTGAGGACCAGCTATAGCTGCTTGCTCCACCCTTTGATTCCCTGAGACCCCGCCCCACCCAGGCTGCGGCAGAGGCTTTTGCATATGAATGCCCTGGACCTTTGCAACCTGAAAATTACCTAACAAACTGCAGCTGGGCCAGACAGACCTAGAACTTCCAAGAGAAGGCCCAAGGCCCCACAGCAGCTTGCATTGCTTCACAGCTGGGCCTCATCTGGGCACCGCCAAACTCCAAAAAAGGAAGGGGAATCTGCAGTTCTCTTCGTAGCTCCTGCTGGGTAACCTCAGGCAGAGGCTAAATTAGCACCTCCTTAGATCCAAGAGCCAGTGTACCCAGTGGTCAGAGTGGGACTATCCAGATTACAACTCCTCAGATCCATAAGGGACACACTCAGGGGACAGACTCAGTGAGCACCAAAGCCCCACTGAAGCAAGTCTTGCCCTAGAAGGGTGTCTTCAGCACAGAAGTTCTTCCACTGCAGACACAGCTGATTCTCACAGCCAATTGGCCTGGAGGTCAATTCCTCCCAGTGATCCTACAACAATCAAGGCTTAACTACAACAAGAGTGTGCACAAAGCCCACAAGGTAACTGGGGAGTGTCCACCTCAGGTAACTGGGGAGGCTGAGCCACTGGGCCTTATAGGACACCTAGCACACAAAACCACTCTACCAAAACAGGGAAGCATAAAAAATGCGGAGGCAAAGAAACAGGACACAAATGACAGAAATGGAGGAAAGCAAACGACTGGATATAGAGTTCAAAACCATGTTTATAAGGTTTTTCAAGAATTTTATGGAAACCACCGATAAATTTAGTGAGACCCTGGAGGATATGAAAAAAGACCAACTAGAAATTAAGCATACACTGACTGAAATAAAGAATAATATACAGAGATCTAACAGCAGACAAGAGGATCCCAAGAATCAAGTCAAAGATTTGAAATACGAAGAAACAAAAAATACCTAACTGAAAAAGAAAAAAGAAAAAAGAAACCCAAAATATGAAGATAGTGTAAGGAGCCTCTGGGACAACTTCAAGCATACCAACATCAGAATTATACGGGTACCAGAAGAAGAGAGAGGGCAAGATATTGAAAACCTCTCTGAAGAAATAATGACAGAAAACTTCCCCTACCTGGTGAAAGAAATAGACTTACAAGTCCAGGAAGCACAGGGAACCCCAAACAAAAGGAATCCAAAGAGGACCACACCAAGACACATCATAATTAAAATGCCAAGAGCAAAAGACAAAGAGAGACTCTTAAAAGCAGCAAGAGAAAGACAGTCAGTTACCTACAAGGGAGTACCCATACGACTGTCAGCTGATTTCTCAACAGAAACCATGCAGGCCAGAAGAGAGTGGCAAGAAATATTCAAAGTGATGAATAGCAAGAACCTACAACCAAGATTACTTTATCCAGCAAAGCTATCATTCAGAATTGAAGGTCAGATAAAGAGCTTCACAGATAAGAAAAAGCTAAAGGAGTTCATCACCACCAAACCAGGATTATATGAAATGCTGAAAGGTATTCTTTAACAAAAGGAAGAAGAAAAAGGAACTCTTACCATTTGCCACAGCATGGATGGAACTGGAGAGCATTATGCTAAGTGAAATAAGCCAGTCAGAGAAGGATAAATACCACATGATCTCACTCATCTGTGGAATATAATGAACAACATAAACTGATGAACAAGGACTGATCCAGAGATGGAGAGGCATTGATTGGACTGTCGGGCCTTGGAGGGAAGGTAGGGGAGGGTAGGGGTAAGGGGGAAAGATCAACCAAAGGACTTATATGCAAGCATATAGGCCTAACCAATGGACACGGACAACGGGGGGGGGTAAGGGCATGAGCGGGGTGGGGTGGAGGGGTGTAGGGGGTAACATGGGGATAATGACACATATGTAATATCTTAATCAATAAAAAATATATTTAAAAAATAAATAAATAAAACAAAAGGGAATTAATTAGAGGAAATATTTTAACACATTTCCTACCGCTCAGGAGTTTTCTCGTGTTTCGCGCGCCATCTGTTAAGGACCGCTCACAAGTGTTCTCGTTTTTCATGCCCATGGAAAAAGAAGCGAATCTAGAGACTTATGTAAATTTTGTTTGGTCCCTCTTCATAGAGGAAAATGTTTTATGCAGTACCATACATTAAAAAAGTACTAGGAACTTTAATTATTTAATTGTTTTTGTAAATAAAAATGTTATAATTATTGAAAAACAAAACCTAAAGTGCATTATGATGATTTAAATAACGTGCAGTTTGCCCAAAAACGTGTGGTCCCTGGCATATGTCTTAGAGATTTCTATGCGGTACGCAGTGTGTTAATATTGCTATTTGCCCTTTCTCTATAATAGACGTATCAGAGATGAAAGAAAATTAGTAAAACGTATATGAGAATCTCCCCCCTGTCGGAGTCTGGGGTGTGCCGCGGGACCCAGAGTCAAGTCCCTGCCCATCCGCGCTTTGAAATCGCAGGAGACCCAGACCCAGCCGGCCCCACCCCCGTCAAGCCCTGCTGGGCAGGGGGTGCAGCTTCAGGTCTCCCGCCCCCCCGCCAGGTGCCACGCAGCCTCAGGTCCCTGCTGATTGGTCGTTAGGCGTCACTACGTGATGACCATTTTCATATTAGACTTTTATTATGATGATTAGAGAGAAATACATGCTCGCTATAAGTATTTCAGAAAGAGCAAGCTTAAGGAGAAAAATAAATAACCAAATCACCCAAAGGCCATAAAAGCACAATTGTCAATGTGGTGGGTGAAGCTGTCTTCGTTGGAAACTCTTTATGAAAATGTTGGATGGTCCATCCGTGTGAAAATAAGCCCAGAGAAGGATCTGAAAGGAGATGACAAAGCGAGAGGGGTGGCAGAGGGTCCCCACAAGAGAACAGGGAAAGTGGAAAAGTTTCAGCCTAAGAAAGAAGAGGAAGATGAGAGACCAGAGCAGCAGGGCAGGAAGCTGCAGCCTCTGCTGGGGTCTTGTTTTCAGGGCAGGGCGTTTCATGGGCAAGTTTACGTTTCTCGTGTGCGCACGCGTGCACACACAACCTTCCCCAACGTCCACACGTACCACAGCCTTGTCTATAGGTTCCTGGTCATCAGGGGAAAGGCTGAGCCAATATGAGACAAAAAGAAGCTTCCTATGTGGATTAATTCAGCACAGCTGGGAACCCTCAGCCAGTGCTGAGCTTGAGAAGGAAAACAACCCCGCCCGCCCCCCCTCCACCGCCCACCCCGGGGAATGCACAGAAGACTGGGAGCTCTGTACCCCAGACTCGAGGAAGGAGCGCAAGTGCTCTTCAAATGCGCTTCAAAGTAACTACAGAGAACACGCCTCACTGAGTGAACACTACGGATGCGATCACGTATTCTTTTTTCACCAATCATAATCCTTTGTCATGTTATTGAACATTTTTCATAAAAGGTGAGTAATTCCCTCACACAGATCTGCACTATTACTCCACTGGCCTGTATTGTTGTTTCTCATTTCCCATCCTAATAGCAAACACTGAAGTTCCTTGTACGTAAATCTCTCTTGGAATTTCAGAGGCGCCTACAGGAGAAATGCAGTTCTTGAGACACAATGCAAAATGATGCCATCGACAGTACCAGCTCACACCTTTCAAGTCCCAAGTATCTACAACTTTAAAAAACTTTGTTAACCTGGTTTTTCAGCATCTCACTAATTGTTTCATGCAAATGATTTAAACTTTTTTTAAAGCCTGTCATTTGCACGTCCACTTTTGTGAAGTCCCTACTCCAGTCCTTTCCTATTTGTCATTGCCCGTATTTCTTTGTATTTGCTCAACTTACATGAACTATTTATTCTTAAGGCTATTAATCTTTTTAGTATTGTATCTGTCCACATCTTCCCAGTTTATCTTCATTTTTCTTTATATAGTGCTCTGCTATACAGTTTTGCTTTTTTATGTAATCCAATTTATCAAAACTTAACTCATTAAGTGCTATGGTAATTAAACGGCAAAAACCTATCTACTTTAAAAGTTCTGATTATAATACATTAGAAGTTGTTGTCAAGAATCACACTAAAATGTAAGATTATTTAATTATTCAACATATGTGTGTGTGTGTGTGTGTGTGTGCGTATATATGTGTGTATGTATATATATATATATCTTAGCAATAAAACAAAGAGTTACTTACCGAATCCAAGAAGCACAGGTAAGACCCTGAGCTCTGTGCTATTGCTTGGTTTTTAGAATATCCGACTGTTTAAAAAGAAAACAAAAGCTCTTTTATGATTCAATCTTCGATGGTACTCTTGTTCATAAAACTAAGTGTAACATGTACTGCAGGAATACTGGGAGCACTGCGCTGCCAAGAGGGGTCAGGTTAGCCGTAGGAGGAAGGGGAGGGAGAAAAGCAGGCTCCATGCTTAGCGGCTGATACAATAAGCACGATGCTAAGCCGAGAATGGCCACCAGCACCAGGGCCGCGTGGGAGCTCCAGGCTGCCCAGGGCAGGAACTGCTGCCAGGCCGAGGAGAAAGGGCCAGCCGGAACGGCTTCTGAGCAGGGATGCTGTGCAGAAATGAACGCTGGGAAAGCTCAGTCTGGGTGCTGAGGGCAGGGCAGATTGGAGGAGGTATTTAGTCCCAAAAGAAGGGGCTGAGGAGACTTTAAGGGGCACAACAACCACTCTCCCTGGAGAGGAGGTTGCTGACACCTGAGTCCTGTTAACTAGACAGTTACAAATTCGGTGCCACCAAGAAAAGTGACACAAAGCAAAACAGATGTGTGCAAAGTTAACACACTCAACCCCTCTGGGACTCAAAACCAAGTCAACCTGGAGAAGGTGGTAGGTGCCCAGCGGACACTAGCAAAGTGGTTCCGGCCACACCCGAGGTACTTCCGGGTTTATCGCTAATGGGAGAGCACCTCTCCAAGGTGGAGAGAGAGGGGGCAGGTCCTTCCTGTTAGCTGCTCTGGAGCACCAAAGTCAACCAGCTGCAACAGAGAAGCAGGGACAATTAACAGCCACCTGCCCTCACTCTGGTCATCAAAGGCTGACCCAGGGCAGTGCTGTTTTCACACAGGGTAGCAGCTTAATTTCTAGCTTTAATCCCAGAGCTCAGCCAACCCAAGCCAGTCAGCAGAAGGGTCCCAGATTTCAACAAACTACAGGATAACAAGGCAGAGAAGAAAGTGCGGAGGCAGGCAGAGCGAGGGGCTCCTGACCCCTGGGGACGGCTAGCAGCCATCACCGAGACAGCTGTGGCTAAATCTCCATCATCACTGCAAAGCGAGGCAAGCCCAGAGAAAGACCTCATGGGAATCAAAACCAAAGAGCAGCACGTGGAACCTGAAACACAGGAAGAGACTTTCCACGATCACGTTTAAACTGAGTTCTGTTTAAAAAGTCGCACATTAGAATTGGGCTTAGGAGGGAAAATCAAACCCAAGTGTCTGAGAGATGAAGGAAAACCCTGCTCACTAAGGACCTGGAAGTTTCCCACAATGAGTCTTCTGTTTGGCAAAGACGAGGAATTTGCTTTAATATTATTGCCTCGAAGAAAGTCAAATGTTTGTGCCAGGGCCTGATGTTTGGGGAGGCCCGGCCCTTTGTGAGGGGAGCCGGTTGTCATGGTCACAGCAGAAAAAACTCAGGCCACAGTATGGCATCAACATTCCTTACTCCTGGAGAAGAGGGTGGGATTGTGTTTTATTTTTATTTTAGCAAGTGATCACATTATTAAGAAATGTTTTGCTCTACTGTGATAGAAAATGATAATAAATGAACCTTAATCCAGTTAAAGTAACCCAGGAATCCTGAAAATAGATACTTTGGATCTATGTCATCCAGTATTTCCTATTTAAGAAAATACTGTTACAGGAAAAGATGTGCTTTCAGACATAATCAAATTAACTCCATTTTGTTATGTGTAATATAGGATCTGCCTTACCTAATTTCAAAGACAGCAGGATGACTCCGTTTTCTTTTTCACAAAATGACAACAATCCTTTTGTCATTAGAATACATTCACACGTGATATAACTTGTTATATCTAATCAATAAAAAGTATTTTATGAAAGACAAAACGTTTTTATTTATTGATTTTTTTTTTTTTTAAAGAGAGAGACACATTGATTTGTTGCTCCACTTGTTTATGCATTCATTGGTTGATTCTTATATGTGCCCTGACTGGGGGTCGAACCTGCAACCTTGGTATATCTGGGGACACTCTAACCAGCTTAGTAAGTGGTCAACTTAAGTGTTACTCAGGATGCTTTCAACCGGATTTAAAAAACACAAAACTACCTACGTATATAAGGTGATTAAAAAACCATTCATTACCGCTAAATAATAAGCTAAGCATATGGTAACTGACCTCCTCTGGGAGAAGGAGAATCGTGCCCTCCAACGACTACGAGGATACCGGAATCTTCTAGCTTCACTTTCCATTTTTCAATGATAGCCATAGACTTGTCCTGAAAGCAAGAAGGTACTGGCAGGTCAGGAAACTCCCATCAGAGCAGTCCGACGTGACTTGCAGGGGAACTGTCAACGGGAAGTTCTTAAGTACCTTACTGGCATCATTAAAAACCGAGAGCTCCATCGAGCCTTCGAAGTCCTGCTGCAAAACAGACCTCAAGCACGCGTCCAACCAGGGCTCCGCATTGTGGACGGGGAGGATCACAGACTGGAATCCAGAGAAATATGGTAATATTATCACATAGTGCGAACACCGAACACACTCATTTCCCGCAGGACCACGCGTGACAAAGTAACCCCAAACCAGGCTTCCGGGGAAAGAATGTGCGGACACAGTCTACGCCTTCTCTCCAAGTTCTCCAATCTCTGGTTCCAGGAGATGTATTTCATGTTACATGTCCCTGACTTGGTTTTTGGGATTCTTTTGAAAAGGAAACAAAAATCTGAAAGGCTTCAAAACTTGCCGATTCAAGGGCAAATTCATGTTTCCAATCGCTTGGCCAGAAACACCATCACTGTGGTTGAAACAGGCATCTGCGCATCTTTCAACGCAGTCATGACAATAACCGAGGGGTCCTTTTCTGGGTGGGATGCTCCTGTTCGGTAACCAGGGCGTTGGAGAAGCAACAAAGAAACGCTTTAAAGACGCCCTCCCCATGCTCCATCCGGGCGGGGCGGGTGCTGGGACGCGGAGGGACTCCCGCCCTCTCCCGCTGCTCTACTCAGTTCAGCAGATGGTCGTGCCCCGGTCTCCGAGAGCACAGATAAAACAAGAATTTCTAAAGCGTACGGAACCGACTTCCGGTGAACCGTGCACATTCACACAGTCAGCAACGCGGACCACCCAGGGGCGCACGTGCCGACGCGCGGACACCTGCACATGCCGCACGAGGATGAGTGTGTCACAGGAAAAATCCTCCGTGCGGAAACGGTTCCGCGAGGCTCCGAGAGAGACAAGCACGAACACACAATTCTGTGTTCCCGGAGGCTCTGACCCAGCGCGTGTCAATCACAGAGTAGTTCCGTGCACTTACTTCACTGTGGGGAATGTTTTTTTTCAAGAAACAGAAAAAAGAATCTGTCTATTCAAGGTCTACCAGACAAAGCATGACGGGAATATCTGTCACAGGGGCCCGGGCTCGGTCGGTCCGCGCTCCGCCGGAGCGGGGGACTTTGGGCGGAGACCACCCGAGGCAAGCCCAGAAGAGGTGGGGACCGGACCCGGACACAGACGCGGGAGGGAGGGGGACGAAAGGGGACGGAGCGGGGTCGGCGCGGCCACCTACCACTTGAGCCCGCATGGCCTCCTTCTCCGGACGCCCGCCCACATCGGCCTACAGCGCGTGCGCGGGAGGCGGGAACGACGTAAAGCCGCCTCCGATTGGCACAGAGAGACGCCAATCAGGCGGGGCGGAGCGGACGTAGTGGAGAGGCGTGGCCTAGAGCGCCCGGAGGACCACATCGTCGGGCTTTTGGCAGTGGGGACCCTTGTGTCCGGGATTCGGCTCTCATCCTTTCCTTGACCCCCGGAAACCCGTCCTCATCTGCGCGGGTTTACAACGCCCAAGTCCTCGGAGGAGTCAGGGGTCACCGAAGCACGTGGGTGCTGAGGACGGCGCACGCTTGGCGGATGGTTACGACCTAAAATCCAAACCTTGTACGTGTGAAGGCGGCAGGTGACGGGTCCTCTGCACTGTCTTACCTGAGTGGGGACACCTACAGGCCGGGCGTAAGGAGGTGGAAGCCGAGGAATGCGCCCTGCGGTTAAAGCACCTTCGCTCCCGCGCCCCGCCCTGCGCCCCGCAGTGCCTCCCTCCCCCCCACCCCCGTCCTGGAGGCCTCGTTGCCTGGGGAGTTGGCTCCGCAGTGGACAGCGCTCTGGGCATGAGCCAGGTGGTCCGGTGCCAGCACACGCGGGAGGGAGACAAACGGGACCCGCTGTGACAGGCCAGTAGTGCCAGCACACACTCGGGGTTAGTCCCAACTCCTCCAAATTAATGAGCAAGTTTACAGCCATCGCTGCAAGGACAAACCCTTTAATGCTCCGAACTAAGATGAAGTGCAAATCCTTCTATAAACTAACCACTACAACAAAGCCAACCTTCTGTTGTAGGCATCCCTTGAAGTGTAATTTTTCCTTAAATTGCATCACTATGAGCAAAGCCTGTCGTACAAGTTGAAACTCCTAGGTCACGTGAGTAAAAATGCAGTCTTATCTAAGGTGGAACACATGCTCCCTGGGAATTTGTGACGACCAGAGTATGGGCTCTGATTCAGAGCTGGGGCCCCAGTAATCACTGGGAGGAAGAGATGGGGGTGCCAGACACCCCCACATCATGTGCATCGGACTTGGGCTTGGCTGCTCCTGCCTGGCTTTCTGTACATCTATCAGCTGCCAGAAACTCTCTTTTCACTGTGTTCTCCTTAATAAAAATTTGGTTAGAATCGGCTTTTTGTAAGCAGAGTGCCAAGAGGCACTTCAGAAATGCAGTGTGTTGCTGGATGGGGCCTGAGGTCATTCCCTTCATGGTAGGAAGATTGTCAACAGAGACCAGGCCCTGGAGGGGGGCACAGGGAGGATGTGGTAGAATAAAAAGATGAACAAAGTCAAGGACACCTGCAGGGAAAGCGATGCAGAAGTCCCACTGCTCACTGTTGGTTCACCACGTGACATAGTTCTTTATTTTTATTTATTTTATTTTTTAAATGCAGACTGTTTAGTGAAGACTGGCTGTATTCAGAAGACCACCAGTCAAGGCCCCCAAATTTAAAAACTGATCAACAGCCTCATACGATGCTGGTGTAGATGGCAAAGATGTGACACCAGGCCCAGAGTCAGACACTGCCTTCAGTGTGTCAGTGAAGGGGGTGGGGGTGGGGGGTGGGGGGTGGGAGGGTGGGGGGGTTAAGCTTTAACAACAGCCCAATGTTCCCTGACAGCCCACACGGCAATATCTCCAAGCAAGTGTCCCTTCCAAGTTTCCTGATGGGATCAACCCCATGAGAGTCCTGGCAGGACCTCCCCGGACAGTGGGTGCTGCTGGGAGGTGCAGAGCTGGGTTAGGCACTGTGGAGGGCAGTGCCCGGGACTATAGGAGATTGGCTGCCCATAGCTGCCCGAGCACCCCGATAATAGGTCTGCTCACAAGAGAGCAGCCAGCTGTCTGTGAGTATGACATGCGCGGATGTCTCTCTCCTTTTATTGTTTTGTTTTCCCTCTCGTTTTTTTTTAAAGGCTAGTCGATAGTCAACAAGTTGATTTAAGAAGCCAAAGCAGGACTTCCTACCAGCTGAAGGAAGTAATGAGGTTCCCATCACAGGAAGCATTTAATTAACAGCTGAGAAAACATCTGGTGTGGATGGGTGGCAGTATCTGAGTATCATGTAGGATGTTTTTCTTGGCCTGGGTGCTGCTTCCTTAACATGTAGATCCCGGGCCCAGAAACCTGGAACTCCCTGAGCACCTACATGAGGCTTATCACCAATGCCTCTAATTTCAACTAACAGATCTACGACTTACAGGTCTCCTCATGTTGGTAGATCTTCTCGGCTATTCTTCTGCAGAGCCTGAGCCTGGGCCTATGCAGGGAGGGGTTCTACTCCAGGAAGCTGGGGCCAGGAGAGTGAGGCAGGCCGGGAGAAGGGGTAAGAACCAGGGTGCTCTGTTGAGGGGGGTCCCCATCATGGTCCTTTCTGAGCAGAGAGCCCTTCAGCTCTCTCTGTAAGAGGTTGGCATCACTTCTGTGCTTGTTTCAACGTTTTACTATTCTGTTAAAATGGATGGGACCCTAAGCAAATAGGAATAAGTTTAATATTTCTAAAAGCTAACACGCCCTAACTGGTGTGGCTCAGTGGATAGAGCGTCAGTTTGCGGACTGAAGGGTCCCAGGTTTGATTCTGGTCAAGGGCATGTACCTTGGTTGCGGGCACATCCCCAGTTGGGGGTGTGCAGAAGGCAGCTGATCAATGTTTCTCTCTCATTGATGTTTCTAACTCTCTATCCCTCTCCCTTCCTCTCTGTAAAAAAAATCAATAAAATATATTTAAAAATAAATAAATAAAAGCTAACACTCAACGGCAAGAGTATGTTAGAACATGTCTTTGGAGGACATGTCTGGCCTTTTCACCACCGCCCACCGGCTTCTTAAATCAACTCGTTGACTATTGACTAGCCTTTAAAAAAAACGAGAGGCAAAACAAAACAAAACAAAACAATAAAAGGAGAGAGACATCCGCGCATGTCATACTCACAGACAGCTGGCTGCTCCCTTGTGAGCAGACCTATTATTGGGGTGCTCCGGCAGCTATGGGCAGCCAATCTCCTACAGTCCCGGGCACTGCCCTTCACAGCGCTGGGGAGCTCTGCACCTCCCAGCAGCACCCACTGTCCGGGGGGGTCCTGCCAGGGCTCTCATGGGGTTCATCCCATCAGGAAACTTGGAAGGGACACTTGCTTGGAGGTATTGCCGTGTGGGCTGTCAGGGAACATCGGGCTGTTGTTAAAGCTTGAACCACCCCCCCGCCCTTCACTGACACACTGAAGGTAGTGTCCGACTCTGTGCCTGTCGACATGACTGCTGTGCTTCGTGAACTAAAGTTGCGGAAGCATAAGAACTAATAGACGGCAACACGGCATCAGCAGACCTTGGAAGAAAGGGGGTTTGCCCCTGGACCGCAGCTCTGGCAGGCCTATCGCCTCTGGGTTTGTGCCCCAAGCAGCTGTTCAACAAAGAACAAGGTTGAATCAGCTGCCTCGAGATTGTGTCTGTCCTGAGCCTGCCCGCAGCAGATTAGTCAAGAAGATTTACCAATGTGCGGAGACTTGTAAATCATGGATCTGTTAGTTGAAATTAGAGGCATTGGTGATAAGCCTCACGCAGGTGCTGTGGGAGTTCCAGGTTGCTGGGCCCAGGATCTGCATGTTGGCTGCTGAGTCTCGAAATTTGCAGAGTGGAGGAAGCGGCATGAGATATTCATGTAGCTGAGTGGGGCCCGAGCCAGGAGCCAGGAAGAGTTAGCATGTGCGGCCTCTCCCTCCTGGGCCCTTTGCTCAGAGTGACCGAAACTCGCAGAGCCTACTTCCTGACTGTGAAGGGGGTGACGGCAGTGGGGGGCACACAAACTGTGGGCTGCCAGGAAGGTGAACAAGTTCTGACATGTTTACCTGTTACCCCTCACGGGATGATGCCTTGGCTTCTTGTCAGCCACTCAAATGAAGAAATGTGGCCAAGCCTGACTGGCGTGGCTCAGTGGTGGAGCCAGGAGGTCATGGTTTGATTCCCAGTCAGGGCACATGCCCGGGTGGCGGGCTCGATCCCCAATGTGGGATGTTTCTACCGCTCTCTTCCTCTCCCTTTCTGAAATCAATAAAAATATCCTATAAAATAAAAGCCTAATATGCAAATTGTCCCCTCGACCGGAAGCTTGACCGTTCACTATGATGTGTGCTGACCACCAAGGGGCGACGTGGAACACGACAGGCATCGGCAATGCGGCGCTGGCAGTGGGTGGCAGTGGAGGTGCTCCTGCCCCAATGGGCCCTGACGAGTGTAGGACTGTGGTGGGATGGTGGAGCAGGTGAATGGGTGGCGCCAGGCCAAGGCGGGTGTGAGCAGGGTGACCAGTTCCGGTGGCAAAGGGTAGGGATGCCACACGGCTCCCAGGCACTGAGGGAGTCGGGTGGGGGCCCAATGACTCAGGCAAACGGGGGTGCACGGGGGTCTGGGAGCCCAGGTGCTGCCCAGGGCCCAGAGGTCAGCTGGGACGTGCCCTTCCATGCCAGACATTCGCGCTTTGATCGCCAGCCAGACCTAGGGACTGCACGTGAGCACAAATTTCGTGCACTGAGCCTCTAGTATATATATTAAAAGAAAGAAAAATAAACATGACAAAAAGGTCAGAATGTGGGTTGATGGGTGGTGTCCATTACTCCTGACATAGGGCCCACCAGCAAGGACCCAGGCCAGGGCTCCTTCAGCATCCTCCTCCCTTTCCCACCCCTAGGACCCTGAAAAACCCCGGGGCATCTAGGGTCCTGACCACCTCCCTGGCTGCTCTGGGTCTCAGGTTTATGGGGAGTGAGGGAGCCCCACCTCACCGCACACTGACCAGTTGCATTTGGTCTTATTTCCCAGAATGTCTTCAGGTCAGTCCTTAAAACCCACCCCCCCAATAAAGGCCTCTCAGCCAAGAAAAGCACCACTCTGGTCCTGGGAATGAGGTGGGGTTCAGTCAGGGCAGCTCAGTGGTAACCCAGGACCCAGGGGTGTGGGAGTCTCAGATGTGCTCTGTGGCCGGGAGCGAGGGCTGTCTGGGGAGAGACACGGTTATTTTTGCTTTATGAGGTTAGGACTTCCTGATGGGACGTGTTTGGAAATGCAGGAAGTGCGTGGGCTGGGCTCGGGAACGTGCCTCTGAAAGCTCCCTTCCCCGGGCACGAGGGCTCTTTCCAGCCGGGAGAGGAAGAGCTGGCCGGGGCCTGGGGGTGTTGCCGCTTTGTGGCAAGCTCGATGGTCCTCCCCAACGTCGCCTTTCTCAGAAGGAAAAGATGTGCACAGTTCCCCAAAATGCAGATTTTTCAGGAAATGGTCTGAGGTGCTAAGATCCATGGAAATCACAGGCATGAGCAAGGAGATAGAAAACAAAATGAGAGAGTGCCATGGAGGGGCCGGGGGTGGGGGGGAGAGGGGGAGGAGGGGGCTCCTGAGGTTGCCAGAGGGGCCACCATCTCAGCCCTGTGCCAGGTGGGGCTGGGAACCTGGACCTGAGCTGGCCCTGCCCACCTGCCACTGCGGCTCAGAGTCGCGTAGGCCCTTCCTCAGAAGGTTCTGGACACTGTGTGCTGTGCTGCCTTTTCTCCCAAAATGCAGGAGCACGCCCAGGACGAGGCCCATCTTCCCGCCTGCCTCGGGCCCTCCCTCTGTTCCAAGTCAGGAAGGCCAGCCTCAGGGCGGGTCTGGGCTGGGTTCTGGATCCAGGGAGATGGTGCACAGGACGAGTGAGATGGATGGTCTGCAGTACGTGGCCCAAGCATGGGCCGTGAGGAACAGACACCCACGGCCAAGGGGACACTACACGCCCTCCCTGGAAGCATCTGTGATCCCCTGGGGTCCCTCAAGTAAACATCTGCTGGAGCCAGAACCCCTCGAGGACTCAAAGTCCTGGCGAGCACCTACTGTGTGCAGTTGCTGGGGTGGGGGTGAGGGAGGAGCGAGACATGTGCCTCAGGAGCAGCAGCCAGACACAGCCCAGCTGTCGGCACCACCCTCAGGACAGCAGTCTGATTCCCTCTCGGGGAGGGTGGAAGTGGTGGGGGCAGGAGGGTCACCTCGTGTTCCTGCCTCAGGTCCCCGCCTGCACCCAGCCTGTGGCTTCAGGGTTCAGGGTCCCTGACACTCAGAAAGGGTCAGGAGGGACCGCGGGGCGGGCAGGCTGGGCATTCGCCAGGAAAGGAGCCTGGACATTCAGAGGCTGGTCACCCGGGGAGATGGCAGCCGCTCCACCCGCCCTCGGCTGGACTTGAAAGAAGTGAGAACAGACAGAATTCAAAGACGCCAACAAAAGGGCTTCCTGTTGACACCAGCAGACTTTAACTCCTTTCTCCTCGCACCCGCGTTGGCGCCTCGGCGGGCGCTGTGTCCCCAGGGCGGCACGCCGACCTCGGAAAAGAAAGTGACGGTGCTGGTGGCTCCCGACTCTTCGATTGGCCGTTTGAAAACTAGGTTTGAAATGCAGAGCCTGTCTCGCCGACACCAGCGCCAGCCTCTGGTCCCTGCGATCACCCTGGGATTTTTCTGGGATTAAAGGTGAAACAGCCACTGTGAATGCTCTTGACTCAGTTTACCAAATCCCATGCAGACTCTCATGCTCATACACGCATGCTCCCCAGCCCCCCCAGCCCCCCACTCCACAACCCTGCATGGGGTTCTGGGGCCCTACCTTGTCCCGCCTGTGGGCATCCTCCCTGAACCCTGGGTCCAGGGAACGCTAGGCCCACTCGGCTCATGGGATTTCCCAACACCATGGGGAGAAGTGACTCCCAGCCCATGCTGCACGGGCCATGGCTTCATGCAAATGGAACCTTCGGGACAAGTGGACAATGGCCTATGGCCTCAGTGATGACCCTGGCTTGTCTGCTATCTCACCTCCTCACACTCCAGGGCCCGCAGGCCTGTTCTCAGCCTGTCCAGCAGGGGGCAGCCCTATCCCCATCCTGATGTGGCTGGGCCAGGCTAATTGCATGGGAGGGGACCAGGCCCCACCTGACAGGCTACGGACCCAGGTGTTTTACAGCCGCCCCTGCCTGCTTGCCTGGGCTGAGTCACTCAGGTGTGGCCTGTCTCTTGGGCTTCCTGCTGGGGCCACGGAGGGACGAACCTGCCATCTGGGTCCTTCCCAGGCAGTGACCAAACTGTCCACTCCATCCCCACCTCCGTCCACAACCTCTGCAGCCTTCCCTGGGTGACCCCACTTCTCTTGGGAGGGCTGGAGGGAGAGTTGGGGCACGTCTTGCCTCCTCAGTGCCAGCCCTGGCCTCAGTGCTTGGCTGCTCCCTCTCCCTGCCTTCTCCTGGCCAGAGGACACCCAGACCGGACGGGCTAGGCTCTGCTTCCCAGCCAGGGGCTCGCAGGGTGGAGGGCCTGCTTCTCTGTGAGGTATTGCCCCAGGGAACTGCGTGCAGACATTACAGCTCACCACCTGGGGCCTGCAGTCTGTCGGAGTGAGACGCTATGGAGACCAAGGCGGCTGCTGCCAGCAGCAGCGATGATGGTGCAGTCATCACACTACCCCCCATGGAGCTGTGCTTCCCTCTGATAGGCCGGCCGCACACCCAGTGCACACACCAGGCCAGTCGGCTGGCACACGAAGCCCACGCCTGTCATGTGGCCCCCTGGCCGGCTGGTGGGAGCCCTTCAGCTCCCACCCGGCTGGATGCCCGTTTGATGCCAGACAGCCACACTCAACAGCAAATCAGGTTCAGGTTTAGGTGGAGGGTATGGGGAGGAAGCTGCCAGCACTCTGTGGGCTGTTTCACAACCTAATTACACGCTGCTCCCTACAGTTGCTAAATGTCCAATTACAAGCGTTTGCTTGTGATGCATCATTGAACCACAATTACAATAATTACGTCCCTATGAGAAGGTCAATGAAGATGACCTCAGAAATGACCTGGGAGGGTGGGGGTGTTTCCATGTCAGTGACAGAAGGGCAAGGCAGAAAGGATTTTCAAATGCCAAAAGAAAACATTTCCTGGGCATGTTTAGGAAAAACTTTTAACGCTTTTCAGGAAGTGTCCGGGTTCTGGGGAGGAAGCCGATTCTCCAACCCGGAAGCTCAGGTGCCTGGCCGTTTGAACAACAGAATGGCCATCCACACACATTTGAAGACCTCAAGACCGGGCAGAAGACACCAGCGTTTGCAGTGGTTGGGCCATGTTAGTGGTGCCCAGAACTCACACTGTGGGGAGCATGCCGAGGCCTGGGGATCGAGTCCCCTCACCTGGGGCTGCCAGCCCTGCCGAAGGCCACGGTGGCACCTGGCGCCAGAGTCCACACCTGTGCAGAGCCAAGCCTGTCTGCTGAGATAAGCAAGATCCCACCCACTTTGCAGGAACAGACTCAGAATTGGACCCTGACCCACAGCCTGCAGGAACCAGATCAGGGAGGGGCAGATTGGAGTCCTGGCCCATCCATCACCCTCAGGGCCTGCAGGCACCCCGATGTTCAGAGGCTGGGAAAGGGTATCCAGCCCCACAGACCCTGCTCCCCCTGAGTCTCCTTCCTCAGGTGATGGTTCCAGCTGCGCTTATAAAGAAATTACTAGAGCCCTAGCCAGTTTGGCTCAGGGGATAGAGCGTTGGCCTGCGGACTGAAGGGTCCCAGGTTCGATTCTGATCAAGGGCACATGCCCAGGTTGTGGGCTTGATTCCCAGTGGAGGGTGTGCAGGAGACAGCCAATTGATGATTCTTTTTCATCACTGATGTTTCTATCTCTGTCTCCCTCTCCCTTCCTCTCTGAAATCAATAAAAATACGTTTTTAAAAATCTGCAGGTGGGACGGCGAGGCCTGGCCCTTCAGCAGCTGTCACCCCGCATGAACAGGTGTGGAGGGGCAGCCTCGTATTCGTGACTCCGGTGGGTTCTGGTCTCATACTTCAGCTCCCAACAATCGCCCTGGCACTTGGGGAACTGTGAACGCAGGGAGGCACCCACGTTCTGCTCAGATGCCCGGCTCCTTTCCCACTACAGGTAGGGGTGAGGGTGGTCCCCTAGCCCCTTCCTGGTTTGACCAGGAGAAAGTCTCACTGGTAAGTGCCCCTCAGCTGTCCGTGGATGAACACACCCCAGCTTCTCTTACCACCTGGGAGGACCCCAGTTCTAACTGGCAAGGACCCTTTGGGTTTATAACCAATCCCTCAGGGGTCTCTTTGTTCCGGGCCAGGCCCTAGGAGGTGAGGTGGGGTGGTCGCCCCGCCCGGCAGTCTCGGACAGCCATGACCCACCTCATCCTGTAGGTGGCTTTGCAGGGCCAGGAGGGGGGTCAGCAGCCCCCACCTTGTGGGTGCCTCCCCAGGAGCTGAGTGACGCTGGGGGAACCAGTTCTGCCACTGTAGCCACACCCTGCGGCTGTCCGTCTGTCTGTTGGCTTGTCAGGAGGAGGGAAATCTGGAAATTCCTGCTTCTGGGACCTTCGAAGAGCCAGAAGTAGCTGTGTCCCCAGGGGGGGAAGGCCTATGACAGAGGTAGGCCGGACAGGAGCCAGGCCAGGCCTTTCCTAACAGCCTATCAGGGTCTTCCAAGAACACTGCCAGGCAAGCAGGCTGCCTTAGCTTTTATTTTCTAATTTACAGACTTAATCTTTGGGTTTACAGAGAAAGAGAGCATCCCACAAGAGTTCCCATATGTCCTCCCTCTTCCCCCCCTGAGTCCCCTTGATAAGGTCTGTGTTACAGTCCATGAGCCAATAGCGATACATGTTTAACCAAAGGCTGGGGGTCCACTCTCAGGTGGCATGGTCCATGGGCTGTGAAACGTGCATGTCCTGTACCCACCGCTGTGCTGTCCTAGCTTTAGGGACCGGGGTACAGGGGGTCTGGTCACAGTCCTGAACCTGGGGGAATGGGAACCAGTTCGGAGACATTCTTCCCCCTTTGGCCCGGTGGTCTCTGGGTGCTTTATAAAATTAACTTTATTAAGGTAACATTGTTCATAGCACTGTTAAAATTTCAGGTGTGCACTATTATAATCTGCTATCTGTGTGCCCACCACCCACAGTCTAGTTTCCTCCTGTCACCATATATTCGACCCTTCACCCAATTCACCCCCTCCCCTCTGGAAACCACCGTTCTGACGTCTGTGTCTCCCAGTGTGTTCTGTTAATTTGTTCATTACTTTTTGGTTTTATATCCCACATATGAGTGAAATCATACAGGGTTTTTTTGTTGTTTTATTTTTAATTTTTATTGATTTCAGAGAGGAAGGGAGAGGGAGAGAGATAGAAACATCAATCATGAAAGAGAATCATCGATTGGCTGCCTCCCACATGCACCACACTGGGGATGGAGCCCGCAACTCGGGCATGTGCCCTGATGGGAGTCGAACGTGACTACTATTCATAGATCAACACTCTATCCACTGAACCGAATAGGCCAGGGCCGATTTTTTGTGCTTATTTTACTTTGCATAATACCCTCAAGAGCCATTCGGCGGCTAGAACCCTGAGCAGGTCACTCTGGCCTGCAGAGCTTAATCTCTGCATGTGTCACATGGGGGCGGGTATCCTAAAGCTGCCTCCCCTTCTCCTGTGTGAAGCCACAGGCCCTCAGGACCTGGAGGCGGCTTGTAGGGAGACGCGCGCAGGTCAGAGGCGCTGCCTTGTGGGTCAACACCCTTCCTGGACACAGAGCTGGTCGCAGGTTCCAGAGTCTCAGCTGATAGCTGGGTGGTGGTCTCCCTTTGCCCGTTTCTCGAAGCACTTCTTCACCCTGGCTCTTGCAGGGATGGGGACAGGGAACCCACATCTCAGTGGGGTGAGGGGAGGGGTGCAGCAAGCCTTCTAGGGCCCAGCCTCAAAGCTGACCGTGGGTCTCCGGGTGAAATCACTGTTTGTGACTGGGCAGTGCCATCCCCAGGCTTGGGCTGGGAGGGTTGACCTACTCAGTTCCAGAGCTGCTCCAAACATCCTTTACCTGCAACCACCTTCCAATACCTGCAGGCCCTCCCCTTGCCCAGCGCTCCTGGGGGTGCTGTGTCCCTGCCACAGATGTTTTGGACCCTGCAGCCCCTCCAGAGTGTGGTCACTCCAGCCCAATCCAACTCCAACCTCAGGACAAGGCTGCACTTTGCTAATCTCCAGGAGCAGGAAGTCTCTCTCTCTCTCTCTCTCTCTCTCTCTCTCTCTCTCTCTCTCTCTCTCTCTCACACACACACACACACACACACACACTTGCCGTCACCCCCCTCCCCGCACCGGGTCACTTGAAGTTCCTCCTGAACTGCATCTTGGCTGGAAAAGGGAGGCTAAAACCAGGTCAGGTTCTCCCTCATTTGATGCTGTCAGAGGCTCTGGAGCCCAGATCCACACCAGAGGCCGAGGAAGCAGAACAGCTGGCTTTTGTGATGACGGGAGTGGCTGCGTGGGGGCCAGGCTGCCTGCCTCTGCCTGGCAGACCCTCCCCCTCCTCCTCCTTCTTCCTCGGCTGGCCCAGCTTTCTGGCATCACCCCTTCCTGTTGGGGCTGGGGCTGCTTGTGCCCCAATGTCTCCCCCCACGAGATGCCAGGCACACGGTGGCCCTAGTGACCACTGGGGGAAGGAACCTGCTCTCCTCACACTGTACTCACCACCTGGGGTCCTTCTAGGGCGGGTGTCAGTGTGAGGCAAGCAGTGTTAAAACATGCAGTACCTGCCTGTTTAGTCAGGGGCACCGACGCCTTTCCCTTAGTGTCCAATTTAGAAATGGCAACAGTCAACACAGTAGCCACCTGATGTAAATGAATCAAAATTATACCTATTTTTTGGTCAGAGTGGCAAAAATATATTTTTGGTGTGCCACAGAATTTTAGCAACTAGTTTATGTACCATGAGATGAAAAAGGTTGAAAATCGCGGATCTGGACTTTAGGGGCCAGCATTGCTGTAAGACCCTATAATGCAGAGGACACACCCCGCACCCTGAGAGTCACGTGGGAATTTGGTGAAGCAGGTACTCGAGAGGGGGACGGGCGGGACTAGTGCCCACAGGGATGCACAGGAGCGGGGCCTGTGGTCAGCAAACCCAGACTCTGTGGAGCGGGTGCTTGAGTCCACGCGAGTCCGCCCCAGTGGGGCCTCCCTCCCCCACGTGCCCAAGAACGGGATGGCGCCTGAACCTGCACAAACTACACTCAAATCCTGCGGAGGGGGATGGGTGCCAGGAACAACCCTGATGGGCTCAGGCAGTCCCTCAACCCAGCGCCATTCTGAGCTCAGTGTGCGTGATGGGCCGAGGCACCGCTGCCACGTGACGACTACCGGCCGGGAGCTGGGCGGGGGTCCGCCCAGACTTGGGGTCTCGGGTTGTACCCCGCCCCGCATCACATGGCCAGAGACCCGCGGTCCTCTTCTCTCGGGGACTCTGCTTTCCAGCTTGGCTTTCTCTCCAGGACGGTCTTCCGCCCCGCACGCCTCCCCTTTCCGTGGCGTCCACCCTGTCCCACCCGCGGGACCACGTGCCTCCGACGTGGGTGCCACCGCCGCACCCCGCATCCCGCACCCCGCACCCCGCATCCCGCATCCCGGATTCGCCCGGAGACCAGATGCGGGACTCTGGGCGCGCAGCTCCCAGCGGCTGGGGGCGGGGTTCCGGCGGCCGGCGGGGCGGGGCGGGGCGGGGCGGGGCGGGGCGGCCGGGCGGGCACCGCCCCCCAGCTGAGCCGGGACTCGGGCTGCTGACTCGCCGGCTTCAGAGCTCCGGCGGCGGCGGTTGGCGCAGGGCTCTGCGCAGTTCCAGAGGCTCCGGCCGCTCCAGCGGCCGCGATGGGCGGGCGGCCACGCCAGGGGCGCGGGAGGCGCACGACGTGACCCGCCCGGACTCGGAGCCCGGCCGCGGGAGTGGAGGGTTTGCTGGGCGGGCGCGCGCGGGATCCAGAGCATGCGGGGCGCGGGGCGGGAGGCCGGGGGGCGCGCGGGGCGGCCGTGGCCAGGGCCCCCGTCCCCGCCACCGCTGCCCCTGCCGCTGCTCCTGCCGCTGGCCCTGCTGCTCGCCGTGCTCCTGGGCGGCGCGGGCGCGCAGTACTCGAGTGACCTGTGCAGCTGGAAGGGGAGGTGAGTCCTCGCGGGGCGACCCCGCTCGTGGGTCCGCGTCCCTCTCCTCACTCCCCTTCCCACGGGCAGAGAGTGCGGGGGCTCGGGGGTCCCCTTTCCAGGCGGAACGCTGTCCGCCCTCTGCCCCGGCCGTAGAACAAAAGAGCCCGCGGCGCCCGGGTCCCCGGGTCCCGAGGACGCCCCGGGAGGCGCGCGCTGCGCTCGGGTCCGGCCGGGCCGGCAGCCTGCTCGCCCCGCGCCCGGTCGCGCCGGTCTCCACTCGGGTTCCCCACAGCCTCGGCCGCCGGCCCGCGGGCGGAATCGGCCCCCCGGCCTGGAGGAGCCGGGCCTGCGCTTGGGGCCGAGCGGCAAGGAACTGCGGGTCCGCGTGAGGGGGCGGCGGCCCGAGTGGACCGAGCGGGGCTGTGGCAGTGCCCGCAGCGCTGACCGCGTCCGTGCGGACGGAGACCTGTGCGCGGGTCCGAGTGCGGACCTGGCCAGGCCCCCCGCCCTCGCCCCGTGAAGGTCAGGCCGCCCTTGGCAGAGCGCGCGCCGGGCTGGCGATCCCCCCTTCGCTCCCCTCCGCCGCGGCGGCGGCCGAGGACTCTTGTAAGAAAGCTGCAGTGTGACCCGCAGCGAGGAGTGCGGGCCGCCGGTGCGCGCGGGCGGGTGCCCGAGGCGCAGGCACTCGGAGGAGAAACCGCCGCCCCCGGCGCCCTGGCCGCGCTGGCAGCTCGCGGGTGGCGAGGCCAGTCCTGCGCCGCGGAAGTTGCCGATTCGGGAGTTTGCTCTGGGGACCCGCGTCTCCTCCGAAGACGCCGCTGGCTGGGCCGCCTGGGCGCGGTGTCATGGTTCCCGGCGCAGGGCCCCCAGGCCAGCCCCCGCTCAGACGCCTCCCGAGGGCGGGGGGCGGGGACGTCACGGGATGGTTTTGGATGAAGACGGTTTTCCGAGAAGGTGGGGCTGTGCCCGCGCCCTGGGCTCTGCGTCAAGGCAGCCGCTGGTCATCGCGGCGCTGGCAGACCGGTTCTCCGTGGACGCTGGCAATGACCCGGCAATGACCCTTCCGAGACCGGAGATCCGAGCCCCGAGGTTGCCCCGACCCCCGCGCCCCTCACATTGGAGCAGGGATAGAGGAGCCGGGCCTGGACCCGGTGGAGGGCAGGTCGGCTCTGAGGAGGGTTGGCCTGGAGATCGCTGGCGCTGGCCAGGAGCTGGTGGGGACCCTCTGACTCCGACCCCTCCGCTGGGGCTGCCCCTGCCCCTGCCTCTGCTAGGAATTAAACTCCCTGTTTCGCAGCCTCTGCGGAATGAATCAGGGCCCCGCCAAACGGAGGCTCTGTGGTTCCTGCTTCCACAGATCCAAAGCAGTAACCCGTCCCACCTGGAGAGCCCGAGTTTCCGGAGGAGCAAACACCCTCTCCAGGTTCTGGGAGGACTGTCTCTAACCCTAACCCGGAGGGCTGAGCCCTGGGGTGGCTGTGATTGGGGGGGTGGGGGTCGGGGTCCAACCAGCTCCTGGAGGCATTTGCAGAGGGAAGAGGAGTCCCTTCACTTTTTATCACCGGGAGAAGCTGGGACACTTCCCTGAGCCTCTCCCTCCTTCATTGCTAATGCACCCTCCCCCCACCAGGCCCCAGAGCCATTGGGGGGATGTGGGGGGCAGCCTGCCAGGCGGCATTCCTAGCCATAAGCCCCGGTGAGCTGTGATTGCACCCCCAGTGATCATGTGCTACTTGCTGGGGGCCGGGGTGCTGTTTGCCTGCGGCCTTAAAGACAGCCCCCCACCCCCCCTCCCATATGAGGTGGATTCTGACCCCTGATAGACAGGGGCCTCTCACAGCTGACAGGCTGACATGTGTTTCTGGGTGTTTCCAAGCCGTTAAGTAGGTGTGGGTTTGTTTTTTGTTTAAATTGATTTTGAGAGAGAGAGAGAGGAACATGAATTTGTCAGTCCACTTATTGACGCACTCATTGCTCGATTCTTATGTGCCCCGACCAGGGATTGAACCCACAGCCTTGGTGTATCTGAACAACACTCTAACCAACTGAGCTAAGTGGGTGGTTTTGAAGTCCAAACCCCCCTGCTCTTGGACAGGACAGGGCCCTGGTCCTAAAGGTGGACCACTGCCCGGGGCAGAGCACTTACCTGCGTCACACCTGGGCTGTCTGTCTCTCCTGCCTTGGGCTTGGCCTGAAACTCTTTCTTTTTTTGTAAACAAGAGGCCATCGTTTCCTCCTGGTGACTCAGGGAGGACTCAGGGTCTGCGCCCGCCCACTGGGGGGAGAGGGGTGTGGGCTCTGCTGCCACCACACCACTGACCCATCGGAAAATTCCCGCATCCACTCGGAACCTGCTGTCTTTTCCACAAAGGTGCTCCCCAGGTGTGGGGCTGTGACACTTACCAGCTCTCTCTCTCTCTCTTTTTTTTTAAGGCAAAAGGCATTAACTTGGTTTAAGTACTCCAAGGTGAAACCAGTCTTCTCCTTCCCTAAGGCTGAGTAGAGCTTTATCACATCAGAAAACAGTTGCTTTTTGGGGGGGGGGCGGGGGAGAGGGCTGGATAGATGTCTCTTGCATGCCATGTGAATATCGCAACAAACCATCATCAGGGAACATTCAGGCACCGGTGTGTTTTTGCATAAATAGAGGTTTTTTTCAGGTTGGCTGCAGCGCTGGAAGCTTAGAGGTGGGCAGTGTGGCTCTATTTCCTGGTTGGAGCCAGACAGGCCAGGAGTTTTGACCTTATTCAAAGAGCCAGTGGGCTGGCCGGGCTCGGCTCAGTGTTTGAGCGTCAACCTATGAAACAGGAGGTCACGGTTCGATTCCCGGTCAGGGCACATGCCCAGGTTTCGGGCTCCATCCCCAGTGTGGGGCATGCAGGAGGCAGCCAATCTATGAGTCTCTCTCATCATTGATGTTTCTCTCTCTCTCTCTCTCTCTCTCTCTCTTTCTCTCTCTCTCTCTCTCTCCCCCTTTCTCTCTGAAATAAAAAATTAAAAAAAGAGCCAGCGGGTCCTGGGCTGAGAGACTAGTGGACTGCAGAGGTATTTGTCCAAATGGGGTCTTGCATGCTACATGGGACTGACATGGGTGTGAGCTCTGTGTGGAGTGCCTCGTGGATTCCTGGAGCTCTGGGTGCTTTAGGGACCTGGGCAGAGCCCAGAGAGCCCGTGGTGGCGCGGACCCTCCGCTGTGGGCCAGTGAGGACGTTAGTTTACGGGTGAAGTAACCGGGGGTGGGGCTCATTTCTTGTATGTACTCCTTCATTTTGTTTCTAGTTCTCTTTTAGTTGAGCGACTTATGCATAACCAGGGCCAGGTGCACCCCATAAGAGGTACACAGTCCTATATGCAGGCTGGGGGTGGCAGCCCCCAGACTCAGGTCCACCTCCCCGTGGGCCACCCCACGAGGGTTTCCCTGCCCCTGCCTGAGGTGTGGGGGAGGGTGGCCCTCGCTCTTTCCCCCTCCACGGTTCCGATTAAGGTGCCTTAGTGAGGGATCCAAAGCCTCTGGGATGGGTTCTTCACTCCCTCGACCCCCGGGGCCCCCTTTGCCCCACTGACAGAGAAGCAAAGCCTTAGGCAGAGTGGTTTTTGTGGGAGAGAGGATTGAGAATGGGCGCCTGGGCTCGGGGCAAGGGTTCAACTGCCCCTTGTGGCCGAAGCCCGGAGAGGAGGGGCACTCTAGTAAAGTTTGTTTTGGCTGCGTAAGAGCAGAGCTGATTATAATGATCCGTGGCAACCACTTACCATTTAGTCTAATTTTTCACACAGCATATAATTACGCCCACCCCCACCTGTGTGTCAGATGGGCTTGTGTGCGTTTTATGTGACTGTAATTTGTTAGTCGGTTCCGTGTGTGCAGCCCTGGTAGGCGTCTGAGGCTGGGCTGGCGGCTCCTGACCCCGGGCGTGTGGGGTTAGGAGGGTCACCTCCCCGGCACCTCCCTGTGATGTGGCCTGCAGAGTGACTGCGCGCCGCGGGCCCGTCCTGTGGAAAGTGAGGGTTTTGGGAGCCGGAGCATGAGTCACCCACAGTAAATGCAAACCATATGTTCTGTGTTTTCTGCTCGGCAGAAAGGGTTTCTGGTAACGCACTGGGGCTGGGGCTCTGAGTGGAGCTTTGTTTATGCCACGTAAAAATCCCAGGAATGTGGGTGAACCTGTCCGAGAGCTGACCAGAACCCAATTTCATGGAATAGGACACTTAGCCCAGTCACTGGTGGAGTTCCAGGCTGCTTGGTGGTTGTGACGTAGGTGTGTGCACAAGCTGACACTGACATTCGAGTTTGGAGGAGGGGAGAGAAACGGTAACGTTGATGGTTTCAGTTTCTTGAAACATAATGTAATGACTTTACCGTCTCAGGGAGAGCACAGCAGCTTCATTCTTTTCCACTCAGATTCCTCGGGAGGGAATTGAACGTGGTTCTCTGGAAATTCCCCTTCGGAAGACGAGGTGTCTGCTACCCTTTGGCTTCTCCACACCTTTCTCCCCAAGTCTGTCCCCTAGGGAGGACCTTACCTGCCTGTCATATCTTTGATGCCACTTGAGTTTATTTTTTAAAATATGATGATCAATGGAGGGTCTTCAGGTTTTCAAATGAATGAAAACGCAGTCAAATCATCACCATAAGGAAAATATAAAAGGTATGCCCGCCGGTGAGGCGCTAAAAAACCCTGAGCAACGACCCCCAAACGCTAACATTCCTCACTGACTCGTAAGCTGCTCCCTGGAGTGCGTTACTTACGTACGTGTGTCCTGGGCACCTCCTGTCGCCTCCTGTCCTTCATGCTCAGTGGGAACTTGGGCTGGTGCCAGAGTTGTCCTGGTGTTTCCTTTTTTAAAAATATTTTTTTATTGATTTCAGAGAGGAAAGGAGAGAGAGAGAGAGAAACATCAATGATCAGATAGAATCATGGATTGGCCTCCTGCATGCCCGCCCCCCCTCCCCCAGTGGATCAAGCCCGCCACCTGGGCATGTGCCCTGACCCTTTAGTCCACACGCCAACGCTCTATCCACTGAGTCAAGCCAGCTAGGGCCTCCTGGTGTTCCCTTGATTGTGTTTTGGAAGATCCATCCTTTCCCTGGTTCTCACCTGCACTGGGGCCCTGCAGCTGCAGCCCAGCAGGCCAGCAATACGGAGTGTCCTTTGTGGGGAGGGCCTGAGGGCGCTGGCTGCCCCTCCCCTGGAGCAGCCAGTGCTGGAGTGGGAGGTGGTGCAGGTGAGCGGGGTGGTGCCCTGGCTGACACTGTCCCCTCTCCACAGCGGGCTGACCCACGAGGCCCACAGGAAAGAGGTGGAGCAAGTGTACCTGCGCTGCTCGGCGGGTGCTGTGGAGTGGATGTACCCGACAGGTGCTCTCAGCGTCAACCTGCGACCCAACGTTGTCTCGCCCTCCCGCCCCCTGACTCTGTGCGTCAAGCCCCTTGGGGACTCCTCTGGGGCCAATATTTATTTGGAGAGAACGGGAGCGCTGAAACTCCTGTTCCGGGACGGGGACCATGGGCCTGGCCGGGTGCGCTGCTTCGGCTTCCAGCAGGGCAGCCTGTTCGTGGAGGCGACACCCCAGCAGGACATCCGCCGGAGGACCACAGGCTTCCAGTACGAGCTGAGCAGCCGGCCCACCGGCTCGGATCTGCACGCTCTGTCAGGTGGGTGATGCAGGGGTTGGGGAGTGGGCTCCCGGCTGCCCCCTCTCAGCCCAGGTCCTTCTCATTTGCCAGACTTCTCTGACTTTCTCCCGGCCCGCTCGGCACAGCCTCTGTGGGAGTTCCCCAGGGTGTGCCTCAGACCTGGGGGAGGCCAGGGGCATCGTGATGCTAGCAGACGGGCCCTCCTGGGGGGGTACCTGTGCAGTGTCGTGGGTGTTGGATGTAGGTGCACTGCCTGTGTTCTGGAAAGTTCTTGTTTGGACTCTGCAAGACCTTCATCTCCCAGGGGTGTGTTTGCGGAGGGTAACCAGCATCCCAAGAAGGGCCGCAGGTCAGGGCTGTGATGGGCCCTCACCCGTCATGTGCTCTTCTTCCACGGACTCGTCGTGACTCATTGGAAGTGGGTGCTGTTACCATTCAAACAACGGCCTCAGCATTTCCTCTGACACAAGCTGGTCGAGCGTTTCCGGCCTTGGGTGCAGCCCCTGGAACGTCAGGTCTTGGGTGGGAATTGAGGCTGATCCACATCCCAGGTGGAAAGCAGTGACATCCTGAACCCTGGGCCAGTCCCAGGGTCTGGAGGAATTTTGTGGGGGTGTGTCTGTGGAGATTCCAGTAATGTGCCAGAGTGGGGCTGCAGTGGGCACCCGGCAGGCAGGAGCCCCTGCTGCTGGCCCTTTTGAAGGGGCTGGGAGGATATGGGAGCCGGGGCGGGTCTGAAGGGGCCTGTTGGTGGCCAAGTGTGTGTGTGTTCATGTGGGAAGGTGGTGAGCTGGCTTTAGATTTCCATCCCCTTTTCTCCGGAGGAAAGCAGACAGCTCTGCCAGGTGCTGGGTGGAGGCAGGGTTGGCCTTGGAAAGTTGCGTGGACAGAGATGGAGGAGGAGCCCAAGACCCCGAGATGCTCATACAGGGCAGGTCCCACCCTGGGGGCCAGGCCCCCCTCTTAGGCACAGAGGACAACAGTGTCCCAATGTGTTGGGTGATGTTTAGGGTGGGGCTGCCAGAAGTCTGTGTCAATTCCAGGAGCAAGATGCCTTTCGGGTGTGTACACGTGTGTGCCTGTGTGTGTACATGTATGCGTGTGTGTGTGTTGTCCTGGGAGCTGAGGGATCGGGGCATCTCTCCTGCCCGGGGTGTTCGCCTTTCATCTTTCATCGGGGCACGGCCCCTAAGCCTTTAATGCCGGAGGAATGGGTGTGAAATGTGGAATGTCGGCACTGGCCATCTGGCGGCCGTGACGTCCCTGGGCCAGGCGGGCTCTCGGAAGAGAGCATGGCTGCCGGCTCCGTCCTGCTCTGGCCCTGGCTGCCCAAGGCCTTGGTGACCCCGGAGACCATGGATGTACCTGGGAGTGAGCACCCGCCTTCTCCCGCTGATGAGCCGCGCGAGTGACAGTTGTGCTGACTTCCGAGGGAGAGGCTCCCGGCTGAGTCCTGGCAGGAGGTGTGAGCTGTTGCCCACCGCACCTCTGACTGGTTGGCTGGGAGTGTTTACAGCACGTGTTGGCCCCCTGGCCACTGGGGTTGCGTAGTCAGCTTCCTCGATGAACCACCAGCCAAGAAGGGAGAGGCAGGCAGCCCCTGGACAGGTGCAGACGGCGGGCAGTGGGAGGGGACCCAGCCCAGGGGGAGTGGGATTTGGCTGCCACAGGCTCCCTGTGCACCCCCCAACCCTCACCGCCTCTGTGGGCCTCGCCAGGGCACCTGAGTAACATGGACGCCCCTTCCATGGCAGTGAACCCATCTGGCAGGACGTGAAAGGCAGGGAGCAGCCAGATGCAGCTCCGGGCCATGCCTGGAACATCGGTTGGGGTCTCGGGGTGGAACCTGGCCTGGCTGCTGGGGGGACTGTCCTCCCCGGTGTTCCAACACTCAAGGAAACAGGCACTCCAGGACTCGCCATCACCCAGTGGGCTGGGGGTGTGTGGGGGTGACCAGCCAGGGAGGGAGGGGGGTCACTGCGTCAGGCACTGGGGAACCAAGACAGACCTTTTATCCCCGGTTCGTGTGGGGCAGCCCAGGGGGGCCCTGGATTCCAGTCTGTTTTTTTACTGCTGAGGGGCCGAGTAGCGGGCTCACCACTTGGACACATCCACGCTCTGGGCTCCTGGGACGTCCACCTACAGCATTCCCACCTCCGGGAGCAGACAAGGAGGAGACAGCGGAATTTCAGATCCACGGCTGGAGGGTGGGCAGAGGCCCATGGTCCTCGTGCTGGCTGTGAACACGTGGAAATCGCTCCATCACAGGCTCAGGGGCACCAGAGGTGGTGGGCGGCCCCGGTCCCACAGGCCTGATGGCCTCATCTCCCGTCCCCTTTAAACCGCTCTGTTTGATGAGCTGGGGGCAGATGAGCCCCAGGGTGGTCCCAGGGGTGCACAGCCCCCTGCTGAGGGGCCCTCTTTGGCACCTCGGCGTTTGGGGGTGGCCCTGATGGCCGTGGGGGTGAGTAGCAAAGTTCAGAAGGAGTGTGGAGAAACCTCAGTATGCCGGGAAACAGGAAAGGAGAAAACTTTGTATTTTTGCAAGGATCGTTTATTTCCTGCCTCGGCGGCTTCTCTGGCCTCTGTAATTATTGTGTAATTTTTTCGCCTTGCCCATTTGGGGTGGAAGGGTGTGGCCTTCCTGGCGAGGAAGAGGTCGGGAGGGAGCAGGACAGGAGGAGGTGCTGGTGGCCAGCTGGGACCCTGGCGGGGTCTTCTGGGGCCTGGGGTTGTGCGACCTCAGAGGTGGAGGAGGTTGATCGTTGGAGGCGGCTCCAGAGCCTTTGCGGGCAGCTCAGCGCCTGCTTGGTTTCCGTGAATACGGACCATGATCCAGCTGCGTTCACCGCATTCTGGTTTCTCTCTTCTCCTCACTCCCTGTTACAGCTCAGCATCTACTGCCCACCTGTCCCCAGCTGACCCGCTGGGTGCCCTCATGTATGGTTTTCTCTCTGGAAATTGTGTTTGTCCACCTGGTTGTCCTTACGCGGGCAGCCGGGACCTGGGTCCATCTGACCATCTGCAAGCCCCTCCGGGCAGCAAGTTTCTGACAGAAGGCACCCGCCCACTCCCTCCCTCCTGCGCCTGCATCCTCACCGGGGTCCCTGTGTCCTCACCTTCACCTAGGTGACTGCATCCTCATCTGAGTCCCGTGTTCTTACCTGGGCCCCTGCATGGCCCTGACCTGTCTCCCTGACCCTGTTATTTTCTCCTTCGTTCAGTTCATTTTATGTACATTCCAGAGTAACCTTCCTGGGACATCCACACCCCAGCCCTCCCCTCTCCATGAGACACGGGCCAGCATTCCAACCAGCCCGCTGGCCACCCCTCCCCGGCTCCCCGTAAGGAAAGGAGATTGGATGCGCCTGAGACCAGTGCATTCCACAGCCTTTATGAGCCCGACTCCGATTAATAATTGTTTCCAGATTGCTTCTCTTGGCGTCCATAGACTGGGTTTCCACAAAGGTGACCTCCGCTTTGTGAAGCTCAGAGTTGTAGGAGGGAAGTCTCCAGGGTGACGCTTTGTTAGCTCAGCCGTCGATGGTATCGGCTCATTGGGGCTTCTCAGGGCTGCTGACTGCCTTCCCCCAGGGCCGCCGGGTCCCCACACCTTCTGCAGTGGGGCTGGGAGTGAGCCAGGAGGCTAGTGTCCACCTCTGTCCTCAGCCCTCAGCCGAGGTCCCAGGGCCCGTGACCCTTGTAGAGGGCATAGCTCCAGGTTGGGGTCACAAGCGCCCAGGCCTAGGGTCTGATCACAGCGTGTAGCCTGGGCCCCCTCGACTACTGCCTCTGGGGTGGTGCCCCTGTCCTAGCTCAGCTGGCTCGGATCCTGGGACATGCTGTGGAGGGCTTGCACAGATCCTCACCTCCCACCCACCTGCGCTGCACCCATCGCACACCTGGTGGCCGAGGGGAACCTGCCTTCTGGGGAGAGCTGCCGAGGCTGGCCCCCACTAGCAGAGGGACCCCAGGCTGGGGCCTCTGATTCCATGGGCACTGGGTATGCCAGCCAGGATGGGAAGTCACCGCTGCTCCCCGCCTCTTGCTCAGAGGCCAGAATAAAACCAGGGGTACACGAGCCCTCAGAGCCGGCTGTGCTATGTGCTCCTTCGTCATCATGCCCACCATGCAGCTCCATGGGCAGCAGGTCCACAGTGGGTGAGAGGGATGAAGGGTCCCCAGTTGGCCACCCTCTTTTTTTTAAATCCTCACCTGAAGATATGTTTTTATTCATTTTAGAAAGAGAGGGAGAGAGAGAGGAGAGAGGAGAGAGAGAGAGAGAGAGAGAGAGAGAGAGAGAGAGAGAGGGAGAGAGAGAGAGACATGGATGCCAGAGAGAAATACCGATTGGTTGCCTCCTGTATGTGCCCCCCCACCCCCTGCCCGGATCGAACTGCAACCTTTTGCTGTGTGGGGTGGCACTCCAACCAACTGAGCCACCCGCCAGGGCTCACCACCCCTTTTTTAAGATAGGCCTTGAGGCTGGGGTCCACTCTGCAGGCCGAGGCTGCAGGCAGGCCGAGGCTTGGGGTTTGGAGCTGGGCGGGGAGGTGCCTGCCTGGAGGCTGGGTGGACTCGGCTTCCATCCCATTCAACAGGCTGTTCTTGCTCTGCAGCTCCTGATAACTTCACAGGAGCCGGGCAGTGAGGGGGGTGAGTCAGGCCTCGCTGAGCTGCACTGGGACGCTGCACCCACACTGCCCGGAGGCGGGACGACAGCACCAGCTCTCTGGACGCTCACGTCCACCCCAGGCACCCCAGAGACACGCACATCCCGGCCCCGGAGGCCTCTCTGCTGCTGCTCGTCTGTGCCTTGCCTGGTCCCCCCAGGTCCCCGAGTCACTGCTGCTCCTGGAGGGGGTCGGGCAGCCCCTGCTCAGCCCTGTTCTAAGGCTGCAAGGGCAGCCAACCAGGCACCCAGACAGGATTAGGTCGTGCAGGCCCAGTGAGTGCCAAGGTCAGGGACGTTCTGGGGCCTTTAGAACAGGAAAGGGTCGTGGGGGGGCCTCAAGTTTCTATGGAGTCAGGAGAATTGGTGCAAAAACTCAGAAACTCAAACTGGGTGAGGGAGAGGCCTTGAAAGGAGCAATGTGGCAGTCAAGTAATAAATTGTATTGTCCCAGATCCACCGAGTAGAGGAGTGCACTGTCCCTGGAGAGTCACCAGAGACCTAGGTTTCCGCCTCCCCCACCCCCAACCCCACACCTTTCTGAGACCTTGTGCCCACCTGAGAGGAGGGGGAAGGGCTGGGGGAGCAGGGCTTTTCGTAAGGCCCGTCTGGCTGGGGGAAGCCAGCCCCACCCAGGTAGGAGTTTCAGGGAGCTAGGGAGTCTGTGACTGGGCTGCTCTGAAAGGCATTTGGAGGTGTTTAGAGGGGTCACTGGGACCAAGGACAGGAGGGGTCTGAGGAAGGGGAGTTGGGAGGGTTCTAGGGCCTTGTTCAGGATACCTTTACTAGGTGTACCGGTTAATAATGCGGATTTTTTCAATAGATGGAGTTACACACATGTTGATAGATATGCGATTTGATATGTATGCTATGTTGTTGTATTGCTCCCTCAGATGACCACTTGTTCTGAACGACGGCACATGCACTTTCTGAGCAGCACTTCCAAACGTATGAAGAAGTGGAAAATTGGGTCTCTGAATGGTCTGCCTCAAAACAAGAAAAGTTCTATTGGATGGTATCCACAAATTACCTGAAAGATGGAGAAAATGTGTAGCTAGTGATGGACATTGCTTTGAATAAAGCACTTTCGATGTTTCTCTTGAAGTTATCATATTTTCTTTGATTACAAAATCCACAGTATTACGGTTAATAATTCAGATTAACTATTAACTGGTTAATAATTCAGATTAACTATTAACCCGTTAAAATTTGGATTAATTATTAACGGGTTAATAGTGCAGATTAACTATTAACTGGTTAATAATATGGGTTAACTATTAACCGGTTAATAATGCAGATTTTGTGATCCAAAGAAAACACGACAAATTTCAAGAGAAACCTCGAAAGTGCTTTATTCAAAGTAATGTCCATTGCTAGCTATGCATTTCCCCCATCTTTCAGATAATTTGTGGAGACCGTCCCAATAGAACTTTTCTTGTTTTGAGGCTGACCATTCAGAGACCCAAATTTCCACCTCTTCGTACTGGTTTTGAAGTATGTGATGATGCGTCTTCTGGCCCATTCTGGTCGTTTTACGATCAAAGCGTGGTTCACATTGATTATTTGTTGTCGGTGGCGATCAGTATTAACGGTTTCACCTGGTTTTAGAAGCTCATAATACACCACACCTTCCTGATCCCACCAAACACAGAGCAGTGTCTTCTTTCCGAAGCGATTTGGCCTTGCAGTCGATGTTGATGGTTGACCTGGATCAACCCATGGTTTTGTGCGTTTGGGATTCTCAACATAAATCCACTCTCATCGCCAGTCACAATTCGATGCAAAAAAGACCTTCTTTCGTGCCGTTGAAGCAACATTTTACTGATGACTTTTCGGTTTTCCATTTGTCTTTCGTTCAATTGATGTGGCAGCCATTTTCCTTCCTTTAAAATCTTTCCCATTGCTTGTAGACGATCGGAAATTGTTTGCTGAGCAACGTTTAATCTTTCCTCAAGTTATTTTTGAGTTTGACATGCATCTTCATCCAATATTGCTAGTAATTGTTGGCCTTCAAACTTTTCCAGTTGACCTGGACGTTCTTTGTCTTTCACATAGAAATCATCACTTTTAAAGTGTTTAAACCCGCGTCCACAAGTGTCTTGAGATGGAGCATGTTCACCATAAGCTTCCCAAAGTATACGATAACTTTCAGCAGCACTTTTCTTCAAAATAAAGTAATGAATTAAAACTTCCCGCAAATGCTCCTTTTTTTTTGGCACGAAATTCGACATTTTTAAGCGTAAAAATATCTGTGATGTTAGCACCTTCAGAAAATTTGACATATGAAGTTTTGAACATGTTGTCAATAAAACCAAATAGCATACATATCAAATCTCATATATATCAACATATGTGTAACTCCATCTATTGAAAAAACCCCGCGTTATTAACCGGTACACCTAATAGGCTGCGGCCTCCCAGGCAGTCTCCACCCCCTATGGAATGGAGGCAGGAGAGGGGATGCTGGGGAGCAGGCAGCGTGTGAGTGGTTGGCCCTGGCATTTCAGGGTGTGGCTGCGGATGCGGAGTGATGGTAGCGCTGGCTCCGGCCAGCGGAAGGACAGGCTTTGCTCAGTGCAGGCTGGTCTGCATTGGTGTTGGGCATGGAAGGATTTCACCGAGCCCAGTAGCTGCTCATGGGGCACAGCTGCTCTGACCACCTAGTGGGGACAGGCCTGTCCTGTACTGGGCGGTGGGCCTGGGGTCCCTGCAGTCAGCCCCCTGCCCGCACGCTGAGACCACGGTGTGATTCTGGCCTGGGATTGTAGAGGCGCTGCTGGAAATCAGAGCACCTTTGGGGTATGGAGGGGCCCCACCGTGGGGCAGGTGTGTATCCATGCACGTCCATGCCCTGCCTGATGCTCCCGCTCCCTGCCCTCTTTTGCAGCTCCCTGCCGGCCCTGCAGTGACACCGAGGTGCTCCTGGCAGTCTGCACCAGTGACTTTGGTGAGTGCCCTGGTTCCCACCATGGGGAGGGCGCCCCACCTGGTCCCAGAGAACCTTCCAGCACTGGCACCGGCCTCTGCAGGGAGGAGGCTGTGAGGACCCTGGGCTTGGTGCCCCTCATCTATGGGTCATAGGGCTGCACCCCCGTGACTCCAGCCCCAGTGAAGGGACCTAGCACAGGGCAGGGAGAGGGCTGGGAATTCCTGTTATTTCAGGTGATCAGGGGGCAGTGTCCCACTTTGCATGTGACGTCATCGCTCTGGAAGCCTCACCTCAGAGCCTCACCCTCCACCAGGCCCCCTGCAGGGGCCACAGTGGGAGCTCCAGGTCTTGGTAGGATCCATGGCCGAGGTCAGGGACTCAGCTCTGGCACAGGATGGCAGCTGGCACATTAGGTGCCCTGAGCCTCAAGCCCGAGGGCAGCCCAGGGCGGGTTCCTGTGGAACTGCAGGCTTCTTGCTGGGCCCACAGGGTGGACCCTTTGTAATGAGCCCTCTCTCTGCCCTTACCTCCCTCACCCTCCGCCCCTGAGTGTCACCCATCTCCAGTCTTGATGCAGATCTTGTGTGTTAGCTCTCGTTACTGTTCTTGTCCCGACTGGAACATCTGACGCACCAAGTGGCTTATTTCTTCCATGTTCTCCCATGTGAGTGGCTGGGCCTCCTCCCTCTGACAGAGCCAAGGGCGGGGACCACCCCAGGCAGCCTCATGCCCAGGAGCTGTCCTTTCTTTTTTTAAAATCCTCACCTGAGGATATTTTCCATTGATTTTTAGAGAGAGTGGAAGAGAGAGGGAAAGACAGAGAGAAACATCAGTGAGAGAAACACATTGATTAGTTGCCTCCTGCATGTGCCCCAACCAGGGCCTGGGTGGGGAGGAGTCTTCAACCCGGGCATGTGTCCTTGACCAGAATCGAACCCGGGACCCCTTGGTCCACGGGCCAACGCTCTATCCACTGAGCCAAACTGGCAAGGGCAGGAGTTGTCTCTTTAAGGAGAATGTCTGGGATGCAGAGGTCAGGACCGGCTTCCATCCCAGGGCCTGCTCACACTGAATGGCAGCACGCTGTTTGCTCAGTGGGCGTCCTTGCCCACCTCACTGTCCATCCTCTGCCCCCCTCACTGCCCTGGCCCCGCCCATCTCCCTGACCCGTGTCCTCCGCTCCGCAGTGGTCCGAGGAGCCATCCAGAACGTCACCCACGCCCCTGAGCGGCAGGAGTCAGCCATCCACCTGCGCGTGAGCCGCATCTACCGGCAGAAGAGCAGGGTGTTCCGTGCGGCGCCCGGGGGCGGCTGGCAGGGCCGCATCTCCACGCTGCTGGCCTGCGGCGTCCGGCCCGGGCGTGGCGAGTTCCTCTTCACGGGACACATGCACTTTGGGGAGGCCCGGCTCGGCTGCGCCCCACGCCTAGAGGACTTCCAGCGGATGTACCAGGACGCAGAGGCGCGGGGGCTGAACCCCTGCGAGATGGCTGTGGAGTGACAGCGGGTGGCTGCGGGGTGACCAAATTATTGGGGTGGGCGCCTGGCGATCACGTGTGGAGTCCGATGCACGAGGTTCCGGCCAAGGAGACCCCAACCGATTGGTTGGAAATGCTGTAAAATGCAAACTAAGTTATTATATTTTTTTTTAAAAAAGAAATGCCCATAGGAAACACTCGCGTGCCTTTGTGCGCCGTTGCAAGTGGTTTTTCAGAGACACCTGACTTCATTGCCTTTGGCTGGTGTTTGGGGGTCCGTGGCCCAGGCGAACCCCAGCACCAGGCTTGTGCAAAGCTTGCCTGTGTTCACACTGTGTCTTACCACGGAGACCTGTGGAGCCAAATACGTGTCATTGTTTTCACTTGGTTTTTGCTTTTTGAAGAACATGGTTTGCCAGCCCAGCTCATCTGGGGCTGCAGCGCCTCCCTCCCGGGAATCAGTGCCCCCACCTGATGGCGATGGCACAGCAGTGGCCAGGCTGGTGCCCGGGTGCTGAGCTGGGCACTGACAGGGCTTCCCCTGGAAGCCCCAGGGCCCTGGCGGCAGGGCTTCCATGGGCCTCACTAAGTGCCCTGTTACCCCTACACTCCAGGGATGTGCTGGTCTCAGCCAGATGCCCCCTCCTCCTTCTTGTTAACCCAGATCCTGCTCTTTGACCCCAACTTCCCCCAAATGCCCCAGCCCACAGCAAGCCTCTGGACACCCAGGGGCTGGACAGGGCTGGGATCAGTGACCCCATATCCTCAAGGATGAGTGTCCTGTAGCTGCCATAACAAGTGACCACAACGGGGGCTTCAACCCCACATTCTCTGAGGCCAGGGCAGCTGGCGCTCCCTCCAGGCTCTAGGGACGGAGCCTACCTGTGTCTCCCGGTTTATAGTGGCTGCACAGTCCTGTGCAGCGGTGTCCCAACCTCCCCTCTGTTGTCACGGGTCTTCTCCCCTCTGTGTCCTGTGTCTACGTTGACCTTCTCTTAGGACACCGGTCACTAGATGGGGGTCCAGTCACCTCAATGTGATTACATCTGTAAAAACCCATTTCCAAATAAGTTTACATTCACAGTTTCTGGATAGATGTGAGTTTTGGGGGACACTATGTACCCCAGTACAGGGTCACTGGTGTCAAATAATCAGGCCTGGGCCAACGTCCTCAGCTATGAATCAGGTGATGTCTCAGCAGCTGTGAGACCAAAAGACAACCCAGGAGAGGCCCACAGTGGTCAGTGAGCATCATGCTGGCTGCACTGAAGACAGGCACTGTGTGGCCATAGGCAGATGCAGTGTGCCAGGCCAGGTGTGCTCTGACACAGGTGTGAGCTGACACATATGTGCACCGGCTCACACGTATACAGACAGGTGGGCCCTGGTGCAGGTGTGTCCTGACAGGTGGGCCCTGGCCCGGATATGTGCTGGCACAGGCCTGTGAGCCAACATGGGTGTGCACCAGCTCACACGTATACAGACAGGTGGGCCCTGGCTCAGGCGTGTCCTGACAGGTGCCCTGGCCCAGGTGTGTGCTGGCACAGGTCTGTGAGCTCCTGCAGGTCACAACAAGAAGCAGGTGCTTAGCACCTGCACCACAGGAAGCAGGGCACTGGCCTGAAGCTGCTGGTTGGTGACAGGAACAGGTCCCCCTGTAGCCAATAGCTGGTGGGGTTTGACCGGAGGATGTGTGACAGCAGCAGCGGGGACAGCTGACCTGCTCCTGGGCTGTGCTGGGTTCTCTGTGCTGGCTCAGCCCCACTGACTCTGACAGGAGGCCTGCAGGGCAGCCGAGGCTGCAGAACCAGAATGTCGGGTTTCGGTTTCGGGGGTGGAGTTCCTCCTGACGTCAGTGCAGGGATGATGGGACCCGTGGGCCTGACCTGTGAGCGAGTCAGGTGCACAGCAGCATTCTCTCCATGGGAGACGGTCTGCAAGGGGGTCGGTGAGGTCCAGCCCTGCTGACGGTGGCCTGGACACAGGAGCCTCGCCCTCCATAGCCTCTGAGCTTAGTGCCCAGCACAATATCCCCGTGCCGTCAGGGCTGCTGGGCATGGGGCAGGCCTGGAGGGTCCCCATTTCTGAAAGAGCACAGAGCCCCTATGCCGGTGCCCTCTTGCTGCCCAGAGCCTCATGTGGGCATCTGAGACCACTGTGTATGCCAGCTTTCCGCATTGGTCCTGGGGGAAGCCCCCACGCTGTGCAGCCCTGAGGGACCAGGTGAGGCCCTGGAGGTCTCCATAGGGTCCTCTGATCCATGCTCTGCCTTGTGGATAAAGGTCCGGTCACTTTGGAGTGGACCCTTCTGTGGCTCCAAAAAGAGGTTGTGGGGGAGTCATGTGGGAGCCCCCTCACCATGTGCTCCAGATCCCACCTGTCCTGTCCAACGGCCCCCACTGCCCCTCCCTCCTCTACTTCCTGCTGGGAGCACAAGCCCAGGCCTCCCAGCACCAGTTCCCCTGCTCCCTCCTCCTTCATTTCCAGAAATGAGACTTCACTGATTTCACCTCTGCATTTCCCCACCCACTGCAGGCCCCAGACACAGTCCTCCAAATCCTCTCCCTGGCAAGTTCTAAGGGATGTCATTGTTTCCCTGACTCAGTGTCACTGGGACCCTCTTCTAACACATGCCGGTGGGAAGAACCCTGGTTTGGGCCTGTCCAGTGACATCACAACCAGGAAACACACTTTCTGAGCTCCCTCCTGTGCTGGGGGAAGTGAATCCTGGGCACGCTCTTCCTGTCCACTCTTCTGCCCGCTTCCCCATGGAAATGTGGGGAGGGACCCTGGCCTTGACTTCTGTTGGGGTGTGGATGCCCCAAGGACTTGGGACGCTGAACCCTGATGCTCAGGGGCACCCATCTCTCCTCCCGACCCCCCTCACCCTGGCCTGACACCTGAAGAGTCAGGCTAACCCTGTGGCCTCCAGCTGGGAGCATCTCAAACCCTGGGTCTTGTTTCCTGTGGGCCACAGCTGTGGGTGTATGTGCTCACGTGGGGTCTGGCTAGGGTCTGCACCCGCCTGTGTAGCCAACTGGGACCCAGGGGAGCCTCAAGACCTCATGTGGGTGTTCCTGTCCTGGCTTCTGGTAGCAAGCTGGCCCCCAGGCAAGGGCCCCACCGGATGCTCAGGCCAGGCTGGCCCCCCAAGGGGTGTCCTTCCAGCTTGGGGCACCCTGCTTTCTTTGCTGGGGGAGAACTGGGGCCTTGAGTCAGGCTCTCTGGGGCTGTGCCGGCTCCAGCACTGGGACCTTGGGGAGGCTGGCCCCCAGATGTGACTCATCCTGGTGTGAGGGGGCGTGGGGGGGGTGAGAGGTGAGGGGAGGTGCAATGTGAGCCCTGTGGCCTGAGCTCTGGGCTGGTTTCTGGGAGGAGCTGATGTGACTTGGAGGCTGGGGAGATGGGGGAGGGGTAAGGAGAGGGACCAGCACCCGGCCACTTACAAAGTCAGCAGGGTTCTCTCTGGACTCCTGCCTCCTGTCAGCACCGAGAAAACTGCTTGGCCCCATGACCGGGGAACAGGGTCTCCTAGTGACAGACGAGCTTCTGTGATTCCTGCCCATTGTGCCACGTCTCCACGTAGGGGGCCCATTTCTGTCATCGGATACTGTCCTGTGTCTATGGTGAGTGGCCTCAGAGATGTCTTCATCCTGGCCCCTGTGAATGTGTCACTGGTGGCCTGGATCCGCAGGCCTGAGAAGTGAAGCAGGAGGAAGAGGGGGTAGGGGTGGGGACTGAGGTGGCCAGGAGACTGCTGTGCAGGTGGAGGAAGGGAAGGGAATGGAGTCACAGGCCAGCAAGGGTCTGGCCTCCGGGAGTTGAAAAGGCAAGAAGCAACCTTTAATAAATTAATAAGATGTCATAATGAACAAAAAAAAAAAAAAAAAAAAAAGAAAAGGCAAGAAGCAGATTTGAGGTCTGGAGCCTCCGGAGGGCCCAGGCCCTGGGCACCTTGATCTCAGGCCCACGTGGCTCAGACTCCAGACCTCAAATCTTTGCATTATAAACTGCTGCTTTCAGCACAGTTCGTTTATGGGAGACGAACACACCAGTGCACCCGCTCGCCTGGGCTGAGGGGGCGCAGCAGGTCCCCCGATGGCACTGGGTGCTGGTGAATTCCCCTAAAGTGTGTAAAATGCTGTTATGTGTCTACATTTTTAGAAACAAGCTCCTAACTTATCAGAAGCTCAGAGTTAGAAACATGACTCCGTCCGTACAGGTGGGGGCTACAGGGCAGGTGTGCTTTTCCTCAGTGATTTGTAAAGAATCGAGCTCTTTCCCCACCTCTCTCTGTCTCTCCCTCTGTCTTTGTCCCTCTTTGTGCCCCTCCATCCCTGGGGTATTTTTCCCTCCTATTTGCTGACTAATGCTACCTTGTAACCTGCTGCCTGTGAGCTCACTGCAGGCCGCGGGATCTCAGGTGTGGCTTCTGGAGCTGCTGGGATGCTCCTGCCCACACCTGGTCTCACCTGTCCTGAGTCAACCTCTCCATCCAGATAGCGCGAGGCCCTCCTCCAGTGTTCACCCATCCAGATGGTGCCCACCCATCTCAGCGATCCCCCCAACTGGACCCACCTGTGGTTTCCCCTCTCCCCAGTGCCCTGGACCCTTTTTCTCATGGGCAGCCCCTCCTGAGCCTTCTCTGTCACTCTTGGCAATGTGAAGGATTTGCTTGGAGGATGCTGGCTGCAGCCCCTCACTGGGGCCCGAGATGAAGGCCATGGGCCATGGGCAGGGGCCTGGGGTGTATGGGACAGATCAGGGCAGCAGCACGAAGCAGAACCACCCTTGAGGGAGACCGGGCCCTGGCATGACTGCAAAGGCCAAGGCAGACAGCTCCGGGCTTTTTGTCACAGCTGCACCATGCGGATAGTGGGTCCAGGGGCCGAGGGGAGTGCACGCTAGGGGAGGCCCTGCAGGGCTAACAGCTGTGGCTCCCTGGGGGCTGACGCAATCCCCATCCTGAAGACAGTATCCCTCCTTCCCATGCCAACGTGTCCTGGCTGCCAGCACCCGGCTCTGGAGGGGTGCAGGCGTGTGTGGTGCCTACAGCCTGGCAGGGAGTTTCTTGTGGACTGGGGACCAAGTCCAGAGCCTGGTCCAGGTTCCACAAGTTCTGGCCCCAGACCTGCCCAACCTCCAGCTGCCTCCCTGCAAGGCTCTGAGGTCCCTAAGAACCAAGGGTGCTCAGTGGGCAGCCTTTGCAAAGGAAAACTAGGAGAGGCCTGGCCAGGGGGCTTAGTGATTGGGCGTCAACCTATGAACCAGTAGGTCGTGGTTTGATTCCTGGTCAGGGCACATGCCTGAGTTGCGGGCTGGATCCCTAGTGTGGGGTGTGTAGGAAGCAGCCGATCAATGATTCCCTCTCATTAGTGATGTTTCTCTCTCTCTCTCTGAAATCGATAAAAATATATTGAAAAGAAAAAAAGGAAAAGAGAAGTAGGAGAGGTTCCCATGGCCTCCCCACCCCTCTGTGCCCACACAAAGGCTTCTGGAAAACCACGGGGCCTCTGCCCCCAGCCCCATGGGTGTGGGAGGGGATTGCTGTCCCTCCCCAGCTCCCGCCCTGGCCAGCACACTCCCACCTACACCAGCATTTGATACCAAATCAAAGGGAAGAGGCAGGAGGCAGGAGGCAGGCGGCTGCACATGTGTGAGCCATTAGCATCTCAGGGCTGTGAGCTGATGAAGCTCCACACGGGAGGGGAGTGGGCCCCAGGTGGGAGCACTTCCATCCAGGGCCTGGCTCCCTTGAAGCTGTTGCTGCCTCCACCCACGTAGAAAAGGCTGGGCTGGGTTTGTGGTGTTTCCCAGTGGGATCATGCGTGTGTTGCCATGAGATGTCAGAGCAGGTCCAGCTCTGGATGTGCTTCCTGTTTGACGTGGACATGCCAGGCCACCGGGGAGGGTCCGGAAGAGCCGGGGGCTGACCCGCTGTCCTCCTCCTTCTCCTGGGGAGCTCGACCCTGACAGCTGCCCTCTTCCCTCAGGGGCCTCTACCTGTGATGGCTGCAGATCACTGGGAGCGAGCCCAGCCAGTGGGGTGGGGGCAGAAGAGAGGGATGAACCTCCAGATGCCAGGCCCTCTGGTCAGCAGGGAGGCGGGGCTGCTGTGTCCCTCACCTGAGTGAGGTCTTCGAGGCCCAGCATGAGCCACTTTGGGGACCAGTCACAGGCCCACGGCCTTGTGGGGGACCTGGCCACTGCAAGGGCAAGAGCATGGGTGACAGTTTGCATGAGGAGATGGATGTCCTGGGAACATGGGCCGGAGCTCGAACAGCTGAAAGACGAATCCTTAGATGGGGAGCTGGGGGGCGGGCGTGCTTGGTGGCCACATCCTCCGCCTTCTCCAGCTCCGTCTGTGGAGTCAGCGCAGTTTCATGGGCCTGGGCTGGAGCCCCCTCACTCCCCACCCCACCTTCATGGCAGTTCACACAGATGGAGGATGCGGAAGACCCCCCTGCTGGGACTGGAGTTCCCTGCCTCCATCTCCCCTCAAGGGGGCACCTGGGCTGTTGGGAGGGTCTGTAGGGATGCAGAGGAGCTCATCCGATGCCCTGTCCTCCAACTTCCAGCCCTGCCTGGGGTCTCTTCCTGGTGCCTGGGTAGGAGACTGAGGTCCCAACGACTGGTGATGCAGGACATGCAAGTCATGGAGGAGGGGAGGCCAACGGGGGGTGTGGGATGAAATTTCTCACCAGCCCTGGTTTCCTTCCTTTGCCGTGACCTGTTGTCCCTCCAGGGAGTCCCGTGGAGAAAGGAATGCTACAGGTGGGCTCAGCTGTGCAGGGGAAGCCCCGACGGAGGGCGAGGTGGGCCAGGGAGAGCCGGGCCGCAGGTTGGAGGCAAGCCCATGGCCACTCGCACAGAGAAGGGGGTGCTCTGAGCTGGGATGGGGGGTTCTGGGCTGGTGACCAGAGCAGAGAAGGGTTTGCTGAGGAGAAGGGACAGGGATTTTAGTAACAGGGCTTTCTAGTCTTAAACAAACATGGGAAACGTCCTGTGAAAGTAAAGCCAGAAAGGCCAGAAAAGTGGAAAATATAAAGAAACACGAGCAATCGGTGGTCGCGTCGTCGAGATCAACCCTGACCGTGTTTGAAGGCCCCTGGCTGCACCCGTGGACACTGATGAGGGGCCCTCTCTCGCCTCATCGGGGACCAGTGACCAAGCTGGTGTTTGGAAGGAGACTGCGTGGGAGTGGGGGGAGGCGATGCTGGCCTGGCTCCACACCCCAGGAAGCAGTGGGTCAGAGGGCTGCAGCCCCGCCTCCCCCAGTGGACGGAACAGACCCCTCGGCCTTCGTTTGTGCACACAGATTTCCAGCGCGAGGACTGAAGTGCCTGCCGGCACGCACCAGGGACCTGCATTTTGTTGGCGGCACAACCGCCCAGTGAGAGGTGCTCTGTCGTCATCCTCATTTTATAAGTGAAAAGGCCACAGCACAGAGAGGGTGAGCCACTCACCCACAGCCACACAGCTGAGGGCCTAGCTCAGGGTTCTCATCCAGCATTCAGAACAGTTATACTCCTAATGGGTGTGACGGCTCCTGCGTGATCCTTTAATAATCATCCTACGTGGGCATGTGCTCTTGATGCTTCTGTCTCTCTCTCCCTTCCCCTCTGAAATCAATAAAAATATACTCTAAAAAATCTTTTTACGGCCCTCGCAATGAGTTTCGGATGAGGCCTCCCCTCTCCCAGACTCCTGGCTTCTCAGAGGAAGGTGGCCTCAGCCCACCAGGCCCAGGAACAGGCTGTTCCAGGGGCTCCTGGTGATGTCCATCCCTCTGGGTGGGGCTGTCCTGGCTGGCAGGCCCCCATGTGCTTGTGGGTCAAGTTATCCCTTCCCAGCTGGTCCCTGAGGTCCCTGATGAGCAGACTGAGGAGCAAGGTTTTACCCTCAGGCCTCGCCTTACAGAGCCCTTGGGGGGCCACTCAAGCCCTCAATCCTGCCGGCCTCCCTTGGACTCAGATCTCGTGGGCAGAACAGGAAGGAGGGCTGTCACCCCAGGGCTGAGGGACGATGACCCTCTCAGGGCCGGGCCCTGCTGCAGGCAGGAAGTGTCAGCCGGGCTCTGGGACCTCCACACGACTGGCCGGTGGTGCACTGGGCAGTCCCCGTGCCCTGTGGCCTTGTCCCGCCTGCAGTGTCAGTCGGGCCTGCCCCAAGCTGGGTCGGGGCCACGGCAGCTCTGCACACATCTGGCCAGCACAGGCCTCAGCGTGGTGGTGTCACAGCCCAGGAATGCAGGAAGACGGCCTGGGGTCCTGGCACTGAGGCATGGCCGCGCACCAAGAATGTGCCTTGTAGAGAGATAATTATGCGTTTGGGGGATACGCGCAGCAAGCCCAGTGGATGCCACCAGTTGTATTTATGTTACTGAGACCTGAGGTGACAGTGAAGTGCCCGACTGGGAAAGTGTCTTGCCCCTCAGGAGATGGGAGCCGCTGGCAGGCGTCCATTCCAGGGGACTAGGTGTGGGCACTGAGGAGGGCCGGTGGGCCGGGGTGAGGGGCGAGTGGACGCGGAGGCCATGGCAGCCAGGAGGCGGAGGTGGCGGGTGCAGGGCTGCGCTCAGTCCCGCTGGCCTGTGGGGCGGGACCAGCGCCTGTGTGTGCAGCCCCGGCAGAGGGGCTGAATGACCCCATTGTGTGAGGGAGGCCAGCAGAGCCCGCCAGTGGCGGGGGCAGGATGTGGGTTTTCTAACTTCAGCTCCATCGGGAAAGGGCCGCCTGCCCCTTTTAGAAAACTTGGAACTCCCAGCCCAGCATCCAGCATGGAAAGTGGCGTGAACTCACTGCCCAGATTTGGTGAATTTCTTTCAAAATTGCTTAAGCCGTGTTCCGTGTGTGTTCATGCATGTATGTGCATGTGCACTTGCACAGCACATGATAACGTCTGCATTGTGGCAAAACACGTGACATAAACCGGACACCTGACCATGCCCCGGTGCTCGGCTCAGGGGCAGGTGCATTCACCCTGCTGTGCAGCCATCGTCAGCATCTCCAGAACTTCCATCGTCCCCAATGGAAATCTGTCCCCCCGACATTATCGGGCCCCCAGCCCCCGCAACCACCTTCGTGGCCTGTCTCTATGGTTTCGTCTATTCCAGGCCCTCACATGGATATAATCATATAATATTTGTCTTTTTGTGTCTGGTTCTTTCACTCAGCATAACGTCCTTGAGTGTCATCCATGTTGTGACCTCTCAGAGTTGCCTTCCTTTTTAAAAAAAATATATTTTTATTGATTAGAGAGAGGAAGGGAGAAGGGGAGCGCGATAGAGTGCCTTTCCTTTCTAAGGCTGAGTAGTATTCCGTGGTGCATACTGGACCACACCTGTTTATCCATCCGTCCGTCCATGGGTGCGTGGGCTGCGTCCACGTTTGGGAGTTGTGAGTAAGGCTGTCATGAACCAGGGTGTGCAAACGCTGTCTAATCTTCTGTTCAAAGCAAAATGTTAGCGGCAGAAAAGCAGCACCCAGAGCTACCGACAAGGGAGGCTGGACCTCAGTCAGCAACCTCGGCCCTTGGATTTGGAACGAAAGAATTCAGAGCTAAGAAACTTAAACCATAAGGGAAAGTTTCCTTGGAAAGCTCAGGGGTAGTAGAAGGGCCCTTGGAGCTCAGGAAAAGGCGGGAGGGAGAGACACGCCTTGAGGGATGAAAGAGGGAGGAGAGGCGGGGGCTTGCTCCTGGAGAGCTGAGTCAGGGCCTCCGTCCTGAGGGCTTTTATCTGCAGGTCTCAGGGGAGGGACCTGGCAGAATACTCACCAGCTCTCCCCAGTGGGTCTCCTAAGGGTCGTGGTCTTCATTGATCGGTTGGAGTCAGGCAGGCATCATTAGTTAATGCAGGTGGTCCTGATGTCAGCCATGGTTTCGGGATGAGGCCCAGAGTGTCTACACCTGGGGGTGGTGTTTGCTGGGGTGGACCCTCACCCAGGGCCCAACATCCCTGAAGGCCGCCAGAGTCAAAGGCACCAGGAGGAACCTGGGTGGACCCTCCTAAGGAGTCCTCCCCCGACCCCTGTGAGATGCTACACCCTGGCTCCAGCGTCATGTGTGTGTGCATGTATGTGTGCGGGCATGAGCGGGTATGTTCAGGCATATGCGTGTGAGCATGTGTGAGCAGACTTGTGTGGGTGTGCGAATGCATGGGCAGGCATGAGGGATGTGTGCAAGTGTGTGTGGGCACGAGCAGGCGTGGAGATCTCCTGCAGTGATGCTGCCGTGCCCCTGGATGGGTGGCATGGCCTGCACTGAGTTAGGGGATGGGGACTCCTCCTTAACCCACTTTTGAGAACAGCTTTGGAGGGGCTTGTTTTTTAAAATCACAAAATGACTGTTGTTCTACTTATAAAAATAAAAGTGAAAGTGCCCGTTGTTCCCGACTCGGAGGATCTGACTAATCTGTATAGCCTTTCTCCACTTACACACACGGGCATGTGTCCAGGCTTTTCAAGTTTAGGATGACGTTATATCTGCTGTTCACTGGCTTGATTTTTGAAATTTAAGGTCACGCAGACAGATTTCCGAGACCGTGATTGAAGGCTAATGGCTGCCTAGGAGGCATGTGAGGAGGGCCGATGAGCGTTTCTCCTGCAATTGTAAGCAGCACCCAAGGAACACCTGGCTCTTCTCTTTCTGTCCTTCCCACAAATGCCCACAAGGGTCAGTCCAGGGCATGGAGAGGCTGGTGCTCGTGCCCGGGTGAGCAGGACAGGGTCCCCACCCCGGGTACAGCCCGCTGGTCACACAGGCTCCTATGAGGGGTCAGGGGGCAGGAAGAGTTTGTTGCCATGGCAGCTCCCCCTCTCCCCTCCCCTGCCCCCTGCCCCTTGGCAGTGTCCAAGATGCAAAGCCATCTCCTGGTCTGTGGAAAAGACATGAGGGGAGAGAGGGTGAGAACACGAGCATCCCCCTGTCTCTTCCCATGTAGGCTCGGCCACTCTCCTCGACTGGGCGTCCAGCCTGGCCCGGCTCTCTCTTCAGTCCTCCCTTCAGGACCACAGCATGAGTGTGGACATGAGCCTGTCCCCCACCCCAACACTTCAATGTTAATTAAAAGAAAACGAGAATCAGGGAATACACATGAGGCTCGCCTCACGGCCAGCCTGAGAGGCCATGGTTGGCTGATCTTTGTGACTTCAGGGTTGGGGACTGCGGTGGGGGCTGTGTGACAGGGGCCTGGGGAGTGGGGGTGAGGGCTATGGTCACAACCAGGATGAGGGCCCAGGTTCTAGTCCATGCAGATCCTCGGCCCAGCCTCCGGGCATCCTGGGCTGAGACAGCTCAAGCCCCACCAGGCCCGACTTGGAGGCCAGTCTGCCCACTGTTTCTTGTCGGCTGCTCACTTTGAAACTCAAGAAGTCTGATGATAACATCGCCAGGGACAGAGTGGGCCTGCTGCTAATTACCATTTGACATTCTGGCTGAGCCCAGCGTGGGGGGACCATAAAAAGCTTATTCATGTGGATCAGGGCAACTTCAAATGCAGGCCCCCCATGTGGGCAGCATGCCCCCCCCCCCCTCAGGGCCGTCTGCTGGGTCTGAGGCTGGCGTGGAGGGAGAGGCTGGTTGAGGTTAAACAGACAGACAACAGACATTCATTCTCTGTGAGGAGGAGCCCCATTTCTCGAGAGGGGCTGGTCCAAGCCGTGTTCACCCCATAGGACCCAGGAGCCTCTGGGGCTTTCAGGGAGGAGGCAAAGGCCCCCTGGCCGGGCATCTGGCCAAGTGCCAGGAAGGTGTGCGACCCCATGTGTGCTCCTGCTCCCAGGAGGCAAATGCCTTCTCCAGCCTCGCTTCTCCCCGGCGCCTGAGAAACACAATCACGTGTGGAAACCACCGACCTGCCTGGAAGGGCCTCATTTTCCCTGGAAGGTATTAGCGTTTCTGCACTTACTGTAGGAAGACTTTGCTCTGATGGTTTTCCTGCATAGACAATCTAAACGTACAGTGTCTGCCAGTTTATCCATCAGCAGAGCAAGAACTGAGCAAGGACAGAGTCTGGTCCGTGCTACCGAGCTCTAGAGTTCCATGGCCTCAGTCATGAAGGCCGAGACCAGCTCTCCTTTCTCCGGATGGATCACCTGCCTCCATGGAGTGGCTGTGGCCACACTGGCAAACAGTTCAATGTCCCAGGCCCAGGCGATAATAGCCAGACTCACACGACCCTCCGGATGGTTCTTATTGGGGCAGTTCCCTGGCCAGAGCCGAGCAGGTGGGCCGTGCCCACGTCTAGGGTGAAACCAGCTGCTTCCATAAACACAACATGGCACTTCTGTACGACAGACCTGCTGGGCACCTGCACCAGGACCCGGGAAACAGGATGTTCAGTGGAAGAAGCCAGACACAGAGGCCACACAGGGCATGAACGACCCGGAGCAGGGGCTCTGGAGGCAGGAAGCTCATGGCAGCTGACAGGCTGGAGAGGGGACGGACGTGCCTGCCAAGGGGTACAGGCTTTCCTTTTGGGGTGACCACGACGGTATTTTGAAACAAGATAGAGGTGAAGGATGCACGACATTGTGAATGGACTAAATGTGACTGAATTGTGCACTTTAAAATAGTTAAAATAGTTCATTTTATATGCGGATTTTACCTACAAAAAGAAAAAAAGCAGAGTGTCTGCAGACTTCTCTGAGGCCAGAGTCCCACGGCCACCGAAGGCTGCACGCCTCCCCTTCGTTTCCTGGACGCTGGAGAGAAGGGCGTTTAGGTGTGACACAGGGACTGCCCTCCCCTCTGGCTGACCCTCCCACAGTGGGTGCTCAGGCGGAGGCGGAGCCAGGATGGGCGGAGGCGGAGCCAGGATGGGCGGAGGAGCCAAGATAGTAAGAAAGGTATGGAACTGGGATGAGTGTCTTTTTGTAAAATTTACTAGGTTTAAGGTGGTGTATTTTATTTCTACAGGTTTATGTTTTCCTAAATAACTACATTAACATGAGGAGAGGCGGGCCGTCATCTCCCTGCCGGTGCTGTGTCTCCTGCACGGCCTTGCCCCAGAGCTGACGGCCGTGAGGCCCATGCAGAACTGAAAGTGCCGCGAGGCCACCGCAGCCCAAGGAAGCCATTCAGAGGGTGTCCTCTGTTGAGACATGACTCAGTCTCAAGAGTGTGGGGCAGGCTGCATGGGAGGCCGGGAGGACCAGGCTGCAGCCAACGTTTTCCAAGGGAGGGGATGTAGCCAGGCTTGGACGGGGGAGAGGACCGTGTGGGTGAGAGGCTGAATCACTTCTAACCCAGGGACAATTCAGGGCATGACAGCCCCAGCTGCCCTACATCCCACAGGATCAGTTTTCCTTTGGGAGGTCGGGCAAGGGGCTTGGAACGGTTCTCCATGTGGCCCTACCTTTGGAAGCCCTGGCTGTTTGAGCCACGAAGATGGGCCCGGCAGCAGGGCAGGCACCCAGGAATCAGAACTTTTTTTCTGAACATACAAATTCAAAGTATAGTGAGGACCATTTCCAGTTTTTCCAGGGTGACATTGAAAGTCTTAAAGTGCCTGGTCGGTGTGACTCAGCAGCTGAGTGTTGACCCAGAAACCAAGAGGTCACAGGTTGGACTCCTGGTCAAGGCACATGCCCAGGTTTCGGTCTCGATCCCCAATAGGGGGCGGGCAGGAGGCAGCCGATCACTGATGTTCCTCTCATTGTTGTTTCTATCTCTCTCTCCCTCTCCCTTCCTCTCTCTCTGAAAATCAATAAAAACATATTTCAAAAAAAAAAATCAATGGAAAAACATCCTTGGGTGAGGATTAACAAAAAGTAAGTCATAAAGTGTATAAACATGAAGAAAACCTTTTCAGCTTTGGGAATTCTATTCTTCTCAATGGTGAGGACAGCTATCTTGTGGGGTCATGAGCTGTGTTATAAACTTATTAGAAGTTCTAGGATGAGAGGCCCTGGAGAGGCCCTGGATGAGAGGCTCTGTCCCCGCTCAACAGTAACCTGGGGTGGGGCTGGGCAGAGGCTGGGAGGGGCCTGCCATAGGGCCCTCGATGGCCGTGGAGCCAGGCAAGGGGCTCCGCTCAGAGCTTCTGTGTGACCACGAGCCACTGCGGCAAGTAGGATGCTTCTTGGTGAGGCAAACCTTCCACGCCCACCAGGACTCTGCTGGTGCCCGTAGCCGGGTAGCACAGGCTGTCTCCACGGCACTGGCCCCCCTGAGGCAGCTCCAGGTTTGCATTTGCTGGAGGGAGCCATTTGGGTTGCTGTGGAGCTGAGCTGGAGACTTCAGACTCCCCGCGTCAGGAGTAATGAAGGCGGGTGAAGAATGAGTGTGTGGGGTGGGCACCAGTTGGGGCCCCGAAAAATTGTGGCCTCTCGGGGCCGGGCAGCTTTGTTGGTCCTCTGGCAGCTGACAGGCAGCCTGGTGGGCAAACACGGAGAAAATCGTGATGGGAGCAGAGGATTGTTGACCAAACGTGAAAAAAAGGAGGCGTCAAGCCTGAGAAAGGCCTCAGAGGGCAAACACAGAGGGAGCACCGACCCAGCTCCAGGTCGGGAACCGGCTGCACAGCAGCTCCCACCATCCTCCGGGGCACTGTCTCCTCTGCAAGCTGGGCTCCCACAGAGACGGGTGTCCCCTCCCACCACGTCAGATCCCTCCACTCCCCATGCCTCAGGCTGGACAGTGCCTATGGGCTCTCTCTCTCTGGGCATCACAGCCATCCCTGGGGGTTAATTATGGGGTGCCACCCTGGGCAGGATTGAGGGCGTGGCCCACAGGGGCTGGAGATGAGTTTTTGTGGGGGCAGGAGCAGAGCCAGATGAGAGCAGGAGCCCCCATTGCCCGCAATCTCGGCATTAGTCACAGCAGCCAAAACCTGGGAACAATTACGTTTCCCCTGAATGAGGTCCAGCCACGCAGATTTAAGTGCGGACTCAGGCTGCGGCGCTGATGAGCCCTAAAGACCATCATTCTCCGTGAAGGAGTCACAAAGGCCAGGCGTCGTACGATTCCACACGTATGAAATGTCCAGAGAAGGAACATCCACAGAGGCAGAGGGCTTGTCCCTGGTCGGGGGGAGCTGGGAGTGACTGCTGACGGCACGGCTCCCTTCCTGTGTCGTTTTAAACGAGGCCGTGGTGACGATTGCATGGCCTCGTGAATGTGCTCACCTCCGCTCACTTGTGCTCTTAAATGGGAGATTTTATGGAGTTCTCTCTCCATGAAGCTGTTTGACAAAGGAGAGCGAGAGCGAGAGAGAGAGCGCGCGCGAGAGAGCGAGCGAGCGAGAGAGCGAGCGAGCGAGAAAGCAAGAGAGAGAGAGAGAGAGAGAGAGAGAAAGCAAGAGAGAGAGAGAGAGAGAGAGAGAGAGAGAGAGAGAGGTGTCGAGGCAGCAGAAGAGGAAGGGAACCGCGGGGAGCAGGCCCAGGTGGACGGCAATCGAAACAGGAACAGGAGACGTCAATGGCGCAGCACGAGCCCAGGAGAAGACCCACCTGACCGGGTGCCGCCCGCTTCGCCTGCAGGACAGACCTGGGCTCCGGGCAGGGGGCAGGCCGCCACCTCAGTGAACAGCACCCTCATCTGAGGCTGCCACCTCCCTCCTCCGTTCACCTCTCAGAAGTGACGACAGTGGTGATGTTTGCAGTTGCTTGTTTTATTTTTAATTTTTCTCTGGGGAGGGGGACAGACAAGCTCACATCAGTCCTAAAAGGTGGGTGGGCACTCACCTGGCCCATGAAATTCAGAACCAAGAGCTGGATTTCCAGTGGGGGCCTGTTCCCCTCGGGAGTGGATCTCGTTGTGCGCTGAGAAGCTGGCCGTGTATGAACCACACAACATAAATATTTGGGAACAGGCTGCTCCCATGAACATGGATGCCCAGGCGTCTGTCAGAATGCCACTCAGAGGAGGCTGCCGCCTCCCATGGGACCAGACCCTCCACTCCCCACACAAACCCCAAGTGGCACATCTCGCTGTGGCTGCCCCAAGGATGAACTGGGACGACTGCACCCTCCTGTGTGAATAACGAAACCCGAGCAGCTGGCGCACCTGCCTGGTGCTGACCTCTGACCTGAGACTCCTTGAGTCTCAGTGACTGTCTGTGGCCTGGGTTCTGGACGAAGGAGACACGTGGAGTCTGATAGTCACCAGTTTCCGGGAACTTGGGCTCAGACGCAGGTACAAGTCCAGCTAAACCACGTCAGTCTCTGCACCATCTCACCTCCAGTTTCTTTATCTTGTTAAATATACTTTTATTGATTTCAGAGATGAAGCGGGAGAGAGAGAGAGAACATCCATGATGAAAGAGAATCATGGATTGGCTGCCTCCTGCTTGCCCCACACTGGGGATAGAGCCCACACCCAGGCACGTGCCCTTGACCGGAATCGAACCCGGGACCCTTCAGTCTACAGGACGACGCTCTATCCACTGAGCCAAACCAGGTAGGGCTCACCTTCAGTTTTTTTCCTTAAAAGGGGGACAAGGAGCTGCTGTGAGGAGCAGCCCCTCCCGGCCACACTTCCCAGGCCTGACTGCCTAGCATGGCCGCTGCCCAGAGTTGTCCCAGTCCCCAGCACCATCCGCAGAGCCTACGGAGTGCTTTGTGTGTGAATAAATGAGTGATCGAATCACAGGCGACCTAAGGACACCTCCCTCACTCACCCATGGGGTGCAATGTCCCCCCAAAAAACTCCGACAGACACGCACCTTCCGGCAGGAGCCTCAGTCCTGGGGTGACGGAGCCTCCCTGACCTGGTTCGTGCCAGGCTCCACCTGCTGCAGATTCGGGGACAGTGCAGCCACATCTGCGGGTGCGGCGTGGGCGTGTCCCCCCGGTTGCCTGGGCGGCCGCCCAGCAGATGTTTCCTGCTGACGCCAGCACATTTCTGCTTTAATCCGATGCCTGCCGAGCACCAAGCACGTGGTGAAAATATGCACACACAGCCCGTTGATTTCACTGTGTTGCAATTCATTCTCTCAGCAAATTTCTGGCCAATGCCTCCGGAGGCGCGGGGGCAGTGCTGGGATCTCAGTTTTCCGAGGGCCGGCCTTTCCGGAACCCAGGGGTGCGGCAGGAAAGGCGTTTGGGGGTGACTCGTCGTCTGTCTGCCAGCAGTGCATCTGACCGCAGCCATTTGGATGTGAAATCGCCTTTTCACTGACATATTCCTTGGTCTGGACCGGCAGCTAGAGCCGCTTTGGGTCCTCTCAGCAGGTGGGACGTGGCCACAGGTCCCTGGGCTGCGTCTGTGGTTTTCTGGACTCTGGCACACTGGGCTCTGCTGGGTCATGGCCTCCATCCGCTCAGCGGCTCCGTCAGCGTCCTCACCTGCTCCCCACACGTGGGGCTCTGGCACCGGGGTCCTTGCAAGGGAACTAGGGCAGGGGGTCGGGGCTGGTAGTGTTTCAAATGACCGTGTGGCTTGTCTGGTGCTTCCGCCAGGGCCGCCTGGTCCCTCCTTCCAAGGCCCCTTTACCCGGGGAAACACCAATGACCAGGACAACATGTGCCCCGTCCCCAGACCAGGAGAGGGATGTGGGACCCGCTGAGCACACCAGGTCCGGAGTCTCCTGTATCCCATGTTGTGCCTAAGAGTCAGGGACCGTGAGCGGACGTCTCAGGCGCCCACAGTGAAAAGCTGCAGACAGATGGTCTGCCCTCCAGGCCAGCCCTGCTGACACCGCCCGCGCCCCTCCAGGACCCCACTCCCAGCCGATATGGGTGGTGGGGCGCCACCCTCCAGGGTCCTGTGTGCCAGTCCACCCACTGCAGGAAATCCCCAGTGTGTCCCCACCAAACTGCCCAGAGGCCTTGTCCCCAGTGGGGGTGGGTGTTTGGACTTCATGCTGGTCTCTGCTCCCAAGTTCCCAACAATGTGAGGAATGTCGGAGGCCTGGGGTCTGAATGTAAACAAGGCGTCCAGCCTCAGGAGGGCAGTGACCTCCCCGTGAACTGCAGGGCATCCCCGACGCCTAGGACGCCCGCCTGTGTCTTTGGTCTCCTGGTTACACAACCTCTCAGCGCTCACAAACTCCGAGTTCAAGTCAGGAGTCAACAGCTTTCAAGATCCAGAAAAGTCGCCTCATTATTTTCCCGTATCTTTTCTCGCTGTAGGCATGCTGCCTGGTCAGCAGACACACAGGACCCAGTGCTGCCTGCGACCCCGGCAGCAACCGCCTTCTCTGAGCCTGGACCCGGGTCTGTCCCAGCGAAAGCCACGCCGGGTGCCTTGGCCCCAAAGGCATTAAGAGACCCCTGAAGGGGCAGCCCCATTGCAATGTGGGGTGTGGAGTGGAGCAGCCAGCCCATAGGAAGGCATTGCAGGAAGGAAGCGGGGCTTACTCGCGAGATCTAAAGGATCTGCCATAACAGACGGAAGCTCTGATAGAGAAACGTATACACAAGGGCGTGTGGAGGCCACGCTGAGGGGGCGGGGCCGGACTTTCCCGTGTTCGAGCTCCGGTCTTCTTCATGCTCTTGTTCGTGGGGAGAAGCACACCCAGCAGAAGCAGTGCGTGCGGGAAGGGTCGAGACCGTGTGAGAGCCGAGGTCTGATGGGCAGTTTGACGGTGATCCTGGGTGGAGACACAGTGCCCCCTCGGTCATCTCCTTCCCCCCCGACACAGAGACCTCTGGAGTAGCAGTGTCCACGCCCCCCTTTGGGTTCAGTCTACCTCCTGGGGCAATATTTGGGTGCCCCAGCCTCTCTCCCGGTTCATCCTCTCCTGCCGGCCAGGGAGGGTCTCTCAGCCACAGCCCAGGTCCCTCCCTGTCCACACGCTGGTCCCAGCTCCAGCCACTACCGGGACCCTCCTCTCTACCAGGGATCTCACACCGTATTGGGGCCTCTCTTGGTATCTGGGGTTTATTTTAAGCCCAGGGCTCCCTCAGGTAACAAGGTTGGTTGATTTGAGTAGACAAGGCCTCCACGGGCAGCCAACACCCCGGGGACCCTCAGTTGGAAGGGAAGGGAGGAGAAAGTGATTCTAGAACAGTGATGGGTAACCTTTTGAGCTCGGCGTGTCAGCATTTTGAAAAACCCTAACTTAACTCTGGTGCTGTGTCACTTATAGAAATTTTTTTATATTTGTAACCATAGTAAAACAAAGACTTATATTTTTGATATTTATTTTATATATTTATGCCATTTAACAAAAAAAAGTCAACCAAAAAAATGAGTTTGCGCCATAACCGGTTTGGCTCAGTGGATAGAGTGTCAGCCTGCGGACTGAAAGGTCCCAGGTTCGATTCCGGTCAGGAGCATGTGCCTTGGTTGTGGGCACATCCCCAGTGGTGGTTGTGCAGGAGGCGGCTGATGGATGTTTCTCTCTCATCCATGTTTCTAACTCTCTAGCCCCTTCTCTTCTTCTCTGTAAAAAATTAATAAAAATATATTTTTAAAAAAAATGAGTTAGTGTGTCACCTCTGCACGCGTGTCATAGGTTCGCCATCACTGCTCTAGAATAATCTTTGCAATTGCCTAGGCCCTAGGATGAGGCAGTTAGGAGCGTTTTCTTTCTTTCTTTCTTTTTTAAAGAAAAAGGGGAATCGAACCCGGGACCCTTCAGTGCGCAGGCCGACGCTCTATCCACTGAGCCACACCGGTTAGGGCAGGACCCTTTTCTATCCCCGACTAATCTCTTCCATCTGCCTGGATCCACCTCAGGCTTCTCGGGGGTACGTCACCCAATAGGGCCGTTCACAGGGAAAGTGCCTCCTCGCCCAGGGCAGCTGCATCATCCCTCCAGTTTCCCTTAATTCCCTGCATTTCAACCATACGAAGAACAGAAGGGGAAGTGGGAGAGAGGGCGGCACAGGGTGGGGCTTCCTGCCCGTGGTCCCACCAACCCTGGACAGACCCTCCGGCCCCCACCCAGGACACTGCCCACTCTGTTCACCACCACCTCCCGCCCCCCCCCCCACCCGCCCCCCCAACACACATGGGGACTTCCAGATCTTAAGCCTGATTTTTTTGTTGTTGGTTGTTTGTTTGTTAATCCTCACCTGAGGATATTTTTTTCATTGAATTTTAGAGATAGTGTAAGGGAGACAGAGAGAAACATTGATGTGATTAGGCCCGTGTGGAATGGAGCCTGCAGCCAAGTTACATGCCCCTTTGACCAGAATCGAACCCGGGACCCTTCAGTCGCAGGCTGACACTTTATCCACTGAACCAGACTGGCCAGGACTGATGCTTTTTCATTGGAAGGAATTTGTTATCACCACACCATGCAGCATGGTATTTTGAATATGATTGACATGTAACTCCCTAATAAGATTTTTAAAAAAAGACAAAATTAGTTGACTTCGTAAATAAAGCAAGTGACCCTGTAGCTTGTATTTAGGCCTCAGGCCCCTGCTGCCTTGCATTTTGTACAAGTGCATTGCCCTGTGAAAGCACGTGGAGGCGTGCTGTTCTGATGGAGAGATTAGGGGCGGCCCTCCCATTGCATGTATTAGGCACGTGTTCCATGGAAGTGACCGTGTTTCTGGAGAGAGCCCGTCTCCAGCTGCCGCACGTGGGAGCCACACCTGTGCTGGCACAGGCTCCATCCAGGCTCTGCACCCGAGACTCCACTCCACGCATCTCCTGGTCTGGGCCTGGGTTAGTGACCCCCAGACACCAGCGTTTCTCCGTTTCTCGTGAGGGCTTTGGGGATGGTCGACTAGGACGGCTCCTCAGTCACAGGCTCCCCTCTCATTGGCCCCAGACAGTCCAGGCCCCAGCCCCTCAGGGGACATTCCACAGCTCCGACTGATCTCCTCAGGCAAAATGCAGACAGCAGGGGGTGGTAGGCCTGGGCTCACCCCAGGACAGGATGCTGTGGCCACCATGGACACAGGGTCCGCAGGGGCGTGGGCTTGCTCCACCCATCTGCATCCGTGGCTTCATCGTAGCAGGTTGGGGTGGAAGGTGAGAGAGCTGACACTGCGTATCCCATGGCTCCTTCCTAGCGTGAGACCAATATCTTCAGGAAAGAGAAACAAACACGCTTAGCTCTAAGTTACTAACAGCCATGGGGTTCGCTGCGCATGAGATGGGGAAGGGGAGGGAAGAGATTCTGAGACAATTGACTGAGAGAAAGAGGGACCCTGGAGAAGACAACCAACTTCACCTGGACGGGCGGGGGACAGGGTGTGGGGCACGAGGGGTTTCGGGGGATGGGGTGAGACGAGGGCGGGCCACGGGTAGAGTTCCCGCGCCGAAAACCGCAGTCTGTGACTAGCGCACCTTTGAAAGGCAGCTGCAGGTGAGTTCGACTCACAGAGCAGCAAGACCAGGCAGTGAGGGAACAGGAGGCCACAATTATCTGATTTAGAAATGAAATAAAGGTGTGCATCCTGCTGACTTGTCCTAAACCAGTGGTTCTCAACCTTGGCTGCACATAAGAATCACCTGGGAATCTTTTTAAAATCCTGATTTCTGGGCCTCATCCTCCGGAAATTCTGTTTCTTTGTTAATAATGTTGTGGCCCCACCCCATAATAAAGAAACAGAATTTCCGGAGGATGAGGCCCAGAAATCAGGATTTTAAAGACTCCCAGGTGATTCTCATGTGCAGCCACGGTTGAGAACCGATGTAAACCAAAGTGAATGCTAGCGACTCATGAGCTGCCCTGAAACCCACGTGCCCTCGATCCACCTGCTCGGCCGGGGGCCCGGGAGCAGCCTCCAGCCCTGCCTGGCCCACGGCCGGAGCTCAGTCGGGCAGAAGGGGACGTGCAGATGCTTCATTGCAGGTCAGTGACGCCCCTTGAGGAGGCCGAGTGGCCAGGAAGGCCTTGGTCATGTGTTACCACATGAGCAGGGAGGGGGCAGGGGCACCCCGTGTATGCAGAGCTCTGGGGCTGGAGTTGGGGGTGGAGGGGTGGGGAGAAGCAGGAGACAATCCGCTCTGAGCTTCACCCTGGGGTCAAAGAGCCACCAGCGGAAACACTTTCCTCTCCAAGATGAGTATCGCGGCTGCTGCATCACATGGCGCCCCTGTGAGCCCAGATGATACGCAGTGTTGAGGTCGGCACGTAGATAACTCAGGCGCTCTGGGTAGGTCTGACCTAATCATTGTCAAAGGTTTTATACGGTGCTGAGACCCCGGCAGGTCAGTGAAGAGGAGACTCGAGTCAGAACCGGAGAGGAGACCCCTCCGGGCACGGCAGGGCAGGGGGGACCCAGAACTCAGCAGGACTCGGCCCCCGACGGGAAGCGGGCAGAGCGAGAGAAACTCCTTCTCTGTCAGGTTTGGCTCTGTCTTAGGAAGTGAGATGGTGTTCCTGCGGCTGCGGGGGGGGGGGGGGGGGGCTGTGGGCCCAGCAGGGGAACCAGGGCGAGGCCAGGGGGGCACCTGTGGGCAGCTGCACCCCACAAGCTGTGACCAAGTGAGAAGGCACTGGAGGCTGGAGAGGGAAACCCCGACCTGAGCAGCCTCACTTCCCACCACAGGAACTGTGTGCTGAGAGGTGGGCCCAGGACTCGAGGCCCCCATGCCAGCTCCAGAGAGGGGCCCAGAGCGGGAGGGGGGTGGGGAGAGGGCTGTACCTTGGGGGGGGGACCTCCACCTTCACTCACCAGGACTTGGGGGAGCAAACTCTGTCTCATGTCCCCCACGCCTTCACACCAATGACACTATCCAAAAGACTTCTTCCCAAGTTGTGACCCAACAGAAGATAAATTTTTTGTTGTTAATCCTCACCCGAGGATATTTTTTCATTGATGTTTAGAGAGTGTAAGGGAAAGGGAGAGACAGAGAAACACCGATGTGAGAGAAGCACATTGATTGGTTGCCTCCCGCATGCACCCTGGATTGAGCCTTCAACCGAGGCACACGCTCTTGACCGGAATCAAACCCATGACCCTTCAGTCTGAGGGTGAGTGCTCTGTCCACTGAGCACACCGGCCAGGACCAAACAGACACATCGATGTGTTTAGGAGACACTTCGCTGGGACTTGCTGGCCCCTTCCCACCCACTTTTGCTCATTGTCACCTCACTTTCCCAAAGTGCTGCCACGGGGCCAATTGGAAACCCAGGGCCTGGCCGCCCCCGCTCTCTCGGTTCCGCTTTTCCTCACCACTTCTCCTTCAGCCTGGCTTGCTTCTTCCTTCTACCCCCTCTGTGCCCTGTCTCGGCGTGTCTTCCGGGCACAGTTTTATTATTAAATACCTCATTTCCAAAGTATGTGTGAGAGCAGCTGGCCCTGGAGCCGGGGTAATGCCTGCAGGGGCAACATCGGGGAAACCTGCCCCCCTGGCCTCACCCCTCAGGCGGGAGAGCAGGTGCGAGGGGCCCCGAGGAAATGGTCCTTCACCCGCTGGCAGGTGCGGCTGTGGGAGCTCAGTGAGCACAGGGCGGTGGGCATGCTTTCCGCTGGACGCCCTCGGCCCTCCCCAGGCACACGTGACTACCCTGCTCGTCCAGCCTTCCTCCCTGGGTGTCTGACCTGGGCAGGTCTGTGGCTGTGGGGTCACTGCCCACTGGGCCCCGGGCGAGGACAGGCCCACAGGGGGCAAAGCTGGAATCCTGTCAGACCCCTGCCGGGGTGCCCCCACGGGCCCTCCGATCATGACCCAGCACGCCTCCCATGGGGCATGGGGACACCCTTGGGTCTGGCAGGACCTGATCCCCACCTCTTCTCTTGGGTGATTTCCCTCACAGCAGCTGCGAGGGGTTCCCCACTTGTACGCCTGCGATAATGGGTCTGCCGCGGATGACACTCTGTTGGCTGTGTCTGGCTTTGCTCCCAAAGTTGGGGAGGGGGGTGCAGGCGGGGTCTCAGCCCTGGGGCAGGAGTGGGGCCCGAAGCAGCCTTTGAAATGCTGGGAATTCAGGGTTTAGGGAGCAGGAAGGGGACTGAGGTGCTCACATCTGAGTTCTCAGGAACCACTGAACAAAGCCCCCCAGTTTTGTCCGTCTGCAGGAAGCTCAGGAACCATGGATGCCCTGCAGTGAAGCCCTCTGCCCTGGGGGGGCGGGGGGAGGCTGGTTCCCACAGCTCCCCTCCCCCCTCCCCCCTCCGCTCTGTCTCAAAGGGGAATCCAGGCTCCACCCTCCTGGCAGGCCCCAGGGTTCTGTCATTTCCCTGATGCCTAAGGACACTGCCCTCTCTTGGAGGCAGCTGGCCACACCCCGGTCTGTGCTTTGACCGTCAGGGGCTGCCCCGAGACTCCCCTGAAGGAGCCCTTGGTCATGACTTGCTTCTTCACTTCACCATTTACTTTCTGAAGTCCTTAACGGGGGTGTGGTGGGATCTGTCCGCCTTCTCCCTCCCGATTTTCCGTTTCGTATCCTAGCGAACCCTTCCCAGCCCCTGGTGCTAAATACCCGCTCCTGGAGCTTTTACTTTCCGAGTTTGCTGTCCACATACAAGTGCTTACCCACCTGGAAGCAGTCCTTTGCTTTTGGTTTAGGACAGGGGTCCAATTTCACTGCTTTATAAGTGTGACCAGCTCCTGGCATCATCACCCATCTGCACTCTGGCTGTGCCAGTTTCGGGTTCCATTGCGCTCTGGCTCTGGGCTCCCTGCTCTGTGCCCCATCCCTCGATACCCCGGGAGCCTTCCTGCTCCTCACTCACTCACTCATGGGTGTTGATGGGCACCTACTGTGCACCAGCAAGTCTCCAGGTGCTTGGAACTGTCATTGACAAGATGCCCACCTTCCTCAAGCCCACATCCCAGTGGGTTGCGTGTGTGTGTGTGTGGGGGGGGTGGGGCTGTAGACCTGGTGATAGAGGGTTTTGTGGCATAGAGAACAAGGGGAATTGAGAGCAATGGGGGAAGGGGTTAAATGGAATGGTCACAACAGAGCAAAGAAAGACACTGCTCAGCATTACATCCTGACTCCTGTGGGTGTATTTGCTCAGTCACCCTCCCTTCTCCCTGCCCTGAGCCCACAGTCCTTGCCCCCAGCCCCTGCCCCAAGGCCTCTCCTGTCTTGAGGCCTCCCGCTCTGCCCAGTAGAGGGGCCCTCACTCCCCAGCTCTCAGTCCAATCCTTCAGTTAGGATGTTTGTGACTCCCCATCTCCCTTCTCTGGAGACCTCCTCTCTGGATCACCTCCCCTGTGGCCTCTCCTTCCTCCATGGGTCCTCACATCTCTGAGTCAGAGGGTCAGGGACGCACTGCCCAGGACAAGGAGCCCCCTGGACGGAGGATGACCCAGCATGGGGGGTGGGGACTCATGAGGGACACCATTCTGGTTCCAGCTTCTCATTCTGGCCCCAGTACCCTCCAACCCGTCCTCTGCGCTAACATTTATGATGCCCCGCTCTGTGTGTGTGCGTGTGCGTGTGTGCGTGTGTGTGTGTGCGTGCGCGCAGGGGCCCTGGGTGCATCTACCTGATGTTCTCCGGCTACTCCGGGACAGGGCAGGGCGTAGGAGGGAGACACCTGTCAGGAGGTGGGAGGCCCAGATCCTCGTTGTTTCCAGGCGGATTTTGGATTTTGGATTTCAGAGCAGTGCTGGGAGCCTGGGAACCACTGCTCCCCCTGTCCCTTCGCCTGCCCCCGGCCCGCCCCCTTGTTCCACGTGGATCCGGGGGTGGCTCTCCCAGCTCCTTTTTTCCATCCACATCCTGATTCACCGTCTGTTTATTAAACATGTGGATTCTGCGACCGATCGGCAGCTCTGAGCGCGTGAGGCCTGATCCTCCAGCTGTTGACAATCCATCACCCAGCAGTTCCCACCGGGTGGCTCACACGTGGGAGATCCTGGAGCCCAAACGCTGGGCTTTCAGCTTCAAGCTCAGCGAGGTCCTCAGCTGCACACGGCTCTGAGAGCCACTCTGCATATGCCGCTCCGCTTTGTGCCCACGGTCTCCACTGTGGCACATGTTTTCTGCGGGTGGTCCCCGGAACACGGAGCGGGTGGGGTGCCTCACCATTAAGCTGGATCAGAGGCACTGGGAGGAATGCAGGAAGCCAGGGAGTCCAGGGGATCAGCAGTGACCTTGTCACCAGGCCTTGGGGATGGCGACACTGCTCTGCTGTGGAGGGTGCAGCCGTGGGAACCTCCCGAAGGCACCTTTCCTGGAGCCAGTGTGTCCCCAATAGGTAAATGGCCAAGGTCAGTGAACATCAGACGGCTGTGCGTACATGAAAACAGCCTTACCAGCATCAGAGAAACAAACGGGACCCGAAGGCCTGGCCTGCGATCCCCTGTGCTGCTGGCAAGGCCCCACTTTCTGGAAAGAAATCGGCCAGTCCCTGAGGAAGTGCTGCCTGTGGACCTGTTCCTCTGTTAACGTAAAAACCCACTGAAACCTGTAAGGACTTTTGTGAGTTTATTTGAGCCAAACTGTGGACATAGGCCAGGAAGCAGAACCTCAATGAATTGAGATAATGCTCCGGAGAATGGCGGGTTACATCTGTGTTTATACATTTCAATCAAAGGAAAGGGGGGTGGGTGGGTTACATGAAATCCATTGGTGATGGACTAGAGAGGTGGGAGAAAGCAAAGCAGATAAACCCCTGGGATTGGATAAAAAGTAAAATGATGGACACACACTTAGGTGGGTCAGGAAAAATTAACATGATAGTGAAGGGATTTATGGTCTCTGTCCTGGCGCCCAGCACGTTAGGTTGTGCCCCAAGGGATCCAAAAAAAGGGAAGTTACAAGTTACCCAGACATTTCAAGGCTATGTTATTATAGATGCAAAAGACACATAAGCTCAGTTAAGGTAAAGGCTGACCTTGTCAGTGAAGATACCGACCTAGGAGGTGACTGCCCACCATCATTGCTTTTAGTTGTAGTTTAATTTCGGACTATCCTTTGTGGTGACTTTAGGTCTCTGAGTCTGTAAGAATGCCATGCAGGCCTCCCCTGGGCTTGTCAGGGTAGCATGTGGCCCCTTTCGTCCACACCTCCTACTCTTGATCAGCCACCCCCAAGAAAAGGGAGGTGCACAGGATTTATTACCAATAAGTCCTTATGGCGTTGTCCACAATCAGAAGAAAAGGAGACCGTCAGGTGCCCTCAGGTGACTGGCACGAGCCACGATCCTCGAGCCACGATCCTCGCGCCTCCTCCACATCATCAGCTCCGAGAGGATAGGCATTGCAGCTGTGTTTCTTATCCCCGAACCCTAACCTAGCACGGGCCTTGCTCTTTGTGGCCACTCGGAAAGTAATTGCCCGGAGGGTGGATGAGGGGTATTATCGTGCAGCAGGTAAACTGCAGGTGGAGGAAGGGGTCTGCACACGGGAGATCCTGCGACCGTCTCAAGAGAAGGTCAGAGGTCCTGGTGGGGTGGGAGTGGGGGTATCTATGGGGGCAGGGAAGCGTCTGTGTGTGGATGGGTGGTCACCAGCAGTGGACACATTTGTCAGAATGCGCAGAACTGCCTTAAGGCCTCCACATTGCACTGAATGTAATGATGACTCAGTAGGTTATGTAAAATTCTACAGGGAGCTGCTCTTCCACCTTCTCACATGTGTGCAAAGGCAAAGGAAATGGGCTGAAATAGCACCGTGGTCCATTGGGGACGGTGGGATTTGGGCATAGCAGGATTGTGGGGGTAGACGTTTCTTCTTCGCACTTGGTTTTGTAACAGGTTACCTGAGACGGAGCCTCCTCTGGCCACAATCAGTCTACTCTCTCCTCTGACCACAATCAGTCTACTCTCTCCTCTGACCCTCCAGTGTTCACCCATCTCCGCTGAGGCCACAGCGTGGAACCCGGGGTGGGGGGAGGGCTTCTACCTTGCCCACACTTTCTGGGTCCTGAGGAAGAAGAAAAGCTGGCACCAGCCCCTCCTGGACTCCCCTGGATCCGCCTCAGTGGCTCTGGGCTCCTAATGCCTTGGGAAGTCCCCGAGAGTTTCCCCGGACAACGGTGCCCTGAGCCCGCCCTCCCTCCTGCGGGTCTCACTGCTGCACCCCAGCAGGGAGCTGTCCAGAGCAGGTGCACTGGGTCCAGGTCCTCCCTTGGGCACCCAGGCTCTGTGCTCACCCCGCAGAGGGTTCCTGCCTTGTTCTGTGTGGTCACAGGCTAAGTATTTAATGCTTGTTGAGTAAGTGTTTGCTCTTTGGCATTGAATGGGGTGACATCAGTTTTTTGTAAATGCTGGGAGGACCTAAGGGAGGAGATATTTTGCCACCATCCACCGGGAGGGTTGGAAGGAGGCTGGACCTGGAGGGAAGGGATGGCTGCTGCCCATTCTGGCCTTTTCCTCCCTGGCCCCCCATGGTCTCCCCTGGCCTTCCTTGCTCTCCACTGGGCCACTCCCAAGACTCAGTGTCTCTGCCTCAGTTCCTACAGCTGTGAAATTTGGGGTGGGCAGGTACCCTCTGCCGGGGAGCCACAGGCCTCTGCAGGGTCTGTCCCCAGAGGTCACGCCTGCTGAGCGGACCCAGGGCCACTGAGCTTGCTGTAGGCACGGCCTGTGGTTCTCTGGGTCAGAAGCGGAGAAGGTGTTGTTTAGTTCGTCTGCCTGGGGATCCAGTTCACAGCTGACTTGAAATGAGGTGATGCAGAGGGCAGATGCCATCTGGAGTGAAGGTGGGTCAGCTGGGGGTGCAAAGGCCTTGAGAAGACTAGGCCCGGGCTGAGGTGGGTGCCTGTGTCCCAAACCACTGGCTCCTGTGCCCTGTCAGGACTGTGGGGTAAGGGGCCAGGATTCTAGCCTCTGCCCAACCCCCTCTCCCAGTGCCCAGATGCTGGTGGGCTGGGGGCTCAGGAAACCCTTGCAGAGAGAACCAATAAGAAAGAAGAATCCAGTGGGCGCTGAGGCAAGAGACCCACGCCCCGAGTGGGAGCCACAGGCGAGGTTGGGGAAGGGGCAGGCCCGGGCCCACTGCTCCCGCATCCCAGGGCTGGGTGGGAGGGCATCTCAGGCTGGCTGAGCGGGTTATGTAATGCACACGTGGGTTTACTTTGGCCGCCTGGAAGCCCTCAGCACTCCACACGCAGCCGCCCTCCTCTGCCATTGGAAACCCTCCCATTGGCTCGCAGATGTGCTCAGGGAGATGGTGCTGAAAGACGCAGCTGCGGCCTGATGCCTCTGCGGCCGCGCCACGTGGGCTGTGACCTCCTGTCAGCTGAGCGAGGGCCCCTGGAGAGTCTTGGCAGCCTCAGGCCATTCAGATGCCTTGTGGTGATTTCTGGGGGGCTGGGGTGCACAGGGCTCTCTCAGCTCCGCCTGGCTTGTACTTGTCTCCTACCTAGAGCAGGTTTCTCAAAGGTGTCTACTGTGCTCACTATTCTGACCATTGGCTTCCTCCTGTCCACTGTGCCACTCCTTTTCTCTCTGCACTGGGCACCCCTCTCCGTGGCACGATGTCAGCCAAATGGAGCCCACAGAGGGGCTGGTACTTGATAACACACTGGTGCCCTCCACGTCCAGATACCTGCATTTCAAAGGAAAGTATGAGTGACATTCTAAGCCGAAGGAATGAATCTCTAATGGTGAAATACAAGGTGGTCAGAGAGGACATTTCTGAATGGAAGCCATTTACTTGAAGTCACCAGATTTTGTGTGGAACCAGGGCTGGGGTCCCCGTCCAGAGAGATTTTGTTCACAGAGCAGCCGAGGGCTGGTCTTGCAAAACAGGTGCTTTGTTAGTAAAGTCTCCGTTGGCTGGACAGTGACATGAAGGCTTTGGCTGCTCTGGTCCAGGGCCCCAGGCACAGGCACGGAGGGACCCGCTCCTGCAGGGGACAGCGGCTCACACAGGTCAGCTCCACATGGCTGGGCACACGCGTGACTTGGCTTATTTTCCACTTGGCCCTTTTTGTAATGTATGCAAATCTTTATAACAGTTTACATAATTCAAAAAGCGCAGACTGTGTGAAATGACGATTGGGAGTATGTCGAAGAGGAAGTGGTCGGCAGAGAAAGCGGCACGAGAAGGATGTAGACAAGGCCCCAGCCGCCACGGGGCACTGACGGGGCCTGAGAGGATGAGGCTGGGCCAGCGCTGGTCCCTCACGGGAAGACCTCACAGCTACTTAGACACCTCCTCTCAGGAGAGGGGATTCTGGGTGCCTGGACCCCTTACTCAGAGCTCTGGCTATGCTGAGCTGCATCCAGTCCCCCCAGGCCCAAGAGGACGGATCCTACTCCCCACTCCCTAGTCCTAACTCTCACCCTAACCCTAACCCTTTGGGCCTTGGAGTTTTAGCTATGATGTCATCCTGCTTGCCATAGTCCCGCGTGGGGTGCAAGCTCTGATTTGCCCAGAATCTCTTGCACCTGCGGGTGACAGTGATGGGCACCCGGGGTCAGGGCTGTGACCTGCCCGAGTGTTGCAGCTGCTCAGCACATGTTGGGAAAGACAAGTTCACTTCACACTTGATCACAGAGAAGTGCAGGCTGGTTGGTCATAACCCTCGGCCAGGGCAGTTGTCCTCGGGCCGCCGTCTGCTGTGGGTTCTGGACACTCAGGTCCCATGGCCATGAAACATAGGACCTTTGTCATAGCTGCACTGGGGCCTCTCTGGAAGCCGGCAAGTGTCTTTGGGCCACAGGCGCTTCCTGTCCTTAGCGCACAGGCTGGAGGAGCCGGCAGGAGGCTGGGAAGGCACCTCAGGGACCAGCCGCTTCGTGCTCTTTCTGGCTGACTGAAGTCAAAAGGATTCAGAAACACGTGGATTTCATTTCAGGGAGGCACGTGGGTTGACACAGTGACGGGTGGAGTGAGGAGGGTTTTGGCCAAAGAAATCTGGGTTGGCCCAAGTTACAAATGAGAGAGGCGTTGGGACACGTGTTCTGAGTGCTCTGGCGAGCAAGACCCCACGGGCCCACCTCCCCCAGGGAGTGCACAGTGGGTGTGTCCTCCGCAGCAAACCCTGTGGGCTTCACAGCATGAGTTTCCTGCCTCGTCCCTTGCAGCCCCCAGCAGTTCTGTGAGCTCAGCTTTGAAGAAAGGGACCTGCCCATGGTCTTGGGGAGCCTGGGGTGAAGTTGGGGGGACCGGGATCTCTAGTCCCCCTCTCCGTGCCTCCTCCCCAGTCCTCCTCTCTGTGCCCTGGGTGTGGGAGTTCGTAGGGATATTGTGGAGGGGATATGTCAGGCAGGCTGGGGTCCGACAGGTGCTCAGGTGCGTGGACCTGTGAGACCCCTCGGGCTGGATGCTGCTGGGGACAGAGGCAGCTCTGGGAGCGTCCCTGCCGAAAGCCCTCACGGCCACGCCAGTTCCCTCCTCTCTCTCTTGCTCTCTCTAATAGATGTTGAGTCTTCCCACTTCCTCTTGGTGCATCTCTCTCCTCCTCCTAGGAAGGTGTTATGTTTTTTATTATTAAATGTTTTGTAACAACTCAATGGCAAACACCCCCTGTGAGCCGTGCTTGGCGTCTGGTGCTGGCTGGGCTCCACCGTCCATGCGAGCTCCCCGCCTCGTCCCTTGTTCATTCGCGGGGCCTGAGCATCGCAGGCCCCGGTGCCAGACTCAGTATTTCATGTTGTCAGTGTGTGGAAAACATTTGCTTTCCGGGAGGTGACCATGCTTTTGAGAGTCAACCTTGTGGAAAACAGGATATGGGGCTGGTTTTGGCTTTGAGGCCTTGAAGGGCCCTGTCCTTGCTCCATCTGGCTCAGGGGCCCCAGGTGACGGGGTTCTTGTTCCAGCAAGTAGAAGGGTTCAGCAATCTGGAGAAGGGCTGTGTGTAACTTAATAAAGAGTCCAGAGATGAAGCATAATTTTGAGAGGCATTTGGGGGTCAGTGGAACCTAGTCAAAGAAACTAAGATCTCCTCATCTCAGGACCCCATGCTTTTTATTAACACAAATTGTCCTGAGGCGAGGCAGAGATATACACATCAAAGGGTCAGGTTTCATATACACAAGCATTGTCAGAATGGGGGAATTTGCCTATGGCTGTTTAGGTGTTTGGCCAGTAGGAGGCAATAACATGTAGATTAAGATGCCCTGAGCTGTCTGGCAGCAAGCAATCATCCCTTTTCAGGTTTGGGGAAATGCCTCACCTCTCCAGATGATTCAGCCCTTGCTGACATGCTGGAATTGGCTGCCGGCACCCAGGGGCTCGAGTTTGTTCAGAAAGTTCCTTTTCTCCCATAAAAGCCATGCCCGGCTGCCCACTGCCCCAGGCACCCACTGCCCCAGGCACACACTGCCCGGATGCCGGATCAGGACACAGGTGGTGGCCAGGCTGTGTGCTGGGGCACAGAGGGGAAGCAACATTACAAAGCAAGATGGCTCCCAGGGGGTTCACGTGGAGCCCTGGCTCCAAAGCCTTGTTGGAACGGCGGGAGGTCGCTGGGCACACCTGGCACTCTGCCGGAGAGGCTCCTTTGCACACCGATGCCCCCACTCTCTAGAGACGGCAAGGGGAAGGGTGTGGGGGAGCAGCCTCCAGTGTAGCCCCAGCGCCTTGGCCTGCTGGGCAGGTCACTGAGGCTGCAATGTCAGGATGAAAAATGAAACACTTGGTCCAGCAGTCACATGACACCAGGCAGAACATTTTAAAGTGGTTTCACTGAATTGAACCTTTTGGGCTTTTTAAGGAACACAAAAGCCCCTTTTATGATGCCCAGACTGAAATCCTGCAAGCACTGACATCCACACACCTTACACCAGGGAGCTTCCTGCACGGGCCGCGTGTTGAGGAGACCGACAGGTAGTTGAGTTCTATGGAGAAGGGCAGGGCCAGGACCAGCGGGCCAGCCCCCCCCAACCCCCAGCCTGGACCCAGCCTTCCTGACAAACACCCAGGCATTGGGCAGGTGCGGAGCCTCTCTGAGCCTGCGTTCCTCGCCTGTCAAGTGGGCGGTGCCTCCTTCATTCACTCCTGGGGACCAAATGGGACGACTGTGCAAGTGTTGTCTCCAAATTAACTTGAACCAAGACAGATCGAGCCAAGGCATCACAACTTCCCAAGCCAACGAGGGACTAATATATGGGACATACAAGAAATTCTTTCCTGCCGACTAGAAAATAGACAGGAGCCCCAGCTGGTTTGGTTCAGTGGATAGAGTGTCGGCCTGTGGACTGAAGGGTCCCAGGTTCAATTCTGTTCAAGGGCACATGCCCAGGTTGTGAGCCAATTCTCTTGGGGGGGCGGGGGTGGGGGGGAGCATGCAGGAGGCAGCTGGTCAATGATTCTCTCTCATCATTGATTCATTGATGTTTCTATCTCTCCCTCTCCTTTCCTCTCTCTGAAATCAATAAAACTATATTTTTAAAAATGAAAAAGACAGGAGTCACCTGCAAAATGGGCAAATTGTATGAACAGGTCCTGTGCAGAAGGGCCAACAAGCAAAACCTCAAATCTCAGCCTCTGGGGTTGTCGGAGGGATTAGAGTTAGACCTATAGACACCTGCAGGGTGGGTGAGAACTGGGTGGGCGATGCCTGGTGCTGCGGAGGAACATGGAGGGGAGTGGGGGTGTCCGATATCCAGATGCCCCTCTGGGGGTGGGAGCCCAGAGGGCGTCACAGGGCAGGTGGTTGATTCCCATTAGAAGAAGAAAACCCCAGGAAAAGAAACAGCCTACCAAGCTAAGGCGTATCTGCTTCCACTGGAAATTGCAAAAATTTGGACAAAAGTTTCTTGTGGTGTGGCTGGGAGAAGGAGATTTGCTATGCAAAAGATGAATGTTGAAAGAATTTGCATTGCTGATATCCAAACTGATTTAAAACTCCGTTTTCCAAGCAAAGAGAGAGGCCGGCTCTACTGTGACCACAGGGCTGCTCGAAAAAAGTTTTGTGTTTCTCCCCCAAAATAGTTGCTGACAAAATAGCTGACCTTTGGCCTCTTCCCCTTTTTGGTCCCACACCGTCCTGCCTCATTCCTGCTCGTGCTCTGTCTTCGGGTCCAGCCTGGGACCCACTAGTTTCTGAGGTGCCCGCTTTCTCTCTGGCACGACACGTCGCTGCGAAAATGCCGGGGTGTGTGTCAGGACTCCCGTGACGTTGACAGAGGTGACACATTCCCAGCCACAGCATCAGGGACATCAACATGGCAGAGGCTCCGTCATCGTCTTCACCGTCTCCCCGTCCTGGGCTTCCACCGTCGCCACGAGTGAGGCTTTCCATGAATCGCTCGGCCGTCTTCTGGAGAACACACACGTCTCCCTCACCCTCTCCATCGCAGGACTGGCCTTGGCAGTAGTTCTGGTTCACAATCACGGATGACGGGACTCAGAGAGGTTAGGTAACTTGCTCAGGGCCACACAGCTGGGAAGTGAACGGACGTGGCTCCACATTCCAGATTTTCTTTTGCTGACCATGCAGCCTTTCTCAGGCGAAAGGCCGGACCACCGCTTCCAAAGTGCCTCCCTTCCCGGATGAGCCCTTTCACAGGGCAGGACAGGCAAATGTGGGAGACCCAGGGGTCCTGGCACAGGCCCTAGGGGCTGAGGCCAAGGAAGGTCTCCTCACAAGAGTGAAGGAGAGCCCAGGCCAGTGTGGCTCAGTTGGTTGAGCATTGTCTTGGGCACCAAGAGGTCACCAGTTTGATTCCCAGTCAGGGCACATGCCCATGTTTTGGGCTCGATCCTAATGAGGGCAGGTGCAGGAGGCAGTCCACTGATGTTTCTCTCTCATCAATGTTTCTCTCTCTCTCCTTCTCCTTTTCTCTCTCTTTAAGATCAATAAACACGTATTTTTTTTTTTTTAAAAAAGGGGTGGGGTGGGTTTAGAGGGCAAAGGGCCCTCTGCCCCATCCTGCAACCTGACCAAGGCGGGTTTGAAAAAAAAAAAAAAGTCTGTTGGCAGAGAACAGAGACCGACAAGGGTGAGCTCAGGGCAGAGGCTGGTGTCTGCGGGCAGCGGCTCTCGCCTCCCCGCATGGCACGCTTCCTGCTGGCACACCGCTATTTATTGTCTGCGTGAACTCACACTCCCTTTCCCTCTGTGTGTTTCCTTCATAACAGGATGACGGACAGGGTGGCTGCTAAGGGCTGTTCCAATTTCTGAAACCACAGCACAGGAAGGCAGGAGTCCCGAGACTGCAAAGGGAACCCACCTTGGGGAGCCTCTGTAGCCTTGAGAGCTGCCGCTAGCCGTCCTGGTGCTGACCAGCAGCCGTTCAGGGATGCCGTCCTGAGCAGCCAGGTCCTCCAGGCGCTCCTCGATGTTACTCGTTATCGATTGAACAAACAGTCTCTGTTTTCAGCCCTTCACGTGCTAGGTTTTCTGGGCTCTGTATTTCCCCTCTCGATGCTGCTGCAGGTTTGCCCGTTCTTCTCTGAGCTGCTTTCTCCGGGAGGTGCTTTCTCAAACTCAGGGCGAACCACCAACTCGCTCTAGTGATATTGTGCTTGGAAAGGTCTTCACGCAAAGCCAGACTGCAGTCGGTGTGTTTCCTGTTTTCTGGGTTGTTGCAGGAATCTGTTTCAGTGCCTTTTTTTTTTTTACTATCACGTAACACAACTTGCCATTTCCCGACTTTCTACAGCAGGTTCTTCACCTCCTAGCCTCTCAGCCAGTGGCATGCACTTCAGGTCTCATAATGGCAACTCACCACTTTTGGCACCAGATTCTCTGTGCATCTGCTCTCACAACAACAATACTGGGCAGCAGACGGCCTTGCCAGTTCTAGCAGTTCAGGGAGATGTTTGATTCTCAGAAGTTTGTGGTGTCAAGCACAGACGCTGCTGGCGGTTCACAGGTGGAGAGGAATTATGCCCAGGGATGGGTTATACCCAGAGCCTCACCCACATGGACTTAAATTATTTAGGTGACAAGATTTGGGACTTTTGGGTTGATTAGATTTACATGAGAGGTTTTTTTGTGGGGGTTTTGACTTGATACTGTAATTTGTAAGACTTTTAGAGATATTGTGGTGGCGTGACTATTTACATATAGGATTTTTGTATCTTTGGAGGCCAGAGATCAGAGGTCAACAGAATAATGGCACTCACATCTTAATCCCCCAAAACCTGTAAATAGGCTACCTTCCATGGCAAAGGGTTGTAGCAGTGCGATTGAATTAAGGACTTTCAAATGAGAAGATTTCCCTCGATTATCCAGGTGGCCCGGGTTCGAGAGGGAGGAGCGGTGTCACTCAGAGGGGACATAGGGACAGAAGCAAAGTGACGGCCTTGCTGATTGGAAAACGAAGCCATGAGTGAATCTCAGGAGGACGTCCATTTTGCTGACATTTGGGTGGGGTCTCCTGACCTCCAGGCTGGAGGTAATAAAAGTGGGACCTTGTTATAGCAGCAACAGAAAAGTAATCCAGGGGCCATGGGACTCAGAGGAACAGCCAGGGACAGGGAGGGGGCACAGCCATCAGGACGCAGGATGCGGACCTCAGGGGTGGCCAGGACGCAGGATGCGGACCTCAGGGGTGGCCAGGACGCAGGATGCGGACCTCAGGGGTGGCCAGGAGTGGCAGGAAGAAGAAGGCTCTTCCTGGAGGAAGGGTCGCCCTGGCTTGGAGGTTGCTGACCATCCCGACGAGGCTGAACATCTCCCCTGACTGAGCGGAGGGGTGGTCAGCCAGCGCCCTTTGGGGGGACTAGGGATGAAAGCCGGCTCCTAGAGGATCCGGGCGTGATGAGGAGGAAGGGCTAACCATCCATTACCCAATCTATCATCTGTCCACTCACCCGTCCACCATGCAATGTGCACGCACACCCCTCAGTCCTTGGATGCACTGCACCCGCCTGGCCTGAGCCTCACCCAGCCTGTATCTGATGGGCCCCTGTCTGGGCTGCACGCCCCTTGCCTTCTGTCTTGCCAACCGCTCCTCCTCCGTCTTGCCGCCCAGAAGAGCTCCCTGCTGGCTGCTCAGTGCTGTGTTCCTTGTTTGTTGGCTGTGTGAGGTCCTGGCCTGGGGAGGTCCGATACTCTGTGCACACGCTCTGGTCAGAACTGGGATCCACATGCCTCCTCTTTGCCACATGTTCTGATAGCACACACAGCACCTGTGCATGTGTGAAGCATGTATGTTCACGTGTGCATGTATGTTCACGTGTGCATGTATGTGTGTGCTTGCATATCTGTGGGTGTGTGTGCATGTAGTAAATGCTTCGGAGAAAAAGCTTCCCAGGAACACGGGGCCTGGAGGGGACCTGGGCCATGCTGGGTCCCCCTGGGCAGTGTGGAGGTGGGTGAGATGGAGGCCACAGGAGGAGCCTGCTGCTCTGGGAGTGGGTAGGGGGCACTCTTTTTCACATGCTTTATTTCCTGTTTGAACACATGTGAAAATCCTGAAATAAAAATCTGTTCATTTACCATGAGAATGAGCAGGTTTGCTGGGATCAAAACCCTGCCACAACTGCCTGTCCTGGAGTCATGGGGGTGCTCCCCAGGCCTTGGGGTCCCACCCTTCCCCCAGCAGCCTCTGCAGGACTGACATCTCCATCCTTTGTCAGCCCTGCCTCGTGGGATGGCGCCCTGATGAAGGTGTTCTGTCCCGAGAACTACTTGGGCCCCCAGCTCACCTACCTCCCATTGTCCTTCTCTGGACCCTGGAGGGGCTGCTCTGGGGGCCAGGGAACCAAACATAGACAGGTCAGAGGTTGAAGGCTGTCAGCAGAGCCCCTCATCTCCCGGGGGGAGTCGGGAGGTTGACACTCTCCCTGAGGCTCCAAGCAGCCTGCTCCGGCGCCCGCCTTGCTCTGCACCTGGGGTTTGGCTTCAGACCCTGGCTCCTGCCACAGATGGGAAGGACCCTAGGGACCCTGTGGGTGGTGCCTGCGCCTGTCTCAAACCTGTAACCCCTGGAGGGTCCGTGTCTGCCTGGAGAGGGGCCTTGTGGGGAGCTGAGGGCTCCAGAGTTCAGGATGGAGTGGAGGCGATGAATGAGGAGTCTGGGCTGCAGGGGGACCTCAAGGGGGCCCAGCAGCTGGGGGGGCTGGGGTCCACATAGAGCAGAGTCCACAGATTGGGAGGCAGGGCTGCAGCTCTGGGGTGGGTTGGAGGGTGTCCCCACTCACCTCTAGGCCCTGCCGTCTCTGCCCTTAGAGAGAACCAGTGTCAGTGTCTTTTGGATGTGACTCCAGTCTGTGGTCATTCCTTTCAGACACACCCCTGGTGGGGATGAGGTCCCCCTAAGACCTTGGTTTGGGGCAGAAAATTGGTTCTGGCCCACGTTAACCTAAAAAGTATTTTGTTCTTAAAATTCCAGAGTCATATGTGAAGCCAGACCAGCTCCTGCCTTTGGTGGCTCTGAGACGTTGGGCTCATCAGAGAACACCTGAGGGAGGTGGCCCGGCTGCCCTGACTTGGGGCCTCCCTCAGCCTGGCTGTTTAGCAGCTGGGGGCCGGGACCCTGAGTGGCCCAGAGGTAGGAATGTGTCTTCTGCTGGGCAAGGCCAGGGTGGGCATATGGTGTCCCCTCCTGACTCCCCAGCTCCCAAGGATGATCCTCGCACACTAGCGAGTGAGTGCAGTGTGTGTCGGGGGTCCCCATGATGGTTGGGGTCAGCTTTTGGGACAGTTGGTGGAAACAGCCCACAGTGTGTCCTTCTGGAACATAGCTGCCCGGTAGTGCAGCAGGCAGTGGTGTCAGGCCATGGGAGAAGGGAGTGTCATGCAGGTCCCTGAGCCTTGGGGGGTGTGGTGTGGGGCATTGTGAGTCCTGGGCAACAGGGTCTGTGGCATGACTCTGAGTGAGTTGAGAGCCTGGAGAGGCAGCCAGCAGAGGAGATGCCATCGACCGGTGTCCCCGAATCCCTGTGGCTGCCCATGGAGAAGACCCAGGGGGCAGTCAGGAGAGAGACACAGGCCAGGACCTCGGAGGGGCAGCTTCTGGAAATGTTCTGAGATCTGGGGTGGATACCAAGGGAAGTGTAGGAGTGGAGGTTGTTCTCACAGAATCGTATCACTCCCCAAGGGAAGCTTGAGGGCCAGAGGTGGCCAAGCTCCTAAGCGCCCCCAGAGCTACCCCACATCCAGCCACCACTGAGCCCTCCCTGTGGGCAGAGGGTCCTTCCTGGGCTAGTCTGTCCCCACCCCACACCCTCAGCTGCCACACAGCCCATTTCCCCCCCCCCCCCCGCACCCCGCCCCCCCGCCCTCGCTCCCTCCCTGGGGCCCTTGTCCCGGGGGCGGAAAAAGCACCTGGAACAAGTCCCATGTTTCCTGGGAAAGGGGGTGTGTTCCCCTTCAGACCCACTCCCTGATTCATGAGCCGGGAACCCTGCCCGGCCGCCACCCCCGTGCAGAACGCTCTGCTGCACAGTGTTTCACAGGCATCTGGATCAAATAACTGGCTGATGGCGCATATAAATTAGAGATGGAACGCTCCGGAAGGCAGAGTCACCGCAATTCATTCCAAAGTCATGCACACACCAGGGGCCGTGGCTCTTGGAGACTCCAAGTTGTCCCAGAGAGAAGGGCCAGAGCTGCCCACGCAGAGCCCTGCCCTGGAGGGACGAGGGGGCTGAGGGGCTGGTTCACCCCCTCCCCCGGGGGGAGTGGCAGGATGAGGCCTCCTGCAGAGCATGGGGTGGGGGTGGGAGGGCAGTGCCCTGAGCCACCCCCTCAGGGTCTGCTCCCTGATCTGCTGCCTCAGGCCTCATTCCTCCTCAGGTCCTGTGAGAACCCAGCAGAGGCTGCAGAAGGCTTGGCTGTGCTTAGAGGAGGGGGCTCTTCAGGAAGGTCCAGAACATTGGGGATGGGGACCCCCAGTGGCCTGGTTGGTGGCCAAGGGAAGTCTGCAGGGAGGAGATAGTGGGGAGCCAGGGCAGCCAGACACAGGCAGGGGCAGTCTCCCTGCCTCCAGCCCCCCTGGTCAGCACGGGGCTGGGACCTGAGTGTCCCAGAGGAAGGGCCTGCCCCAGGGTGGCCTCAGGGGTCTGAGTTCTCCATGACATGTGTCCCCTGAAAAGTGAAAGCCCAGGGCTTGGTGCCTCAGGGGCTGTTTCTGGGGCGCACAGATATTCTCGAGGCTCCCGTCACCTCCCAGAGGCTGTTCTGATCAGCACTTGTCAGAAAATATTTTGAGTTCTTACTTGTATGGTTGATGTGGAGATTGCACGTTCTGTTGGGCTCAGGCAGATGGTTCAATGTTCTTCCTGCTCTCCTTTGCCACTGTCTATGGGGTCTTTGGTGTTATTCTGACTGATCTGTGGGGTTTCCTATGTCATGGGTATCAGTGCTTGTGTTTACCTTGCAAGGGTCTGTTTCCAGGGTGTCAGCAAACATGAAACCTTTATTTTTATTTTTTTATTGATCTCAGAGAAGAAGGAAGAGGGCGAGAGAGGGATAGAAACATCAATGATGAGAGAGAATTACTGATTGGCTGCCTCCTGCAAGCCCCACACTGGGGATGGAGCCACAACCCGGGCGTGTGTCCCGTCCAGGAATTGCTCGTGACCTCCTGGTTCGTAGGTTGATGCTCAACCACTGAGCCACGCCGGCCGGGCAGCATGTAACCTTTCTAGGGGTGTTTCCTCATCACACAGAAGCCTCAGGTTTTCTGTAGCAGCTGTCGATTGTTTCCTTTCAGGCTTTGGATCTGCGTCTCCCCAGTTGTCTCCCCCGTCAGCCTGAGGGCCTGCATATACGCCCTTGTCTTCCCTTCAGTGCTTTTATAATGACGCCTCCGCCTCTAATCTATGGGCATTTATTTTGGGGCATGGGGTGAGACAGAGTGGAACCATCCTTTCCACATCAAATCCTAGCTCTCACGAGCCCCAGAGGACACAAATTATAAAGCAAGGCCCTGGAGCCGGCTTCCTGGGCTGCGTCCAGGCCCTGCCCTCACAGCTGGTACTGGCCCCCCAGGGCCTGGCCCCCAGTGACTGGCCCCTGGCTGAGCCAACCCAGCCTCAGGCTCCTCTTCTCCAAAAGGGTCATCTGTCGATTAAACTGTGGGAAGCACTGGGGAGCTTGCCCCGGGGCCTGACAGAGCCTGTGCCAGGCCCTGGGATCTCCTGGCCTCCAAGCAATGCCAGGCCCTGGGGTCCTTACCTCCTCCTGCTTCTTCTAGAAGAGAGTGTGGGGGTGGGGCTGGGAGGAGGGAGGAACCCCACAGCCTCCAGGCAACTTGGCTGCAGTGAGGCCAATATCTGTGTTTGGCAAGACCCCCTCACCCTGGTGACCTCAGGACAGAGATGACCCTGAGGGTAGAGGCTGCTGAGGCTTCTGGGGAGGCAACTGCCTCAAGAGGTCATGCCCAGCCAGGCCAGACAGGTCCAGAGATGCCAGGGAAGCTGACAGTGGGCTTTGGGCTGGGCTTCTGCTAGGAGGGAACTCTGATCTGAGGGCAAAGATGGGGCTGCTTGCGGGGCTCGGGCCCACATCTCTGAGTCTCAGCCTTTCACCTGCGAAAGGTGGTCAGGTAGCACCTGCCTGCATGGGAAAGGGGTCCCTTCCCCACAGGCCAGCCCAGGCCAGGCCATGCAAGGGCCCTGGGGGCTGAGCTCTGGGCGCTGGAGGCACCACTTCCTGACAAGTCCCCTCTCTGTTTGGCTGACCTCTATCTTCCACCCTGCTCCTTACCTGTGTCTATTGGCTGCCCCTCCCCCCGACCCTGACCCTGCACACAGCCCCTGGGTGCACATCCCTGCTTCTTCCTGCTTCTCCTCTGCCATTTACCAGTTGCTCTCAGCCCGGTGCTCACTGGAGGATGCCTGTCAGGGATCCCAGCTGTGCTTCTGGGTCAGAGTGTAAGGAGAGAGGTTAAGAAACGTGAGAGCCCTGGCCAGTTTGGCTCAGTGGATAGAATGTCAGCCTGCAGACCAAAGGTTCCCAGGTTCGATTCCCGTCAAGGGCATGTACGTCGGTTACAGGCTCCTCCCTGGCCCGGCCCTGGTCAGGAGTGTACAGGAGGCAACAAATTGATGTGCTTCTCTCACACTGATGTTTCTCTACGTCTTTCCCTCTCTCTTCCACTCTCCCTAAAAATCAATGGAAAATACCCTCGGGTGAGGATTAAAAAAAAAGAAAGAAAACGAAATGTGAGAGAAGTAGCGCCCCGGCAAGTGGGAGGGAGCTGCGGTTGGTGAGCTGTGGGGACTGAGTCGGGACCCTCCCTGGCCACCGCAAGGGTGGAGCTCGGTCAGGGGGCAGGAGCCATGGGTCCCTCCCCAGAGAGGAGGGGGTGTGTTGGCCACTACGGTCCCTCGAGAAACACTCCCCTAAGGACGGTCGCTGCAGGTGATGACGGCCCTGGGGCCCCCTGGCATCCCGGAGCACACCCCCCCCCCCCAAGGACCGGGAGCGGAACCACCTGACGTGGTTGGGGTCTGTGCTGGGGCTCAGCAGCAGGCGTGTGGAATTCTACAAAAGGCGATAACTCGAGTTTCCTCCTCTTCAACGTGAGTGGCATCCGAGCTGCCTCACATTTCCAGCCTCGTTAATTTTGATGGGACTTTGGAGCCGAGACGGGCAGCGATTCATGTTGCTGAGCTGAGCACAGTTGCAACATTTTCCTGTAAGACAGACTGAAACAGAAGTTGATGTCTTCCTCATCGAAGAAATCCATAAATCAGTTAAAAATAGCTCTCCAAGCGGATGTGATGATGCATGGCTGTCGCAGGAAGCACAGGATCGGGCTCGTCCCACAGACAGGAAAGTGGAGGCAGCGTCTTTGGCTCCTCCTCCCGGCGCAGGTCAGTTGTCCGTCTGACCTCACCTCTCGTGGCTGAGACCTCTACCTCTGGAGCCACCTGCTGGGTGTTTGTGTCCTGGCTCAGACCTTCCCATGCAGACGCTGCCTGTGTACCAGGCAAGCGTGTCACAGGTCTGCCCGGCCGGGGACACTGGTCTCCAGGGACAGAGCACAGCTGGTGGGTATTCAGCATGGTCTGCTGGTTGGGCCACCCGTGCCTTCACCCTGACAGGGAGGTGGTGGGTGTCGGCCCGAGGCCCTGGGTACAGCAAGGCCTCTGGTTGACTTGTGGCGAACAGGACCCATGTGGCCACAGGGACACTGAGCAGATGTCACACTGTCCATCACAGCAGCTGCCGCAGCACTGCTGTCCATCAGTTGGGGAGTGGGGCCTGGAGCCCCAGGGCCCATTGGCTGTGACCACTGCCCTTCTAGGTCACAGAGAAAGGCTCTGGTACAGGTGACTGGGAGGCGGTGTGTGTGTGTGTGTGCGCGCGCGCGCGCGTGCGCAGGGGCCTCACATCACTTTGGGGACTGAGGTCCGGGGAGGCTTTCCACAACATGAGTCTGAGGACCCTTGGCACCCACTGGACACAGGTTCTCACTGACGGTCAGCGAGTCATCACCTCGTGAGTCTATGTCAGTTCTGACATGGAGCTCTGAGCTGACTAAAAGGTCCCCATGGAACACGTAAAACAGCCAACAGCTTCTCCTGCAGGGGGAGCACCTCCCCATGGGCTTGTGCCGGGAGGGACCTCCTCCCTGAGCCCCGGCCTGGGGGACAGGGCTTCCCATGGGCCGTGGAAGTTGGTGGGGGTCCAGCTCATCCCGGGTTTGGCCCACACACATCGGCCGGCCCCGCCCCCCTGAGTCAGGGCCTCCACCTCCTAGTAGTGGGGTCCTCTGGGGGTGGGGGAGCAAGGGAAGCTGGGCTGAGGAGGAGGCATGTTTGGGAACATGTCCTTCCCAGGGAATCCCCCGAACAGACACCTGTGGGGTCTCCCTAGAGAGTAGCCCAGAGGCTCAGAAGCAGTTTTCTGTTTCATATTGTGGAGCCAAGACAGCAATTTCTCCAAGTGTCAGCATCGCACAGCCTGTGCCCTCGCCTTCAGGGCATGACAGCTGATGGGCCCAGAGTTTCCAGCCCTGTCTCCTGGGAGAGGCCCTCAGAGGGGGGGCCTGCTCCTGGTCAGTCCTCCCTGCATGTGGCCCTTTCTGTGCCTGGTCGCAGCCGAGAGCTGCCCTGCACTCCCTGACCTGCAACAGGAACGAGTGCTGGAGCTTATTAACAAAAGGCCTTACTCTTCTCAGGTCTGATTACATTGTGAGTGCATGTGGTGCTTTGCAGATTTAAACATGTAAGCATTGTGGAACCCTGCTTGGATGCCTCGAAGCTCTGCCCAGCCCCGCATCTCCAAGGCCCTGCCCTCGCTTGTCCCTGTGGTAAGTATTTGGAAGGCTAGCTTTCCTTTCAGAAAGTCTAAATGGCAAAGTTCAGTGTCTAAGCACAGATATCAGAATGCTTCCCCAGGCCTCCCCAGGCCTCTACAGCTTCTTGCTCACCCAGAGGCCAGCATACTGGTCAGGGACAGCTCTGTGGGCCTGAATCCTGACCCCACATGGCTGGGTCCCTGCAGCTCAGGCCCCCATTGCTGGTCCTGCCAGAAGAGGGGACTTGAGCAACACAAGCCTGATTGATGGATAAGATCAGACTCCAAGCTGTGGAGCCACCGGAGAGACTGGGTGTGGTCCTGGCTTTCACTGAGTTTTTGGTGAGCACCTTAGCCAAGGTACTGACTCTCTACCAGCCTGTTCACACTCCTTTCTGTCTTTGTCATTGACCCAGGACTGCCCACGCCAGGCTGACCACTCACTTTGTGTGACTCTCAGGGAGCAGCTCATGCCTTAAGGCTCTGAAACGTCATCAGGTAGCTTCTCACAGCACTGGCTGTTTCTGTGCCACTTGCTAATGCACAAGAGGGAAGATCCAGGGTGTGAAGAGAGCTCTCTGCACAGCTTCCTCTGCAGTGCTTGTCTGCTGTGGCTGGAAGGTGTGGGCACCTGGCAGAGGGGTGGGTGGGGGGAGCTCTGAGGAGGCTGGGTGAGGCAGCCAGGAACAGCACCCACCTGTTGGGCCGGGCACGCCTGCTGCATGGGCAGAGGAGCATGTGGCTTTCTCTGGGGCATGCGTGGGTGGGGGGCACTGTGGAGCCTTCTGGAACTGAGTCACCCTCTGGCTCCAGGAAGCCTGGCCACATGACCTCTAAACATTGGCAGCTGGGCCTTTCTGCTGAAGGTGGGCACAGTGGCCACTGCTTCTGCAGCAATGGGGGGCTGATGAGTTTCCCCGAGCACCCCCTTCAGGCGCGGCCACATCTCCGGGCACCTCAGTGTCAGCAGGGATGGTGTCAAGCGTCTTAGAGTGAGGAGGAGAAATGGCTCAGACCATGTGTAGACACACTGGGGCACTACAGCCTGTGTGAATTCTTGGGCTGGGGAAGAGAGGATGCTGGCAGGCTCAAAGAAACATGGAACCACACGCACACTCAGATGCCAGGTGTGCACACTTGGCACCGGCACACCAGACCCTGAGATACACCCAGACACCCACAGCACCCACATGCTCACAGATATACACAGAGATGACACACCCACAACACAGACCTATACCCATACCCATGATCACTCCCACAGCATGCACACATGTACGCACAGAGCTAACATGCCCAATCTCCCACACATATTCACCCACACAGACATTCATACACCCTTGCATTGCACACACCCTCAGCCTGGTGGGCAGGCTGGGGATCCAGGGCCCAGGCAGCCCTGAGACACGGAGGGAGGGACGGATGTGCTACATGTGCTATGGGTCCTGTCCCGCCCCAGCCTCTCCTCTCCTCCATGAAACAGGCATCCAGGGCTGACCCCACCCCTGGCTGTTCACAGAGGAACAGAGAGCACAGGGAAGAGGTGCAGGGCACGGCCCACCGCGCAGCCCTCCCGTCTGCAGCCTCGCCCCCTGGCCCTGACCCCGCAGTTCTCAGCCCCTCAAGCTGCACAGAACAATGGTCTCTGCAGGAAGCCCGGGCTGGGGCCTCCCGAATGGTCCTGTAGCGCCGCCTGCTGGCCACACGGAGCCCCACGGTGCATCCGGGCCAGAGGGCTCCCCAGACCCAGGGTCGCTTCAGGCAGGTATGGGGGTGCAGGCGTCCAGGGCCTGAGACCAGCTGCTTGGACATTCAGAATGAGACCCGACAGCCCTGGCTGTAGCTCAGATGATTAGAATGTCGTTCCCAGTGCCCAGGCTGCAGTTCCATTTCCTGTCAGGGCATATACAAGAAGCAACCAAGTAATGCGTCAACAAATGTGCCCGGGCACCAAGACAGAGCCCACAAGTTCCCTCGTTGTTGTTGTTATCATGTTCATCGTTGCCTGTTAACTATCTTGCACCCTCTAAGTAAAAGAGGCCTGTGTCTATCATTTTACTTTTCTGCAATCCCAGAGGTCCCCCCGCCCTTTGCTTTCTCCCGCCTCCCTAATCTATCACCAATGGATTTCATGTGACCCAGTTACAGCTCCTCCTTTGACTGTGATGCATAAAACAAAGTGGAAAACCACCATTCCCCGGAGCATTATCCCAATATGTTGAGATTATGCTTCCTGGCGATCGTCCATAGTTTGGCTCAAATGGAAAAGTCTGGTGTAAAACTGTATAGTGCCTTTCACTAGCATCAGACTCATTCACCTGCCGTTATTGTTTCTTGTTGCAGCATTTTCTCTTGTACTTTATTCTCACCATGTTTTGTGGAGTAGCATATGTTTGACATTTAGGGGTTCAGGGTTTTACCAGTATAGGATTGGGGAGTAGGATTTTAGGGGTTCGGGTTAGGTTTCGATGAGGGCCTTGGTTCCTGGTCTGGAGCCCTGCTGACAGTGTCAGGGTCAGGGGCCTGTGGTTCAGCTCCTGTGTCCGCATCTGGTAGGTGGTGTCTGGTGTCCAGGGCCTACTTAGGGACCTGGGTTCCTAAACACAGATCTGAGTTCTGATTGCAATGTTAATGGTCTCAGGTGGAATTGCATTTGGCTCTTTGTCTGGGTTCTGGATTCTGTTTGGGTGTGGCTGGTTTCCTGCATTCCTGTGTGGGGTCCCATTGCAGCTATGTCATCAGGGTCTGAAGGACGGTGCCCTGTATCATTCTCTGGCATCTCATGCTATGGGGTCTGGCTTTGCGTCTGAAATTTAGCTTTTGGTTTGGGGTCTGTTTCTGGGGTCCCAAGTCTGGCTCTGCTGTCTGGTGTCTGTTAACTGATGGTTCTTGTCTTTAGCTCCATGCCAATTGGAGTCCTTAAGTTGAGGTGCGGTGAAGAAGGAGACTTCATTTAGTGCAAATAGCTCAATGGTGACACAGCATGACTGTGAGAACACCATGGATGTCGAGAAGCTCAGTGTTGCTACCCCGCTGTGGTCTGCTGTGCTGCTACTTAATTAGGAAGCATCATGGCTTTGGGAGGCCCTGGGGCAAGGCTGCCCGGAGTGAGTTCCCTTTCAGGCTACACAGCTCAGGTCTGTTCTGCTATCATCTGTGTGTTCTGGTCAGGTCCTGCCATCTCCTCTTTGCTCAGTCCAGATCTCTTTGTCAGTCAGTTCAATGTGGGAGGGGGTTTGCAGGTCACTCCCTGAATTGAGGTTTGTATGAGAAGTCCCTGTGTGGAAATGAACATGGGGCTTTTCCTTTCTTCTTCCTTCTCCTCCTCCTCCTCCTCCTCCATCTCCTCCTCCTCCTCCTCCTCCTCCTCCTCCTCCTCCTCCTCCTCCTCTCCTCCTCCTCCTCCTCCTCCTCTTCTCCTCCTCCTCCTTCTCCTCCTCCTCTCCTCCTCCTCCTCCTCCTCTTCTCCTCCTCCTCCTCCTCTCCTCCTCCTCCTCTCCTCCTCCTCCTCCTCCTCCTCCTTCTCCTCCTCCTCTCCTCCTCCTCCTCCTCCTCCTCTTCTCCTCCTCCTCCTCTCCTCTCCTCCTCCTCCTCTCCTCCTCCTCCTCCTCCTCTTCTCCTCCTCCTCCTCTCCTCCTCCTCCTCCTCTCCTCCTCCTCCTCTCCTCCTCCTCCTCCTCCTCCTCCTCCTCCTTTTTATGTAAATCTGAACTCAGTTATCATCAGGAGCCCTTTATGTATGGAGTCCTGGGGTAAGGGAGGAGGAGAGAGGTGGAGGCAGATTTTCTATTCTGTGTTGTAATGTAGTGAGAGTTTGGGTGAGGAGTGGGGTTACTGAACATAGATTTATTCATGCTTTGCTTCATCTTATAGAGGAACTAAAGACATTGGGACTATTAGCAAACATGTCCTGTGGAACATAAAAAACTGTACTATGAGAAAGCGTATTTCTAGAAAGGAGTTTGTTATGCACTTACCAATGTAAAGAGTACTGGTGTCACAGACAATTACATTCCTTATGAAGGGGTCACCGTTTTGCCACCCGATGCCGATACTTGGAATCTTGATCTTTATGGAGGAGCAGGACTCAGACCCTTTGGCCCCGCCCCCTTTCCTGTCCAGAAAATGCTCTTTTCTGCTGCCCCCTAGTGAGCATAGTAGGAATAGCATCTGTCTCCTAAAGCATCTGCTCATGTCGTTTTGCAAGGACTGGAAGGCCCCAAGCTCCGAATGCCTTGTGTACCCACTGTTCTCTTTCTGTTTCAGCCTCTCCTGCAGGCAGGGCCTCTGACTCTCATGTATGTGAGGGGCCTTGCTGTGCACCCGGAGCCCAAAGACCCGGCAGGATGTGTGGGCAGAGTGGGAATGGAGGCAAGAGGCCCCTTGAACCTGAGGGGAGGGAGGTGTAGCCCTGAGGAGCAGGGTGTGGCCAAACTGGAGCCTACACGGGGTTCAGGATAGGAGGCAGTCAAGGGCACATGCTTGGGTTGTGGGCTCTATCTCCAGCGGGGTTGTGCAGGAGGCAGCCAATCAATGTTGTTCTCTCATCATTGATGTTTCTATCTGTCTCTTGAAAGGGCGAGGGCTGCACCTTCCATCTTGCCCAAAGCCTCCATGTTGGGGCAGCAGCCACGTGCTCAGCGGGCACCTTCTTCCCCGAAGCCCAGGCCTCTGCTGGCCATGCCCGGAATCTTTTTAAACTAACCAATGACAATCAGGGAACATGCAGGCCATGGATATGACCACATCCTGTGTAACAAGACCCGACTTGCACCTAGCCAATCGGCAGGGCCCACAGTCATCACTCCTCCCCTCACTCCACCCACCTATTAAAACCCCATTTTTGCCGAAACCGGTTTGGCTCAGTGGATAGAGCCCCGGCCTGCGGACTGAAAGGTCCCCGGTTGGATTCTGGTCAAGGGCATGTATCTGGGTTGTGGGCACTTCCCCAGTGGGGGATGTGCAGGAGGCAGCTGATCGATGTTTCTCTCTCATCGATGTTTCTAACTCTCTATCTCTCTCTCTTCATCTCTGTAAAAAAATCAATAAAATATATTTAAGAAAAAACCAAAAAACCATTTTTTCCCATGGGCGGTCACTCTCGTCTCGCCGTTTTGTTGGTGGAGGCTGGGAGCCAGACCCAGGTCTATAATAATAAAAGACTCTTTGCTTTTGCATTGGACACGGCTGACTCCCTGGTGTGGTCTATTGGGGATCTTGAAATCTGGGCATAACATCTCTCCCTCTGCCTTCCTCTCTGAAATTAATAAAAATATATTAAGTAAATGAACAAACAAGAACATTGCTTGTAAATGTTAGAACCAGGCTCAGATAAATTCCAGTGACCTAAAGCTTAGGAGTTCCCTCCCTCAGAACTGCTGGAATTGCACATGAAGAAGTGCAAATTATAGAAGGAGCCACTTTGGGGTAAACAATTATAAAGAGTTTTCATTTTCTTTATTTTATTTATTTATTTATTTATTTTTTAATTAAATCTTTATTGTTCAGATTATTACAGTTGTTCCTCTTTTTTCCCCCATAGTTCCCCTCCACCCAGCTCCCCCCCACTTCCACCCTCACCCCCCCCACTGTCTTCATCCATAGATGCACAATTATTGTCCAGTCTCTTCCTGCATCCCACACACTCCTTTCACCCCCCAAGAATTGTCATTCCACTCCCTTTCTATGCCCCTGATTCTATTATGATCACCAGTTTATTCTGTTCGTCAGATTTTTTAGTCATTGGATTTTTAGATTCACGTGTTGATAGATGTGTATTTCTTGTTCATAATTTGTATCTGTACCTTTTTCTTCTTCATAACCTCAGGGGTCTCACTAGATTTCTTGAGGGTCTTACTAAATTTATCGGCGGTTTCTAGGAAGTTCTTGAAAAACCTTAGAAGTGTGGTTCTGAACTCTATATGTAGTAGTTTGCTTTCCTCCATTTCTGTCATTTGTGTCCTGTTTCTTTGTCTCGGCATTTTTTATGCTTCCCTGTGTTGGTAGAGTGGCTTTGTGTGCTAGGTGTCCTATAGGGCCCAGTGGCTCGGCCTCCCCAATCACCTGAGGTGGACACTCTTGGCTCACCCCTTTGTGAGCTTTGTGCACAGTCTTGTTGTAGTTAAGCCTTGATTGTTGTAGGTATCACTGGGAGGAATTGACCTCCAGGCCAATTGTCTGTGAGAATCAGCTGTGTCTACAGTGGGAGAACTTCTGGAGGATATGAAAAAGGGCCATCTAGAAATTAAGCATACACCGACAGAAATAAAGGACATTATGCAGAGTTCTAATAGCAGACTAGAGGATCGCAAGAATCAAGTCAAAGATTTGAAATATGAAGAAGCAAAAATCACCCAACCGGAAAAACAAAAAGAAAAAAGAATCCAAGAATACAAAGATAGAGTAAGGAACCTCTGGGACTGCTTCCAGTGCACCAACATTTGAATGATGGGGGTGCGAGAACAAGAGAGAGAGCAAGATATTGAAAACCTATTTGAAGAAATAATGACAGAAAACTTCCCCTACCTGGTGAAAGAAATAGACTTACAAGTCCAGGAAGCACATAGAACCCCAAACAAAAGGAACCTGAAGAGGACCACACCAAGACACATCATCATTAAAATGCCAAGAGCAAAAGACAGAGAGAGAATCTTAAAAGCAGCAAGAGAAAGACAGTCAGTTACCTACAAGGGAGCACCCATACGACTGTCCGCTGATTTCTCAACAGAAACTTTGCAGGCCAGAATGGAGTGGCAAGAAATATTCAAAGTGATGAATGCCAAGAACCTACAACTAAGATGACTTTATCCAGCAAAGCTGTCATTCAGAATTGAAGGTCAGATAAAGAGCTTCACAAATAAGGAAAAGCTAAAGGAGTTCATCACCACCAAACCAGTATTATATGAAATGCTGAAAGGTATCCTTTAAGAAGAGGAAGAAGAAGAAGGTACAGATACAAATTATGAACAAGAAATACACATCTATCAACACGTGAATCTAAAAATCCAGTGACTAAAAAATCTGACCAACAGAATAAACTGGTGATTATAATAGAATCAGGGGCATAGAAAGGGAGTGGACTGACAATTCTTGGGGGGAAAGGGGTGTGTGGGATGCGGGAAGAGACTGGACAAAAATCGTACACCTATGGGATGAGGACCGTGTGTGTGGGGGGGCGTAAGGGCAGAGGTTGGGGTGGGAACTGGGTGTAGGGGAGCTGTGTGTGGGGGGGAGAGGAATAACTATAATAATCTGAACAATAAAGATTTAATGAAATAAATAAATAAATAAGGAAATAAATAAAAAAGATAACTTGTTATGTAAAATTATTTATCTTTGATGCACCTACACTGAACTTATCTAAGAAATAAAAAAGTCGATACTAAGGAAAAAATTGTAAATGGAAGATTTTAAGAGAGGGTTTTGCGTGCCAGGAAGTTACTGGTGTGCCATGTTTGGCACACGTGCCAGGGGTTGCCCACCCCTCCTCTGGTGAAACAGACAGCAAGGAACATGTGAGGCAGGGAGGGTGCTCAGTCACTTTCCAGGCCACGTCAGTGCAGCAGTGTGTGAGGAACCCGTTGTCAGTGCTGGGAGGGCAGTGGTGCAGACCCAGAGGCTTAAGTTCATTCCGTCCCGTCCGTCCCGGGATGGCATGACGGCTGCCCTGGACAGCATGGCTGCAGTGGGGGTCTCTGTTTTGGTCACAGTCCATGGCTTTAGTTGGCAGGTCAGCATGACGGGCAGAGGCACAAGGTGTTCCTGGAATGTCCCAGTGAAGCTTCCATTTGATTTGCAGAGGAGTGGTGGTGAAATGGGCGAGTGAAGCCGTGTGACAGTGGAAATGCCAAGTGTGCCATGTTCCCCCTGTTCCAGGTTCTTCCATGTGTATGTCAATGTGGAGCCTCACAGGACCCGCGCTCATGCCCTCGTCCTCCTGTTGGTCCCCCATGCTTCGTTTGTGGTCGTCAGAGTGTGTTTTTGGCTGCTGTTTAGATGTTGTTGTGTTTTTCATGTTGTGAATTATTTGTCATTGAATTCTCGAAAACACTGAGACCTCCCGTATGTATTGATGTACGTATGTCTCTTTCTCCTTTTCCCAGTTTCAGCCTTTGAAGGAGTTGGTGGAGAGAGCTTACAAGTTTTCTATTTTTTAAAAAGCATGTTGTTTATTTTTTACCTAGAGGAAGGGAGAGGGCTAGAGAGTGAGAAACATGGATGAGAGGGCAACATGCATGAGCTGCCTCTTGTGCACCCCCTCCTGGGTATGTGCCCCTGACGGCCCAGCAGTTAGAGCGCCGGCCAGGTGTGAGGCTGAGAGTGAGGTTATCTGCGCTTGCAGGATGTGAGGATGTGAGGATGTGAGGAGAGCCCCCCTCCAGCTGTGATGTGGGAGGTGCCAGAGTGTCCTGGAGGAGTGGCGGGGCCCCAGGTGAGGCCGCTGCGGCTTGGCTCCCCTTTGTTGCTGTGACTTTTATTTCTGAGGCGGGAGCCACAGCCCCCCTCCGTGTGTCCTGTGTGTTGTGTGCTGAGCCGTTTTGTGTGTCGCATTAGCTCAGGTTTAGTGAAGGCTGTCGTACAAATGATGTGTTTTAGCTGTCACCCTATGTCCCCGTGATTGGTCTTGCGGCTGTGATCCCAGGTGTGTTCTGGGTGTTTCTGGGTTTTTGCTGTCTCCTGCCCATCGTCTGTGAAGTCAGTGAAGATGAAAGGGCGGAAAAATGTGTTTCTGTTTTAAGGTTTGAGGTTTGCCAATGGTCCAGACTGAGGCTGTGGATGTGGACGTTGTATTGACCGTAGGAAAGGTGTGAATGTAGAGGAGCAGAGGTTTTGCACTTTGCATGTTGCTGTGAAAGTGTTGTTGAAGTTAAGAATGACCCTGTGTTTCTGTCCGGTTTGTTCCTAAGAAATGTCCATGGCGGTACCTGGGTTTAGGAAGGGAATGTGATCCTCAAGGCTCCAGGTGTAGGTGTGAAGGCTGCCACAGGAGCCTGTGGAGCACCCCCAGCTGTGCATGTGCTGTTGTTCTTGTGTTGTTTTTAGAAATTGTCTAACCTGCCAAGTGTGCTGCATTTTTCATAAAGATGACCCTGCCTCCCCATCTCTGAAAACGTTTCTATTCGAAATCCCTAAGTGCTTTTTGCATGAATTGTATGTAAATGACGGGAACCAGTCTGAATTTTTCCTAGTTGGAGAGGCGGGGTGGACATGTGTGAGCCTTTGGTGTGAGTCCAGCTTTGAGGAGCATGGGGTGCAGGCTGAAGAGCAGCATTGTGGGCAGAGCATTTCCCTGTGAGTGTCATGAGCTGCCCGGTCCCCTCTTGCAGTGCCTGTGGAAGGAGGGCGTAGGCGTTGTGGCTGTCTGTCCCAGCAGTGAATGTGGTAAGTTAGGAAGCAGGAATGTGTCCGTGGTGGCATGGTGATTGGTTCGAGTGTCTGGGTTTTTTTCTGGCGGGTTGCCGTGTGTGATTGGCAGTGAAGGGATGTTTGTGGGATTCAGGTTTGCTCCCCTGTGAGTGCAGGAGGCAAGCCATCATGGATGTCTCTCCTTGTGGTGGATGTTTCAATGTGTGTTTTTTGCGGTTCATCCCTCCCTTGCACGATTTCTGAAAGATCCAAGAAGAAAATATCGTTGTGTGAGGATTCACCCCGCCCCCAAAAGAGGGTGTCAGTGCCTGAATTTTATAATTTTTGTAAAGAAGACCCCAAGAGGTGTTTTTTAAAAGAAAAAATGCTGTCCACGTTGTAGCCAGAGTCCGTTCCATTCCAGGGAGGAACTCAAAGGTTAGGATTCCCCTCTGTGCTTGCTTGTGTGATTGTGCATGAGGAGGCGCTGATTTAGAAGTTTGGCATTTGTGCTCCCCAATTTTCCAGAGTTTTTATTGTCCTTGTACTGAGGAGAGAGCAGCTTGGAGGAGCCGACGAGGAAGGACACTGCCTGTGAGGCCATCGGTGTGGCCAAGCGATCGTGTGCTGCTCTCTTGTGGCCATGGCAGAAAAATACATTGTGCTTCTGTCTTTGGTGCGGAAATGTCAGGTCCACCCAAATGTTTTCCGAAAAAAGCCAAAAAAGAAATCGTGGAAAATCCTGGAAGCTGTCCCGGGCGGCCATGATTCCGTGGCTGAATGGAGTGACGTGACGGGTATCGATGTGTGACCTGTTTGTGGCCCAGGCCTGCAGAGGGATGCCTTCGAGAGTGCTGCCCTGGTCTGGTGAGCCGGTGCGTTGAGGGTTTGAGCTGGTCCCCTGTAGGCGGGCCTTGTTGAGGCAGTGAGTGATTTCCCAGGAGGCTGCGATTGTGGAGCATCCAGTCTGTCCTTGGAGGGGCAGAAGTATAGCGAGAATACGTCATTCCCGCGATGGTCATCGAGAGGCGACGATTGTTGATGCCCTGAGTCACCTGGAGGCCTCTATGATTGAGACAGCCATTTCCTTGGTCCATGAGTGAAGAAGCAGCTATTGACCTGGAGGCTGCCATTGTTTATGCAGTTAGTTATTTAGTAGCAGGGAGGCAGGGCTGTCCATGTTGAGTCCGTCCATCCCGTGGAGACCGCCACTTTGGGGGCAGTCAGTCCCGGGGATGCTGTCTGTTAGGTCGGAGAGAGCCCAGGATTGGATACATGCAGACATGTGATGAGACAATGGACTTCCCCTGTAATTTCTCACAGATCAACGTGCCAGACACAGATACCGGCTTCTTCTCCCTTAATCCACATACCCCCCCCCCCGCCCCCCTGCCCATCCCCTGTGGCAGAGAATTCCTCAGCTCATGTCCCTGCCCCTCACCCAACTGCAGTATAAAAAAAGTGCCCCCCTCCCTGTTGGCGTGAATCCACGTGCCCTGTCCTTGGGGTACGTGGGTCTCCTGGGGACGCAGAATAAACTTTCCTTCCTTCCTTTCTTTTCTGATTCACTCCATTCTTTATTTCTTATGCCGCCTCCTGAGCCACCTAACCTAACACTGTCATTGTTTTGGGTGGAGCTAGACGCAGTCAGTTTTTGCAATGGGAACGTGTTAGTACCTGAGAAAAAGATTGTGGTGAATGGCTTGTTGCAGAAAGAATGTTTTCATTTTGGTAGGAAGTTATTTTTATTATTTTAGAAAGGAAGAGAGAGAGAGAGAGAGAGAGAGAGAGAGAGAGAGAGAGAGAGAAATATTCGTGCTGAGGGAGAATCCTTGATGAGAGTGAATTCCCTGAAGTCACTGTTCTGGCTGTGGGTGAGCACCCCTTGCAGCCCTTCCAAGGGGCATTCTGGAGACGGGTGCACTGAGGTTCTCTGTCCGAGGACTCTCCGACCATGTCCAAGCTGCTGATTTTGTGTCCTTTTGAAAGAAAGCAGAGAGTGTTGGTTGTAGCAGGTGTATCTGTGAAGCTGATGCAGCAAGCAGCATGGGCTAATGCTTGTCTTCCCTGTGAAAGATGTAGCCATTCCCAGACACCCTAAGTGGAAATCCACACGCATTCGTGCACCTGTTTTGAGCCTGTGGCATGCATAGGCATTGCTGTTGAAGTGCCCATGCGCTCAGTTAGGATTGTTGTGTTATTTTCCGTATCATAAATGTGAATGTGATGAGCATCAAGCAGTGTGTCGGGGTCTGTGAATGTTGTGAATCCCTTGAACTTCCAATGCCCAAATCACTGTGTGTGAAATCAGCTGAGGAAAGTGAAGCGATCTTTGTTGAAAGGGAAAGGTTTGTATGGTATTTTTTTTCTTGCACTCGTTGTGCGAATATGACGCTCCAGAAAGAAGATTTTTTCTAAAAGCACAGGGATTAAGAATGAAAAGATGTTCCTGGGAATAGAAGTGTGGAGGGAGGAGAGCATCGTCGTGTTGTCAAGTTCCTCCCAGGAAGCTGTGTGGGAGCCCATGTGTGTCCGTGGGGGTGAGGGGATTGCATTTGGAAATGCCTGTCCCTGCTTGGCCAGCAGGTGGAGCCAAGACCTAACTGGGGATGAAGATTTGTGTGTGTCTTTGTGATGGAGAGATTTGCTTGTCATCCCCGCACGAAGTGAGGCTCCTGAGTGGGCCCTGAGGGCAGAGCTGCCCCTTGGTAGCGGGTGTATGAAGGGGGCGTCCTTTGGTTACCTAGTGTTTGTACTGGAACTCGTCTTTCTTGCCCGCCGGAACCGCAGAATGAATTTCCCGACAGAAAGTGTTGTAGTAAGTGTGGAGCTGTGTTGAAGAACAAGTCCAGACTGCCACGTAGGGAGGGTGAAAAGGGTCCCAGTGGGTTCCTTTCCCTATGTCCTATCAAGGGTGCAGATCATGGTGCCTGCTATTCCCTGTGCTGGGTCCATTTTCCCCTAGGAGTTGGCCTAAGACGTCCTGGGCTCCAAGGTTGACCCTCCCATGGGCCTCGTGAGGTAGTCCCCCCTCATTCCCTGTGGGATTTGTTGTTTTGCACGTGAATGAAGGGCTTCCTTGTATTTATTTTGTAAATCTTGACCTTTGTGGGCTATTTGCATTTCCTTTGTGTTATGCAAATGTAGCTGTTGGTGCTCCTTGTGTTATGGAGATATGAGTGCCCCTGGCTTCCTTATGTTGTGGCAATGTCCCTTCTGCCAGTGTGCGTCCCTGTGTTTTTTCCATGGACCCCAATTGTCCGAAATGCCTAAAGCTGGCTCTATGGTCCCTGAAATTGCTGCTTGACTGTGACCGCATGGCAGCTCAGGTGGTGTTAAGGAAAAGGGTGTCTTCCTGTTTGTCATGTCCCCCGAGGCACGCGTTTCCCCTGTCCATTGTGTTGTGTATTTTTTTGCTTCCCTCAGGCTTCAGTGTGTTCAAGCCAAGGCCAGTGGTCCCCAAGGCCGTGAGGAGCCGGTTTTGTGGAGTGTGGAGGGTTGGTTTGTAGATGAGCCATGCAATTGTGTGATGTGTGAGGTGGCAGAGGCTTGGTGTGTGAGTTGTTGAGAAAAGGATGGGATTGCCATGTGAAGAATGTGAGGGTGTTTTCTTGGAAGGATGGATGGCATTGGGGGGTGAGGTCCCTTGGCCATTGGAGATTTGGCCCAGAAACGTGTTTGCAAGGTGTTGTTCCTTGTCAGCGCTGGCGTTTCCTAGGGTAAAAGCTGGATGGAGCATTCGATGGGCCATTGTTGAGGTGATGAGGGTGGAGGCTTGTGACTGCCCGCAGGTATGGAAATGTGGGTGTGGATGTAGAAAGGGCAGGCGATGATGTTGTGTGGCTGGAAGTGGTGTCTGTTTGGATGATATTATGTCTGCAATGGGGAGGAAGGGCGAGGATTTGTGTTTGGTGAGGGAGCCGGCTGTCGTCTTGGCCTTTGTTTCCCTGGAGGTGTGTGTGCAGAGTGTCCAGCGCTCATGTCGGTTGTTGTGTCGGATGGAGCCTGTGCGATGGGGTGAGGTGTGTGTGGGCTGGGAGAGCCGGCTGAGTGTGGTTCGTGCCTGTGAGGCGTTATTCCAGGGATGTTTGTGAGGAGGAAAGCCAGGTCAGACTGTTGTTTGTTGAGTTCTGTGAGGAAGGCAAATGTGGTGTTGTGTGTTTCAAGGACAGGTGGTGTGTGTGTCCCAGGGCCTGTGAATGGTAGGCTGCGGTCCAGTCAGGACTAGGGTGTGTTCAGCTGCGTCCGTTTTCGTGGGAGGGAACAGAGCTGAAGAAGGGTAAGTGTAGTGGGCCCACTGAGATGAAAGTCAGTGGTTTTTGAGTTAATTTCAGTGCAGCCATTGTGTTTTCTGAAGGCCCCTCCCCTTTGAGTTTGGGTGAGCCCGTTGCATTGCCTGTCCTCCAGGTCTGCCTGAAGAAGTCTCCGCCCCAAAAAGTTCCCGCCCTTGTAATCCCGCCCAAAGTCCTTTAAAAGCCGGCGACTCCCCTGACTGGTTCCTGTAGCCATTCATTCCGTCTGACCCAGGCGTTGTGTGGCTAATGGAATCTGTTTGTACTGCCTCAGCAGTGTGTTGTCATGCGTTTTTCGTGGAGCAAGGTACCCAGCCATTGGCACCAGAGGTAAGTGGTTGAGTTGTGTTGTGATTTTGTTGTTCCCTTGGTGTGGGAGTGGGTGCATGTATTTTTTTTTTTTTTGGGTACTTCCTTGTGCAGATGGTGGCGTTTTTGGAGTGTGGTTTGAATGGGGGGTGAGGGAGAGGTGTGTTTGGACGTGTGTGTGTTGTGGGTGTGTGGTGGAGCATGTAGGTGGGTGGTGCGTGCCGTGTTGGTGTCCAAGTGTGTTTGTGAGCCACCCAGGACGTTGTCCGGCATGGGAGACTGTGTCCATGGGTCCTCCGTTGCGTGTGTGTAAGTGTCCTTACTGTAGTAGAATTGTAAGAGCGTGAGATGATAGTTTTCTAAAAGGTCTTTCAGGCTTTGTTTTTGTCCCCCGCCCCCCCCTGCCCCCCCCCCCCCCCAGTTTTCCATCCCTCTGTCCCTTCATCGATGCCTGTGCTTCTAAGATGTTCCGTGTGAGAAGGTTGAGGGAAGGCCGATGTCCCCTATGGCTGTTGGGTGTGATGGAAGTGGCCAGGTGGGTGCCGTGGCAGTGTCGTTGGTGCACTAGATTTTGATGGGGGGGGGGAGGGAGGGAGGGAAGGAGGGGAGTAGAGCAAGAAAGATGGATGTGAGAGATTGTTGAATTGTGATTGGTAATTTTCTAGACTTGTGTTGAGTGTTGTATTTGTTTGTTGTGAATGGTTGTAGGTGGGAGCCGTTCGGGCGATGCAGGTCATGTGTGCTTGTGTGAGTGTGTGTGGGGTCGTGAACTGGCGGGTGTGGGGAAGATGGGTGTTGGTGAGTGTGTGGTGTGGTCCTTGGTGATGTGGTATTTTTAGGGTCGTCGTGTGGTCCCATTGTTTGCACAGGACTCGTGTGGGCAGCTGTTGGAGGGAGCCGTGGCGGACCGGTGGAGGAGGCGGTGAGTTGTGAGAGCCCCGTGTCGGGTGCTGTGCAGGCGTGTGAGGCTCTCCCCCATACAGTGTGTGCTGTGTGCTTTGTGTTTGTTCCCACCGTGTGTGGGGAAGGCTGCGGTGGAAATGCTTGTTGCTTTTTTTCAGGCCAAATCATGTATTGCAGGTGGACGTTCCCGTTTGGCCATCCATGCGAGGTGATTGTCATTTGGAGCTTCCCTGTGCGGTGACCCAGCGTGTCGTTGGGTGGATGTGTTTCTGCTGTGAAGAGGTAAGAAGGCGTTCTGCTTCAGAAGGGTAAGAGTCGGTTCAAGTGACAAGAGGTTTTGAGAGCAGGAGCGTTTGATTAGGTGGCCATGGACTGTTGTAGAAGCGTTGATTGTCATGGTATGTGTGGAAGGATTTTACGGAACGAGGCACAGAAAGAGTGACCGGTGAGCCCATGAGGAGGTGCTTTGTGTTTTTCTGAAAAAGGCTGAGTCTTGATTCCAATAGCGTGTATGTGTTTGTTGATGTGCATGTGTCCCATGTGGACCCGCCTAAGCATTGCTCTTCCGTTGTGTAGGCGAAAAGGGAGAAGGTAAGTGTCCGTGTTAGATGTCCCAGAGCAGGAGGTTTCTATGGTGGTTTGTTTTGAGTCTGTGCCGCCGGTTGCCCTTGCGTGTGGTACCGAATGGGGTCCTGTGTGTGGAGTGTTGTAGGGCATTGAGAGGCTGGGGTATGGATGACCACTTAGTCTTCCAAGTTTTGCAATATGCAGTGAAAGCCTGGGAATCCTGGAAGTTTCTTTTGTGTTTGTTGAGTTGGGCCAGATAGGATTCGTCTGTCTCTCTCTCTCTCTCTCTCTCTCTCTCTCTCTCTCTCTGTGTGTGTGTGTGTGTGTGTGAGAGAGAGAGAGAGAGAGAGAGAGAGATGTGTGAAATGGCAAAGTCATTTAGTATTTGTCAAGAAGAATGGCATGTTCTTCTTGGATCCCTTAGGTTCCTCTGTGTGGCATGTCCATGTGCAAGAGACCACTGCCTAGCTGTGCAAGGAAGGGCCTGTGGTTCTATTTTCCACAGCATTCTTGTTTATTGATGAGTGTTGGGTGGTGTTTGAGTGAAGGCTTCCAATGGCATCTTGGAGTGAGAGCAAGTGTGTGTGAGTCAGGGAGGGTCAGGCCATGCAGAGAGTGTTTTTTGGTGAGTGGAGGTAGGGGAGCCCCTCAGGCAGTTTTTGTTGGTTGTATCAGAAATGTGTATTTTCTTGTCCTAGTGATGGAATGTATTTTTCAAGTTTTCCGGTGGCGTGGGCTATCCACATGGGTTTCTTGTCTGTTCCGTTTTTTTTTAGCATTCATGTTTTGCATGTAAGAAGACAAAGTGCCTTTTTGAGTGTCGTAAGAAATGTCCATGTAGGTTTTTTTTGTGGAGGATGCATTTTTTGTGATGGTTGTCTTGAATGGTTCATGTCTGTCATCCTTGTGTGGTGTGTGAATGATCAGCTGTGTAGGACCGTTTCCCTCGTGAAAGAAGTAGCGGTTGTTGAGCTCCCAGCTTTCCAGGGGAGTGTGATGTATCGCGATGACCGTCCTTTTTAAGTGTCTGGTGATGTGTGTTGCATGGATATTCCCGAATGAAAGAAGGTGAAATGATCATGATGTCATTGTTCAGAGTGGTTTATTTTGCCACGTTTTTTTTTTGCTACTCACTCATCTGCACATCGTTTTCCGAAATGCAGATTGTGTGTCCTACGGCAGTGTCATCCATGGGCGCTGTCATGGACCTTGTGCAGAATGACTTTGAAAGAGGGCACTGTCCATTGAAAAGCAGGGGGGTGAGAGGCTGAATGGAATTGTATGATTTTGGTGATATGTGGTGTTGGAGCTTTTTAAGGGAAACTATAGTTTTTGGGTTGTTTTACAGAGAGGAATGGAGAAGGAGAGGCGTGGGATGCAGAGCTTGAAACATGGATCCACCGCCTCGTGCACAGCTTGAACTGGGGGCGATGTGCCTACCTCAAAGGTACCCATGTTTGGCTGTGATGGAATCTGGGATACTTGCTGGTGCAGGCTGATGGTCTGTTCAGTGATCCAAGGTGGTGTGTGCCCACGGCAGCTTTTGAAGCGGCACGGGAATGTTTTTGTGCTTGTGGAGTGATTTGGAGATGAAGTCCATGTGTGTTGGTTTTGGCCATTTTAAGTTAGCAAAGGATGTGTGTTGATTTTGAAAGGATTGATGAGAGTTGAATGAATAGAGGCAGGACTGATGAGGTCATAGCTGAGTGAGTGTTTCATGGGTCATGGTATGAAGATCTTTCTTTCCTGTCCAGTTTTCCTTCTTGTTGACCGTAGTGGGTTGTGGAGTGAAGACTCTCGGTTTGAAGGGGTAGCCAGACGACTTCCCCGGGGTGCTCAGCATTTGCCCCCCCCCCCAAATGTGAAACAGCTGGCGTCCTAGGCTTGGCCAGCCCCTCATCCCCGTAAATGATTCCGGTGTTTTTGCGCCTCCCCCCCTTTCCGATAATGCATCGGCACCCAGTCTGTGCCACTTCCCAACACAGTGCCCTCCCTCTTACAGATGCCAATTTACTCTGTGTACCTTTTCGGGTTTGTTGTGAGCCTGCACACTTGTGAAATAAATGAAGTCAATGTTTTGAAGCCGACTGAGTCTAGTGTTCTGTGCCCTTACCCCTTTTCCCCTTCATGTGTCCTCAACCTTTGAAGTTGAGCACAATATCTAGGGTGTGCAGAGTGCGTGTGGCCCATGTGGTAGAGCAGCCTCAGCAAAAAGCGTCATGAAGACCATGGGTTTGTGATCTGTATGCAGCAGTGTCCTCTCCCACTGCCCCCACCCCACCTTGTGCGTGTCTCATTAGTCTTCGTGTGTTGTTGGATCTCGTGTCACCCTGTGTGTGGGAAAGCATGTCCTCCCCTCACCTGCCCCTTGGCCCATTCTAACACTGCAGCGTGCTGCGTTCAATGACAGAATTACTGTGTTGGTGTCCCTCTACCCCAGGGGTGTTCCCCCAATGTTTTTCCCTCAGCCCAGTGCTGCCCTGTGATCTCCACCTCCACCACTGTCACGTCCCCAATGTGCCGGTGTCTTCCCCACCCCAGAGCTTGGGGTTAAGTTTGTTGAAGGTCCTTCCCCATCACCCTACCTCACCTCATCCACATCTACTGTGTCTTCTGGCTTGTGTCATTGTGCCTTTCCCCATGTCTGCCCTCACCCAGCATCTTGTCCCCAGTGTTCCGTGGAGTCACTGAGCCATAGTCGACAGGGATCTGGGCATAGGGACAAGGACAGGGACAGGCAAGCCAGTGAATGTGGTGCCAGCTGGGGTGAGGGGTTCATGGGGGGGTACATGGGGAGTAAGGGATTGGTGCGAGGACAGGCTGTGAATGGCAATGCAGTCTTGGGGTGCTTCAGGGTCCAGGGTGCCTATTGGAGTTTCTTGGGAATGGAGGCTGCAGCTCAGCCAACTGCTTCCTGGGCTTGCTCTTTGAGGGTGAAGTGTCCCTGTGCCCCTTGGTGTCCATGGCTGTGGGTGACGGTGGTCAGTTGTGCCTCATGGTGTCCCATCCAAGGATGGCTCCTCTCACCAGTGAGTTCCTTTGCTTGTCTGAGGTGCACCATTATGCTTCCTTGAGCCTTTCCCCTGTGCGGTGGAAAGGGATGGGCCATGCCCACGAGCTCTGCCTCAGGATGTGTAGGCAACCACAGTGTCCTGCACCTTTATGACAGATAGCCACTCCTGTCCCCTCCACAGCAGTCTCTTATGAGGCTCACCATGCCCCCTTTTCCAATGTCAGCCATTGTTTGCCCAAAAGCCACCTATCGGCCTTCCTGCCCCCTGAAGCCTTGCAGTCAGTTTGCCCACCACCTTTTTGGGGCCAGCCCCCACCACTCACCTCTTTTTTGCTATGCTCCTGTTCCCAGGAGACGGGATGTCCTTCCTCTCCATCCTGCAGAATGCTGTTTGAGTGAGCATTGCAAGTGTGAAGCTCCACAAACGCCTCTCAGTTTTCCTGTTATCTCCCGTAAATCTTATGGCCTGTTTCCGGGGAGCATTCATTCCTCTACTGTGACCCCAGGGTTGCTGGTTGCTCTTCCTCCTCTGGAACACAGCCTACTCTACCTGGCTCCTCTCTGTGTCTTTTCCCCCCTATACCGGCATGGAAAGTTGCAGTCTCCCACCTCCCCCAATCCAACATGTTCATCTGCCTCCTGCTCTGAATAGTGGCTCCTGCTCTCTTGCTGCAGTGCCAGTGTCACGCAGTCAGCTGCCATGGCTGCCCATCGGCTCCCTCTGTGCTAATGCACAGACACTCACCTCCTTGCTTAGCGGCGCATGGATGTGAGGCCAGCAATAGCACGTCATCTCCTTCGTCAGATCGCATTTCCAAGGAAGCCATCTCATCGTCCCCCTCAGTCCGGTCTGCTGTCATCCTTAGCAGTTGGCCCACCTGTGAATCAAAGTGGGTCAGCGTCATCTCTGTGTATTGCCTCCCTATAGTTTCTGTCACCATCAAGGTGACCCTGGATTATGGCATATGTGGTTTATGTTGGGTGCAGCACATCTTCTTGTCTTTCCCGCCATCCGGTGCCTGCATTCATATAGGTCTCCAATATAGCAAGCATGGTTTCTGCCTGTTGTGTCTGCAGAGTTCGGCGAGCCCGACAGGTTCCAGCAGGAAGTCAGGTAGGTGCGCACTTGCCTTTCGGATCTCCGTCTGCTCCTGGTTCCAGGATGCGTTCCATTGCTGGGTCCCTTGGTCTCACAGTGGCTGTTCCCCTAACGGAGCTGGAGGAATATGTGCCAGGATTGTTAGCCCTGTTTCCCATGGCATCACCCGGGAGGAGTGCTAGGGGAGCAGGTGTAGAGCCTGCATGGAAAGGGGTGGGTACAGCGGAATTCAGCAGGAGGCATCTGAGGCAGCAAACACAGGGAGCAGTTGTGGAGTGCGTGGGGGAGCATTTGGGGATTCGTACTTACCCGTTTCTCAGGCTTACCTCCTCCTCTGCTTGCCATGCTACCTCAGGTTTCTGTGGTCCTCCACACGGACCTTTGCTGTCCCAATCCAGATGGGCTGTCCACTTACCGGGTGGATGTGCAGTTGCTGCACTTTCTTTTGCTGTGCACAGGCAGTGTTCACGTGCATTTCACAGCATCCCTGCGTTGCTTGGCGCAGGCTGAGATGATCTATTCAGCAGTTGTCCTCATCAAGTTCTCAGCGCTGGGAGTTTTTGTCCCCAGCAGCCTTATGGGTGCCATTTTGAAGAGTGCGTCTGCTGTTGCTTTCTGAGGCCTTCCTTGTGGGGTTCCAGTCCCTTACATGCCCTGTGTGTGGCATTTCCCCATGAGCTGCTCTCTCCATTTATCCGTTCTGCCCTCCAACATCTCTAAAGCAGGTTCCTGGGCCCTTAGGGACACTACGGAGCTCTGCAGCTGGGAGGATGGGGCCATTTATGTGCCTGGACCACATCCTCCAGCTCTCATTTGTGTGGCCCAGGGTCTCTGCTCAGATTCTCACGCACTGGTTTCCCTGGTGAGCCGTAGCCCCCCTTCCTTCCCCTCCGTTCTCCATTGCTCTTCATGCTGTGATGCCCTTACGTTACTGGAGCTCCCACCCCCTTAAAGAGTGCAGTTTGAGTTCACTCAGATTCTCTGCAAAGGCAAGGGAGGGCGCCCCCCCCCCCCCCCACAATGCAATGAAAGACTTGCCCAGGGTTTGCCGGATGCGGCGGGCAGCCGGCGGGGTTCACGGGGCCCCTTGGTGCATCCCAGGATGGATTTACAGTGCGTGTGGTGCTTCCTTTACCTTCTTTGGAATTTTCCCTCGACTATGGCAAGTCTTGTGTGCTTAAGATGATTGCAGTCACCTGTGCTTTGTATTGTCGGCTCTTAGGGCGGCTGAGGGGCCAGTGCTCACAGAGGCATGCAGCCCTGGTGTGGAGAGGGGATGAGGAGGCGCACCTCGCTTTTATCAGGTGCCCTCAGAAGGAAGCTGCATTACGTGTTCTCATTGTTACTTATTGGGTGTTAGTTTAGGGGCGTGGGTAAGAATTCAGCTTTTCCCACCTGGAGGGGGGGCTGCCTGCTGGCGCGAGCTCTTGCCTGCAGGTGAGCTTCATTTCATCTCAATGCGTGCCTTTTCTGGCTGTCGAGGCACCGGAAGCAGGGAAGCCCCGACCGCCCGACAGTTTACGGCACCCAATAGTTCACCCAATAGTTTACGGCTCTGCCTTCTCTGCTGCCCAGAGACAGCGGGTCCTGTCAGGGACGAGGTTTGTGTCTGAGGCGGGGGATTCAGTCCCCGCCCTGAGGAGAGGGAGCTGTTCCCGCTGCAGCGCACAGTGCCTTGCTTCAGGGCCAGGTGTGAGCATTGACCGGTCAGCTGCTTGCTGCTTCCTTTGCTTTCGGCTTCAGCGGCTCAAAGAAAGGGCCCCGGGGCGTCTGTTGGAGGCTGAGGCTGAGGCTGAGGAGAGCGCGCGGTGGGCCTCCCTCCCTGGAGCAGGTGCGGACAAGAGGCTGGAGGTGAGCGGGGCAGAGCGCGGGAGGGAGGAGGAGCAGTGAGTGCGAGCGCTGAGGTGCTAGGTGGGCTCGTTGCCCCGTGGCTCGGTCACTGTTCAGGCTGCTGTGGGTCGGCTTCCCTTTCTGGTATTTAGTTTCATGCCAGTGGGTGCACAGCGTTTGCGCAGCTCATTCCCCCTCGTTCCCAGTCCTCCCGCCCAAGAGAAGGGGCTTTTCGAGGTGCTTTGCTCACTCCCCTGTGTCGGGCTCTCTTCTGGCCGGTCAGTCATTTCCTTTTCCTGGCGTGTGCTCATGAATTCCATTGGTTACATTGTGTGTCTGCCCGACGGTGCTCTGTGCGGACAGCAGTCTTTCCGCGTTGCTTCCCTTTTTGGGGCTTTCCCGGCTTGTCTGCGTGCCCCCTGGTTTTCTGGGCCTCATGGAAGATTGAAGGCGGAGAAGAGTGAGTTGGCTTCTTTCTTCCTTGCTGTTTGCCGGCCACAGTCACCTGGCGTGCAGGTGCACAGCTTCCCTGTGGGATTGCACAGGGAGTCGTGACGGTGGCTCGGTGTTGCTATTTTGGTGCGAGGTCCCACTGACTGCTTGGCTTCCGTGAGGATCCGGACTTCTTCCCCACTACCTGCAGTCCCTTTGCACAGTGAGCATTCGGGGCATTGCTCTGCCTTCACATTGTCAGGCTCCCATTAGCGGCCGTGCGCTGTTCTCTGTGCTGTGCTCTGCCTCGTGCCACCTTTCTGTCTGCCTGTTCTTTTCCACTTGTCTCCTGCTGCTGCCGTGCTTGCATGTCTTCCCGGCCACATGCCCTGCTTGCAGGTTCCTCTTTGATCTAGTTTCTGTTGCGAACGGGCCACAGAAGTCCTGGGCACCAGTGACATTGACAGTGTCTGTTCCACTCCGGGTCTTCAAGAGCGGGGGGAGCAGGTCCCTTCATTTCAAGCCTGGTAAAGATGATTTCCAGAATCAGGGATGCCGCTGCCTGTTTCCACACTCTCCACCCTTTGTCAGTGATGACATGCACATGTCATCCCAGCAAGGGAGCCACTGCCATGCCTGTGTGATCCCCTTTGGCCATTTCTTCCTGTTCATTTTCCTGAGTCTCTGCTTCCGTGCGGTTGCTGCCTGTGTGGTCTACTTATTGTCTCCGCGTGCGTGTGCTTTTTGGTTGCCGTCATGCTTCTCAAGAGTGGTCTGCGTGTTGTCCTGTTCAGGCATTTCTTCTCTACGATTCCTGATGTCATCGCTGGTTCATGGTTTGCCCTGCATGCTTCCATGCTGCTGTGCGGCGTTGGCCTGTGAGTCCTCTCCCCTTAGCCCCCTACGTGCGCCTTCATCTTGAAACTCACAGCGTCCGCTGCGCGCTGACTGAGGTTGTTCTGGATGTCTTGGCGCGGCTGCGCTTCCACATTTCCGAGTGCTGCTTCTGTTCCTCTGCTGCCGCCTGGTGGCCGTCAGTGGGATGGCGCAGTATTTCAGCAGCGGTGGGTGGCGGGTGGTGTTTCGTGACCCTTTCTTAGTGCGTTGATGTGTCGAGAACATTTTCAAGGCTGCCTATGACTTCCTGCCTCCCTTCCTCCATTCCTCCCTCCCTCCCTCCCTCCCTCCCTCCCTCCCTCCCTCCCTCCCTCCCTTCCTTCCTTCCTTCCTTCCTTCCTCTCTTCCTGACTGCCTTCCTTCCTCCCTTCCTTCCTTCCTTCCTTCCTTCCTTCCTTCCTTCCTTCCTTCCTTCCTTCCTTCCTTCCTTCCTTCCTCCCTCCCTCCCTCCCTCCCTCCCTCCCTCCCTCCCTCCCTCCTTCCTTCCTTCCTTCCTTCCTTCCTTCCTTCCTTCCTTCCTTCCTTCCTCTCTTCCTCTCTTCCTCCCTTCCTCCCTTCCTCCCTTCCTCCCTCCCTCCATCCCTCCATTCCTGCCTTCCTTCCTGCCTTTCCTTCTGTTTGTTTGCATGCCTGCCTGTCTGCAGGTAGCTCATTTGATGTGAGCGTCTGGTCTGTCATTGTTTCCTGTGATGCCAGGTGTGCTTTGGATATCGGAGTTCTTCTGTAATTGGGATGTCTGCTAACTGAGCACAGGAAGCCCTTTCCTGCCTCGTGTTCTTCTCCACAGCCCCTGCAGATTCCTCTCGCAGTTCTCCTGGACCTCACAGCCGTCTTTCTCTCTTCTGGGACCGACAATGCCTTGCATGCAGTCTAGGCTGCATGTTCTCTGAGGTGCCGTATGACAGTCGTTCGGGGATTGTGCTTGCAGGAGGAGGGCGCTGTGATGTCATGGGCCACCTGCGTTCCTGAAACTGGCACAGGTTTACCATCCTCTGTGCATGAGGCAATGGATTTCCATGCGATGGCAAAGGAACTCTGCTTTCAGTGCTGCCCCTGGCTTGTCTTCCTTTTGCATTCCCTACTTGCTTTGCTAGATTCTTGCCCGGCTGCATGTGTCTGCTTCCATCCAGGGCACCTGTCCTCCTTCCAGCCTCATTCCTGGCCCTGAGTCTCCACTCGGGAAACACTGACACGGGGTAAATGAGTGCTGGGCACCTGTAGCGCTGACACTGCCTGCTGTATTGCTGCTTTCTGCACGCTGCAGGGAACATCTCCCCGCGTCAGTGTTTCCCGAACGGCGGTTTCCCCAAGCAAGGATGCCATTGGTCCTCTTTCCAGTTTCCGGCAGATGTGTCTGTGCACGGCGGCATCTGGGTGTTGCTCCACACTGTCAGTCACTGACAGTCCTGTCGTGTTGAGTCTGTTCTGTCATTTCTGCGTGTGCAGCCATTTTCCATTGTCTGCTTCGTTTGGTCGTCTGCTTTGTGGTCTCCTTATCGGTTGCTTGCCTGGGCAATGAAGCTTTGCCATCCCTGGTCTGCCGGGACACTGGTTTGCATGTTTCCCTGCGCTGTATCGTGCTGTGCTAGGGAATCCTTCAACACTTTGGGTCAGTCCTTCATGATTTTCCCTGCAGGTTTCCATGGTGCTTCCCCACCCGGGTATACCAGCGGTTTCCAGTCCGCCTGTTCCCCATGCTGGCGGCTTCAGATGGGCGGTGTCTGCTGTTCCAAGGCTGAGGATTGATCGGCAATCCCTTCTCTGCGCGCTGTGAACGTCCCGCCACTTTCTTTGTGACCATTGGCTGCCATCTTGTGGCTATTTTCGGAACAGCAGCACATTTCAGGAAAGGCTTCTGAGAGCGCTGCTTCTTGCTTCACTCCAGTCATTCCCTGACGCGTCTTCTGCTTCCTTCTGCTGTGGTGAGCTTCTGCTTTTCCTGTGATCACGCCCTGCCGTGTATTTTCTCTGTGGGCACCGTTTGCAGCGTGGGCAGCTGCTGGGTAGAGCTCGCTCCTATGTGGATGCGTGTGCTTCCCTGCTGCCCCACCTTGTGTGTTTCCCCGAGGTTCGAGCTTCGTTTTCTTGCCTCCCGGTAAGGCTTGCTGGGCGTAGCCGGCCATCACTGTGTGCTGGCAGAATGGCTGCGTGCACCGTGGAGCCTTCCTTGCAGCTGTTGCCTGTTTCTTTCTCTGTGTTCCTTGAGGCGTGCTTGTGCTCCTGTGCTGCTTGCTGCTGCCAAAGGTTGCTTCCTGTTCACTGCCTTGTTCCCCGCCATGTCTTCCGACGATTGTTCACTGTCTGTTGCTGGCTCCGGCCCTGTTGGCAGATGCTCCCTCATGACACTTCTGTGCTTGGATGCCCACATCTGATGCCTGCATTGCCATGGCGCTTCGTCACGTTTGCTATCTGTCCTTTCCCGTCTCTTCTGTGCTCACTTTTCCAATGTACTTCTGGTGCTTGATGTGTGGGTTATGGTGGGTTGGCGGGGGAATGCAAGTTTGGAGGCTCGGAGGTTTTGGGGGAGGTTTGCAGGAAGGAAGGAAGGAAGGGAGGGAGGGAGAGAGGGAAGGGGGGAGGGAGGGAGAGAGAGAGAGACAGAGACAGGTAGAGAGAGGCATAGAGGCGTAAAGAGAAGTAGGGAGACAGAGGGCGGCATGCAGAGAGGCACAGGTGCAGAATTTGTGTTTGGTAGTTATCCTCTTGTCAGTCTTTTCCATTGTGTGCCAAGCACCCATGGAAGCAGGCCCCCTGCATGTGAGTCTGCTTCTCAGTTTCGGTCTCGGTCACTGAGATGTGCTGTCAAGACTGCTGCTTCTTTGGAGCCTTCCTGTGGCTGCCTGCAGACCTTGCCAGTCTTCTCTCTGTTCTTCTGACCGATTGGAGTTTGATCTTGGAATATGGGCCTTGAGGTAGTGCCCTGTAGCTGCTGTGCTCTCCGTGTGTGGGGAGTGCTGTCTGTGTGTTTGCGCTGCCTGACTGTGGCCTGATGTTGTGCCCCTTCGTTTCCTTGAGTTCCCTGTTGTGCAAGTCCCATCATTCCTTTCCTGCCCGTGTGTTGTTGACCTAGGCTGTCATGTAGTTTCATACTGCTCGTCGATTTCTTCCATGGTGGCTATGGGGTGTGTTGCGGGGCATCCCTTCCTGACACAGCACTCACCGACTTACCAATTCTCTGCAGGGATGTGTGGCCGCGGCTCCCTGGCATGGCTCCCTGGGAAATGGCGACGTTCGTCATCCACTGCAGTCAATGACTTCTGACCTTCTGCCAGGAAAGGTAAGTGCTGCGACTGCCATGCAGTCTGTGTGCTCTGTCTGCCCTGTGATGTGTTGTTGTGCCGTGTGCTGTGGCATTTTCAGGTTAGCCTGCTGCCTTCCTGCTTGTTGTGCGTGCTCTCATGATAGGAGATGTTTGCTGGCTGGTTTTGTGCCGGCCCTTGCATGTGCTCCTGCCCCTCGAAACATGCTGTGTGCTTTCCAGCACTGGCAGCATTGTGCTGTGCGTTACGGCCGCGAGTGTCTGGTGGCTGTTGCGTGTCCGTGTGCCCTGATCCTGTGTGTGTCGTGCCTTCATGTTCCTGGTACGATGAGTCCAGCCACACTGATGATGCGACAGGGTCCATTACAGTGGTGACGTGGACAGCACTTATGGCGAAGTTCTTCTCAGGTCATTGCAGTGCTTAGGAGGACAGTGTGTGTATGTTCCATGCCCTGTGCTCCTAGAATGCCAGTCACCATTCTGTTGGCGTTGCCGTCAGCATGTGCAGCACAATGCAAATTGGGTCTTTTCCACATGCTTGTTCATGCTCTTGGATAAGTGCATGTTTCCTGTGTCAGAAAGTTACCTTCTCTTCCATGACATGTCCTGCTACCTGTGTGTGTTGCAGCTTCAACAGCTGACAATTTCCCCTTATGTTTCCCCTGTGGGGGTTTCCCCCCTGTTCACACTGTGCTCAGTTGTCCTGTCTGCTCGATTGCTGGCCCTGTGCTTGACATTTGTGAGCATTCACGTGCAATTCCTTATCTGAGATGTGTACATGCTGCTGCTTGCCCTTTCCTTGGCAGCAGCATGGTGGATGCAAGGTGATTGCTGCCGTGAACATGGAAGGGATATGTGAGCCTGCTCACAAGACACACAGTAGCAAAGGAATGTTGCAAGCCTAGAAGCATCACATTGCAGCACTGGAAACATGGCCGAAGCCCTGCACAGGAAACACTGTACGAGCACAGCAGTGCTGCTGTCCATGGTTGCTAGAGTGCTTGCCCTAATGATGCTGTCTGCCTGTATTTCACAGGAGCAGTGACAGTGCTTTCACAGTGCTGGCCTCATTTCCCTTGTGATGCAGCACTTGCAGTGTTGCCTTTGGTGTCACATGCTGTGGAGGCTCGAGATGAGCAAGCTTGCAGCTCACCCTGTGTGCAAGTGCAGTGGGTTCCGTTAGGAAGATCCATGCTCTTCTAGAGTTTGGTCCTGGTGATTTCTTCATGGTCCTCACAAATCATGGCATTGCTGCAGACTGTGCCTGCACCCATTGGAATGGGAGGCTAGTGTCGCATGGGGACAAGCCCTGTCTTGGAATCATTACAGCCTTCACTTCTTCAGGCACTGTTAAGGCCTCCATTTTGGGGCTGGTGCCTCCTAATCCATTGAAAAGTGATCCCATGCCACCAAAGACAGCCCATTTACCCGTGACAATTTCCAAGCGCATGATGACTGCGCACACTGTGCAATCTATTGCGCGGCGTGCCATTCCTGAGGGAGCAGCAGCATGGGTCCATTCCATGGGACATTTCCCCTTTCCGACACTGTCTGCTGAATCAGTGTGATCTTGCTGGCTGGGCACATCAAAGCTCTCCTACGTTACTTATTGAGTGTGCTGAGCATGATGGGCAAAGAATTGGGCTTTACCATATGTGTGCCATCATTCAAATACTTGTGAAAATCTGCATGGAGCATGTTTAAGGATTGCTAGTTTATTCCTTGGTTGTGCTCAGTCTTTGCACAGGATATTTGGGCTTTCCATTGCATTTGCAATGATGCCTGTGCCAGCAGTGTTACCAAAGGCAGCATAGCTGACAGGTCCACTACAAGGCTTTCTGCAGGGTGTACTCATGGCATCCAGTCCCAGCTGAGAGCTGTCATCGGCTATGCCGTCTCCCACTCTTAGCAGCCATCCAATGCCAGCAGAGTTTGTTCATCCCAAATTTGCTGTCCGATGCAAGTTGCATGTACGTCCCCAAACATTGCAGTGCCCTCAGCTCAGCGGTGCCATTCTCGTTCTCTTACCATGCAGTGCAATGCTGAAACATTGCCTGCTATCCCTGCCAAGAGCAAGCACTGTCCCACCGAGTCCAGCATTCAATGCCATCATTTCTCTTAGCAGGGTATGCGTGGCGTTCATGGCATGGCTGCATGCCATGTTGTGTTTCTGTGCACTGAGCGGTTGGTCCTTTCCAACGCTTCCACCGACGTCCCAGTTCCTGGTGAGTCCGCAGACTGGGGGTTCCCAAAATGACTGGTACTTTCTGTTGGGGTGGAGATGTGTTCATGGCCAGAAGCATGTCTGCCATGACTCCTGTAAGCGCTTCTGGAAAAGCTTTGGCAGCCCCACCTCTACCATCATGTGCTCCAGGTGTTCGCAGACATGAGGCCCAATAGGAATCACACTTGGCAGGCCCTTGACAGCAAGCTGGCCATCTGTACATTCTGTGAGAATGGACCTGCCTACTCCCTCCTGTGATTCTGTGCTTGGAATGCCGGCCACGCCCCTCCCCTTGATCATGGTCCAGAATTCCAAGAAGCACTTCTGTCAGTCCCTCCATCCCTGGACTGACTATGGTGGGGCGCTTCTGCTGTGAGGGTGGGTTCTTCCCTCGTGCCGTGGGGGAAAGAAGGACTGCAGCAAGGGTGGACCCCTTGGCATTTGGGCTCGTCACTCAGTACTTCTGCGTTGCAAGGTCAGGTTGCTGCTTGAATCCTCACCCTCCCTCTGAACACAGCTGGTTGCGGCACAGCCGTTTCCAGGTCTGCCTCTGCAGGGCTGCCTTCCATTGGGTGCTTCCAGCTATGTGGGTCACATGGTCCCCAGGGTTTCCAGGTGAATTGCTGGGTGTGGTGTGTCGCATTGCCCAGCAGATTCATGCAGGCGCTTGTGGCCTGTGCCAGGTGTGTCTTCTCTAGGGCAGGCAGTGATATCCTGATCCATGGCTTGTCATGGGAGGTGTATCTGTTTCAGCACCAATGGGTTGCTGCTGTCTCTTGTGTGTCTTGAGATTTTGGGTAAGCCTCTGTTCTCCCTGTGCTTGTCCATCTTTGGTGATGCGCATCATCAATGTGTCTCAATGGCTTGGCTCCTATGCTTGCTCGGGGTTGCTCCCCCTGTGCTCGTTCCCATGCTGGCTCCTCTCCTTTCCTGCCCTGTGTGCGCTGAGCCATGCCACATGGTGCCCTTGCCATGGCAATGCACCATGGCCTGTAGGCTGCAGGGTGGGTCCGGAGTCAGCATTCATTCCTGGTTGTCTGTGTTGTTTCCCTGTGGCAGTGCGGTTGCTTTCTGACAGTGAGAAGATGAGTTCTGCTGCTTGTGCGCCATTTGTGCTCGAGCAAAGCTCAAGCTCACTTTGCCATTCTTCCCAGTGGAGCCTTGTGCAGTGCTCTTCTTCTCATGTCTGCTCGGTTGAATGTGGATTGTGACTGATGTATTGAGGAGGTGGTGCATGCAATATGGGTTCTTTGCCCGTCAATGGAAGTCCTGCAGGCTGCCATGCAAAGGTCATGGCAGCAGCGGAGCCATGCCAGAGGGTTCCGTTCACAGCCTCTGTGCTTTCTGTGTCAGACTCCCATTTTCATGGCCATTGCCAAAGATGCCTTCCACCCCCATATCAGACTGTTTGCTGTCACTTTCCTAGCTTGCACAGAGCCATAACAATTTCCATGCAAAGATCTTTACGCAGTGCCAGAGACTCCCTGGGCCCAGCCCCATGTGATCTGCCTGCAATGTGTTTGAGCGCTTGAAAGTGAACATGCGGTTGATGCCACCTGTCTGCAGGGCAGTGAGATGCGGTCTTGAGTGTTTTGCAGGACAGTGCCGACTCCGTGGTTGCCTGCTATGATTCAGGTACGACACTCATGAGCCATGGCTGCTGAAATGTGTGATCCCTGCCTATGTAGGCGCTCCCTGGAGTACCTCTGAAGAGTGCCTTCTGTGCTAAGCTGCTGGGCTTTGCAGCATGGGCGCGGCTGCCTTTCCTTCTTTGTTCCCCGATGATGTCATCCACCACAGTGTGCTTGCTCCCCTTGCTGGTTGTGTGTGCTTGCCTGCTTATTGGGAACGTCCTGCACATGTACTGTTAGATGCATGGTTGTGATGCTGATGCATAGGTCTGTGTGGCATGTATGTGTGCTCTGTGCCCCACCAGCTCCCTTTCCCTGGGTCTTTCACACAGGGCTCCAGTTTCCTGCATCCTTTCCTGCCTGTGTGAAGCTACAGGGGTAGTTGTGCTTGGATTGTAGGCGGGGCATTACAGGGCCTCTGCTTGTGCCCACTAACTGGGGGAGTGTGAGTCGGATTTGTCTGTGCCTTTGCCTTCTAATGTTACGCCCTCTTGCTTCTTGTTGCCGCTCCTGCCAAGGTTTCCCCTGTTCGTTTCATAGGGTAAGGAATATCTCCAAGGCATTCTCTGCGTGCCAGGAGCAGGTGTCCCCATTATCTTCCTTTTGCTGGCTGAGGTACGTCTGATTCCTGCACTTCTTCAAAGGGAACTTTCTGTGTCAATGACCCACTGACTGCGTTGTCAAAGCTTGCTGCACCATGGTGCACGCGTCCTGCCTTTTTCTGCAAGTGTCCTTGGCGTGTGGGAATGGCTGCCCGGTATTTTCTGTATTGTGCGGATGGTGCGTGGCATGTGCGTATGTGTGTGCTCTGATTCCATTTCACAGAATTGCTGGGTTGCTCTGGCCTTGTGCTCTTCTCCTTGGGACCCTCTGTGCGCGGTGATGAGATCCACGGTGTCTGCCTCGTGCTGCTGGTCAGGAGCCATTGTGGCCCTCTGTTGTGATGCTGTCATGCCACTCACCTCGTCTTCAAGGATTCCTTCGCGGTGTTAGGCTCCTCGGGGTTTGCTGTCCTCGCTTCCTGTTTTTCCCACTTAACCCCTTCCAGGACTTTCCTTGCTGTGCTGCGTTGCATTTTGTGCATTGCCTTCCTGTTGCTTGAAGTGTGCTGTTCCCGTGCTTTGCTGCCTTTGCTCTGCGCTTCCGTTTCTGGGAAGGCCTTACCAGGTTGCTGTGCTCATGGTGGGGCCCATTGATGGTGCCTGGTGCCGTTGCCTTGTTACGCTTCGCCTTCCTTGTCTGTGTACTCCGAAATTCCTTAACGTGGGGCCAGGGGCCCTGCTCACAAATGTTGCCTGCTTTTCGTTGCTCGTCATCATTCGGTTCCTGCTAACGCTTTCAGTCCCTATTCAGGTTAGATGAGTGTTGCAGAGGCATAGCATAGGGAGGAAGGAAGGGAGTGATGGGGGAGGGAGGGAGGGATGGAGGGACGGAAGGTACTTAGGTAACAGCTGAACTGTTCTTGGTTTCTGGGTACAAGGTTACCAGTTACCAGGTTACTAGTTGCAGGTTACCAGTTACCAGGTTAGTAGTTACTAGTCACTTGTTACTGGTTACTAGTTGTCAGGTTAATAGTTACAAGTTAATGGTTACTGCCTACCAGGATTTCAGTTACGGGTTGCTGGTTACTAGTTGCCAGGTTACTAGTTACCAGGTACTAGTTCCTGTTTACCAGTTGATAGTTACCAGGTTACCAACTACTAGTTACTGGTTATTAGTTACTGGTTAGTAGTTATGAGTTACCAGCCACTAGTTGCCAGGTTACTAGTTACCAGTAACCAGTTACTAGTTATCAGATTACCTGTTACTAGTTATAGGTTACTAGTTACAAGTTACGAATGACTAGATAGAAGTTGCCAATTACTACTTAGCAGGCTACTAGTTACTGTTACCAGTTACTGGTTACCAGTTACTAGTTACCAGTAACTAGTTACTAGTTCCTGGTTCCTGGTTACTAGTTGTCAGGATGCCAGTTACTGGTTAGCAGTTACTAGTTGCCAGGTTAATAGTTACTGGTTACTAGTTGCTAGTTACCAGGATACTAGTTACTACTTACTGGTTACTAGTTACTAGTTGGTGGTCACAACTTACTGGTTACCAGTTATAGGGGTACTAGTTACTAGTTATCAGTTATGGATTACCAGATACTAGTTATTAGATTCTGGTTACCAGTTACTAGTCAAGAGGCTCTTAGTTTCCAGAGGGTCAGGGGGGAGGGGGAGGGGGAGGGGGAGGGTTACGGCTAGGGCTAGGGCTGGGTTAGGGGTTAGGGTCAGGGTGGGGGTTGGGGGAGGGGGAGGGTTGGGGAGGGGTTAGGGTTAGGGTTAGGGTTAGGGTGTAGGGTCAGGTGAGGGTGAGGGTGAGGGTGAGGGTGAGGGTGAGGTGAGGGTGAGGGTAGGGGTGAGGGTGAGGGTGAGGTTAGAGGGTTAGAGGTTAGAGGTGAGGGTGAGGTGAGGTGGTGAGGTGAGGTGTGAGGTGAGGTCAGAGTGAGTCAGTCAGGAGTCAGGGTCAAAGTCAAAGTCAAAGTCAAAGTCAAAGTTATTAAAATTAAATTAAAATTAAAATTAAAATTAAAAATTAAAATTAAAATTAAAATTAAAATTAAAATTAAAATTAAAATTAAAATTAAAATTAAAATTAAAATTAAAATTAAAATTAAAATTAAAATTAAAATTAAAATTAAAATTAAAATTAAAATTAAAATTAAAATTAAAATTAAAATTAAAATTAAAATTAAAATTAAAATTAAAAATTAAAATTAAAATTAAAATTAAAATTAAAATTAAAATTAAAATTAAAATTAAAATTAAAATTAAAATTAAAATTAAAATTAAAATTAAAATTAAAGTCAAGTCAGGTCAAGTCAAGGTCAGAAGTCAAGTCAAGTCAAGTCAGGTCAGGTCAAGTCAGGTCAAGTCAAGTCAAGTCAGGTCAGGTCAAGTCAAGTCAAGTCAGGTCAAGTCAAAATCAAAGTCAAAATTCAGGTCAAGTCAGAAGTCAAAATTAAAGTCAGGTCAAGTCAAGTCAAGTCAGAGGTCAAGTCAGAATCAAAATTAAAAGTCAGGTCAGGTCAGGTCAAGTCCAAGTCAGGTCAAGTCAAGTCAAGTCAGAAGTCAGGTCAAGTCAAGTCAAGTCAGGTCAAGGTCAGGTCAGGTCAGGTCAAGTCAAGTCAAGTCAAGTCCAAGTCAGGTCAAGTCCAAGTCAGGTCAAGTCAAGTCAAGTCAAGTCAGGTCAGAGGTCAAGTCAAGTCAAGTCAGGTCAAGTCAAGTCAAGTCAAGTCAAGTCAGGTCAAGTCAGAAGTCCAAGTCAGGTCAAGTCAGGTCAGGTCAAGTCAAGTCAAGTCAGAAGTCAAGTCAAGTCAGGTCAAGTCAGGTCAAGTCAGAGGTCAAGTCCAAGTCAAGTCAGGTCAAGTCAAGTCAAGTCAGGTCAGGTCAGGTCAGGTCAAGTCAAGTCAGGTCAGGTCAGGTCAAGTCAGGTCAAGTCCAAGTCAAGTCAGGTCAGGTCAAGTCAAGTCAAGTCCAAGTCAAGTCAAGTCAAGTCAGAGGTCAAGTCAAGTCAAGTCAAGTCAAGTCAAGTCAAGTCAAGTCAAGTCAAGTCCAAGTCAAGTCAAGTCAAGTCAGGTCAAGTCCAAGTCAGAGGTCAGAGGTCAGAGGTCAAGTCAAGTCAAGTCAGAGGTCAAGTCCAAGTCAGGTCAAGTCAAGTCCAAGTCAAGTCAGGTCAAGTCAAGTCAAGTCAAGTCAGGTCAGGTCAAGTCAGGTCAAGTCAGAGGTCAAGTCAAGTCAAGTCAAGTCAAGTCAGAGGTCAGAAGTCAGGTCAGGTCAAGTCAAGTCAAGTCAAGGTCAGGTCAAGTCAAGTCAAGTCAAGTCAGGTCAAGTCAAGTCCAAGTCAGGTCAAGTCCAAGTCAGAGGTCAAGTCAAGTCAGGTCAAGTCAAGTCAAGTCAGAGGTCAAGTCAAGTCAAGTCAGGTCAGAGGTCAAGTCAAGTCAAGTCAAGTCAGGTCAAGTCAAGTCAAGTCAGAGGTCAGGTCAAGTCAGAGGTCAGGTCAGGTCAAGTCAAGTCCAAGTCAAGTCAGAGGTCAAGTCAGGTCAAGTCAAGTCAAGTCAGGTCAGGTCAAGTCAGGTCAAGTCCAAGTCAGGTCAGGTCAGGTCAAGTCAGGTCAAGTCAGAGGTCAGGTCAGAGGTCAAGTCAAGTCAAGTCCAAGGTCAGAGGTCAAGTCAAGTCAAGTCCAAGTCAAGTCAAGTCCAAGGTCAGAAGTCAAGTCAAGTCAAGTCAGGTCAGAGGTCAAGTCAGGTCAAGTCCAAGTCAAGTCAGAGGTCAGAAGTCAGGTCAAGTCAAGTCAGGTCAGAGGTCAGGTCAGAGGTCAAGTCCAAGTCAGAGGTCAAGTCAGGTCAAGTCAAGTCAAGTCAAGTCAGGTCAAGTCAGAGGTCAAGTCAAGTCAAGTCAAGTCAAGTCAGGTCAAGTCAAGTCAGGGTCAGAGGTCAAGTCAGGGTCAAGTCAAGTCAGGTCAGGTCAAGTCAAGTCCAAGTCAGAGGTCAAGTCAAGTCAAGTCAGGTCAAGTCAAGTCAAGTCAGTCAAGTCAAGTCAAGTCCAAGTCAAGTCAGGTCAAGTCAAGTCAAGTCAGAGGTCAGGTCAGGTCAGGTCAGTCAAGTCAAGTCAGGTCAAGTCAAGTCAGGTCAAGTCAAGTCAAGTCAAGTCAAGTCCAAGTCAAGTCAGGTCAAGTCAGAGGTCAAGTCAAGGTCAGAAGTCCAAGTCAGGTCAAGTCAGGTCAAGTCAAGTCAGGTCAAGTCAAGTCAGGTCAAGTCAAGTCAGGTCAAGTCAAGTCAAGTCAGGTCAGAGGTCAAGTCAGGTCAAGTCAGGTCAAGTCAGAGGTCAAGTCAAGTCCAAGGTCAAGTCAGGTCAGGTCAAGTCAAGTCAGGTCAAGTCCAAGTCAAGTCCAAGTCCAAGTCAGGTCAGGTCAGGTCAAGTCAAGTCAGGTCAAGTCAGGTCAGAGGTCAGAGGTCAAGTCAAGTCAAGTCAGGTCAAGTCAGAGGTCAGAGGTCAAGTCAGGTCAAGTCAAGTCAGGTCAAGTCAGGTCAGAAGTCAAGTCAGGTCAGGTCAAGTCAAGTCAGGTCAAGTCAAGTCAAGTCAGAAGTCAAGTCAAGTCAAGTCCAAGTCAGGTCAGAGGTCAAGTCAAGTCAAGTCAGAGGTCAAGTCAAGTCAAGTCCAAGTCAGAAGTCCAAGTCAGGTCAAGTCAGGTCAAGTCAAGTCAAGTCAGGTCAAGTCCAAGTCAGGTCAAGTCAAGTCAGGTCAAGTCAAGTCAAGTCCAAGTCAGGTCAAGTCAGAGGTCAAGTCCAAGTCCAAGTCAGAGGTCAAGTCAAGTCAGGTCAAGGTCAAGTCAAGTCAAGTCAAGTCAAGTCAAGTCAAGTCAGGTCAAGTCAGAGGTCAAGTCAAGTCAGGTCAGGTCAAGTCAGGTCAGGTCAGGTCAAGTCAAGTCAAGTCAAGTCAGGTCAAGTCCAAGTCAGAGGTCAAGTCAAGTCAGGTCAGGTCAAGTCAGGTCAGAGGTCAAGTCAGGTCAAGTCAAGTCCAAGTCAAGTCAAGTCAGAGGTCAGAGGTCAAGTCCAAGTCAGGTCAGAGGTCAAGTCAGGTCAAGTCAGGTCAAGTCAAGTCAAGTCCAAGGTCAGAGGTCAAGTCAAGTCCAAGTCCAAGTCAGGTCAAGTCAAGTCCAAGTCAAGTCAGGTCAGAGGTCAAGTCAGGTCAAGTCAAGTCAGGTCAAGTCAGAAGTCAGGTCAAGTCAGAGGTCAAGTCCAAGTCAGGTCAAGTCAGGTCAAGTCCAAGTCAAGTCAGAGGTCAAGTCAGGTCAAGTCAGAGGTCAAGTCAAGTCAAGTCCAAGTCAAGTCCAAGGTCAAGTCAAGTCAGAGGTCCAAGTCAAGTCCAAGTCAGGGTCAAGTCAAGTCAGAGGTCAAGTCAGGTCAAGTCAAGTCAAGTCAAGTCCAAGTCAAGTCAAGTCCAAGTCAGGTCAAGTCAGAAGTCAAGTCAAGTCAAGTCAAGTCCAAGTCAAGTCAAGTCAAGTCAGAGGTCAAGTCAAGTCAGGGTCAAGTCAAGGTCAAGTCAGGTCAAGTCAAGTCAAGTCAGAGGTCAAGTCAAGTCAAGTCAAGTCAGAGGTCAGAGGTCAAGTCAAGTCAAGTCAAGTCCAAGTCAAGTCAAGTCAGGTCAAGTCAGGTCAAGTCAAGTCAGGTCAAGTCAAGTCCAAGTCAGGTCAAGTCAAGTCCAAGTCAGGTCAGAGGTCAGGTCAAGTCAAGTCCAAGTCCAAGTCAAGTCAGGTCAAGTCCAAGTCAGAAGTCAGAGGTCAAGTCAGGTCAAGTCAAGTCAAGTCCAAGTCAGAAGTCAGGTCAAGTCAAGTCCAAGTCAGGTCAGAGGTCAGGTCAAGTCCAAGTCAAGTCAAGTCAGAGGTCAGGTCAAGTCAAGTCAGGTCAAGTCCAAGTCAGGTCAGGTCAGAGGTCAGGTCAAGTCAGGTCAGAGGTCAAGTCAAGTCAGAGGTCAAGTCAAGTCAGGTCAAGTCAAGTCCAAGTCAAGTCAGGTCAAGTCAGGTCAAGTCAAGTCAGGTCAAGTCAAGTCCAAGTCAGGTCAAGTCAGGTCAGGTCAAGTCCAAGTCAAGTCCAAGTCAGAGGTCAAGTCAAGTCAAGTCAAGTCAGAGGTCAAGTCCAAGTCCAAGTCAGGGTCAAGTCAAGTCAAGTCAAGTCAAGTCCAAGTCAGGTCAAGTCAAGTCAAGTCAGGTCAAGTCAAGTCAAGTCAAGTCAGAGGTCAAGTCCAAGTCAAGTCAAGTCAAGTCAGAGGTCAAGTCAGGTCAGGTCAAGTCAAGTCAAGTCAAGTCAAGTCAAGTCAGGGTCAAGTCAAGTCAAGTCAAGTCAGAGGTCAAGTCAAGTCAAGTCAAGTCAAGTCAAGTCAGAGGTCAGGTCAGGTCAGAGGTCAAGTCAGGTCAAGTCAGGTCAAGTCCAAGTCAGGTCAGGTCAAGTCAAGTCAGGTCAAGTCAGGTCAAGTCAGAGTCAAGTCAAGTCAAGTCAAGTCCAAGTCAAGTCCAAGTCAGGTCAGAGGTCAGGTCAAGTCAAGTCAGGTCAAGTCAGGTCAAGTCAGGTCAGGTCAAGTCCAAGTCAGAGGTCAAGTCAGGTCAGGTCAAGTCAAGTCAAGTCAGGTCAAGTCCAAGTCAAGTCAGAGTCAAGTCAGGTCAGGTCAAGTCAAGTCAGGTCAAGTCAGAGGTCAAGTCCAAGTCAAGTCCAAGTCCAAGTCAAGTCAGGTCCAAGTCAAGTCAAGTCAAGTCAGGTCAGGTCAAGTCCAAGTCCAAGTCCAAGTCAAGTCAGGTCAAGTCAAGTCAAGTCAGGTCAAGTCCAAGTCAGGTCAAGTCAAGTCAAGTCAAGTCAAGTCAGGTCAAGTCCAAGTCCAAGTCAAGTCAAGTCAGGTCAAGTCAAGTCAGAAGTCAGGGTCAAGGTCAAGTCAAGTCAAGTCCAAGTCAAGTCAAGTCAGAGGTCAAGTCAAGTCCAAGTCAGGTCAGGTCAGAAGTCAAGTCCAAGTCAAGTCAAGTCAAGTCCAAGTCAAGTCAGAGGTCAGAAGTCAGGTCAAGTCCAAGTCAAGTCAAGTCCAAGTCAGAGGTCAGGTCAAGTCAGAGGTCAAGTCAAGTCAAGTCAAGTCAGGTCAAGTCAGAGGTCAAGTCCAAGTCAGGTCAAGTCAAGTCCAAGTCAGAGGTCAAGTCAGGTCAAGTCCAAGTCCAAGTCAGGTCAAGTCAGAGGTCAAGTCAGGTCAGGTCAAGTCAAGTCAAGTCAAGTCAAGTCAGGTCAAGTCCAAGTCAAGTCAAGTCAAGTCAGGTCAAGGTCAGAGGTCAAGTCCAAGTCAAGTCAAGTCAGAGGTCAAGTCAGAGGTCAGGTCAAGTCAAGTCCAAGTCCAAGTCAGGTCAGGTCAAGGTCAAGTCAAGTCAAGTCAGAAGTCAAGTCAAGTCAGGTCAGAAGTCAAGTCAGAAGTCAAGTCAAGTCAGAAGTCAGAGGTCAAGTCAGGTCAGAAGTCAGGTCAAGTCAAGTCCAAGTCCAAGTCCAAGTCAAGTCAGAAGTCAAGTCAAGTCAGGTCAAGTCAAGTCAAGTCAAGTCCAAGTCAAGTCCAAGTCAGGTCAGGTCAAGTCAGAAGTCAAGTCAGGTCAAGTCCAAGTCAAGTCAGGTCAGTCAAGTCAAGTCAGGTCAAGTCAAGTCAAAGTCAGAGTCAGGTCAAGTCAAGGTCAAGTCAGGTCAGGTCAAGTCAGAGTCAGGGTCAGGTCAAGTCAAGTCCAAGTCAGGTCAGGTCAAGTCAGAGGTCAAGTCAAGTCAGTCAAGTCAAGTCAGGTCAAGTCCAAGTCAGGTCAAGTCAAGTCAGAAGTCAAGTCAGGTCAAGTCAAGTCAGAAGTCAAGTCAAGTCAAGTCAGGTCAAGTCCAAGTCAAGTCAAGTCAGGTCAAGTCAAGTCAGAGGTCAAGTCAGAGGTCAAGTCAGAAGTCAGAAGTCAGGGTCAAGTCAGAGGTCAAGTCAAGTCAGGTCAAGTCAAGTCCAAGTCAAGTCAGAAGTCAAGTCAAGTCAGGGTCAAGTCAGAGGTCAAGTCAAGTCAAGTCAAGTCAAGTCAAGGTCAAGTCAAGTCAAGTCAGAGGTCAAGTCAAGTCAAGTCAGGTCAAGTCCAAGTCAGGTCAGAAGTCAAGTCAAGTCAAGTCAGAAGTCAAGTCAAGTCAAGTCAGAGGTCAAGTCAGGTCAAGTCAAGTCAGAAGTCAAGTCCAAGTCCAAGTCAAGTCAAGTCAAGTCAAGTCAAGTCAGAGGTCAAGTCCAAGTCAGGTCAGGTCAAGTCAAGTCAGAGGTCAGAGGTCAAGTCAAGTCAGGTCAGGTCAAGTCAAGTCAGGTCAGAGGTCAAGTCAAGTCAGGTCAAGTCCAAGTCAAGTCAGAGGTCAAGTCAGGTCAGGTCAAGTCAGGTCAAGTCAGAGGTCAGAGGTCAAGTCAAGTCCAAGTCAGGTCAGGTCAAGTCCAAGTCAGGTCAAGTCAAGTCAAGTCAGAAGTCAGAGGTCAGAGGTCAAGTCAGAAGTCAGGTCAAGTCAGGTCAAGTCAAGTCAAGTCAGAAGTCAAGTCAAGTCAGGTCAAGTCAAGTCAGGTCAAGTCCAAGTCAGGTCAAGTCAAGTCAGGTCAAGTCAGAGGTCAGAGGTCAAGTCAGGTCAAGTCAAGTCAGGTCAAGTCAAGTCAAGTCAAGTCAGGTCAAGTCAGAAGTCAAGTCCAAGTCCAAGTCAAGTCAAGTCAAGTCAAGTCAAGTCAGAGGTCAAGTCAGGTCAAGGTCCAAGGTCAAGTCAAGTCAGGTCAAGTCAAGTCAAGTCAAGTCAGGTCAAGTCAGGTCAAGTCCAAGTCAGAAGTCAAGTCAGAGGTCAAGTCAGAAGTCAAGTCCAAGTCAAGTCAAGTCAAGTCAGGTCAGGTCAAGTCAAGTCAAGTCAGAAGTCAAGTCCAAGTCAAGTCAAGTCAGAAGTCAGAGGTCAAGTCAAGTCAAGTCAGGTCAGAAGTCAAGTCAAGTCAGGTCAGGTCAAGTCAGGTCAGGTCAAGTCAAGTCAAGTCAAGTCCAAGTCCAAGTCAGAGGTCAAGTCAGGTCAGGTCAAGTCCAAGTCAAGTCAAGTCAAGTCAGAGGTCAAGTCAAGTCAGGTCAAGTCAAGTCAGAGGTCAAGTCAAGTCAGGTCAGGTCAAGTCAAGTCAAGTCAAGTCCAAGTCAGGTCAAGTCAGAGGTCAAGTCAGGTCAAGTCAGTCAGGTCAAGTCAAGTCAGAGGTCAGAGGTCAGAGGTCAGGTCAAGTCCAAGTCAGAGGTCAAGTCAAGTCCAAGTCCAAGTCAGGTCAGGTCAGGTCAAGTCAAGTCAGGTCAAGTCAGGTCAAGTCAGAGGTCAAGTCAAGTCAAGTCAGGTCAAGTCAGGTCAAGTCAGAGGTCAAGTCAGGTCAAGTCAGGTCAGAAGTCCAAGTCAGGTCAAGTCAAGTCAGGTCAAGTCCAAGTCAAGTCAAGTCCAAGTCAGGTCAGAAGTCAGGTCAAGTCCAAGTCAAGTCAAGTCCAAGTCAGGTCAAGTCAAGTCAAGTCAAGTCAAGTCAGAGGTCAGGTCAAGTCCAAGTCAGGTCAAGTCAAGTCAGAGGTCAAGTCCAAGTCAAGTCAGAGGTCAGGTCAAGTCAGGTCAAGTCAAGTCAAGTCAGAGGTCAAGTCCAAGTCCAAGGTCAAGTCAAGTCAGAGGTCAAGTCAAGTCAAGTCAAGTCAAGTCAGGTCAAGTCAAGTCAGAGGTCAAGTCAAGTCCAAGTCAAGTCAGGTCAAGTCAAGTCCAAGTCAGGTCAAGTCAAGTCAGAAGTCCAAGTCAGAGGTCAGGTCAAGTCAAGTCAGGTCAAGTCCAAGTCAGGTCAAGTCAGGTCAAGTCCAAGTCAAGTCAAGTCAGAGGTCAGGTCAAGTCAAGTCAAGTCAGGTCAAGTCAAGTCAAGTCAAGTCAGGTCAAGTCAGAGGTCAAGTCAGGTCAGGTCAAGTCAGGTCAAGTCCAAGTCAAGTCAAGTCAAGTCAAGTCAAGTCAAGTCAGGTCAAGTCAAGTCCAAGTCAGAGGTCAGAGGTCAGGTCAAGTCAAGTCAGAGGTCAGGTCAAGTCCAAGTCAGAGGTCAGAGGTCAAGTCCAAGTCAAGTCAGGTCAGGTCAGAGGTCAAGTCCAAGTCAAGTCCAAGTCCAAGTCCAAGTCAGGTCAAGTCCAAGTCAAGTCAAGTCAAGTCAGAGGTCAAGTCAGGTCAGAGGTCAAGTCAGGTCAAGTCAGAAGTCAAGTCCAAGTCAGGTCAAGTCAAGTCAAGTCAGGTCAGGTCAGAGGTCAAGTCAAGTCAAGTCAGGTCAAGTCAAGTCAGAGGTCAAGTCAGGTCAAGTCAAGTCAAGTCCAAGTCCAAGTCAAGTCAGAGGTCAAGTCAAGTCAAGTCAAGTCAAGTCCAAGTCAGAGTCAAGTCAGAAGTCAGGTCAGGGTCAGGTCAAGTCAGAGGTCAGAGGTCAAGTCAGAGGTCAAGGTCAGGTCAGAGGTCAAGTCAAGTCAGGTCAAGTCCAAGTCAAGTCAAGTCAAGTCAGGTCAGGTCAAGTCAAGTCAAGTCCAAGTCAAGTCAAGTCAAGTCAAGTCAAGTCAGGTCAAGTCAGGTCAAGTCAAGTCAAGTCAAGTCAGGTCAAGTCCAAGGTCAAGTCAGGTCAAGTCAAGTCAAGTCAAGTCAGGTCAAGTCCAAGTCAGAGTCAAGTCAGGTCAGGTCAGAGGTCAGGTCAAGTCAAGTCCAAGTCAAGTCAGGTCAGAGGTCAAGTCCAAGGTCAAGTCAGAAGTCAAGTCAAGTCAAGTCCAAGTCAGGTCAAGTCCAAGTCAAGTCAGAGGTCAAGTCAAGTCCAAGTCAAGTCAGGTCAGGTCAGAAGTCAAGTCAGGTCAAGTCAAGTCAGAGGTCAAGTCAAGTCAGGTCAAGTCCAAGTCAGAGGTCAAGTCAAGTCAAGTCCAAGTCAGGTCAAGTCAAGTCAGAGGTCAAGTCAGGTCAAGTCAAGTCAGAGGTCAGAGGTCAAGTCAAGTCAGGTCAAGTCAGGTCAGGTCAAGGTCAAGTCAAGTCGTCAGAGGTCAGGTCAGGTCAGGTCAAGTCAAGTCCAAGTCAGGTCAAGTCAAGTCAAGTCAAGTCAAGTCAAGTCAAGTCAAGTCAGAGGTCAAGTCAGAGGTCAGAAGTCAGGTCAAGTCCAAGTCAGGTCAAGTCAGGTCAAGTCAGAGGTCAAGTCCAAGTCCAAGTCAAGTCAAGTCAAGTCAGAGGTCAAGTCAAGTCAAGTCAAGTCAAGTCAAGTCAAGTCAGAGGTCAGAAGTCAAGTCAAGTCAAGTCAAGTCAAGTCAGAAGTCAAGTCAAGTCAAGTCAAGTCAGGTCAAGTCAAGTCAAGTCAGGTCAAGTCAAGTCAAGTCAGGTCAAGTCAAGTCCAAGTCAAGTCAGAGGTCAAGTCAAGTCAGAGGTCAAGTCAAGTCAGAGGTCAGAAGTCAAGTCCAAGTCAGGTCAAGTCAGGTCAAGTCAAGTCAAGTCAAGTCCAAGTCCAAGTCAGGTCAAGTCAGAGGTCAAGTCAGAGGTCAAGTCAAGTCAGGTCAAGTCAGGTCAAGTCCAAGTCAAGTCAAGTCAGGTCAAGTCAGGTCAAGTCCAAGTCAGAAGTCAAGTCAAGTCAAGTCAGGTCAAGTCCAAGTCCAAGTCAAGTCAAGTCAGAAGTCAAGTCAAGTCAGGTCAGAGGTCAGAGGTCAAGTCCAAGTCAGAGGTCAGAGGTCAAGTCAAGTCAGGTCAAGTCAAGTCAAGTCAAGTCAAGTCAGGTCAGAAGTCAGGTCAAGTCAAGTCAAGTCAGAGGTCAAGTCAAGTCAGGTCAGAGGTCAAGTCAAGTCAGGTCAAGTCAGGTCAAGTCAAGTCAGAGGTCAGAGGTCAGGTCAAGTCAGGTCAAGTCAAGTCAGGTCAAGTCAAGTCAAGTCCAAGTCAGGTCAGAAGTCAAGTCAAGTCAGGTCAAGTCAAGTCAAGTCAGAAGTCAAGTCAGGTCAAGTCAAGTCCAAGTCCAAGTCAAGTCAGAAGTCAGGTCAAGTCAAGTCAAGTCAAGTCAAGTCAGAGGTCAAGTCAAGTCAAGTCAGGTCAAGTCAAGTCAGGTCAAGTCAAGTCAAGTCCAAGTCAGGTCAAGTCAAGTCAGGTCAAGTCAGAGGTCCAAGTCAGGTCAGGTCAAGTCAAGTCAAGTCAAGTCAGAGGTCAGGTCAGAGGTCAGGTCAAGTCAAGTCAAGTCAAGTCCAAGTCAAGTCAGGTCAAGTCAAGTCCAAGTCAGGTCAAGTCAGGTCAAGTCAGAAGTCCAAGTCAGGTCAGAGGTCAAGTCCAAGTCAAGTCAGGTCAAGTCAAGTCAGGTCAAGTCAGGTCAAGTCCAAGTCAGAAGTCAGGTCAAGTCAAGTCAGGTCAGGTCAAGTCAGAGGTCAGAAGTCAAGTCCAAGTCAGGTCAAGTCAGAGGTCAAGTCAGGTCAAGTCCAAGTCAAGTCAGAGGTCAAGTCAAGTCAGAAGTCAGAGGTCAAGTCAAGTCAAGTCCAAGTCAAGTCAAGTCAAGGTCCAAGTCAAGTCAAGTCAGAAGTCAAGTCAGGTCAGGTCAAGTCAGAGGTCAGGTCAAGTCAGGTCAAGTCCAAGTCAAGGTCAAGTCAGGTCAGAGGTCAGAAGTCAAGTCAGGTCAAGTCAGGTCAAGTCAGAGGTCAAGTCCAAGTCAGGTCAAGTCAAGTCAGGTCAAGTCAAGTCCAAGTCAGGTCAAGTCAAGTCAAGTCAGGTCAAGGTCAAGTCAAGTCAGAGGTCAAGTCAAGTCAGAGGTCAAGTCAAGTCAGAGGTCAAGTCAGAGGTCAAGTCAAGTCCAAGTCAAGTCAAGTCAAGTCCAAGTCAGGTCAAGTCAAGTCAAGTCAAGTCCAAGTCAAGTCAAGTCCAAGTCAAGTCAAGTCAGAAGTCAAGTCCAAGTCCAAGTCAAGTCAGAGGTCAAGGTCAGGTCAAGTCAAGTCAAGTCAAGTCAGGTCAAGTCAAGTCAAGTCAAGTCAAGTCAAGTCAAGTCAGAGGTCAAGTCAGAGGTCAAGTCAGAGGTCAAGTCAGGTCAGGTCAAGTCCAAGTCAAGTCCAAGTCAGGTCAGGTCAAGTCAAGTCAAGTCAGGTCAGGTCAAGTCAAGTCAGAGTCAAGTCAAGTCAAGTCAGAAGTCAAGTCAGGTCAAGTCAAGTCAGAGGTCAAGTCAAGTCAAGTCAAGTCCAAGTCAAGTCAGGTCAGAGGTCAAGTCAGGTCAGGTCAAGTCAGAGGTCAAGTCAAGTCAGAGGTCAAGTCAGGTCAGAGGTCAGGTCAAGTCAGGTCAAGTCCAAGTCAGAGGTCAAGTCAGGTCAAGTCAAGTCAGAGTCAAGTCAGGTCAAGTCAAGTCCAAGTCAAGTCAAGTCAAGTCAAGTCAAGTCAAGTCAAGTCAGAGGTCAAGTCAAGTCCAAGTCCAAGTCAAGTCAAGTCAGGTCAGAGGTCAAGTCAAGTCAGGTCAGAGGTCAGGTCAAGTCCAAGTCAAGTCAGAGGTCAAGTCAGGTCAAGTCAAGTCAGGTCAAGTCAGGTCAGTCAAGTCAAGTCAGAGGTCAGGTCAGGTCAGAAGTCAAGTCAGGTCAAGTCAAGTCAAGTCAGGTCAAGTCAAGTCCAAGTCAAGTCAGGTCAAGTCAGGTCAAGTCAGGTCAGGTCAGGTCAAGTCAAGTCCAAGTCAAGTCAGGTCAAGTCAGGTCAAGTCCAAGTCAGGTCAAGTCAAGTCAAGTCAGGTCAAGTCCAAGTCAAGTCCAAGTCAGAGGTCAAGTCAGGTCAGGTCAAGTCAGGTCAGGTCAAGTCAAGTCAAGTCCAAGTCAGGTCAAGTCAGGTCAGAGGTCAGAAGTCAAGTCAGGTCAAGTCAGAGGTCAAGTCAGAGGTCAAGTCAGAGGTCAAGTCAGAGGTCAAGTCCAAGTCAGGTCAGGGTCAAGTCAGAGGTCAGAGGTCAAGTCCAAGTCAAGTCAAGTCAAGTCAAGTCAGAAGTCAAGTCAAGTCCAAGTCCAAGTCAAGTCAGGTCAAGTCCAAGTCAAGTCAAGTCAAGTCAGAGGTCAAGTCAAGTCAGAGGTCAAGTCAAGTCAAGTCAGGTCAAGTCAGGTCAGGTCAAGTCCAAGTCAAGTCAGGTCAAGTCAAGTCAAGTCAAGTCAGAGGTCAAGTCAAGTCAGGTCAAGTCAAGGTCAGAGGTCAGAGGTCAGGTCAAGTCAGAAGTCAGGTCAAGTCAGGTCAAGTCCAAGGTCAAGTCCAAGTCAGAGGTCAAGTCAAGTCCAAGTCCAAGTCAAGTCAAGTCAGGTCAAGTCAGAAGTCAAGTCAGGTCAAGTCAGAGGTCAGAGGTCAGAGGTCAAGTCAGGTCAAGTCAAGTCAAGTCCAAGTCAGGTCAAGTCAAGTCAGGTCAAGTCAAGTCAGGTCAAGTCAGAAGTCAGGTCAAGTCAGAAGTCCAAGTCAAGTCAGAGGTCAAGTCAGGTCAGGTCAAGTCAAGTCAGGTCAAGTCAGAAGTCAAGTCAAGTCAAGTCCAAGTCAGAAGTCAAGTCAAGTCAAGTCAGAGGTCAAGTCAAGTCAGAGGTCAAGTCAAGTCCAAGTCCAAGTCCAAGTCAAGTCAGGTCAAGTCAAGTCAGGTCAAGTCCAAGTCAGGTCAAGTCAAGTCCAAGTCAGGTCAGGTCAGAAGTCAGAGGTCAAGTCAAGTCAAGTCAAGTCAGGTCAAGTCCAAGTCAGAGGTCAAGTCAAGTCAAGTCAAGTCAGGTCAGAGGTCAAGTCAGAGGTCAAGTCAAGTCAAGGTCAAGTCCAAGTCAGGTCAAGTCAGAAGTCAAGTCAGGTCAAGTCCAAGTCAAGTCCAAGTCAAGTCAGAGGTCAAGTCAAGTCAGGTCAGAAGTCAAGTCAAGTCAAGTCAGAAGTCCAAGTCAGGTCAGGTCAAGTCAAGTCCAAGTCAAGTCCAAGTCCAAGTCAAGTCAAGTCAGGTCAAGTCAGAGGTCAGGTCAAGTCAAGGTCAGGTCAGGTCAAGTCAAGTCAAGTCAAGTCAGGTCAAGTCAAGTCAAGTCAAGTCAAGTCAGGTCAAGTCAAGTCAAGTCAAGTCAAGTCAAGTCAAGTCAAGTCAGGTCAAGTCAAGTCAAGTCAAGTCAAGTCAGAGTCAAGTCAAGTCAAGTCAAGTCAGGTCAGAGTCAAGTCAAGTCAAGTCCAAGTCAGGTCAAGTCAAGTCCAAGTCAGGTCAAGTCAGAGGTCAAGTCAAGTCAGGTCAAGTCAGGTCAAGTCAAGTCAGGTCAGGTCAGGTCAAGTCAGGTCAAGTCAAGTCAAGTCAGAGGTCAAGTCAGGTCAGGTCAAGTCAAGTCAAGTCAAGTCAGGTCAAGTCAGGTCAAGTCAAGTCAGAGGTCAAGTCAAGTCAGGTCAAGTCAAGTCAAGTCAAGTCCAAGTCAGAGGTCAAGTCAGGTCAAGTCAGGTCAGGTCAAGTCAAGTCCAAGTCAAGTCAAGTCAAGTCAGGTCAAGTCAAGTCCAAGTCAGGTCAAGTCAAGTCAAGTCAGGTCAAGTCCAAGTCAGGTCAAGTCAAGTCAGAAGTCAGGTCAAGTCAAGTCAGAGGTCAAGTCAGAAGTCAAGTCCAAGTCAGAGGTCAAGTCAGGTCAAGTCCAAGTCAAGTCAGAGGTCCAAGTCAGGTCAAGTCAGAGGTCAAGTCAGGTCAGAAGTCAAGTCAAGTCAAGTCAAGTCCAAGTCAAGTCAAGTCAGAGGTCAAGTCCAAGTCAAGTCAAGTCAGGTCAGAAGTCAGGTCAAGTCAAGTCAAGTCAGGTCAAGTCCAAGTCAGAGGTCAGAGGTCAAGTCAAGTCAAGTCAGAAGTCAGAGGTCAGGTCAGGTCAGGTCAAGTCAAGTCCAAGTCAGAAGTCAAGTCCAAGTCAGAGGTCAGGTCAAGTCAGAGGTCAGAGGTCAAGTCAAGTCAGGTCAGGTCAAGTCCAAGTCAAGTCCAAGTCAAGTCAAGTCAGGTCAGGTCAAGTCAAGTCAAGTCAAGTCAAGTCAGGTCAAGTCAAGTCAAGTCAAGTCAAGTCAAGTCAGAGGTCAAGTCAAGTCAAGTCAAGTCAAGTCCAAGTCCAAGTCAGAGGTCAAGTCAAGTCCAAGTCCAAGTCAGGTCAGTCAAGTCAAGTCAGGTCAAGTCAAGTCAAGTCAAGTCAAGTCAAGTCAAGTCAAGTCAGGTCAAGTCCAAGTCAAGTCAAGTCAAGTCAGAGGTCAAGTCAAGTCAGGTCAAGTCAAGTCAGGTCAAGTCAAGTCAGAAGTCAAGTCAAGTCAAGTCAAGTCAAGTCAAGTCAAGTCAAGTCAGGTCAAGTCCAAGTCAAGTCAGGTCAAGTCAGGTCAAGTCAAGTCAGGTCAAGTCAGGTCAGAAGTCAGGTCAAGTCAAGTCAAGTCAAGTCAAGTCAAGTCAAGTCAGAGGTCAAGTCAGAGGTCAAGTCAGGTCAAGTCCAAGTCAGGTCAAGTCAAGTCAAGTCAGGTCAGAAGTCAAGTCAAGTCAGGTCAAGTCAAGTCAGAGGTCAAGTCAGGTCAGGTCAGGTCAAGTCAAGTCCAAGTCAAGTCAGGTCAAGTCAAGTCAAGTCAAGTCAGAGGTCAAGTCAAGTCAGGTCAAGTCAGGTCAAGTCAGGTCAAGTCAAGTCAGAAGTCAAGTCAAGTCAGAGGTCAAGTCAAGTCAAGTCCAAGTCAAGTCAAGGTCAGAGGTCAGGTCAGGTCAAGTCAGTCAAGTCAGGTCAGGTCAAGTCAAGTCAGGTCAAGGTCAGAGGTCAAGTCAGAGGTCAGAGGTCAAGTCCAAGTCAGGTCAGGTCAAGGTCAGAAGTCCAAGTCAGAAGTCAAGTCCAAGTCAGGTCAAGTCAAGTCAGGTCAGGTCAAGTCCAAGTCAGGTCAAGTCAGAAGTCAAGTCAAGTCAAGTCAAGTCAGAGGTCAAGTCAAGTCAGGTCAAGTCCAAGTCAGGTCAGGTCAAGTCAGGTCAAGGTCAAGTCAAGTCAGGTCAAGTCAAGTCAAGTCCAAGTCAGGTCAAGTCAGGTCAGGTCAAGTCAGGTCAAGTCAAGTCAAGTCAAGTCAGAGGTCAAGTCAGGTCAAGTCAAGTCAAGTCAAGTCAAGTCCAAGTCAAGTCAGGTCAAGTCCAAGTCAAGTCAAGTCAAGTCCAAGTCAGAGGTCAAGTCAGAGGTCAGGTCAAGTCCAAGTCAAGTCAGGTCAAGTCAGGTCAGGTCAAGTCAAGTCAAGTCAAGTCAAGTCAGGTCAGGTCAGGTCAAGTCAGAAGTCAGGTCAGAAGTCAGAAGTCAGGTCAAGTCAGGTCAAGTCAAGTCAAGTCCAAGTCAGAGGTCAAGTCAAGTCAAGTCAAGTCAAGTCAAGTCAAGTCAAGTCCAAGTCAAGTCAAGTCAAGTCAAGTCCAAGTCAAGTCCAAGTCCAAGTCAAGTCAGAAGTCCAAGGTCAAGTCAGAGGTCAAGTCAAGTCAAGTCAAGTCAAGTCAAGTCAAGTCAAGTCAAGTCAAGTCCAAGTCAGAAGTCAGAAGTCAAGTCAGGTCAGAAGTCAAGTCAAGTCCAAGTCAGGTCAAGTCAAGTCAAGTCAGGTCAAGTCAGGTCAGGTCAGGTCAAGGTCAAGTCAGAAGTCAAGTCAGGTCAAGTCAAGTCAGGTCAAGTCAGAGGTCAAGTCAGAGGTCAAGTCAAGTCAAGTCAGGTCAAGTCAAGTCAGGTCAGGTCAGAAGTCAAGTCAGGTCAAGTCAAGTCAAGTCAGAGGTCAAGTCAAGTCAAGTCAGAGGTCAGAGGTCAAGTCCAAGTCAAGTCAGAGGTCAAGTCAAGTCAGGTCAAGTCAAGTCAAGTCAAGTCAGGTCAAGTCCAAGTCAGGTCAAGTCAAGTCAAGTCAGGTCAAGTCCAAGTCAAGTCAGAGGTCAGAAGTCAAGTCAGGTCAAGTCAGGTCAAGTCCAAGGTCAAGTCAGGTCAAGTCAGGTCAAGTCAAGTCAAGTCAAGTCAGAGTCAAGTCAAGTCAGGTCAGGTCAAGTCCAAGTCAGAGGTCAGGTCAAGTCCAAGTCAGGTCAGGTCAGAGGTCAAGTCAGGTCAAGTCAGAGGTCAAGTCAGGTCAGAGGTCAAGTCAGGTCAAGTCAAGTCAGGTCAAGTCAGGTCAAGTCAAGTCAAGTCAAGTCAGAGGTCAAGTCCAAGGTCAAGTCAGGTCAGGTCAAGTCCAAGTCAGAGTCAAGTCAGGTCAGAAGTCAAGTCAAGTCAAGTCAAGTCAGGTCAAGTCAAGTCAAGTCAAGTCAAGTCAAGTCCAAGTCAAGTCAAGTCAAGTCAAGTCAGGTCAAGTCCAAGTCAAGTCAGGTCAAGTCAGGTCAGAGGTCAAGTCCAAGTCAGGTCAAGTCAAGTCAAGTCAAGTCAGGTCAAGTCAGGTCAAGTCAAGTCCAAGTCAGAGGTCAAGTCAAGTCAAGTCAGGTCAAGTCAAGTCAGGTCAGGTCAAGTCCAAGTCAGGTCAGGTCAAGTCAGGTCAAGTCAGGTCAAGTCAAGTCAGGTCAAGTCCAAGTCAGGTCAAGTCCAAGTCAGGTCAGGTCAAGTCAAGTCAAGTCAGGTCAAGTCAAGTCAGGTCAAGTCAAGTCCAAGTCAAGTCAAGTCAGAGGTCAGGTCAAGTCAAGTCAGGTCAGAGGTCAAGTCAAGTCAAGTCAAGTCAGGTCAAGTCAGGTCAGGTCAAGTCAAGTCCAAGTCAGGTCAAGTCAGGTCAAGTCAAGTCAAGTCAGAAGTCAGGTCAAGTCCAAGTCCAAGTCAAGTCCAAGTCAAGTCAAGTCAGAGTCAAGTCCAAGTCAAGTCAAGTCAAGTCAGAGGTCAGAGGTCAAGTCAAGTCAGGTCAGGTCAGGTCAAGTCAAGTCAGGTCAAGTCAAGTCAAGTCCAAGTCAAGTCCAAGTCAGAGGTCAGAGGTCAGAAGTCAGGTCAAGTCCAAGTCAGAGGTCAAGTCAAGTCAGAGGTCAAGTCAAGTCAGAAGTCAAGTCAGAGGTCAAGTCAAGTCAGAGGTCAAGTCAGGTCAGAGGTCAAGTCAGGTCAGGTCAAGTCAAGTCAAGTCCAAGTCAGAGGTCAAGTCAGGTCAAGTCCAAGTCAAGTCAGGTCAAGTCAAGTCAAGTCAAGGTCAGGGTCAGAAGTCAGGTCAAGTCAAGTCAAGTCAAGTCAAGTCAAGTCAAGTCAAGTCAAGTCAGAGGTCAAGTCAGAGGTCAAGTCAAGTCAGAGGTCAAGTCCAAGTCAAGTCAAGTCAAGTCAAGTCAAGTCAAGTCCAAGTCCAAGTCAAGTCCAAGTCCAAGTCAAGTCAGAGGTCAGAGGTCAAGTCAAGTCAAGTCAAGTCCAAGTCAGGTCAAGTCAAGTCAGAGGTCAAGTCAGGTCAGAGGTCAGAAGTCCAAGGTCAAGTCAGGTCAGGTCAGAGGTCAAGTCAGAGGTCAAGTCAGGTCAAGTCAGGTCAGAAGTCAAGTCCAAGTCAAGTCAAGTCCAAGTCAAGTCAAGTCAGGTCAAGTCAAGTCAGGTCAAGTCAGGTCAAGTCAAGTCAAGTCAGAGGTCAAGTCAGGTCAGAGGTCAAGTCCAAGTCAGGTCAGGTCAAGTCCAAGTCAGGTCAAGTCCAAGTCAGAGGTCAAGTCAGGTCAAGTCAGGTCAGGTCAGAGGTCAAGTCAAGTCAAGGTCAGGTCAAGTCAAGTCCAAGTCCAAGTCAGAGGTCAGGTCAAGTCAGAAGTCCAAGTCCAAGTCAGGTCAGGTCAGAGGTCAAGTCCAAGTCAAGTCAAGTCAAGTCAAGGTCAGGGTCAAGTCCAAGTCAGAGGTCAGGTCAAGTCAGGTCAAGTCAAGTCCAAGTCAGAGGTCAGAAGTCAAGTCAGAGGTCAAGTCAGGTCAAGTCAAGTCAGGTCAAGTCAAGTCAAGTCAGAGGTCAAGTCAAGTCAGAGGTCAAGTCAAGTCAAGTCAAGTCAAGTCCAAGTCAGGTCAAGTCAGAGGTCAAGTCAAGTCCAAGTCAAGTCAGGTCAAGTCAAGTCAAGTCAGGTCAAGTCCAAGTCAAGTCAGGTCAAGTCAAGTCAGGTCAAGTCAGGTCAAGTCCAAGTCAAGTCAGAGGTCAGAAGTCAAGTCAAGTCAGGTCAGAAGTCAGAGGTCAAGTCAGGTCAGAGGTCAAGTCAAGTCAGGTCAAGTCAAGTCAGGTCAAGTCAAGTCAGGTCAGGTCAAGTCAAGTCAAGTCCAAGGTCAGAGTCAGGTCAAGTCAAGTCCAAGTCAAGTCAAGTCAAGTCCAAGTCAGGTCAAGTCCAAGTCAAGTCAAGTCAAGTCCAAGTCAAGTCAAGTCAAGTCCAAGTCAAGTCAAGTCAAGTCAAGTCAAGTCAGGTCAGGTCAAGTCAGGTCAAGTCCAAGTCAAGTCAAGTCAAGTCCAAGTCAAGTCAAGTCAAGTCAGAGGTCAAGTCAGGTCAAGTCAAGTCCAAGTCAGGTCAGGTCAAGTCAAGTCAGGTCAAGTCAAGTCAAGTCAAGTCAAGTCAGGTCAAGTCAGGTCAAGTCCAAGTCAAGTCAAGTCAGGTCAGGTCAAGTCAGGTCAAGTCAAGTCAGGTCAAGTCAAGTCCAAGTCAGAGGTCAAGTCAAGTCAAGTCCAAGTCAGGTCAGAGGTCAAGTCAAGTCAAGTCAGGTCAAGTCCAAGTCAGTCAAGTCAGTCAAGTCAGGAGTCCAAGTCAGGTCAAGTCAAGTCAGGTCAAGTCAGGTCAGGTCAAGTCAGGTCAAGTCAAGTCAGGTCAAGTCCAAGTCAAGTCAAGTCAAGTCAAGTCCAAGTCAAGTCAAGTCAAGTCAGAGGTCAGGTCAAGTCAAGTCAGGTCAAGTCAAGTCAAGTCAAGTCAGGTCAAGTCAGAGGTCAAGTCAGGTCAGAGGTCAAGTCAAGTCAGGTCAAGTCAAGTCCAAGTCCAAGTCAAGTCAGGTCAAGTCAGAGGTCAAGTCCAAGTCAAGTCAAGTCAAGTCAAGTCAGGTCAGGTCAAGTCAAGTCAGGTCAAGTCAAGTCAAGTCAAGTCAAGTCAAGTCAAGTCAGAAGTCAAGTCCAAGTCAGGGTCAAGTCCAAGTCAAGTCAAGTCAAGTCCAAGTCAGAGGTCAAGTCAAGTCAAGGTCAAGTCAAGTCAAGTCAAGTCAAGTCCAGGTCAGAGGTCAAGTCAAGTCAAGTCAAGTCAAGTCAAGTCAAGTCCAAGTCAGAGGTCAAGTCAAGTCCAAGTCAGGTCAGGTCAAGTCAGGTCAAGTCAGGTCAAGTCAAGTCAAGTCAGGTCAGAGGTCAAGTCAGAGGTCAGGTCAAGTCAGAGGTCAAGTCAGAGGTCAAGTCAGGTCAGGTCAAGTCCAAGTCAGGTCAAGTCAAGTCAGGTCAGAGGTCCAAGTCAGAGGTCAAGTCAAGTCAGAGGTCAAGTCAAGTCCAAGTCCAAGTCAGGTCAGGTCAAGTCAGGTCAAGTCAAGTCAAGTCCAAGTCAAGTCAAGTCAGGTCAAGTCAAGTCAAGTCCAAGTCAAGTCAAGTCCAAGTCAGGTCAAGTCAAGTCAAGTCAAGTCAAGTCAGAAGTCCAAGGTCAGAGGTCAAGTCAGGTCAGGTCAGGTCAAGTCAAGTCAGGTCAAGTCAGAGGTCAAGTCAAGTCAGGTCAAGTCAAGTCAGGTCAAGTCCAAGTCCAAGTCAGAGGTCAGGTCAAGTCCAAGTCAAGTCAAGTCAGGTCAAGTCAAGTCAGGTCAAGTCAAGTCAAGTCAGGTCAAGTCCAAGTCAGAGGTCAAGTCAAGTCAGAGGTCAGGTCAAGTCAGGTCAAGTCAAGTCAAGTCAGAGGTCAGGTCAAGTCCAAGTCAGGTCAGAGGTCAAGTCAGGTCAAGTCAAGGTCAAGTCCAAGTCAAGTCAGGTCAGGTCAGAGGTCAGAGGTCAGGTCAAGTCAAGTCAAGTCAGAGGTCAGGTCAAGTCAAGTCAGGTCAGAGGTCAAGTCAGGTCAGGTCAAGTCAAGTCAGGTCAAGTCAAGTCCAAGTCAGGTCAGGTCAAGTCAAGTCCAAGTCAGGTCAAGTCAAGTCAGAGGTCAAGTCAAGTCAAGTCAAGTCCAAGTCCAAGTCAAGTCCAAGTCAGGTCAAGTCCAAGTCAGGTCAAGTCAAGTCAAGTCAGGTCAAGTCAGGTCAAGTCAAGTCAAGTCCAAGTCAAGTCAAGTCCAAGTCAAGTCAGGTCAGGTCAAGTCAAGTCAAGTCAAGTCCAAGTCCAAGTCAGAGGTCAAGTCAAGTCAAGTCAAGTCAAGTCAGGTCAAGTCAAGTCAAGTCAAGTCAAGTCAGGTCAGAGGTCAAGTCAAGTCAAGTCAAGTCCAAGTCAAGTCAGGTCAAGTCAAGTCAAGTCAAGTCAAGTCAAGTCCAAGGTCAAGTCCAAGTCAGAGGTCAAGTCAAGTCCAAGTCAGGTCAAGTCCAAGTCAAGTCAGGTCAGGTCAAGTCAAGTCCAAGTCAGAGGTCAAGTCCAAGTCAAGTCAGGTCAAGTCAAGGTCAAGTCAGGTCAAGTCAGGTCAGGTCAAGGTCAGAGGTCAAGTCAAGTCAAGTCAGGTCAGAGGTCAAGTCCAAGTCAGGTCAGGTCAAGTCAAGTCAGGTCAAGTCCAAGTCAAGTCAGGTCAGGTCAAGTCAAGTCAAGTCAAGTCAAGTCAGGGTCAGGTCAAGTCAGGTCAAGTCAAGTCAGGTCAAGTCAAGTCAGGTCAAGTCAAGTCAAGTCAAGTCAGAGTCAGGTCAAGTCAAGTCAGGTCAAGTCAAGTCAAGTCAGGTCAAGTCCAAGTCAGGTCAAGTCAGGTCAAGTCAGGTCAGAGGTCAAGTCAAGTCAGGTCAGAGGTCAGGTCAGAGGTCAGGTCAAGTCCAAGTCAGGTCAGGTCAAGTCAAGTCCAAGTCAAGTCAAGTCAAGTCAGGTCAAGTCAGGTCAAGTCAGGTCAGGTCAGGTCAGGTCAGAGGTCAAGTCCAAGTCAGGTCAAGTCAAGTCCAAGTCAGGTCAAGTCAGTCAAGGTCAAGTCAAGTCAAGTCAGGTCAAGTCAAGTCAAGTCAGGTCAAGTCAAGTCAGGTCAAGTCAAGGTCAGGTCAAGTCAGGTCAAGTCAGGTCAGGTCAAGTCAAGTCAAGTCAGGTCAAGTCCAAGTCAGGTCAAGTCAGGTCAAGTCAAGGTCAAGTCAAGTCAAGTCAAGTCAGGTCAGAGTCAAGTCAGGTCAAGTCAAGTCAAGTCAGGTCAAGTCCAAGTCAAGTCAAGTCAAGTCAGGTCAAGTCAAGTCAGGTCAAGTCAAGTCAAGTCAGGTCAAGTCAAGGTCAAGTCAAGTCCAAGTCAAGTCAAGTCAAGTCAAGTCAGAGGTCAAGTCCAAGTCAAGGTCAAGTCAGAGTCCAAGTCAGGGTCAAGTCAAGTCAGGGTCAAGTCAGGTCAGGTCAGGTCAAGTCAGAAGTCAGGGTCAAGTCAAGTCAAGTCCAAGTCCAAGTC